>CM072512.1:125710714-126123214 GCA_036898135.1 Oncomelania hupensis
AGCATCTAACATAAGCCACGATTTAATGTCTACAGTATCTAACATAAACCACGATTTAATGTCTATAGCATCTAACATAAGCCACGATTTAATGTCTACAGTATCTAACATAAACCACGATTTAATGTCTATAGCATCTAACATAAGCCACGATTTGATGTCTACAGTATCTAACATAAACCATGATTTGATGTCTACAGTATCTAACATAAGCCATGATTTAATGTCTACAGTATCTAACATAAGCCATGATTTGATGTCTACAGTATCTAACATAAGCCACGATTTGATGTCTACAGTATCTAACATAAGCCATGATTTGATGTATACAGTATCTAACATAAGCCATGATTTGATGTCTACAGTATCTAACATAAGCCATGATTTGATGTCTACAGTATCTAACATAAACCATGATTTGATGTCTACAGTATCTAACATAAACCACGATTTAATGTCTACATTATCTAACATAAGTCACGATTTGATGTCTACAGTATCTAACATAAACCACGATTTGATGTCTACAGTATCTAACATAAGCCATGATTTGATGTCTACAGTATCTAACATAAACCACGATTTGATGTCTACAGTATCTAACATTAGCCATGATTTGATGTCTACAGTATCTAACATAAGCCATGATTTGATGTCTACAGTATCTAACATAAACCACGATTTGATGTCTACAGTATCTAACATTAGCCATGATTTGATGTCTACAGTATCTAACATAAGCCATGATTTGATGTCTACAGTATGTAACATGAGCCATGATTTGATGTCTACAGTATCTAACATAAACCACGATTTGATGTCTACAGT
Source organism: Oncomelania hupensis (assembly GCA_036898135.1). Taxonomy (NCBI): domain Eukaryota; kingdom Metazoa; phylum Mollusca; class Gastropoda; order Littorinimorpha; family Pomatiopsidae; genus Oncomelania; species Oncomelania hupensis. The sequence goes on from CM072512.1 coordinate 125,711,543, forward strand.
ATCTAACACAAGCCATGATTTGATGTCTACAGTCTCTAACATAAGCCATGATTTGATGTCTACAGTATCTAACATAAACCACGATTTGATGTCTACAGTCTCTAACATAAACCACGATTTGATGTCTACAGTATCTAACATAAGCCATGATTTGATGTCTACAGTCTCTAACATAAACCACGATTTGATGTCTACAGTATCTAATATTAGCCACGATTTGATGTCTAAAATATCCAAGTCTCATTTGAGAGTTTGAAGGAAAACAGACGTAAAACCAATTCAGTGAAACACGCTAGGAATACATGAAGAAAACTTTCTTTCCAGAGAAATTCAAAAAATGTTGAAAACAATATTATAAATAAAATTCAGTTCAATACAAACTATAAACATCTTCATCAAATTCCCGGATCAGTTTCATCTATGGCAAACAGGATATTATTAAATTTGATTAAACCCAAATATTGTAAAAATATGAAGTGCATTTGCGACGAACCCTTACCTCTAAAGTAATAGTAGTAGTAGTAGTAGTAGTAGTAGTAGTAGTAGTAGTAGTAGTAGTAGTAGTAGTAGTAGTAGTAGTAGTAGTAGTAGTAAATAGAGGCATAATTTTAGGCCTCGCGGCATATCATTGGACAACACGATGACCTGCTTACAGTGGTGAAAAAACGTAAACTCCGATGGTATGGCCACGTCACCAGATCATCAGGTCTTCCAAAGACCATCCTGCAAGGCACAGTGCAAGGAGGTAGAAGAAGATGGAGACCGAAAAAGAGATGGGAGGACAACATTCGAAAATGGACTGGTTTGACACTGAGCGAAACAATCAGGGTTGCTGAGGACAGGAAAAGATGGAGTACGCTGGTTAAACGATCATCTGTGGTGCACTTACGACCTTCGAGTTATGGGATAAAGATAGGATAGGATAGGATAGACATATCACACGCCTCCTCAGTCAATGTTTTACATACATGCGGGGGTCACGCTAGTGCATTTTTGGAGAAAAAAAAAGAATGACCGCTAGTCGCCATACTCTTTAAACATAGCTATAAATTTAGAATTGTTGTCCAAAAGGTTCTTAACATCACCCCCTCTTAGCCCCTTGAAGTAAATACTATAACATCAGCTAAAAACATTAACAATTGACAAAATGCGTTGATAATTCTCCAATCGCTCGTTTTATTTAACTGCCGTTGTGACTTACGTTTTAATTTGGTTATAAATGATGTTTGTTTGTATGCTAGTCGTCTCCTCTCTGAAAATCCTTACCGGGAAGAGAGGGGACTATAAACTGATTTTAAAAAAAAATGCGTGAGAGAGAGAGAGAGAGAGAGAGAGAGAGAGAGAGAGAGAGCGTGCGCGCGTGTGTATGTGTGTGTACATGTGTGCCTGTTGAAAAGTCTTTATCATCTTGGTGAAAAAGTCGTTAATGAAACAACCAACCAACCTCACAGCTAGGAAATAAGTAAACCTTCCTCCATATTGGACCAGTCACGCCCTCCTTCTTGGTTTGTGTGCGTGATTGTTTTGTGTTACTTTTTTTTTATTGAAGGCCTCAATTCGAAGGCTTACTTTTGTCGAAAACGGGTTACCCTAAAATCCGCATTGTTTATCACATTACACGATGATGAAGTGGGCTCTCCTTGCTCAAACCAGCTGCTACAGTTTGAATCTTTCAATTTCGCTTCTGACAGGGAGTAATTTCCCCTGATTAACGGTACATCGAATATGATAGCAGTGTGACCTAATATAATACTAATAACAGGCAATTTATACAGCGCTGTCCAAAATCACAAAGCGCTTTACATAAACAATTATAAACACAACATGCGTACATTGGTCAATAACACGCAACCGCCTACACATCCCAACACCAAAAATAACTAACAACACTCACTCATGGCGCCTATGAAAAGGCCTCTCTAAAAAGATGCGTCTTCAAGTTCATTTTAAAAGACGCTAGTGAAGGACTGTGACGGACGGACCGAGGTAGCGAGTTCCAGGTCTGAACGAAGAAGAAACTGAAGGATCTACCACCGTGTCTCACCCTGTGGTATTCTGGTACACGGAACATCCTTTCATCTGCAGACGAGCGGAGAGACCGAGAAGGAACATAGACAGTCAAAAGTTCGGAAAGATAGCTAGGAGCTGTTCCAGAAATGATGTGGTAGCAAAGACATGAGGTTTTATATTTAATTCGTTGTTCAACTGGGAGCCAATTTAGTTCTTGAAGGAGAGGCGTGCAATGCTGTGATTTCCGTGCTTTGAAGATGAGTTTAGCTGCAGAGTTTTGGACTTGCTGAAGAGGTCTAAGGACTTTCTGTGTGCAACCCACAAGGCGTGAATTACAATAATCCAATCTAGACAGAATGCATGCGCTAACTAGTGTTTTTGTTGCTTCTTGTGTTAGATACTGTCGAATGGAGCTTATGCGTCTAAGTTCAATTACTTCAATATATGCAATCTGACAAGTTTTTGCAATGTGTTGCTGCATGGAGAGATCCTGATCGAGAAAAAAAAAAACAAGGTCGCGAACAGTGTCAGAAAAAGAAATAGCAGTAGTTCCAACAGTGCTAGTTGAGGGAAGAGAAGAGGGGTCTGCAGATGACGGAGAAACACGGAGAGCCTCAGTTTTGTTATCATTTAGCTTGAGACGGTTGTTTGACCTTTGACCCTATTTCTGATTGAACAACCAAGCTGACTGGTCCTGTCTCTTACCGGCTTCGATAGCTGCTATTTTTAGCTCCAGAATGTTGGCCAACGGCTGTTGCTTTGAATAGGCACAAGCCATTACGGAATCGATTGATGTAATACATAATTCAACTTTGGAAAGTGGAAATTTTGGGGGGCTAAACTTTTTTTTTCCAGTGAGGCAACATTCACTGTGAATATTAAAAACAAAGATCTGTGGAGGTGGTGGGGGTCAAAGTAGGCCCCACAAAGAAAAGAAGATGGTTGTCGCTAAAAAGTCAGTAGGTTTTAGGAGCAATTCTACTCAGGGATTTCCGAGTTTTGTATTAAGCGTGGTAATATGCTCACAAAGTAAATTGTTAGATTCAGTTCCCCCCCCCCCCCCCCCACCCCCTCCCCCCCTTAAGACGAAGTAGAAGAATTAGAATAAGGAGACGAAGTAGAAGAAGTAGAATAAGGAGACGAAGTAGAAGAAGTAGAATAAGGAGACGAAGTAGAAGAAGTAGAATAAGAGGACGAAGTAGAAGAAGTAGAATAAGGAAACAAAGTAGAAGAAGTAGAATAAGGAGACGAAGTAGAAGAAGTAGAATAAGGAAACAAAGTAGAAGAAGTAGAATAAGGAGACAAAGTAGAAGAAGTAGAAAAAGGAGACAAAGTAGAAGAAGTAGAATAAGGAGACGTAGTACAAGAAGTAGAAAAAGGAGACAAAGTAGAAAAAAGTAGAATAAGGAGACGTAGTAGAAGTAGTAGAATAAGGAGACGAAGTAGAAGAAGTAGAATAAGGAGACGAAGTACAAGAAGTAGAATAAGGAGAAGTAGAAGAAGCAGAATAAGGAGACGAAGTAGAAGAAGTAGAATAAGGAGACGAAGTAGAAGAAGTAGAATAAGGAGACGAAGTAGAATCTTAAGACGAAGTAGAAGAAGTAGAATCTTAAGACGAAGTAGAAGAAGTAGAATCTTAAGACGAAGTAGAAGAAGTAGAATAAGGAGACGAAGTAGAAGAAGTAGAATAAGGAGACGAAGTAGAAGAAGTAGAATCTTAAGACGAAGTAGAAGAAGTTGTCAGAAGTGGGATTTATGGGCTCTGCACAATGGAATTATGGACCCTCACGTTTATTCGGTGGGACCTGCTAGTAAGTCACCCTATGAATTACTTTAATAAATTTATTTGTTTAGCTCGTTCTGTGTTAAGGTTGGGGTACAGAAATAGATAGAAAAATGGTAAAAGAATACTGTCACACTAGCTTTCACACGGCTATGAATCATATGTAGTCCAGCCACTTGATAACAGTTAAAATCACACATTTATTTCTTCTACTCTATACAAGATTCTCTAAGTACTAATCTAACTTAAAACGTCTCTTTCAATGCTAATAGTTCGATCGCTGATAGTCTAGGCAGCTGTTTTTTCTTCCTCGGGCACTTGCTATAATATTTCATGTAGATTTGGACTACTGTGGTCCGTTTTACAGTTTCTGAAGAGTTGGACTACTGTGGTCCTGTTATGATCAGTTTAAGTGCACCTTCGCCTTATGCACTTAACTCATGTGTGGGGTGTTCGAAGTCCTTCTGTGAGGTAGCTTCTGGTACACCTTTGTCGTTGTGTAGTTGGGTTCCCTTGCCACGCTGTGGGGTCTGACAGGGTGTTTCTTCGGGTAGCTCCTTCCGTCTTGTGCGGTAGAGTCTCCTCGACCAACTAGTCGTTTCTGTGGAGTGGGGTGCACAGGATAGCTCGGGATAGCTCGGGATAGCTCGCCTGCTCGTCTGTAATATAAGAGACGAAATTCTGCACAACCCTGAATAATCGGTTTGTGCAGAGCGTCTCACTGAAAGCCAAGTAGCCCTCAGTGATAGCTCCACATCTCTATACATAAGCGACGAACATTCTGCTACTTCCGGGTTCCACTGGAATCTCACTCTAAATTCCTATACATACATAAATATCAATCGTGGCTAACTATACACATACAGAATTAATAATAATATAAACATTCAGTGGTACAGCCACTGGTCTGCAAACATACATATAAGTTAAACAACAGTGGTTCCGTACGGGATACAACATGGCGGCGCAACCGGTCGTGTTTCGCCTCGTGGTCGGCTCTTCCACGTGGTCCCGCAAATTCGGATTAACAATTCACATTTATGCATAGCAAATTCCACAAACATAATTTCAACAATAATATAAATATATCACGATGAAACAGAAGGGTGTTCATTTACCTGTTTGACAAGTTCAGGCCCGTGATGACTTGAGAGAATTCTAAGATTTCAAAGTCCTGCTTCCTGGTCTATGAGTGTAGAGATTTCTCTAGCTGTGGAGATGTTGACTCTACCTCTTCTCACACACGACTGATTCAAACTGTGTTAAGACTGACACAGTCAGAACTGCTCTACCCACTGAGCCTGCTCTGATTGGTTAAAACGGTCCGATTCAAAGCTCAAGTGCTGACTCACTGCGATGTGGGTGGCTCGCTCGCTGTGTGTGGTTTAATTGCTGCTGTGTACTATACTAACTCTCTACTGTTACAAATACTACACATGGCTAAATAGTCAACAAGCAGAGTTAAAACTAGCCAGTCGTGACAGGCTCCCTCAACTGAAAAAAGGCGATGACTACTGGATTCGACCTTTTTCTACTACAGAGCCTAGTTTAACAATGCACTATCCTAGGGTCCTATTTACAAACTAAGTAAGTTGCTCTACCTGAGCTGCAATGCTGTGCCAGGTAGCTATGGACACTAGTGACAGGGTATTACTGGGCGGGGACGAATTCTGGTGCTGTGGCCCTTAGTTGTGTTGGGTGGGCGACAGCTGCTGTGTCCTCCACGAGATGGCGACTGAGGTAGTCGGCTCCGTGGTTCTCTTTGCCGGGGATGTACTCGATCTGGAATGAGTACGCCTGAAGGGTGAGTGCCCATCTCATCAGGCGAGAGTTCAAAGACTTGGAGGCTGCCAGGAACGATAGTGGTTGATGGTCCACCTGAACTGTGAAGTGGGTCCCATACAGGTAGAGTTGAAACTTCTGTATGGCCCAGACTAGTCCAAGACATTCTTTCTCCGACGTGGCGTAGTGGGTCTCGGCGGGTCTCAATTTTCTGCTGGCGTAGGCGACAGGGAATAGCGTCTCTGCATTCTTGGGGTCGCGCTGTAGCAGTACTGCTCCGAGGCCTAAGTCGCTTGCGTCGGTGCGAAGAACGAATGGCTGAGTCAAATCGGGTAGGTGGAGTACTGGCGCCGATGTCATTCTGTCCTTGAGTGTTTGGAATGCTGTCTCACATTCCGCTGTCCATACGACTTTGTCCGGGGCGATTTTCCGGGTTCCATTTGTCAGTGGCACGGCGATGCTGTTGTAGTTGGGGATGAATTTCTGGTAGAAGCCGCAGAGTCCTAGAAACGACTGCACTTCCTTCTTTGTCTTGGGCCTAGGAGCGTCGAGTAGGCGTTTCACTGTCTTTTCTACCGGTCGCAGGCTTCCTTGACTGATGGTGTGTCCCAGAAATTCTAGTTCTGTGAATCCAATCTGACATTTGGTGGGTCTTGCCGTCAATCCCGTGTCTCTGAGGCGGGCGAGTAGTTGCTGTAGGAGCGTGACATGTTCCTCCCACGTAGGCGTAGCGATGAGGATGTCGTCCATAAACGAATGTAGGTGCTCGCTGCTCAGGGGTGCCAGGAGTTTTCGCATCATTGCGCTGAAGATGCTGGGTGCGTTGTGGAGTCCGAATGGAAGTACGTTGAACTCGAAGTGTCCTTCCATAGTGCTAAACGCTAGGTACTTTCGGACTTGCGGTTGCACTGGTATCTGGTAGTATCCTTTGCTGAGGTCGATGCGTGAGAAGTACTTCGCTCGCTGTAACTTGGCAAATAGGTCTGTCTGGTCCGGGAGTGGCTCTGGCTGGAACTGCGTTACGGCATTCAACAGTCTGAAGTCGATGCACAGTCGATGCTCTCCGTTGGGTTTTCGCAACAATACCGTGCCCGCGCTGTAGGGTGAAGTAGACTCTGAGATGATTCCGGCTGCCAGTAAGGTGTCTATCTCTTCCTTGATGGCTCGCTGCTGAGACAGTGGCATCGGGTAGAGCTTCTGGCGGACGGGTGTTGGGTCGGTCACCGTTAAGGTTACTTCGACGAGGTCTGTCCTCCCTGGTCGGTCTGTTAGCACAGTCTGATGTTGGCGAATGACCTGTCGTACTTGCTGTTGCTGTTTAGCGGCTAGGTCTCCGTTGAGTATCACGTCTTTGTAGGTTTCTTTGGAGTGCAGGGGGTACTCTACTGCATTGGTCTCCATGCTTTCTCCTTCTTCCGCGATGGCGATGGCTAACAAGTTGTGAGTGCTGGGGGTCGCTGGTCGGTCCGTATACTTCTTAAGGAGATTGATGTGGTGGTATCGGGCTCTCCCGTTCACCTCGACTTGGTAGACTGTCTTGGATTTCTTGGCAGTCACCCGGTACGGTCCTCTCCAAGCGATGTCCAGCTTGTTGGTTCCACTTGGAAGTAAGAGTAGCACTTGATCGCCGACTTGCAGTTCTCTGTCCTTCGCGTGGCGGTTGTAGTACTTCGCCTGACGGGCTCTTGCCTTCTTCAGTGCTTCACCAGCTTTCTTCCACGTTGCTTTGAGGGTTTCCTGCAGGTCTGCGACGTACTTGGTGGCACCTCTTGGTGTGTCGTCTATCTTGGCCTCCGTCCAACTTCTGCGTAGGGCTTCTAGCGGTCCGGCTAGAGGTCTGCCGAATAGGAATGTTGACGGGGTGTAGCCTGTGGCTGCATGGGGTGTTTCTCGGTATGCGAACAGTGCCGCATTCACGTAGGTGTCCCACGCTTCTGGATTGTCGTCTGCGACTTTCCTGAGTATGGTGAGAAGGGTTCCATTCAGTCTTTCTACTTGTCCGTTGCTGGCTGGGTGGTATGGTGGTGTGCGAATGTGATGAACTTGTATCAACTCGAACACGTCTTGCATCAGGCGGCCGGTGAACTGAGATCCGTTGTCCGTTCTAATGCTGTCCGGGAATCCGACTCTGGTAAAGATGGCGATGAGTGCATCTGCAATCTTCTTGGTGTCGATCGCTGGCAACGGGACTGCTTCGCACCACATCGTACATGCGTCGACGAGTGTAAGTAGAAATCTGTTCCGCTTCTTGGTCATGGGCAGTGGTCCTACTATGTCTACTGAGACTTGCTGGAATGGCACGCCGACTACTACTGATGGTCCTAAGGTAACTGGTACGGTGTGATGTCGCGGGGAATATCGTTGACATTGGTGGCAAGATTTCACGTAGCGCTTGACATCCTCCGTGATTCCTGGCCAATAGTAGTGTGCGCTGATTCTCTGCACTGTGGCTCCAATTCCCATGTGTCCGCTGAGTGGCATGCTGTGGCCTAATTCTAGTACTTGGGCTCGAAGGGTGGCTGGTAGTACTAGTTGGGTGTGATCTCCATCTCCTTGTCGATGTAGAACTCCCTCTTCCATGTAGAAGTCTCCCTTGTGCGGGGGTGTGTGCGCCTTGGGTAGCTTCTGGAAGCACTTCGCTATCGAGGTGTCTTCTTTCTGTGCTGTTTTGATCTCTTCGAGTCCTGGGTTCGGAGCGAACTCGGGCTGGGGTGGTTGGGTTTTAGCTTGGGCCCTGGTTTGCACTGCAGCTATCTCTACAGTTTTCGGGGGCGTGCCTAAGAACACATACCTACAACCTAGCACTAGATCATACAGGGGTTTCTGTAAAACAGCTGCTTGGATTCGTCCTGTGACGTACCTACTCTCTACTTCGATCCATGCTATTGGGCAAGTAGTCGTCGGTTTCGTCAAGTCTGCTCCTTGTAAGTCGACTGTCTTGTCTGTCAAGTCCGCGCGCGATACAAGAGATTCGCTGACTATCGCGTCGTATGATAGACCTGTGTCATACAGACAGTTCGCTTCTTTTCCGTTGACCTTGACCGTGTCTGTCACCGATGGGTGATCTCCGATTGTGTGTGGCTTGTTACCGCTGCTTTGAGTTAGAACTCTGTGCGCTGGCCGGCTTTCGCGCTCTTCCCTACGTTGTGCGGCCAACTTGAAACATTCTGCGGTGGAGTGATTGTTTCTGTTGCAGAACGAACAATACCGTCTCTGTTCTGCGGGACCTCTTTTCCCGAATTCCGTGTTGGGTCCTTTATTCTGCCCAGGTCTGGGGTTATTCGGCTTATTCGTGGTGCGCTCTTCTCGGTTAGGGCTTCGTTTCTGTGCCTCTTTCCCGTTAGGCTTTAGGTCTCGCCTGAAGCTCTTGGCTTCTCCGTGTGCGGCCACGTACCTATCTGCGACCTTGACCAGATCTTCTAGTCTTTCCGCGCCCTGCTCTACTGAGAATGTTCTCAGCTCGGGGGTCATGGTTTCCCGTAGCTGTTCCCATACTAACAGTTCTGTCAGTCCATCATACGTCTTAGCCGTGGCTGACTGGCTAATCCACTTATCCAGCGTTGTGGACAACCGATCCGCGAACTGCGCATAGCTCTCTCCTTTCACTCTCCGGTTGGTGCGGAATTTTTGCCGATAGCATTCTCCTGTCAGTTCGAATCCCGTTAGGAGTGCCTCTTTTACTTTGTGATAGTCAGTCACTCTGTCAGTCGGTAGCTTACTGTAGATGTCATAAGCCTTTCCTCTAAGCCCTTGACTAAGCTTAAAAGACCAATGAGTGGGATCTAGTTTATACTCTGTTGCTAGACGCTCAAACCTAGTCAGATAGAGATCTAGACCTTCTTCTCTCTCATTGAATGTTCCCAGTGGAAATGACATTCCTTGTACAGGGTTGGATGCTACCTCTAGCTGATCTGAGTGGGAAGGGGTTGAGGAAGAACTTGAAGCTCCTGATCCCAATCTCCTTAGCTCTAACTCATGCTGTCTTTCTTTTCCTTTTCTTCCCTCTCTTTTTCTTTTTCTGCCCTCTCTTTTTCTTTTTCTGCCCGCTCATACTCCCATCTCCTAATTTCTGCGTCTCTCTCTGCTGCTACCTTCTTCTGTTCTGCTTCTAGCTCTAATTTCCTCGTTTCTCTCTCTGCCTCTAATTTCTTCTGCTCTGCTTCTAGTTCTGCTTTTCTCTGTTCTGCTTCGAGTTTCTTCACCTCTCTCTCTGCTGCTCTCTCTGCCTTAGCTTCCTGTTTCTCTACCTCTGCATTGATATACGCAATTAGGTCTGCCCCTGCTAAGTGTAAAGCTTCGCCTAGTTCCTTGAAGCGCAATCTCAAGGCCACTGGGTCCGACATTGCCAAACGTGTCTATGAACAACCTCTGAATCACGTGGAATACCAAAACACTAGCAATATTGCAAGTCAATAAAAACAATGCAAAGACCATACAATTCGTAATCAATAATAGAATAAAACAAGAGTCAAATGGCATACAACAGTTATTTAAGCAAAACCTGCAAAAGAACAATGCAACATACAGGCACAAAATTATTTGAAGCAAAAAAGTTTTTAACTAAAGAATAGTGCACCCAACTGATCAGTCCTTGTTACCACTATTCTAAGTTATTCTACTACTCCTACTGTTATCTAATTTTATTGTACCTAGGTCCGGTTATACCCAATTCCTATTATACACAGATCCTGGCTAGGCTCGCCAATTAAAGTGTCAGAAGTGGGATTTATGGGCTCTGCACAATGGAATTATGGACCCTCACGTTTATTCGGTGGGACCTGCTAGTAAGTCACCCTATGAATTACTTTAATAAATTTATTTGTTTAGCTCGTTCTGTGTTAAGGTTGGGGTACAGAAATAGATAGAAAAATGGTAAAAGAATACTGTCACACTAGCTTTCACACGGCTATGAATCATATGTAGTCCAGCCACTTGATAACAGTTAAAATCACACATTTATTTCTTCTACTCTATACAAGATTCTCTAAGTACTAATCTAACTTAAAACGTCTCTTTCAATGCTAATAGTTCGATCGCTGATAGTCTAGGCAGCTGTTTTTTCTTCCTCGGGCACTTGCTATAATATTTCATGTAGATTTGGACTACTGTGGTCCGTTTTACAGTTTCTGAAGAGTTGGACTACTGTGGTCCTGTTATGATCAGTTTAAGTGCACCTTCGCCTTATGCACTTAACTCATGTGTGGGGTGTTCGAAGTCCTTCTGTGAGGTAGCTTCTGGTACACCTTTGTCGTTGTGTAGTTGGGTTCCCTTGCCACGCTGTGGGGTCTGACAGGGTGGTTCTTCGGGTAGCTCCTTCCGTCTTGTGCGGTAGAGTCTCCTCGACCAACTAGTCGTTTCTGTGGAGTGGGGTGCACAGGATAGCTCGGGATAGCTCGGGATAGCTCGCCTGCTCGTCTGTAATATAAGAGACGAAATTCTGCACAACCCTGAATAATCGGTTTGTGCAGAGCGTCTCACTGAAAGCCAAGTAGCCCTCAGTGATAGCTCCACATCTCTATACATAAGCGACGAACATTCTGCTACTTCCGGGTTCCACTGGAATCTCACTCTAAATTCCTATACATACATAAATATCAATCGTGGCTAACTATACACATACAGAATTAATAATAATATAAACATTCAGTGGTACAGCCACTGGTCTGCAAACATACATATAAGTTAAACAACAGTGGTTCCGTACGGGATACAACATGGCGGCGCAACCGGTCGTGTTTCGCCTCGTGGTCGGCTCTTCCACGTGGTCCCGCAAATTCGGATTAACAATTCACATTTATGCATAGCAAATTCCACAAACATAATTTCAACAATAATATAAATATATCACGATGAAACAGAAGGGTGTTCATTTACCTGTTTGACAAGTTCAGGCCCGTGATGACTTGAGAGAATTCTAAGATTTCAAAGTCCTGCTTCCTGGTCTATGAGTGTAGAGATTTCTCTAGCTGTGGAGATGTTGACTCTACCTCTTCTCACACACGACTGATTCAAACTGTGTTAAGACTGACACAGTCAGAACTGCTCTACCCACTGAGCCTGCTCTGATTGGTTAAAACGGTCCGATTCAAAGCTCAAGTGCTGACTCACTGCGATGTGGGTGGCTCGCTCGCTGTGTGTGGTTTAATTGCTGCTGTGTACTATACTAACTCTCTACTGTTACAAATACTACACATGGCTAAATAGTCAACAAGCAGAGTTAAAACTAGCCAGTCGTGACAGAAGTAGAATAAAGAGACGAAGTAGAAGAAGTAGAATAAGGAGACGAAGTAGAAGAAGTAGAATCTTAAGACGAAGTAGAAGAAGTAGAATAAGGAGACGAAGTAGAAGAAGTATAATCTTAAGACGAAGTAGAAGAAGTAGAATAAGGAGACGAAGTAGAAGAAGTAGAATAAGGAGAAGAAGAAGGGAGGGAGGGGGAAGTTACCCTGAGGTAGTGCGCACCTATTCCCTCGGATGAGAATATAAACAGACGTCTACCCTGTGCACGCAAGCGTTCCATCGCACGGACTTTGAAGATTCTAACGCTCATGTCTCAGACGGGTGAGTGAAAGAGAAGAAGAAGAAGAAGAAGAAGAAGAAGAAGAAGAAGAAGAAGAAGGAATAACAGCACAACGACAACAACAACAACAAGCTCAACAAGAAAAAAGAAGTAGCAGGAGGAGCAGGAGCAGGAGGAGGAAGAGAAGAAGAAGAAGAAGAAGAAGAAGAAGAAGAAGAAGATGATGATGATGATGATGATGATGATGATGATGATGATGATGATGATGATGATGATGATGATGATGATGATGATGATGATGATGATGAAGTTGTATGAAGAAGAGCAAAATCACTAACAAGAAGAAGTAGAAGAAAATGAAGAAGAGCAGAAGAAGGAGGAGGAGGAGGTGGAGGAATAACAAGAGGAGGGATACAATGGTTAATCTGGAGAAACCTGACTGAAAACCGTCCAACCAGGAACGTTTCTCAGGTAGCGCTAATGAAAGCAACCTAATCAAAAGACGGCAAAGGGAGTGGTCACCTTCCTTGGCCGCGTGGTCAATGGGTGTTCGTTAGAGCGGTCAGCCTGGCCTCGGAACACCGGAAATTGGCCCACAAACGGTTCCCAAGGAACAGAACGTCTGGAAAAGATACATTCTGTTAAAACTCGTCAACAAGTCATTTCCTTCACGAAATGTTCCTGAAGGTCTTAAAATGAGTGGTTCTCCGAAATGAATGCGAATGTGACAAGGACATTTTTGGAAGGTCTGAGAAAAAATCAACAACTCTGTTTTGCTGAAACTAATTAGTAGCTGTTGAAGAGGAATGCGAATTTTAACAATGAGAATATTGAAAGCTCTGATCGTCAGTCTTCTGGAGAACGGAGGAGAGCATGGGGAACATGTTGCCCAAGATTGTGCTTCTATTGATTTTTAGCCCCTTTGTTGTGTTTGAATCTCTTTGAAACGCGGCGCGACCATATTTTCGATTTTCTTAACAAGACGGACTAGAGAAATGTCTAGGGAGGGGCGGGGAGAGGGGAATTCTATAAACGTAAAGGCGACCCGTCAATTGAGAAACAACAAAACTATATTTTTATTGTTCTCCCTCCCAAAAAAACTTTTTAAAAATTTTTGCTCATCCATAATTTGCTTATTGGAATCCTCGAAACGGGACCGAAGGCATTGTCTCCAACAAGAAGGATTTGTGTGTTTTTGCTACAGTACTTGCTTTTTATGCCATTTTAAAGAACTTATCGAAACATTGCCGATGACCTTCAGAAAGTGCAAAAAAAGAGAGACTTTCTTATAATAGGTAAATAATGAATGAACGTTGGTGAAAAAGGGGTTGGGGGAGGGGGTATTACCATCCCAGAAGAAGGGTGGGGATCTAAATCAACACTGAACCATCATAGCAATTAAATTAAATGTTTCAAACAATAGCAACTTATACAAATGACATAGCCTAATTCTGAAACAATTTGAGGAAACAGATATTGTATGTAATAAGAACATAGAACAAGAAGTGTCACCAATACCTGTATGGGACCTTGAAAAAGCTAACTGTGACATCCGTTTAACAAATGAGACAGAAGATAATAACTCAGGTTTAATGATAATTGAAGTTCTTAATCATTTATATATATTTATATAGTTACATCAAAGCCAGAATTGGGAAAGCAAGATTCGCATTTGTCACCTTGAAACCACTTTGGAGATCTACATCTTTCTCTCTCCGGACCAAACTGCGTACCGTATCTTCAACAGCAATGTGAAGTCCGTTCTCCTTTACGGCTCAGAGTCCTGGAGAGTCACCAACACCTTGACAAAGAAGCTCCAAGTGTTCATCAATGGTTGTCTTCAGAACATCCTGAAGATCAGATGGACGTACAAAGTAAGGAACTCGGACCTGTGGCAGCGGACGAATCAAGACCCCATCGACCGGCAGATTGCCAGGCGGAAGTGGCGCTGGGTGGGACACACTTTGCAGAAACCCCAAGACATCTCACGGCAGGCCCTACAGTGGAATCCTCAGGGAAAGAGGAAGGTTAGTCGTCCCAAGACGACCTGGAGCCGTTCCTGTGAGGAGGAGATGAAGAGCTGCAATCTGTCATGGGGTGAACTGAAAAAGGCTGCCCAGAACCGAGTGCGCTGGAGAACTGTTGTAGAGGCCCTTTGTTCCACGCGGAATTCAAGGAATTAAGCAGTAAGCAATCATTTATATATAAAATATGCAACAAAACTTAAAATATACACTGATGGATGGGTCTTAGTAAATGGCAATGCTAGAGCAGCTTTTGTTATTCCTGAATTAAACATTACAGAATCATTTTATTTAGGAAAAGAATATTCAATGTTCACAGCAGAATTGATAGCAATACTGATGGCTTTAAATAGAATAATAAATATACCATTAAATTTATATAGTGTATTTAAATGTGTTGACTCAAAATCAGTTTTAGAGGCACTAAATTCTAATAACAGTAAAGAAAGAAAAGAAATAATTATTGAAATTAAGAACTTGATTTATAGTATTATAATTAATGGTACACAAGTTAACTTTTGTTGGGTTCCTTCTCATTGTGGATTTCTCTTTAATGACTGGGCTGACCGAGCTGCAAAAGATGGTGCTGAAAACAATAATGCAGTAATGTTAAATATATCATTGTCAGTTACAGAGATGCATGTTTTAACTGAAAAGGAAGTTAAACAGAAATGTCACTTTAATCACCAATTTGAACAACATAATGGAATTCCCAGGACACTACGGTAGTGACGAAGGCTTAATTCTATAAGAATTAAATATTGTAAGAATATCAAATGTATATGTAATTAATTATTTTCTTTGAGACATGTTTTATTTGATCGCGATCAATTGCGTAATAGTCTGCCAAATAATGTTGCATCTCTGGGCAATATTAGGTTTAATATTTGCATTAGTTTGGCGAAAACGGTTAGTGGTTCTTCAATTGGTCAGTATTTAAAATAACTGATTTTAAAAAAGATCATAATTATGTATGTGTTTTTTAAATTAATAAATTAATTAATTTATTATTATTATTATTATTATTATTATTATTATTATTATTATTATTATTATTATTATTATTATGATGATGATGATGATGATGATGATGATGATGATGATGATGATGATGATGATGATGATGATAATGTTACTTTTTGGATCATTTATTTATTTTTTAATATAATTTATATTTTTTGAAAATAATGCATTTTATTTATTTTTTTCATTATTTTTTATTTTCTTTTGTGTATGTGTGTGTGTGTGTGTGTGTGTGTGTGTGTGTGTGTGTGTGCATTATCATTTCGGTGAAAAAGACATTAAAAGTGTAGCCGAGCGCGCGGAGTATTTGGCTTCCATCGCTCGGCCTTCACCTTGAGAACACGACCCAACCCGAGCTGTTATTTTCATTTATCCCTCAAAAACCGGATTGCCGGCTACTAGTGCCACGACACTCTCTGCAGGTCACTGCCACTAAGCTGCATAAAATGCCTGCCGACAATGTAGTCCTTCTCACCACCAAAAGCAGAAGACGAATGGTCAGGCGGGAAGAACATTTGTCGTGTCGCCTTGTCCTGCATAACCCAATGGCCACACTAAAGGATTCTGCACAGCAGGAGCCAGCAAGGCTAGACTAACCAACACATGGAAGGTAGACAATCTCTCCCAAGCATGATTAGTCGTCTCCATGAGGCCCATTCCGCCACAAATGAATTCGAAAGCAAACAAGGTGCTTACATTGAATCTCTTCATATGGTAGATACACGTAATGCGTGTTTATGTGTATGTGGGTGGTAACAATAGATCAGAAAAGCCCAAAATCAGATTGAGGTTTATTCACCTATTGACGCTAAGTATGTCGAAAGCCAAAATCAAAGTCAAGGGGCTGGGTTTAGCATGGAGAATAAAATGGAAAAGCTTTTTTTTTCCCAGAAGGACAGAAGGACGGAAAGGTCTGTCTGGAAGATTTGTATTGCCTCGAGGGGCCACGGTGGTTTTTGTAGACTTACTTGAACTCCCCTTGGCGCAGAGTGGGTTAGGATGGTGTTGTGTGTGTGTGTGTGTACGTGCGTTTTTACAAACGTGTGTGTGTGTGTTTGTGTGTGTGTGAAGGGCGGAAAGAGGATGAGGGGAGAGAGGAGATTGGAGAAAGAGAGAAGAGAGAGAGAGAGAGAGAGAGAGAGAGAGAGCGTGAGATTGCGTGTATGTGTGTATGTGTGTATGGAAAAACAGAGATAAGATAAGATAAGATAAGGATATTTATTGGTAAGAGGTAAGTCGAGGAATATTTAAGGAAAAGATTAACAAAGATCATCCTGTTCGTTGCTGTTCGTCAAAACTTCATTTTGACTCCCGAAACTGAGAAGGGCGACTCCGTTTGTTTTGTTGTTATTTAACTAACCTAATCCCTGTGGCGTAGAAAGTAGGGTTAGGATGATGAGCGTGCTGATGTGACAGAGAGCAGGCAGGAAGGGGAAGGGGGTTGGAAGGATGGAGGAGGTATAGAAGGTGAGAACAAAGGTCTAAAAAAAACATTGCCGTTGTTTCTTCTTTCCAAATTTAATTATGAACTTTTGATGTGCGTGTTTTCCTCGCTTTTTGTTTCCGATCTTTTTTTTTTGTTACCGGAAGTTGCCCACTCCTTGTTCAACTTCCGCCATGCGCCGCACACGTCTCTCGCAATGGCGGCGAGTGATAATGTCGATAAGTTGTGGCCTTTTCAATGGCGGCACGCCACGGCGCTTTTGTCAGGTTGATTGAACAGTTCACCCGCTCACTCCGGTCATTAGACTTTCACAACGTAGCGACTGGGCAGAATGGTGTGATGTGAAGTCGTGGCGATCGTTAAATATATTAACGATGGTGAAATATTATTGCGGCGGCAGCAAATCATAGAAAATTAGAGTGACCATTTTATTTTAAAATAGCTGTATGCCCCAAATAACCATGGATCTCTGTGACAAGGCGTGCAATCACCCTCTGACGTAGGCTAGCCACAGTCATTCCACACACCCAGCCATCTCTAGCAGGCTCGCTCGCCCAGTCGCTTAAGCCCCGCCCCCCGGGGCATCGCCTTAAAGCCTGGCACAGAACCTGAATTAGTGTCAGATCCAAGCCTTCCTGCCTCGAAGTCACAACCTGTCCGAAGACACGTCCCCATCACCGAGTGACCTCTGAGCTTCGACAGTACCCGTGTGCTTCCACCCGTCTTAAGTCAAGGTAAGAGAGGGAACTTACTCTTTGTCATATAGCAAACCCATCACCCGTCGTTCGCCCACCATGTTCATGCGTCCTGTCAATATGTATGTTCATGTTTATAGTTTTTGCCTTGATGTGTTGCTGTGACTTGTATTTATCCCTTGCACATATTTTCTACCTTGTATATGACCCATGACATGTTTGGATTTATGCTTGTATGCCCCGTTAGCCCCATGTGTAAATACCCCATGCCATGCTGTCCCTCCACATAGATTAAAGTCCCCAGTACAGCCCAGGCCTACAACCCCTTTGCCCTGTACCCTTCCATTTGCTCTCCACCATGCTCCCCATGTATAAATATTCGCCCCTGTTGCCGACCCCATCCTAATGCGCCGAAGGTATCACCTACTAGCGGCTGCCAATAAACTCCACTTTGGCCCAGTAAATCTAGTTGCACTGTTTGACTGTTGGTATGTGCACCGGCTCAACCCTCGACCGGTCAACCAATTTGAATTCTGAGAAGGGCGACTGTACCACAGGCCCTGAATCCACACTATCCCTATCCCCCGCTGATACAGAGTCTGTATTGCATTACAGACGGTCCCTGTACCGGGCGAATCACCCCGGCCTTGTATCATCTCCCAGTCGCTGACCCGCTGCAGGCCCCTGACATCCCAGGAGGTCAATGAGAAGCGTGACTCGGGACTTCGCCATTTTCTAGACGGCTAGCTACGTAAGCCGATTTCTAGCCCTGTACCATCACAAGACTATCACTCGTGATCGATGCGTCACCGCGTGACCAACTGACCTGCATCATCGCTGACCACGCCACGCGGACCCAGATAAACAAGCCACCCAGAGTATCCAGGACCAATCGCCGCTCTGCAGTACCGAGCTAAGTGATTAGCCTACGAGAATCCCCACTCGCCAGATTATCAGAGAGACCCCTGAAACCATACAGATACACTCTCGCCCTATGATGAAATCAGTCTGCAGTAGCTCTAGTACCCCCGATATTGAATACCCAGAATATCACCGAACTACTCCGTACTGAAAGACGCTTTGCCAATGACTCACGTTAGAATAACTTGACCAGACTCCCCAATTCAAATTAATAAAAGTAAATAGTTAAGAAGTGCATTTATTTTGACTGGCCTTTGAATTTGAATTTCTTAACTAGTAGAGTCTTCCCTTCCATCTCGTCTATTCCCTGTCTGTATCTCATTTAGTTAGTTGGCCTAGCATTAATCTCTTGAATGTCATCGCACCATTAACCTATCAAAGGAGGTAATACAGCGCGAGGGATTAAGAGCTTACCCCCATCCCCCAACCCCTCTCTTTGTGACATTAACTTTGGCGACCCCGACGAGACCAAAAGACTTAGGTTTCCCCTTCCAACCCAACGAGACAAAGGACTTAGGTTCCCATCCCAACTTGACGAGACTTAGGACTTAGCTTAATTTCCACCCCAGCCCAGTATAGATAGGACCCAGCCCTCTAAGCCTAGTAGTAGATAGCATAGCCCCTAGGTCCCTTACTGGCTTTCCCGAGTGGTGATATCTCAAAAGGCTTTTTCTTGCATTCATTTTTGTGTTTTTGATTGATTGCATTTTGTCTTTGTGGTTGTGTTGTATTCGCCCCTTTGCAGTTTCATCGTAGCTCATCCAGCCCACCCCCTTGTTTTCCGTCAGTGTACCCCTTGTGTGCGCCCCTCATTCCGGTTAGGACTTTTGCAGGGTAAGTTACCTCCCTTACCATGGCCGACCGGGGAGAGCTTGCGCTTAAGTACAAGAGTATTGGCGAGAGCTTAGGGCTCGCCGGCACCGAACTCAAGGACTACGTCCTGGCTAGCGTAGATGCGGACGTGGCCGAGGAAAAGTTGAAGAGGGAGGAGAGGGCTAAGGAGCGAGATGCGAAGAGGCAGGAGGAAGAAAGAGCAGCGGCACTGAAGAAAGAGGAGGAGAAGGAGCGCATCGCCGCGGAAGAACGGGCCGCCGCCCGGAAGAAGGAGGAGGAGAAGGAGCGCATCGCCGCGGAGGAACGGGCCGCCGCCCGGAAGCTTGCAGAGGAGGAGAAAGCCGCCGCCCGGAAGATTGCAGAGGAGGAAAGAGCCGCCGAGCGGAGAAGAGAGGAGGCTAAAGAGAGGATTGCAGAGGAGGAGAGAGCCGCCGCAAGGAGGAAGGAGGAGGACGAGAGGGCCGCGGCACTTGAGGAAAAGAGGAAGGACAAGGAGCTCGAACGGCGCCAAGCACTCCTCCAGCTTGAGCGCGACCGCCGCGATTTAGGTATCGCATCGCCCGCGAGCGAAGACTACTCGCTCATCGCCCCCAGCTTCGCCGCTAGCGCCGTCCCCCCGCCGATTCCGGGGATGAACTTTCCCCTGGACCCATTCGTCGAACGAGACGAATCGATTGAAGTCTATCTCGCCCGATTCGAACGAGTCGCGGGAGAAAACAGTCTTGACCCCCAGTACTGGTATCGCAAGCTCAGTCATGGCCTTAAGGGGAAGGCCTATGAAATCCTGGCCAAGACGCCGACTTCCGAGGAGGGAGACTACCCCGCCCTCAAGAAAGCTCTACTGCATGGTTTTGAGCTCTCAGGTGAGCACTACCGCAAGAATTTCCGGAACTCCCGGAGAGAGAGAGGGGAGAAGTTTACGCAGTTTGCCGACCGTCTAGCTACGCTACGGGACAAATGGATAGAGCAAACTGACGAACCAAGGACGTACGACGGATTGCTAGAGTTGATGCTAGCCGAGCAACTCCGAGGGACAATGCCAGCGGAACTTCGGACTTTCGCCGCCGAACAGGGGGCCGCTCGCCTTGAAGACCTTATCATCGTCGCGGACCGCTACCTCACCGCCCATCCCGACGACAGACAGCCTCGCCGTGATCCCCCCGCACCCTCGTCGCCAGATACCCGCCACCAGCCTCGCCGGCCAGTCCCGCCAGCGAACCACCGTCCACCACCGCCCAAAGGACGCCCAAACCCCGGAGCAGAGCCAGGGAAGCGGAGCACAGAGCTCTACTGCGGCTACTGCCAGCGCCGAGGACACACCCGGGAGAAATGTTTCCGCCGCATCAGCGACCAGCGTCGCAAACAAGGCACCGTACTGGCCCTACGCCAAGTTACCCCCGACGGGAAACCGGTAACCCCCGTCATCACTCCCACAGATCGACCGGCCGTCACCGAGCAAGTGACTGTCAACGATCGCCCAGCCCACTGTCTATACGACACTGGACTCACCTTTGACGCCGTCGTCCGCCGCTCGCTCATCAGGGAACAGGACCTGACCGGCGAAACTATCACCCTGAAGTTGGCCGACGCGTCTCAACCCAGCACCACGCTCCCTATAGCCCGGATCCAAGTCACCAGCCGGTACGTCACGGGAACCATTCAAGCTGCCGTGATGGACCAGCCCCTGTATGACCTGATTTTAGGATGCCGATACGTGTTCTTGGGTATGCCGCCCCAGCCTGTGGAGTCGATGGCCGCCGTCCAGACGCGCGCCCAGGCGAAAACAGCCGCGACACCACCCCCGATACCCAACCAGATGCCGGAACAGATCCGGAAGGCCCAAGAAAACGACGTCACCCTCCGCAAGTGCTACGGAAAGCTTCCCGCCGCACGCACTCCACCCAAGTCCGGGGACTTTTTCGTCGAAGACGGACTCCTCTTCCGTCAGAAGGACGACCATTCCCAACTCGTCGTACCTGCGACACTTCGCCCCCAAGTCCTGGAACTTGGCCATAGCATGCCCCTAAGCGGACATATGGGCATAGGAGCGACCACTCTACGCATCAGCGCTCAGTACCACTGGCCCGGGATGACAGAAGACGTGAAGCGCTACGTCAAGTCCTGCCGCCAGTGCCAACGATACTCGCCCCGCCATCACACCGTACCGGTCACTATCAGCCCCACCGTCGTCGTCGGAACGCCCTTCCAGCGAGTGGCTGTCGACATAGTAGGACCCCTCCCGCGGACCAAGAAGCGGAACCAGTACCTACTAACCCTTGTCGACGCTTGCTCGATGTGGTGTGAGGCCGTTCCTCTACCGAAGATCGACGCCGCCCGAGTCGCCGACGCGCTCGTCACCATATTCACACGAGTCGGATTCCCGGACAACATCTTGACCGACAACGGGTCCCAGTTCACCGGAAAACTCATGCAGGAAGTTTTCCAACTACTCCGCATTCGCCATATCCGGACTCCACCCTACCACCCCGCCAGCAACGGACAGGTCGAGCGCCTAAACGGGACTCTCATCTCGATTATCCGCAAGATCGCCGACGAACAGCCGGAAGCGTGGGACACATACGTCGCGTCAGCGCTCTTCGCGTATCGAGAGACCCCGCACACCTCCACCGGATATACGCCTTCCACGCTGCTTTTCGGAAGACCCCTTTCCGGACCTCTAGCCGCCTTGCGACGTAGCTGGACCGACGCCAAACTGGACGAGGCACCGGTCGACGCCACGAAATACGTCACGAAGCTCCAAGAAACCCTCAAGGCCACATGGAAAGCCGCCTCCGCCAACCTGAAGAAGGCGAGAGAGCGACAAGCCCGCTATCATAATCGCCGCGCCCGGGACCGAGAACTACAGGTAGGAGACCAAGTCCTACTGCTTCTCCCCAGCGGCACGAACAAGCTAGACATAGCTTGGCAGGGACCCTACCCGGTGCTTGAGAAGCTCTCACGTACCACTTATCGCATCGGGGTAGGCGGAAAGCCCAGGACCCACCACATCAATCTGCTCAAGCGGTACCTGGAGCAACCTGCACCCGCCCCAGACTCCCACTCGCTACTCACGGTCGCGCTGGCCGTCGATGTGGATGGCACAGAGACCGGCGTCGCCGAATTTCCGCTAAAAGGGAAGGAATCCTTCCGGGACGTCTCTCTGGACCCCTCACTCCCCGCCGGCCAGCAACGCCAACTACGCGCCATCGTAGCAGAATACAGGGAAGTCCTCACCGACATTCCTGGGAGGACGGACCTAGAAGAAGTTCGACTAACCCTGACAGACCCCACTCCCGTCCGCCAGAAACCGTACCCCGTCCCACTTTCCCAGCAGCAAGTAGTAAGAACGGAAGTAGAGGCTCTGCTACAAGCCGGAGTCATCGCTCCCTCCCGTTCCCCCTACAGCGCAGGAATAGTTCTATCACGGAAGCCCAGCGGAGAACATCGCCTCTGTATCGACTTCCGGCAGTTGAATCTCGTAACCCAGTTCGTGCCCGGACCCCTATCCGACCCTACAGACTTGTTCGCAAAGCTACAATCCGCCCGATACTTCTCCAGAGTGGATCTGAGCAAGGGCTTTTACCAGATTCCCGTGCACCCTTCGTCCCGCCAGTACCTGGCCTTCAGCACGATGGACGGCCACTATGAGTTTAACGTTCTGCCGTTTGGTCTACACAATGCCCCAAGTATTTTCAGCACGATGATGCGGAAGCTGTTGGACCCCCTCCACTGTCCGTTCGTACACTCTTTCATGGACGACATACTCGTCGCAACGGAGACATGGGAGGAGCACCTGCGAGTGGTGCGCCAACTCTTGCGCCGCCTCAAAGAAGCTGGCCTCACTGCCCGGCCGACCAAATGCCAGTTCGGTTATCAAGAGCTGGAATTCCTTGGCCACACCATCAGCCATGGACAGCTCCGGCCTCTGGAAAAGACCGTCCAGCGCCTTCGAGACGCGCCACGCCCCAAAACCAAGAAAGATGTCCAGTCCTTCCTGGGACTGAGTGGCTTCTATCAAAAATTTGTACCCGGATACAACGGGATCGCCGCGCCACTATCCAGCCTAACCCGGAAAACCGCACCGGACCGAGTCCTCTGGACCCCGCAATGTGAAGCTGCCTTCCAGGAGCTCAAGGACAAGCTGACGTCACAGCCAGTCCTGCGACTCCCCAACCACGGACAGCCC
This sequence comes from Oncomelania hupensis, assembly GCA_036898135.1. Taxonomy (NCBI): domain Eukaryota; kingdom Metazoa; phylum Mollusca; class Gastropoda; order Littorinimorpha; family Pomatiopsidae; genus Oncomelania; species Oncomelania hupensis. The sequence continues at coordinate 125,734,765 of CM072512.1, forward strand.
TTCGTCCTGCGCACAGACGCCAGCGACGTAGGCCTCGGAGCCGTTCTACTCCAACGGGACTCCGCGGACGCCCCGACGCTCTTCCCCGTCGCGTACGCCAGCCGGAAACTCAAGCCGGCCGAACAGAATTACGCCACGTCGGAGAAGGAGTGTCTCGCCCTCGTCTGGGCAGTCCAGAAGTTCCAACTGTATCTCTACGGCTCGCACTTTACCGTCCAAGTGGATCATCAGCCGCTTTCCTTCTTGGCGACCTCAAAATCGCTCAACGCCCGGCTGATGAGGTGGGCTCTGCTGCTCCAAGCATACTCTTTCCAGCTGGAGCACATCCCAGGAAAAGACAACCACGGCGCAGACTTCCTCAGCCGTCACCCCGCAACCGACTCCAGCGAGTCGCCCCTGAGGGCCGACGCCCCAGCCTTCATACCCGCCGCCGCCCACTAACCGTAGCCGAAACCCGGCAGCTCCGCGGACCCCAGCCTTGGGCCTCCGCCATCAACTACCCGGAACCCTGCATCGCCCCGCATCACCCGGATCATCGCAAACCATCGTCTCACCCGGCAGCCGACCTCAGAGCTGATTGGCCGCGTCTCAGTCGAGGCCTACGACCTCGCCTTTTTCCTTGGGGGGGCCTCTGTGACAAGGCGTGCAATCACCCTCTGACGTAGGCTAGCCACAGTCATTCCACACACCCAGCCATCTCTAGCAGGCTCGCTCGCCCAGTCGCTTAAGCCCTGCCCCCCGGGGCATCGCCTTAAAGCCTGGCACAGAACCTGAATTAGTGTCAGATCCAAGCCTTCCTGCCTCGAAGTCACAACCTGTCCGAAGACACGTCCCCATCACCGAGTGACCTCTGAGCTTCGACAGTACCCGTGTGCTTCCACCCGTCTTAAGTCAAGGTAAGAGAGGGAACTTACTCTTTGTCATATAGCAAACCCATCACCCGTCGTTCGCCCACCATGTTCATGCGTCCTGTCAATATGTATGTTCATGTTTATAGTTTTTGCCTTGATGTGTTGCTGTGACTTGTATTTATCCCTTGCACATATTTTCTACCTTGTATATGACCCATGACATGTTTGGATTTATGCTTGTATGCCCCGTTAGCCCCATGTGTAAATACCCCATGCCATGCTGTCCCTCCACATAGATTAAAGTCCCCAGTACAGCCCAGGCCTACAACCCCTTTGCCCTGTACCCTTCCATTTGCTCTCCACCATGCTCCCCATGTATAAATATTCGCCCCTGTTGCCGACCCCATCCTAATGCGCCGAAGGTATCACCTACTAGCGGCTGCCAATAAACTCCACTTTGGCCCAGTAAATCTAGTTGCACTGTTTGACTGTTGGTATGTGCACCGGCTCAACCCTCGACCGGTCAACCAATTTGAATTCTGAGAAGGGCGACTGTACCACAGGCCCTGAATCCACACTATCCCTATCCCCCGCTGATACAGAGTCTGTATTGCATTACAGACGGTCCCTGTACCGGGCGAATCACCCCGGCCTTGTATCATCTCCCAGTCGCTGACCCGCTGCAGGCCCCTGACATCCCAGGAGGTCAATGAGAAGCGTGACTCGGGACTTCGCCATTTTCTAGACGGCTAGCTACGTAAGCCGATTTCTAGCCCTGTACCATCACAAGACTATCACTCGTGATCGATGCGTCACCGCGTGACCAACTGACCTGCATCATCGCTGACCACGCCACGCGGACCCAGATAAACAAGCCACCCAGAGTATCCAGGACCAATCGCCGCTCTGCAGTACCGAGCTAAGTGATTAGCCTACGAGAATCCCCACTCGCCAGATTATCAGAGAGACCCCTGAAACCATACAGATACACTCTCGCCCTATGATGAAATCAGTCTGCAGTAGCTCTAGTACCCCCCGATATTGAATACCCAGAATATCACCGAACTACTCCGTACTGAAAGACGCTTTGCCAATGACTCACGTTAGAATAACTTGACCAGACTCCCCAATTCAAATTAATAAAAGTAAATAGTTAAGAAGTGCATTTATTTTGACTGGCCTTTGAATTTGAATTTCTTAACTAGTAGAGTCTTCCCTTCCATCTCGTCTATTCCCTGTCTGTATCTCATTTAGTTAGTTGGCCTAGCATTAATCTCTTGAATGTCATCGCACCATTAACCTATCAAAGGAGGTAATACAGCGCGAGGGATTAAGAGCTTACCCCCATCCCCCAACCCCTCTCTTTGTGACAATCTCACGCACTTGGTTTATAAAAGTAGTCTTGTTAGCTCTGAAAAGTCTACTGCTAGAATTCTTGAGTACAACCCCCCCTTTCCAGTAATGGCGGCATGTATGCCCTAATACTGTCCAGACAATTCAGACTGCAATTCTACATTTTAGAAATAGTTTTGGCGATGAATTTTATTTCCAAAAGTTAGGTTTCTTTGATATTTCTATTGCCAACCAGCCAAATTTGTGAATATTTGTTTAATGTGAAAAATGTTTTTTATCCTCCGGACTTCACTCAAGCATCTTCGTATGTTATTGGAAATCAAACACTTGTTTTTCAGCAAGACTAGCTGATACACACCGACGAGCTGAGAATACAGCGAAATGTCCCAATGTATATATGGCACAAGTTCACACCTTTCAAAAACCACTGGAAGCTGAGAATACAGCGAAATGTCCCAATGTATATATGGCACAAGTTCACACATTTCAAAAACCACTGGAAGCTGAGAATACAGCAAAATGTCCCAATGTATATATGGCACAAGTTCACACATTTCAAAAACCACTGGAAGCTGAGAATACAGCAAAATGTCCCAATGTATATATGGCACAAGTTCACACATTTCAAAAACCACTGGAAGCTGAGAATACAGCAAAATCTCCCAATGTATATATGGCACAAGTTCACACATTTCAAAAACCACTGGAAGCTGAGAATACAGCGAAATGTCCCAATGTATATATGGCACAAGTTCACACATTTCAAAAACCACTGGATGCTGAAAATACAGCAAAATGTCCCAATGTATATATGGCACAAGTTCACACATTTCAAAAACCACTGGAAGCAGAGAATACAACAAAATGTCCCAATGTATATATACTATTTTCATGAGTTGATTGGTCAATGCTCCTAGGGCTTGAAGGGTATAGGAAGCAGTGCTCTGAAGCATGAGAGCATGCTTTATGGCCTGTTGAGGCGACTACTAAAGCATGCTTCTGGCAGCCTTCGACCAATGTGTACCGGGTGAAGAAGAAGAAGAAGAAGAAAAAGAAGAAGAAGACGAAGAAGGAGAAGAAGTAGAAGAAAAAAAAAGGAGAAGCAGAAAAAGAGAAAAAGAAGAAGATGGTGATGACAGTAATGACGACGCCGATGTTGATGTGGCTGCTGCTGATGCTGATGAGGATGATGATGAGGGAAAAGAGGAAGAGGAGGAGGACGGAAATGCCAGAAACGACGATGCATGCAATAGCTGCGGCTGCTATTGATGACACCTACAACGATGTTTATAGAAAAGGGGTTTCACTTGCAACAATGGCGTTTTTCACATGCCAGCAGTAAGCGAATGCCAGGATGTTTCAGCTACAATTCTTTACAAATAAATCGCCACCTCTAACACCACCACCTTCTCCAACACCTCCACCTCCACCACCACCACCACCACCACTACCTGCTGGCGTGACGTTGGCTACCTAATCAAAATGGTTCCACCACGAGTACTTTCTAGTTTTTCAATTAAGATTCTGAGTGTTTCATTGTAAATTATATGGCAGTAGGTTTCTGAAAAATTCAATGGAACAGTTATTATTACTTTTTTATACCAATGGGAGGTGTCCAAAAAGTGGCTACCTAAAACTATTTACGTGTTCTATTTAATGAAATTTATTTATTTTGATGTAAAAACTTAGGTGGTGTTTGTTTGGTTAAGAAATATCAAGAAATATATTTTGTATAAAATTTAGAATTGAAACACCACGTGTTTTTGGTGGTTTAAAAAAAACAGAGTCAAGCGTATTACTTCCTCACACTGCCCATATGTCCAGATTTCAACACCAAGTTGCGTGAACTCGTTTTAACGATTGAAATGAAAAATAAATATCTAAATGTTAACCAAATGTAACCAAACTTGGCAGAAACATTGCCTGGAATGTTACTAAAGTGGTGAAGGAAAAATTTTGAAAATCCAATCAGTAATTTTAGTTTTATAGTGATTTTCTGGAACATTGTAAAAACCCGTGGCATAAGCCGAAAATGGCTACCTAAGAAAGTCAGTGACAGCGTCCTTAATTCAATTAAGTAGAATGCCATGTGCATATGAGCTAGTTACATTCGGCTTGACCATCATTAAAAACTTAACTTTGTTCATCGTGGCGGGAGAAATGTGGATTTGGGGTTTTTATATCCGATTTAGGTCACCATGTCCAGTTTGGAAAAGCACCACCGCGCTTATTTTGGTCAACACTTTTACAAAAAGTTAAAACTTTGACACCATGTACTCAAAAAACTTAAATTCGATACTATTTTTAATTATTGTAATGATCTATGGGCTTGGTGGCGAAGTATTATAATAAATGTATCAACCGTATTTTAGCTTAGGTAGCCAAGACAATCGGTGGCAGTCAAAATCAATCAATCGCAAAGCTGTGTGAAAACTGTCAGCAAATATACAAACATTGTAGGTAGGTATTTCAACGGTGCGTTGTTTGCAACCAAAAGTGTGTACATAAGTCAAGCAGAACGGGTGTTATACTGCTTGGAATGTCCCCACCCCGAATAACTGTTCTCCTGACAAAGAGAGAAAGAGAGAGAATAGACTGGACCTATCCCGATGACGTCATAACTTTGTGCGTAATTATTCGCATTTTTCTCAACATGACGAACGATTGTTGTGTCAAGTATTGTTCAAAGCGAAGTACTAGAGATCTTGGGATCTCTTACCATAGAATTCCGACGATTATATTCAATAGAGGCACCAACATACGCGAGCTGACAGCTAGGAGGAGAAGGCTTTGAATCGCCCAAATCAATCGAAAGAAGATCACAGACAAAACAGTGAAACCCTGGACCCGTGTGTGTTCACGCCACTTTGTGAAAGGTAAGCATTTTCAATAATTGTTCAATGGTTCACATGCATTTTGTTATTGGTCTTACTAGCCTACTAGGCCTTTGCGAAGTTGCAGCTGCCCACTTTCACCGACAACCTGGCAGTAGTGAAATCTGCCCTTTTTGAGCAGGTCGAGTGTTGGAGGGTTTTTAGATGACTTTTGCTCTGTTCTAAAAATTTCATAGATAGAATGTGCGTTTAGGCTTCGTGATTTAAATATAAAGACTGGGACTGTATTTTTTTTTTTTTTCAAATTTTACGTTTACTTGAATACAAAATAATAATTTAAAAAAAAACAACAACACACAAAACACATGAGGAGAAACATTGTTTACCTTTCTTCCAGAATCACAGAGGAAAGACTAGAGACGAGTAGAGTGCTTGTTTTATTTATCATGCAAGTCAATATTTTAGTATAGTTGTTATTACATTTTGTCTTGATTTTGATGACAGGAAAACGTGCGGAGTTCTATCAAGATGATACGCCCAACTGGATCCCAACTTTGCACCTTGGCTACAACATTAAATGTGCATCCACTGATGTGGACCGGTTTGAAAGGAAACAGAAGAGAGAGAGCAACAGAAACAAGGAAATGCCCACAACAGTATGTAATGAATATTTACTTTATGAAATATTTCATAGTTTATCTTCAAGTGTAAAGAAATTGTGTTTTTGAAACAATGCTGCCTTTCTAAAATGCAAGTTTTAATGTTTGTAAATCTAACATTGTCATGTATAATGTCATCGCCTTCGTATTTAGATATTTGATGTAGTCCATGAAATTATGCTTTTTGAAAGTAATGCAGTTGTTAGTAAGTGCACAGGAATGCAGTTTTCCAGTGAAGCATGCCCCCAGATCCAGTGTTAATTTTTTTCTCTCACCACAACCCGTTCCCACCACTTCATCATTATGAATCTCAATTAATCAGTATTAAACTACAGTTAAATAAACTGTCTTCAGTTTTCATTTTGGTTAATATGAAAAAAAAGCCACATCTTGTCCTATAGATGGGAGGAACACTGATTGCCCAAAATAGGCATTTACTCATACTTTTGAGTAAAAAACAAAAGTGAAACATTTCAAGGCAGTATGATCACCTAAACATAGAATGTGCTTGAAGTAAACAAATAGTTATGTGTATGTTATGGTTCTTATTTGTGCAGATCATGCTGAGGACGGTGAGAACACCACAGACAGTGACGCATCTTTTTCCACTTTGTAAAGATTTGGACAATAATTTTTACTGTTTATTGTTTACTGCATCTATGGGTGATCTTGGAGGGGACATTGATTTAGAACTGGGTGAAGAAGCTACTGATTTGAAACGAACTGTGGAGCAGGAAGTCCAGACTGATATTACCTGGAAGCCATGGAGTCTGAGCTTCAGACTCTAAGAACAGAAAACCTCACTCTTCGTATGAAACTGAATGCCAGCACTATGTCAGATGACTTTTTTTTTTAAAAAGAAGATGGGTCTAGAGATGATGAGAAAGTGAAATATTACACAGGCCTACCATCTTTTTTGACTCTTGCTGCTCTGGTGTCATTCCTGATGCCTCATAATACTAGTGGGCCCAGATCTATCACAAGCAAATTTCAAGAAGTGTTAATTGTCCTCACTCAACTGAGGTTGAATCTGACTGTACAAATCGTTGTTGATTTGTTTGGCATTTCTGACACTTCAGTGTCTGGCTGATTGTGGGTTTAATATCCATGAAAGTGTTGGACTGATGTGTGCTGAAGTTAAGATACCAGCTTTGACCAAAGGTAAAAAAGCAACTATCTGCTTTTGATGTAGAATCAACACGCAAAATAGCACATGTAAGCCACAGTAATGATTCATGTTGAAAGGGTGATTGGTAACATTGTTTAAAACTATGCCATTATTGATTCTACAATTCCAGTCACTATGTTGACTTGTGCAGAAGGTGCAACTGTGACCACGTTGGACCAACTTGTCACAGTGTGCTGTGCTCTGGTGAATATTTGTCCATCCGTTGTTCCTTTTGATTAGAGATGGGGTGAGAGAAACTTCCAACTAGGTAGTTTAGCCCACGATCAGCTAATTTTGTTCACCTAGATCATCAAGAAGCTTGGTTTTGTATCCTTCTTTCTTCTATTAACTAGGTAGTTTTGTTGACAATAACTATCATGGAAGCTTGGTTTGGTATCCTTCTTGTTTTTATTATTATTACTTCCAACTAGGTAGTTTTGTTGACAATAACTAACATGGATATTAAACCCACGAACAGCTAATTGTGTTCTCCTAGATCATCATGAAGCTTGGTTTTGTATCCTTCTTGTTGTTATTATTATTAGTTTTATTAGTATTGTTATTATTATTGTTTTCATTGTTACCATATATTATTAGTTTTGTTGCTGCTGCTGTTGTATTATTTTTAGTAGTTGTATTGTTATTATTATTATTATTTTTATAATTACTCTTATGATTACGATTATTTTTTAGTATGATTATTATTACTCTTATTATTATTATTATTATTATTATTATTATTATTATTATTATTATTATTATTATTATTATTATTATTAAATCACCATTGTCACCTTCATCAGGTTTTCACCAGTACTCAGTATTGTAATTTTAAAAAGATAGCTTTGCTGAAATCATTAGTACTTTGTCGCACCTAGTTATTTCAGGAACCTAATAATATTCTATTCTATTCCATTGTTGCTGTCGTTAGTGCAAGGTGTATGCAGACATGAATGGAGGGGTGGGTGCACGAGTAAGCATGTGTGTATGTGTGTACATGGGTGTATGTGTGTGCATGGATGTATGTGTTGAGTTGAGTGGTAGGAAGGATGAACAGTTTTCAAGTACGAGTGTATAGATACAGGAGTGAAGTGTTGTGGATGGCTAGGATGGGTCTAAGGCATGGAAGAATGGGTGGGTTTGAGTGGTTTTGTGTATTGTTGAATAATTATCTGTGTGTCTAATGTGTACGCATGGGTATGTGACTGGATATCTGTTTAGGCATGTGTGCTAGTGGTGATAGATTTGTATTTCGGTATGGAAGTTGGGTATGATAGTATATCAAATGTATTAATATTGTATGTCTATGTTTTTGATGTTATCTCTTTTCTTGCACTGCAAAACAAATATCCATGCCATGTGTTTGGACAATAAAGAATCTTGAAGTGATGTGAAGCTGTTTGAAAGTATTGTTTTACGTGGTGTGTTTTCACATAAATGTCTGTTTATGCATTTCAGTATGTTATGGAACCCTATGAATGAAGGTCTTACTAAACCACCGCATTAAGTTACATTACAACATATTAAGCAACAGTTCAACATGTTTTACTAAGTAACGTTTCACATCCAGGTAGCATTTTAACAAAGTCACAGTTCCACAAAATAAAGTTACTTTCCGAATTTTGGGTTCGAGGTAACATTTCACAGTTATAAGTTACAGTTCTATCGTTATAAGTTACATTCCATGTTGAACTGTTACTTATAAGGCTTATAAGTTCCCGTGTGTGTGCACCAAAAAAAAAAGGTTACCCCTTGAAAACTATTGGGGTATTTTGCTCATAAAAATCAACGCACAGTCGGCATCACCTTATCTAAAATCGAATGCACACATTTCATTTTAAAAATCAAATTATCTGCTGCTTTTATTGGTATTCGTTGTTGAAGGTTATGAAGTGCATAGATAAAGGATTAGACGTTTAAAGGGACATATAACACCAACATTGCTATCACATCAACAGAAGAGTTGTTCAGGTCACACTGTATCATTTCCCGTTAATGCTGTCGAACGTGCCAACACTTCAACAGTCGAAGTAAACAATACCAAGGGCTACAAAGGTATTATGACCACTTACATTCGCTTATTTTTCTTTAAAACGCGCTTTTACCTTGAAATTTGCACACTACAAATCATCCATGAGTGATATATGTATTGTAATATTTGTCGGCTCTCCCAGAATACAACTGAATTGTACTATAAAACTATGAACTAATGGCTGTAAGGTTATTTATTAGCTGGTCAATGTTTTTTAACAAATTGTTTCATTTCAATTTAACAACATAGCATATTAGGTAGCCATATCACCATCAAGTAACATTTCACGTAATAGGTAGCCGTGGTGGTGAACTGCTTAAGTCGCCATTCACAGGCAGGTAACCATTCACATTTAGGTCGCCTGTCGTAAAAATGGGTTCAAAATTAAGTAGCAGTTCACAAATATGGTTAAGTAGACATTCACATTATAGGTAGCCGTTCAAAATAGTAGGTAGCCAGTTCACAGTGATCGGCTACCTAAATGGTATTTAGGTCGCCAAACCTGTGGAAATAAAGGTTCACCACCACCACCACCACCACCACCACCAACAACAACAACAACAACAACAAAACAACATCAAGAGCTCGTCATCAAGAAGAATAACAACAATAAACTACTTTTTCATACATTCATCATCATCATCATCATCATCATCATCATCATCATCATCATCATCATCATCATCATCATCATCATCATCATCATCATCATCATCATCATCGTCGTCGTCGTCGTCACCATCATTATCAACGCCGTTATCAACAACATCTCCTTTATCACCAAACCAACAAACAACAACAACAACAATAACAACGTTAGCAGGCGACAAGAAAGAAATTAACAGCTTGGAGGAGTTAAATCCCATGGGACAACACACCCTGGCGGAGTTAAGCCCCTTGATTCCTGTAAATGCAATGGCCGCCAGTTTTTCTTCACACCGAATTCAACTTGGTCCAGATACAAATAGGCTGACGTTAAGACACTCATGGAATACGCCTCCTTTTTTTATATTTTTTTTACAGGGTCTGCTTTGCGAGGGCTGTGCCTCATCTTCTCCACCTCCTTTATCGTAAAGAGATTCAGATACCTAGTCACAGCAACTCACTACACTGAAACTCTTCCTAAGATCTTTAGCTTTGACAAAATATAACTATGATTTGCTGTTCTACTACTACTACTACTACTACTACCACTACTACTACTACTACTGCTGCTGCTACTATTACTACCGCTGCTACTATTGCTACTACTACTGCAGGTGCTATGACTGCTGTTGCTGCTGCTACTACTATTATAGCTGCTGTTGCTGCTGCTATTACTGCTGATGTTGCTCCTCCTCGTCCTACAAGACATAACTATGGTTTAATATACTAATACTATTCCAGTTGCTGCTGCTGCTAGTACTACCGCTACTGCTACTACACTGCTGCTGCTTCTCCTACAACAACTACTTCTATTACTACTGCCTGTGCTGCTGCCATTGCTATCTCTACTACTACTACTACTGCTGCTTCTACTGCTACTACTACTACTTCTCCTGCCGCTGTCGTTGCTGATGTTGCTTCTCCTCCTACTGCTGCTACCCATCATTCTACTATTACTTCTTATAATGAGGGTTACAGTTGAAGGTGTAGCGACGTTGAAAGCGTGAATAGCAGTGGAAGGTCTTTGCAACCAGACGTATTTGTAAAGGATTCATCAAAATAGGGTGACGACTTCTTTATACATCAAACATTAACGGCTAGAAACACTTTAACTCCGCGACGTCCTGTTTACCTCTACAAACAGTCCTATCCTATCCTATCCCGTTACTCCAAAGTCGTTGGGGCACCACTGATGATCGTTTTATCTATGTACTCCATCTTTCTTTGTCCTCAGCAATCCTCATGGCTTCACTCAGTATCAAGCCAGTCCACTGTTCATTTTCTGTCTCCCTCTTCTTCTGTCCCCTTGCACCGTGCCTTGCAAGATGGTCTTTGCAAGGCCTGATGCTCTAGTGACGTGGCCATACCATCGGAGTTTCAGTTTTTTCACTACTGTGAGCAAGTCATCGTGTTGTTAAATGGCTTGTGTGATGGTCTGTCGGACTTCGTCGTTGGTGATGTGCTGGGCATAAATAATGCCCAGAAGTCTTCTGTAGCACCTCATCTCCATGCTTTGTATTCTTCGTTGTAGATCTGCTGTGAGGGTCCATGTATCGCAAGTGTATAGGAAGATGGAGATGACAAGGGAGCGCAGCAGCCTTACCTTGGAGTGTAGACTATTGGTCCTGTCTTTCCAAAAGGGCTTCAACCTTGTCAGGACAGCAGTTGTTTGTGCTATCCTGGAGAGAACTTCCTGTCGGGACCCACTAAACACTGATACCACTGCTTCTAAATATTTAAAGCTGTGCACCGTGCTGAGAGATTGGCCTCGGACTTTGATGTCCGTGCTGAGGCCACTGGTATTGTTGGTCATCATCTGTGAACGATGCATGTAGTACTCTATCTGAAGAATGTCCATATTCAGCTTTAGGACCCATTACTTTAACTGTGATGTTATTCGCTCTCTGTGGTAGCGTTTGTGTTTCTGCTAGTAATTTGTGTGCTGCTCTGTTTCAATTTAGAAATGATTCCTGTTTGAGCAATCTGTTGTTTTTTCTCAGAAAGACAGAAAAGCTATTTTGAGCTAAAAAGAAAAAGAAATCGTCCGCGTTTGTTTCGCTGGTTTTTGCATGTGAACATCCATTAACATATTCAAGGTCATTCCGTAATTGGACATCTTAGGCTAATGGAAAAGAAAATCAATCATCTGTTGTTGTTTTTTTTTCTCTCTCTTTCTCTCTCTTGTGTGTGTGTGTGTGTGTGGGTGTGTGTGTGTGTGTATCAGCGTGTGTAGTCCTTTGTGTTTGTGAGTGTGGACTTGTTTACACTGTGTTATTTGGACAAACTAGTGAATATCTACATACCTTGTTTTGACAGCCTTCGTTGTTTTGATGTCAAACCAACGATCCGTTAGGGTTAGAGCTGTGTTAGGGTAAGGGTTATGGCAACGGTAGGGTAAGGGTTAGGGTTAGCGTAAGAACACGTTAAAGTAATGTAAAAAGTGGACAAATATGCTCCATTGTCAACACAACAAAGTCATAATAACGCCTTTAAAGCAAGTGGTGTGTGTATGTGTGTGTGTGTGTGTGTGTGTGTGTGTGTGTGTGCGTGTGGGCATGTAGAAACGAAGTTCTGATGACACACACATGAAACTTCACATGGTTTCTTTTGACTTTTTTGGAAGGCCGCACTATTTTGACGTCAAAATAGTGCTCCGTTGAGTTAGAGCTGTGTTAGCATTACGATTAGGTTAAGGGTTAGGGTTAGGGTTTGGGTTAGGGGTTAGGGATAGCTTCAAAAAATCGAAAATGTCAAAATAATGTCAAAGAAATGGAAAGTGTGTCAAAATAATGTCTGGTTTTTTTTTCACAACAGTCATCAGAACGTCGTTTCTACAAAAATGTGTGTGTGTGTGTGTGTGTGTAGGTGTGTGTGTGTGGGCATGTAGAAACGACGTTAGAGTGACACACTCATGGAACTCCACATGGTTTCTTTTGACTTTTTTGGAAGGGCGCCCTATTTTGACGTCAAAATAGTTCCCTGCTGAGTTAGAGCTGTTTTAGGCATAGGGTTAGGTTAAGGGTTAGGGTTAGGGTTAGGGATAGGTTCAAAAATTTGAAAATGTCAAAATAATGTCACGAAAATGAAAAGTGTGTCAAAATAATCCCTGTTTTTTTTCACAACAGTCATCATAATGTCGTTTTTACAAAAATGTGTGTGTGCGTGTGTGTGTGTGCGTGTTTCTGCTCAATGCTTGAAGGTAACCATTTGAAGCGATAAGAATTTCTTTTCATTGTTTAATAATGTTATTTTGTTTATCCCCTCGTTTGCAAAAAAATCCCGCCATTCTAAATCCCCAAGACATTCAATTAACAACTGACTAATTGATGAGCTATTAATTGAATGATTCTATTAGCTAAATGATTGCTAAAAAGTTAAAGTTAGAGAAACGGTCTTCTTTTTTTAAAGCAAGATATATATTAACATGCTTTTATAAATGCATGTTAATATTATATGTTTCTCGGATCGACAGATTTCTTTCTGATCTGGCAAATGGGTCTACAGGAAAGAGGGTTGGCTGGCTATACCAATATTATAAGTGTATCCTGACATCACTATTCGGAAAGATTTTATGTAGTACTTTGACAAAGGGACAACAACAACATCAACAGCAGCAGTATGTTACGTTCGAGACGCGCACGATAGTACGTGTGAGACGCGCACGATAAATCCGATCGTCTTGTTTTGCAAAGCATGCAATAACAGAGTGTATTTACCTTGATCTGATTTCGCATTGTTGTTAGAAGAAGCTTGGTATAATGTTGATAATTTTCGTTGGTCGATATTATTGAATTTTCTAGGGTCGCTTGTTTACTATCGATCGAAGCATCTAGATAGATCTACTATTAGCTGAGAAATTCTTCTAGCTTGAAGAAAGTTGTATGAAGTAAGTCAGTGCATAGTTTTGATGATGAGTTGTAATGTGATTGGCTGTAATTGCGTCACGCTGGAATGTTCGAACGTTCTCTGGAGTATAGAGAGACTATATAAGTGCCGCACTATTTCAGAGTTCAACAAAGTTGAAGTTGAGTTGAGAAAGTGGATCAAGCGATTGTATGCAGTTGTTGATGTACGCTGAATAAAGTTGGAAAACTTCATACGACGACTCCTGCCTTGTTGCTGAGTGAACAGGTTGCGTGGATAAACGAATCCGAGTTACACTTATCAGGATTCAAGCATCGGGGCTGAATCAACTACTGATTAAAAAATACCAACAACGAGTGTAACACAGTAGCTACAGCAACAACATCAACGGCCACACCGCTTTTAACAACATCGGAAACATCAACGACTACACCGCTTTTACAGTGTATTTGAGGAAGTCATGATAACACGGCTATACACAGAACATCTTTGTAACTTTGAAAGAACAACAAAGTCTTCTTTCATTGCACGAATACATCTTTTAAATCTGTAATCATAAGCCCCTCTGACAGGCACGTACGCCTATCAAGGAAGACTAGAATGGAGTTTTAGCATTCTTTTGTGAGCGGCAGACAGGCTTTGTTGGTTTTCAGTGTGAAATAGATTATTTATGATTATATGCAATATATGTATATTATTATTCTTATTATACTACTATTATACTATGCAAGATTACGAGTATAAAGAACAATAGCATCCAAAATAATGGTCTCTCGCGCGCGAACATGTGTATATACGCGCGTGTATGGGGGGGGGAGGGGGGGAAGGGAGGTATGGATGCGAGAGAGGGTTGTGGTGTACGTGTATGTATGTGTGTGTGTTTGTGGGTGTGAGTGGGAGAGACTGAGAGAGAGAGAAAGATGATGATGAAGAAGAAGAAGAAGAAGAAGAAGAAGAAGAAGAAGAAGAAGAAGAAATCTCAAGGTCCAGACAACATAAATAATACCTGAAATCTAGTACGCTGTGCACTGTTCTTCTATTTCTTTACTACTTGTTCAATTCCAGACCAAAGCTAGTACTTGCTGTTGTTAATGTTGCTGGCGTTGGTGATGGTGATGATGGTGACACAACCACTGCCCCGCCATCGCTGAGGAAGGTAAAAAGAGGGAGACAAATGCCGTAGAATACCCCTGCAGCCCAAGGAGACCCACAAGGATGTGGTATCTCACCCTTCAGGCATACTCCTTCCAAGTCGAGTACATCCCCGGCAAAGAGAACCACGGAGCCGACTACCTAAGTCGTCATCTCGTGGAGGACACATCAACTAAGGGCCACAGCACCAGAATTTGTCCCCGTCCAGTAACCCCTGTCACTAGTGTCCATAGCTACCTGGCATAGTATTGCAGCTCAGGTAGAGCAACGTTATTAGTTTGTAAATATGACCCTAGGATAGTGCAGTGTTAAACTAGGCTCTGTAGTAGAAAAAGGTCGAATCCAGTAGTCATCGCCTTTTTTTCAGTTGAGGGAGGGTAGTTTTAGACACTGCAGTAAGGCTCATCGCCTTAAAACTTAATCCTGCTTTAGCCTTTGTAGCTAAAATCGCTGCCTAGCAGACGATACAAGTCAGGACTGTTCTAAGCATAGGTAAGCTAATTCTCGCTAGGGTAGGCAGTGACCTCATCCCCCTGACCTAAATCCGTAACCCCCGCGAGAGGGCGCTCGGGCTCACGAGATTTCGCGGGCTTAAGCTGACCACAGGGTTAAGGTAGTAATTCTTTGTCTAACTCTCACACGAGAAGGAAGCCCACGCTGAAACCTCTCTCAGTAGACAACGCAGGTGACGGGTGAAATCAATTCATCGCAGTATAGCCAGAGCCTGAAATTGTCAAAAAGGTAAATGATCAATCTTTTGTCTCATCGCGATTATTGAAATTATTATTGGATTATGTTTGTGAAGTCTTGCCATGTTTTATGATTGTGAATGTTAGACAAACTTTGCTTGACCACGTGGCTGACACACGCGACCAGTTTCGACACCATGAGGTAGCCCCACGGACCCACTGTTGTTTCTCCCATTGCAGACCAGTGGCTGTATCGAAGAGTGTGTATATTATTAATTACTTCTCCATGTGTTTATTTTAGCCATGATGTATATGTATAGGAATTATGTTGGAGATTCCAGTGGACCACGGACATAGAAGATTGTTCGTCGCTTATCTATATAAGTGGAGCGATCACTGAGGGCTGTTTCTGCCAACAGTGAGACGCTCTGCACACCCTTTTTAAACAAGGCGTTGCAGAAACTCGTCTTATGTTTTGCAGACGAGCAGGCTTCGTCCGATGCAGGAGATAGACCACTGAGAGTCAACCCTGACATTCGGTCTGCATTTGAGCAGAGGGCACTGCGCTACAATAGCTCAGTAATCAACAAGCGAGACCAGGTGACAACAGCAACGCATCTCAACGACCAAGTTAAGTGCTCAGGAAAACGTGCACACACACTGGTCTATAAGGACTGGGCGATAGTCCTCTCTCCTGAAAACGAACATTAGGCCAACCAGAACAAAGAGCCCAATGATGAGACAGTAGCAAATATCGAGAACAGTAGCAGAATTGATCCATCAAAGGTCTACCCATTCTACGAACCACTCGCAGTGAACTTTGGACTGTTAAGTTAATCAGAGCTGTATTACGTTTTGAACATTTAAGTTAATATAGTGTTTCCTATCCTATCATATCCTGTCCCGTAACTCGGAGGTCGTAGGGGCACCACAGATGATCGTTTAACCAGCATACTCCATCTTTCTCTGTCCTCAGCAGCCCTGATGGCTTCGCTCAGTGTCAAACCAGTCCATTCTCGAATGTTGTCCTCCCCTCCTTGCACTGTGCTTTGCAGAATGGTCTTTGCAAGGCCTGTTGATCTGATGACGTGGCCATACCATCGGAGTTTCCGTTTCTTCACCACTGTGAGCAGGTCATCGTGTTGTCCAATGGCTTGTGTGATGGTCTGTCGGACTTCATCGTTGGTGATGTGTTGGGTATAGGAAATGCCCAGAAGTCTTCTGTAGCACCTCATCTCCATGCTTTGTATTCCTCGTTGTAGATCTGCTGTGAGGGTCCATGCTTCGCAAGCATATAGGTAGATGGAGATGACAAGGGAGCGCAGCAGTCTTACTTTGGAATGTAGACTGACGGTCCTGTTGAACATTTAAGTTAATATAGTGTTTAGAAATAGATATAGAGTAGAGGAAATAAATGTGTGATATTAACTGTTAACAAGTGGCTGGCCTACCTATGTTTCATAGCCGTGTGAGAGCTAGTGTGTCAGTGAACCTTTACATGTTTCTCCCTATCTCTGTAACCATATCCTCACACAGACTGGACCAAATAAATAAATGTATTAGGATTGGTCATAGGGTGATTTAACTAGCCGATTCCCGCAGACGAAAGACGAGTGGGTAATAGGATTCCATTGTGCAGGACCCAGCAACAATAGACCCACCGTCACACACACACATACGCACACACACATACACACACATACAATACCTGGCCCTTTAATCTGGGTTTTCTTGTTTCTTTTAACTTAGTTCCTCTTCCTTGCACAGCAGTGGAAGATCAGGCTAAAAAATACTGGCTACAGGAAACACAAAGTGTAGGTTAATCGCAGGTTTACGGCTTGATGCACGAACATAAAAAGACCGAGATGGCGAGAGCCACTAAGCTCGCTGGCGCCACACTGTGAGATACACATTAAACAACAACAACAACAACAACAACAACAACAACAACAACAACAACAACAACAAATCGCAAACATTATTTTAAGCCTACTGACGTAAGAAACACTTTACGATTTAAGTACATAAGTAGGCATGTGTGTGTGGTGTATGTGTGTGAGTGAGTATTGTGTGTGTTGGATGTGTCCATGCGTGTGGCTGAGTGTGTGTCTGTGTGTGTGCGCGTGTGCGTGCATGTGTGTGTGAGAGAGACAGAGAGAAACAGAGAGAGAGAGAGTTAGAGAACACGCTTTCGTCCTTGCTTTTAAGCGATCCTGTTTGTCAGCATCGTAAAATTGTCTCCCCTCCAGGGATCATTGCCATAAATTTTAAATACAAACATAAAAACCCAATTTTTGTTGTTTGAGGGAGGACTGCAAGTCAAATGTACCAACTGTACTTTCATGTCGCGCTTTTCAGCGTAAACATCTGCTTAAGGCGCGGGCTGCTGCGAAACAGCAAGCTCACAATCGTCCACTGAAGTCAGAAACAAACCAGTATTTTAAATCTCTTTTATTTTTTCTTACCCCACTCCCCACCAAAGAAAAATATACAAACAAACAAATAAACAACAACAACAACAACAACAACATCTAGGCTATGCTTGGTTTAGCTCAATGTAACTATTTCGTTCACGGTTTGGATGTACAAGAGCTGGCTCATCTCATGTTTAAAGAGCTTGACGGTAAGTTAGATATTAGCGCGCCACAATCTTCTCTACACCTTCTACTCGGTCAGAGGTTACATTGGAACCGTGAGAGCACACCTGTAACTATCTCGCTACCAACTACGAAAACAGACAGCATGTACTGAAAATAATACCTCCGCCAGCGCCTTGAGCACCTCTTGAGTTGGAAAAGAGCTATATAAAACAATTTAAAAACACACACACACACGCACACACACACTCACACACACACACGCAAATAATGCATTCTTCTACTGAACATCACTTGCAAGCAGAAAACGCTTTTTTTTCTTTTATTTTATCTTATTCATTATTTGTGGATGCATTATCTTCGCAACACGCTCGTAGAATGTGTCAACGTAAAACATGTCCCAGTCTATCCAAGCCGCGAATGGGTACCTGACGCTATTTAGACCCGGGATCAGCAAGGCAGCAAAGAAAAGGAAGAGATGAACGCCGCCCTTCATGAATCTGGCCCTTAGAAAAGAGAGATCTTTGTAGTGCCTCTCTTTCCCCAACGACTGCATGTAAAAAGCAGCACTTTTTCGGATTTTCCACATGCGCAACAGGGCCGGACCTGGGAAAAGTCGAAGGGGGGGGGGGGGGGGTGTTACAGATTCAGCGAAGGCGCGAAGCGCCGAGCCTTCTAGGGGGGTCCGGGGGCATGCCCCCCCCCCCCCCCCCCCCCCCCCGGGAATTTTTTTTTCAAGGATGCAAAATGGTGCAATCTGGTGCAATCTGAACCTTGAAAAAGCCATTTGTGATGGTCTGGGACTTCGAGCTTTTTTAACAATTGAACTGACAAACTCTAGCGTACTAAAATAATCCTCTGCCCCTCCCTTAAAAAAAAACAACAACACACACAAACATTTATTTATCAGCAGAGATGTTTTGTATACTATTATTATTCACTACTTTTTGTCGATCGTTAACGGTATAAAGCTTTACCTTGTAGTTTATGAACATCACAGCCCTGCTTTCATTTTCAGTCTTGCTGCACTAGGTTCCTCGGCATTAGTACCATTTGTGAATTGTATCTTCCTGCAAAACAGTTCACTGCCTCTTTGAAGTCAATATCAACATCCCTGTGCACTTTCAGTAAAGCAAGTCCATTGAGCCTCTGTTGCACCATTGTGGAGCTCAGGTAGTTTTTCAGGTTGCGCAACTGACTGTTTGAACGCTCACACTCGGCAGTAGTGACAGGCAGGGTGCAAAGGTACTTTAGCATGATGAACAGGTTGGGATAAAAATCCCTGTCACAATGTTTCAGTGCTTCTGATGCCGTGGATGGGATGATAGCTGTTGCATTCTCAGCAGCACTTCGCCATTTGCAAACCCACCGTTGGTATTCTGCATCAAGGGTAGCGTTGTCTGGTAGGCCAGACTCCCACAACATTGCCAGTGTCTTCACCCCTTCTGGAACCTGCATGAAACCATCCTGGTTGTCTATTAAAGTGCTTGGCACCAGACAGAGACCATCAACTGCTAGGTCAGAATTGTTGAACCTCGAGTCCAATTCGGTTGACATGTGTTCCAAGAAAGGAATGGCAATGCTAATCTTGAAATATTCTTCTGGAGTGGCCGCAGGTTGGTTGTCATGGAGAGTCTGTCGGGATGCTTGACGAGGAACAATAACATCAGTTGTCAAAGCATTTGCCATTTTGCTAACTTCACCAAACAAGGCAACGAACGCTGTGTTCATAATTATCAACTTAGCATCTTAATTATTATTTCTAAAAAGTTGTTTTTGGGGGATTAGGGCAGTATCAAGGTGAAGGTGCTGGAAGAGGCTTGCGGCCAGAACAGGAAAATATGGCTGCATTTACTAATTTCGGCTTAGGGGTTGGGTTACTTGGTCGTTTCAACGGGAAAACGCTTTGGATGTTTCAACGGATCCCGTGAAAGGGATTTCCGTTGAATTGTCTATAAATAACTCTTTGTACCTTGGACCAAAAGTGACTAAAAACTGCAATGTTTTAAAAACAATTTATTTAAAACTTAAAACTCTTTGCATTAAATAAAATCTTTTTTTTTTTTTTTTTTACTTTGGAGGGAGGGTTCCGGAACCCAGGTAACCCCCCCCCCCCCTGGATCCGGCCCTGCGCAATTTTGTCCAAATGAGCACTATTTTTTATATCCAGATGCGCCCTCATTGAGGACTCCAAAATTAATGCACACACAATTGACATTTTGTTGCTTAGTCCAGCAATGATAGATACTGCCCGAATAATTTACAAGTCTGCAATTGGTAAACTTCTGTAGTACTGTTAGATATTTTGTATGATTATTGTTCAAATTTAAATTGTTATATTACATGTTTGTGTACATGCGTGAGAATGATTGTATGGTCTAAAATCACATAATATGTGAAAAGACATTACAATGAATTATTGAATTGAAATTGAATTGTTAACTCTCTCTCTCTCTCACGCATTCTCTCTCTCTCTCTCTCTCTCTCTCTCTCTCTCTCTCTCTCTCTCTCTCTCGTCTCCAGCATGTCTGCGCCCAGGTGTTTTGGATTTTTAGACGAATCAAATTCGACGTTCTCTCGTAAAGTTACTCTACTCTACAGCTTCCTGCAATTTTGACTGTAGTTTCTTGCTGCAAGTTCTTTGTCATAGCCTTTTGCAACATGATCGAGGGTGTGTTGATTTGTGTCACCCAACTAGTGTTCCTGATAGGTTGTACAACGTGCCTGGCATGAATCCAGGATAAGGCTACATCTCGGTGATTACCTTTTGCAGGTTTTTTTCTCTGGAGACGATAGAGGAACCCGTTTACCAGTAGTGATGTTGTTTACCAGTAGTGATGTTGTTTACCAGTAGTGCTGGTGTTTACCAGTAGTGATGTTGTTTACCAGTAGTGCTGGTGTTTACCGGTAGTGCTGGTGTTTACCCTTGTTGATGGTTGTCTTCTTGACTTGCTCCATCCATCCTGTGTACATATACACTGACATATTTCGAAAGGACTACACGAAATTATCTGACATCTCATGATTTTAAATGCCACATTTTGATTTTGGCCTTCCACAATGAATTATGCTCATAGGGAATGTGAATTTCTTCTTTTGACAGCTGAATGAGATACCTTCACAAAACACAAGAAGTGCGCAGGTGATAGGCAAAATTTGGTAGAAGTGGGCGCACAAGGACGGTTCAATAGTGCGCATATCGACTGTCAAAATGTGCACTTTTTTTTCCTGCGCAAGCGGAAAGTGTGCGCTTTTGAGGAGTTCTCTCCCCCAACACCCGAAAATGTTCGCGAACACCTGTAGTTTAACCAGGAGAATAATTACACCATGAGAACAAACAAATGCTGACAGGGGGCGAAAGCGTCAGCGGTGACAAACTTCCTGACGTAATCTGGTTTGACCGATGCACAGTGCGTGCACAAGACAGCATGCAACTATGTTTGGAATTTTGTATGCGCTTCATTAAATTTAATTGATTCATTCTTACTGCATGTTACCCATCCATGGGTCATGTTTCTTCTAATATATTAAATTCTTTTTAAATCTTTTTTTTTAATACTTTGCTTTAGCTCAACCATTTAACTGTAATATTTTGCGTGTGTGTTAGTGTGTGTGTGTTTTTTGTTTATATGTGTGTGTGCGTTTGTATGTGTGTGTGTTTGTGTCAGTGTGTGTATATCAGTGTGTTTGTGTGCCTGCGTTTGTGTGTGTGTCGTATGTAGATGATGGTGGGCGTTGATCGATGTAGTAGCAGAAGGATACAAATTTCAGTTCCTGGAGTGAAAAGAATTCTTTTCTTTTTAATTTTATATAAATATTTTTCTAATTGTATACTTATAATTATTTTGCATCTCAGGTTTGATTGCTTATACGTTTTTATTGCGACAAAAATGGCTGAATGTCTGTGATGGATAATAAGAGAATTGTTCAACTGAATTTAAATGTCGGCACAGTGGAAACGTCACCACGAACAGCAAACGGTAGATAATCTGAACTGAGAGAAGCGTATAAATTTACAATTATTTTAAGCCACGGCCAAAATTAACTTGTAGCAGATTAAGAGGAAAGATAGCCTTCTGTTGATTCTATGTTATATTGCAGATGCGTTGAGATATTTAGTAGGTTATAAGTCGTTCAATTTATTCTTTCAATGACTTATTCATTCACTCATTTTATTTATTACTACAATCACTCACTCACTCATTTATTCATTCATTCATTCATCTGGCGCTCTGTGTACAAGTATCGATAGATTCACGCAACAGCAATATTCTCTCGAGACTTATGACTTTGGATTGCAACTGTAAAAATAGCAGGATTTAGCCAACATATGTATTCCTGCAAACCTCTTTCATATGGCGAGAACACTTACTCCGGTGTTTAAACCCCAACCCCAATCTCCCCTCCCGCCCCATCCACCTACCCCACCCTCTCTCCTTTCATCCCACACCCCTCCCCCCTCCCCAACATCGTATAGTTGTTTTCAATGAAAGTATCAAAGTGGAAGAGCGTGGCAGCCTACGTCACGTGATTTTCCTAACCTCACAATTCAGCTCTCAGTCTCAGCTGGTGCACAGTGGGAATGCATTACCATGATTTAATCCGCGCCTCCTTCCTAGGGTTACTACTGTCCCCACAGCCAGAAAGCCCAGGACATAAGCTTAGAGCACGAGGCTATGATTGCACAGACCGCACCAAGTGTTGAATACAAAGCGGCAAAAAAGGGTGGCTATACTACCTGGTGCTACTGTCGCCTCAAAGAGAATTGGAACAAAACGGATCTTAACACTGTTGCATGCTAATAAGGTTTGCATGTAAAGTTGAAAAGGGTAACTTAGCCTACGACTTACCAGCAGTAGCTTGTGTGTGTGTGCGTGTATGTGTTATGTGTGTGTGTGTGTGCACGCGCGCGTGTGTGTGTAGAAGAACTTGCGCTTGGTAAGAGGTAAACGTGTCCCCGTAATCCTTCTGTCGTTGGGGAGGGAAGCGTTTGGGACATCCCTTTTCTCAAGGTCAGTTTAATGAGGGCGGCACCTATCTCCCCTCACCCTCTCTGAGTGACCTTCCCAGGTTCCAAAACCGATCCAGGTAACAGCTTGGTGGACCGGGGTGCGTCGTGTCGTGCGCTTGTTTCAACCTTTTTTCTGTAGTGTAGTGGCTGTCGCCATCCAAGCATGCTCAACCCATCGAAGTAGTAACCCTTCCCGACAGTGGCTTGACCTCAAAACATTGCTGGCGTGTGCTACAGACCACTGCGCCACCTGAAGCGCGTGAGCTCATTCTGAAACTGGAGTCTCTTTCTCTGTAGGAAGGGCTTTTGTTCGCTTCAAACACTGCACAAAGACTTGGGATTAGAATAGCTAGCATTGCGGTAATGCGGAATCTTCTCTTCAATTGTGCACTTACTTACCTTAACTTGTCCCACCGCCGTAACTCAAGTGGTAGAGCGTTCGACTGGCACACTGATGACCCAGGTTCGAATCCCGTGGTGGGCGCGCGATATAAAATGTGGCCATTTTCACTGTCCATTTTAGCAGTATGATTGCTCTGGTGGTTCAGTGTTGATTGAGGTCCCTACCGCTCTTTCCCTGGGAGGGTTAATCCCCGTCTGCCATATCGCCAATGGTAGGTGTAGACGTTAAACCTCAATGTTCTTTCATTACATTAACACTCACCACCCAGGGCCGGACCTGGGAAAAGTTGAGGGGGGGGGGGGTTACAGATTCAGCGAAGGCGCGAAGCGCCGAGCCTTCTAGGGGGTTCCGGGGGCATGCCCCCCCCCGGAAATTTTTTTTTTCAAGGATGCAAAATGGTGCAATCTGGTGCAATCTGAACCTTGAAAAAGCCATTTATGATGGTCTGGGACTTTAAGCTTTTTAAACAAATTGAACTGACAAACTCTGGGGTACAAAAATAATCATCTGCGCGTCCCTTAAAAAAACAAACAAACAAAAAAAAAAAAACACACGAACATTTATTTATCAGCAGAGATGTTTTGTATACTATTATTATTCACTACATTTTGTTGATCGTTAACAGTATAAAGCTTTACCTTGTAATTTATTATCACCGCCCTGCTTTCACTTTCAGTCTTGCTGCACTAGGTTCCTCGGCATTAGTACCATTTGTGAATTGTATCTTCTGGCAAAACAGTTCACTGCCTCTTTGAAGTCAATATCAACATCCCTGTGCACTTTCAGTAAAGCAAGTCCATTGAGTCTATGTTGCCCCATTGTAGAGCGCAGGTAGTTTTTCAGGTTGCGCAACTGACTGTTTGAACGCTCACACTCGGCAGTAGTGACAGGCAGGGTGCAAAGGTTCTTTAGCATGATGAACAGGTTGGGATAAAAATCCCTGTCACAATGTTTCAGTGCTTCTGATGCCGTGGATGGGATGATAGCTGTCGCATTCTCAGCAGCACTTCGCCATTTGCAAACCCACCTTTGGTATTCTGCATCAAGGGTAGCGTTGTCTGGTAGATCAGACTCCCACAACATTGCCAGTGTCTTCACCCCTTCTGGAACCTGCATGAAACCATCCTGGTTGGTTGTCTTTTAAAGTGCTTGGCACCAGACAGAGACCATCTGAGGGGCCGGGTAGCTCAGTTGGTAAGAGCGTCTTGCTAGTAACCGAAAGGTCGCTGGTTCGAATCCCGGATTGGTCAACGTGTGATCATATTATTTTCCCCTTTACCAACAACTGGCCCGCTGGTGTCAGTATAAATCGGTCCAGTAGTCACCTATATGCGAAAGTGTCGTGTGACTATAATCTACAAACAACAACAACAGAGACCATCAACTGCTAGGTCAGCATTTTTGAACCTCGAGTCCAATTCGATTGACAGGTGTTCCAAGAAAGGAATGCCAATGCTAATCTTAAAATATTCTTCTGGAGTGGCCGCAGGTTGGTTGTCACGGAGAGTCTGTCGGGATGCTTGACGAGGAACAATAACATCAGTTGTCAAAGCATTCGCCATTTTGCTGACTTCACCGAACCAGGCAACGAACGCTGTGTCGACATCTTTTCTAATAGAAGACATGCAGTTACTGACCGCTTTGATTTCCCTGTAGGCATCGACAACATCTTTTGTCCTTTTCTGCAGCTTCACTGTCAAGGGTTTTAAGTAACGCAAACAATTGCGGACGACAACGAATGCAACGAGGAAAGCACTGCTGCTCAAGGTGTGGAGAAAGCCAGTTGCCTTAGTGTCTCACTGTCCCAATTGTCACTGTCTTCACACATTTGTCACAAACAGTCGTGAACAACCAGAAAGAGAGATGTATAAACCTCCAGTGCTTCATGTTTTTCTACCCATCTTGTTCTGCACAGATCAACAAGCATTGTTTTTGTGGTGTCAGGCTGAGATGATTCGATGGTATCTTCAAGTTTTCTTTGTCTCTTTGGAGAGTTTGAGAAAAACAGTGACAGTTCCCTCAGTGCTCCCATCATGTTCTTCACTGCAGGCAAGCCGCATGCTTTTACAATGCAGAGACTCAAGCTATGGGAAGCACAGTGTCTCAGGTAACAGAATGTAGTTACTTGTGATAAAAGAATCAGTGGTTGAAATTTAGTAGAGTGGAAGAGGATTTATTCTTTTATAGTGCCTAGGGGAGAGGGTTGAAATTTCTCCCCGGATTTACTTATGATTGTAACGTAGCTCCCCCCCTCTCCCCTCCCCCCCCAAAAAAAAAGAAAGAAAAAAAAAAAGAGGTACATAGTCAGGCCAGGTGGGGGGGGGGGGGGGGGGGTTACGTAACCCCTGTAACCCCCCCCCCCCCTAGTCCGGGCCTGCCACCATCCCTGGTCAAGATCGTGGGCGTGGGCATCAAGACAATGTTTGTAACAATTAAAAATGCTTCAGTTGTTTTAGAAGAGGAGAGAGAGGGAAAGGGGGGGGGGAAATAGGGAGGGGGGTGGCAAAAAGGTTTGTGTCTAACACAGATAGAAGTTGCCTCGCCTAAAGAATCAGAACCGAAGTTAAAAGGCCCCAATTCGAAGAATTTGTTTACTTTTGTGGAAAACGGGTTTACTCTAAAATTAGCATCGTTGTAACATTACACAATGATAAAGTGGGCTTTGTTATGACATTAAACAATGATAAAGTGGTCTTTGCTATGAAATTAAACAATGATAAAGTGGGTTTGTTATGACATTAAACAATGATAAAGTGAGCTTTGTTATGACATTAAACAATGATAAAGTGAGCTTTGTTATGACATTACCCAATGATAAAGTGGGATTTGTTATCACATTAAACAATGATAAAGTGAGCTTTGTTATGACATTAAACATTGATAAAGTGGGCTTTGTTATCACATTACACAATGATAAAGTGGGCTGTTCGTTGTTCAAACCAACCGCTAAACTTTGAATTGTCCTTTTCTGTTCTGACAGTGACTGATTACTTTTCTCCTGTTTTAACGGCACGTACAGCCTTGTGACTTTTGACCCTATTTCTGAGTGAACCACGTGGCTTAAAGTGTGCGTCTTTGGTGTCTATTGTATCAACTTAAAACCTAGGTCTATTGTACCAACCTAAAACCTAGGTCTATTGTACCAACCTAAAACCTAGGTCTATTGTATCAACCTAAAACCTAGGTCTTTTGTATCAACCTAAAACCTAGGTCTATTGTATCAACCTAAAACCTAGGTCTTTTGTATCAACCTAAAACCTAGGTCTATTGTATCAACCTAAAACCTAGGTCTATTGTATCAACCTAAAACCTAGGTCTATTGTATCAACCTAAAACCTAGGTCTGTTGTATCAACCTAAAACCTAGGTCTTTTGTATCAACCTAAAACCTAGGTCTATTGTACCAACCTAAAACCTAGGTCTATTGTATCAACCTAAAACCTAGGTCTGTTGTATCAACCTAAAACCTAGGTCTTTTGTATCAACCTAGAACCTAGGTCTGTTGTATCAACCTAAAACCTAGGTCTGTTGTATCAACCTAAAACCTAGGTCTGTTGTATCAACCTAGAACCTAGGTCTGTTGTATCAACCTAAAACCTAGGTCTGTTGTATCAACCTAAAACCTAGGTCTGTTGTATCAACCTAAAACCTAGGTCTATTGTATCAACCTAGAACCTAGGTCTATTGTATCAACCTAAAACCTAGGTCTATTGTATCAACCTAAAACCTAGGTCTATTGTATCAACCTAAAACCTAGGTCTATTGTACCAACCTAAAACCTAGGTCTTTTGTATCATCCTAAAACCTAGGTCTATTGTATCAACCTAAAACCTAGGTCTATTGTATCAACCTAAAACCTAGGTCTATTGTATCAACCTAAAACGAGAAACCTTACGAGCAATTTCTTTTAATGGGTTTTGTCTCTTACCGGCTTTGGTAAATGC
The DNA here is from genome assembly GCA_036898135.1 of Oncomelania hupensis. Lineage (NCBI taxonomy): Eukaryota > Metazoa > Mollusca > Gastropoda > Littorinimorpha > Pomatiopsidae > Oncomelania > Oncomelania hupensis. The sequence continues at coordinate 125,761,966 of CM072512.1, forward strand.
TATTTTTAGCTCCAGAAGGTTGACTAAAGCTTGCTATTAATAGGTACAAAAGCTAAGAAATTTATTCTTCCGAAAGAGATTTTTTATTGTTTGTTTTTTGTTGTGAGCTTTTTTTTCTTCAGTGAGTAACACTCACTGTGATTTGTTAAAAGGATCTGTTTAAAGGAGCGTCGTCACAGTGGGTCCCTATAAATCCCAGCATCTTGCATCAAGCCTACTTACGACAACTACACACAAGACCGATGTGGCGAGAACCCTCTGCGTCATCATCCCTCATGTCTCCCCAACGATCTGACCGGCTGCGGGACTGATGACGATGATGATGATGATGATGATGATGATGATGATGATGATGATGATGACGACGACGACGATGACGACGACGATGATAATGACGATGACGATGACGACGACGACGATGACGACGACGATGATGATGATGATGATGATGATGATGATGATGATGATGGACTTAGTTATGGTCCTAATATATAGATTAGATTCTATCCTCCTATGTTACTTTGGCTGTTTGCTAGCTGCATTGTACAAAAGACTGTGTCAACAAAATAAAGTTCCAGTTTGAACGCAAAATAAGCTATTAAGACAAGTGATAGCTTGTATCTTTATAATGTACCCATGAGTTTATAGTTTTAACGTTTCGTAGTTCTTTTTTTTAGTTTTCGTTTTCATTTTTTATGCCGTTTAAGGTTAAAGGTCTGTAAGCGTTAAGCCATAAACTTGTTTTTATTATCCATTTAACCGGCACTGGGGTGTCGGATAGCGCAGTGGTTGGAGCACTCGCTACTGTGACGCAAGTTAAGCACCGTCCAGTGCGGTTAGCAACGGCCCCAGTTGACTCAACTGTGACTGAGTACCTACTCTCTTAAGGGTGGGGAAGGTAAAGCAGCGAGGGAGAGAGATGGGCATCACCCTCATTACGCTGGCCCAAGATAAGTGTGATCTCCAACATCACGCTCCCCTACGGCCACAAGGCTATGGGACCACCTTTACCTTTACCTAACCGGCACTGGGTTCTTGGTTTGGGTAAAACGAACGTATAGGTTTTGATTTCATGCATATTCTTTTCTTCGGCAAAAAGGTAGACTCATTTTGTGTGGCATTTTTCTAAGCAGATGCTTCCAAACTAAGACGTAGCAATAGTATTTATTACCTAGGTTACATTTTGTGGAATCATAATGTGATTATCTCTCCATTCAGCTTGCCAAGTATGGTATGCTTGAAAGTTGCCGTAGCAGTTGCGTTATTCAAAAAAAGGTTAAAAAAAAGGTAAAGGTAGTCCCATAGCCTTGTGGCCGTAGGGGAGCGTGATGTTGGAGATCACACTTATCTTGGGCCAGCGTAATGAGGGTGATGCCCATCTCTCTCCCTCGCTGCCTTACCTTCCCCACCCTTAAGAGAGTAGGTACTCAGTCACAGTTGAGTCAACTGGGGGCGTTGTTATTTGTCGCTTTACGTTTTGCGGTCACCCATCCAAGTGCTAACCGCACTGGACGGTGCTTAACTTGCGACACAGTAGCGAGTGCTCCAACCACTGCGCTATCCGACACCCCTCATTACCAACGCATAATATTGCGTTATTTGGATGCCTTTATTTAAATGAAGCCCAGAGCACGATGTGAACTTATCCGATACGGGTGACTGCCAACTACATAAATACACCCATCAGGCACTAGGTCCCTTCTCCCTTTCTCCGGTCACCCAGGACTGCGCTCATGCAGTTGTCTGGGGATTCAGGCAGAAGTGAATTGGCGCCTCGGGCACTTTGGGTTAGATCCTGTATCGGTCAGCGCCTTGAGCAGCGCTTGAGCTGGAAAATCGCGCTATATAAAACGATCGATAAATATTCAAATAAATTTTTTTAATGCAAAGTAGTCATTAGATTGGATGGGATTGAACTTTTTTTTCGACTAAAAGTAACAGATTACATGTCACGCCCAACTTGGAAACCATTATCAGTAAGCATGTATCTCAGTAGGCTAACTGGGCAAACCTGCTTATCATCTTAACTTGAAGGTAGCTGCTTGTTTTGTTGTCTTTCCATTGTTTCCTTACAAATACATCCACAAACCTCTTTAATCCATAACAGAAACGTTGTTTTTTTTTTCCATTTTATTCACGCACACCTTAGTTTGCAAGATGCTGCCAATTAATGACTCCTGTTCTATATCTATAGGCGAGACAACTTCCTCTTTTATGTTTTACACAAAACTTTTAGTATCCTTTAGTAACTGCTACATTCATCGTTGTTAATTAAAGTATTTTTAAAATCTGTCTTAATTAGCCTACATTTATCAGACGCGCGTCGCCTAGACAAACGTCACTTATCAGCATTGTTCTTCTGAACAATTTCCACAATTTTTGGGGGGTGCGCACGGTTTCAAGGTGGCTCCTATTTGTTTTGATGCGTCGGTGTTTTATGTTGCTACGACAGTCTTGGTAGTTGATAGTCTTACTACCATATTTAAGCTCTTTGCTACTACCACGACGACATCCTTGTAGACTGGTCGCCTAGCCAATCCCCATCAGCGTCCTAGCGACAGTAACCTGGGAATGTCGGTGTAGGGGGGACGTCAGGTGTAGCAGGAATGTCGGTGACAAACCTCAAAGGTTGAAACTGAGTATCATAGACTGCTAGAGCTCAGACTGGTTTGGCCTCAAAAGTCTCTGGCTTCTCAGCGCGCCTCAATGTTTTATGAGGTGGAAGCTAGCAGAAGGAGAAAGCTTAATGGCGGTGATTAAAAACCAAGTACAATTTGGGCATTAATGAAATATCCAGTATCCAGGTGTGCCTCAGATGTAAACTTTTGTGTGAAAAGAAAATGAGGATGAGGATAAGCATGGAGAGAACACAGGAGCCCGACTCTTGAAATGAGAGCGTCTCTCTATAGGTCGCCCTCTCCCCCTCCCCCTTCCCTCTATTTCTATCTCTTTCCCTACCCCTATACTACAGAGAGAGAGAGAGAGAGAGAGAGAGAGAGAGAGGGAGGGAGGGAGGGAGGGAGGGAGGGAATTTATTGATACAGCTCTTACCAAACAGATTAAATTGTAGCGACAGGCACAGCTGAAATGCGACTCCTGCGGTGCAGTGCTAGGCTACACTGAAATTGGTAGATGGGGTTTGTCAACTCAAGCACCACCACCCATCGCAAGATTCTGCAACTACATTGACATCACTCCGTCCCCCACCCCACCAGTCTATTTTTAGAAGTTTTATACATTGATTCCTATAAATACTATGAATACTTGTGAAAGTGTGAAGTTGGTGGTTTGAAGGCGTGAAAAATACATGTCACGGAACTGGACGATACAAGACTACTGTTTCTAACTTTTCCCTAGCCCAGTTCTTTTTTCAGGTTTCTATGTATTGTTGATATTTATCCTGTCCATCCACCCATCTTCTTTGTCTTCTCCTTAAGTATCCTATTCCGTTCATTCCAATCCCCGAACCCTCACTGAATGCACGGACTTCTGTAGATTTTGTCCTATCCTATCCTATTCCGTAACTCGAAGGTCGTTGGGGCACCACAGAATGATCGTTTAACCAGCGTACTCCGTCTTTCTCTGTGATTACAAAATACAACGGGATGAGTAGGCGCTAATTATTTGCAGGTTTGTTGCGCTCCCTTGGCATCTCCATCTTCCTATACGCTTGCGAAACATGGACCCTTCCAGCAGATCTACAACGAAGAATACAAAGCATGGAGACGAAGTGCTATAGAAGACTTCTGAGCATTTCCTATACCCAGCACATCACCAACGACGAAGCCCGAGAAACCATCACACAAGGCTTTGGACAATACGATGACATGCTCACAAATGGTGAAGAAACGGAAACTCCGAAATATTCTGCAAGGCACGGTGTAAGGAGGCAGAAGAAGATGGAGACAGAAAAAGAGGTGGAAGGACAACATTAGAGAATGGACTGGCTTGACACTGAGCGAAGTCATGATGGTTGCTGAGGACAGAGGAAGATGGAGTAAGCTGGTTAAACGATCATCTGTGGTGCCCCAACCATTTCCGAATTACGGGATTGGATAGAATAGGATAGAATCGCTCATTCGCTTTTCACTTTTTCTTTTTGAACTAAAACAGTGCGGTACATATATAGTCTCTCTATACTCGAGAGAACGTTCGAATGTTCGAGCGTGACACAATTATAACCAATCAGAATAAACTTTGTCATCATTGTCTTACGTCATACAACTTTCTTCATCATAAAAGAACCTCTCAGCTTCTATTGGATCTATCTAGATCCTTCAATCGATGGTAAACAAGCAACCATAGAAGATTCTCCAATAATATCGACCAACATTATAACAAGCTTCTTCTAACAGCTACGCAAAATCGAATCAAAGGTAAATACACTCTGTTATTGAATGCTTTGCAAAATAAAACGATCGGATCTATCGTGCGCGTCTCACAGGTACCATCGTGCGCGTCGCAATTGTAACAGACAGCTTGGGCCTGGAGTAGTATTGGGTTAGATGATTATGTTATTGTAAACCTACTTGTTTCGTAAGATCGCTGTGGACTGAATGAGCATGGCTTAGTTTGGCAAACAGACTTATTAAAAGACTTTGGCCTTCAAGGTAAGTCACTTTGTTTGACTTTTTGACTTGTGACGTTGTGGCCCGTTGTTAGTAGGCATCGGCGTTTAAGTTACTACCAAATTGCTCATACAAAAACTCTCAAGTCTGTGAAGTAGAAGTCATTTTTATGGTTTTTTTTCTTTTCTCAACTTGGCTCTTAAGAGCAATTACTGAATCTGAGTCGACGATCACAGATGACAATTTGTTTGAATATTAACAACTCTGTTAAGAAAAAAAAGCAAACCATTCTTACAGTTATTTTGATTGTCAGTAGACTTATATGCACTAAACAGCACATGTTTTCATAACAAGATTTATTGTTTAGATTGCGTAACGCATTGTTTTGACAGAGCGAACCATTGTTAGGATTTGAGGATCAACGAAGTTTTTGTTTTCATAACGCCTAGTAAAGCTCCATCTCAGTATATGGATATTAAAATGTAAACCGAGCCTATGACTATAATTATGCCGATTTTTCTTCCTTGATTTGCTTGTGACATATTTGATCAGTGTAGTTTCTGTATGTACAGTTCATTGTTTTGTTATATGTTTATTTTTAAACTACCCTCCATCCCCCTCATCCTAATCCACCCCCCCCCCCCCCCACATTCGGCTAAAATGTCCCCTGGGCTATGAGCCTAATATTTTCTTGAAAGTGCGCTTTTTTTTTTTTTTTTTTTTGGTAATAAAAGGACAAAGATCCAAAGTTCTAAAGGAAACAAACTGTTTCTAATATAGGAAATAGTCATCATGGATCGAAATGCAACGCTTTTTATCAGCAAGTATAGAGGAACGCATAGCGTGAATGAGACTAGACGAGGTATGCTCCCTTACTTGAAAGAGAGAGAGAGAGAGAGAGAGAGAGAGAGAGAGAGAGAGAGAGAGAGAGAGAGAGAGAGAGAGAGAGAGAGAGAGAGAGAGAGAGAGAGAAGGCCTAGTCTAGTCCTACCCAAGGAGGTTACCTCCTTGCTGTAACCTATAGTTCAGGGAATAAAAAGTGGGCGCTTTTGGGCGGCTTGTGTTAAATCCTGTATCGGCCAGCGCCTTGAGCAGCTCTTGAGCTGGAAAAGCGCTATATACAAGAACGATAAATTAATGGAGAGTGGTGGGGGAGAGTTGAAAGGAGAGAAAAAGAGGGGGACGGAGTGGAGAAGGGTGGGATGAGTGGTGACGGTGGTGGAAAAGAGACAGAGAGACAGACCGACAGACAGTTGTTTATAATAATAATAGTAATAGCAGGGGAGGCACAAAGTTTATACTGAACACAAGTGATAAAGGTGCCTCGAATACAGATATGGAACTGGAGTTTAGTGATAATAGCATCTTGGATACAATCCAACCCTAACAATAACACAGTAACAACAAGGCTTCCATTGTGTATAATACGTGGCAGCTGACTTTCTGTACGTGAACTTTGACCCAGTGCTACAAGGGACGCTGTATCAATGGTGTAGTACATTGCTTATTAATACTCCCCCAAAACAATGGGCATCTTTCACAATGGTGTTAATAATAACTACAACACGATATACAATTATTGTACTGTTACGAGGCCATGGTCGATTCAGCCCCCCCATGCTTGAATCTTGTGGAACTGGAATTCGTTAGCCACTCAACCAGTGCACTCAGCAACAAGGTAGGAGTCGTGGTTATCAAGTTTTCTAACTTTATTTAGCAAACAGCATCAACAACTGCATTCAAGATCTCTTTCCAAAACCAATCTTTCTCGCGCAGACAGCGCCGAATATATAATCTATCGAGAAACTAGAAAAATACCAAACGTTCCAGAATGACACAAATCAACCAATCAAAATGAAACTCGTCACAGGAGTTACGCACTGTCTTACGTGATAAATTTTGTGGGGTTTGTATGTGGTTGTGTATGTGTGTGTGTGTGTGCGTGCGTGTGTTGCAACTAATTTAAAATGACATTGCATTACATTACATGATTATTGCTTTAGGTCCAGCGGACTCTTCCGACCCAAATCAGGACCGGACAACCCCTGATCCGCATATAAGATCTGCTGAAACAACCCTAGTGGTAACACTGAAAGCTCTCCACCAGCCAGACACTTTACAATAAAGACATCCCACGCAGGGGATGCTGAGGCTATACTCTAATTTATCGAACCCCCCTTTACAAAAATAAAATAGAATACAAACATCATTATAAATGATCAACAAAACACATACATATAAAATGCCTACATTGCTAAATAATAACATCATAGGAAGCCCTAGTGACCACCCGGCAGAAAGCGCCCAATATTCCCAAGCTGATCCAACAGACCTCACACACAAATAAAGAGTCTTGTCCCGGAAGAGTTTTCAAGAAAAAAGATAGGTGACTGGTCTAGGGAAGAAGAAGATAGTATAGCAGATTAACATAGCCAGAGACTGAAGACCGTCAGGCCAATGACTAAAATGTCTAAAAGTGGTCAAATGACGCAATTGATACTCTGCAAGGATGCATGGATGCATGTTCTAATCTTGACGAATACACTGATACTGTACATTAGCTTCTGTGAGCGTGTGTTCCAACCAAGACTACGAACTTACGGCAAAGATAGAACTTGGTTCAGCACGGCAGTTAAGGCTAAGCTAGAGGCAAAGACCGAGGCGTACAGGGCTGTGGATGTCACTAAGTACATGCAGACCAATCGGAGGTGCGTCGAGAGATTCGCAGAGCAAAGGCGCAGTATTGGCAGAAAATTGAAGATCAGTTTGCATCGAACAATACGCGCGGCGTCTGGCAAGGCTTACAGCGCGTCACTCAATATAAGCAGAAAAGTACTGTTTTCAGATGATGTCGAGCCTGATCTGTCTGATCAGTAGAACAGGTTCTACTGCAGGTTTGACGAGAGGAACCCAAACCCGGGTTATTTTTCCCCTTTGCCTGACGCCCCCTCGCTTCTAACCCCACCTTTCACCATCTATGAAACGAGGTGAGACGATGTTCAGGAAGCAAAACACAAGGAAGGCGACCGGATCTGATAGTGTCTACTTCTGCCGTTCGGTCATGCGCTGACCAGCTTGCCCCTGTGTTTACCGATAGTTTAACACGTCACTTCACAGCATGTTGTCCTTCAGTGTTTTACATCATGCATCTGTCATTGTCCCCGTCCCCAAGAAGGTAAAGGGCACTCAGCTCAATGACTACCGGTCTGTTGCGCTCACTTCTGTGGACATGAAGGTCTTGAGCGACTCCTCCTCACTTACTTGAAGGCATGCACTGGACACCCTCGGGACCCACTCCAATTTGTCTACCAAACAAACAGGTCAATTAAGGACGCTGTCGCTCTGGGCCTTCATCACATCCTCCAACATCTGGAGAACTCGCGTACGTTCGCTAGAGTACTCTTTATTGATTTTAGTTCTGCTTTTAATACAATAATCCCTCATAAACTGTTTGATAAACTGGTCTGGCGTGCATGAACGAACTTAAAAGCCGACTTAGACTTAAGTAGCATGTTTCAGTGAAGCGTTAAGTCTAAGTCGGCTTTTAAGTTCGTTCATGCACGCCAGCCCTCGTGTCGTTGAACATCCATCTCTCCATTTGACATTGGGTCCTTGATTTTCTGTTGGACCGACCACAGGTGAAGAGAGTCAGTAAAGCTACATCATGCTCTCGAGTTATCAATACTGGGGCCTCGCAAGGTTGTGTTCTGTCACCGCTTTTATTTACGTTCTTCACAAGCGATCTTGGGTCATCAGATCCGTCTGTGATAGTTGTGAAGTTCTCTGACGACATTACAATTGAAAGTCTTATCTCCGATGAAGATGAAAGCGCATATCGCGAGAGGGGCGAGCGGCTGGTAAGCTGGTACTCGGATAACAACCTTGAGCTTAATTTCTCTAAAACAAGGACGTCAGCTTTGACTTCCGCTGGAATAAAAGTCCAATTTTAACTCTCACGATCAATGATGGATGCGTAGAACAAGTTGACTCATTAAATTTCTTGGCACCGTCATTTCTAGCAACCTGTCGTGGGACAACAACAGCATGTCCATCATCAAAAAGTGCCAGCAGCGCCTCCTCTTCTTCAGCCTCAAGAAGGTCGGACTTAACCAGAGAATACTCGCGCACTTCTATCGCGCCGTGATTGAGAGCATCTTGGGCTTCGGCATCACGGTCTGGTTTGGAGGCGCCACTTCGGGCGAGAAGTTTCAATTTGAAAGAATTGCAAAACGCGCGGTTTAAATCATTGGTTGCGATTTACCATCCCTTGCGTCTATATACAGCACGCGATTGGTTAGAAGGGCCGACAATATCAATGGCCATCCATCTCATCCAGCCAATAACTCCTCCTCTCAGGCAAACGCTTCAGAGCATTAAAGGTTAGAACCAGTCGGTTTAGATACAGCTTCTTCCCCGAGGCTGCCCTCTCAGTACCATTTACCTCAGTTGTTCACATAGCATGAGCTGTGCACAATGTCTTGATGTTTTAATGCACATTATGTGATGTTTATGCCTCAATGTATATACCTATGTAGAATTGTGTACGAGTGAGTTTGTGTGTGTGGGTGTGAGTGTATGTGAGTGTGGGTTTGTGTGTGTCGGTGTGAACGTGCGTGGTTTATTTCTTAAAACAACTTTTTCTCTTAGATCATTCAGTGTCTTAATGTTCATCGGAAGAATGTATGTTGCTGCATGTAACGGGTTTTTTTATGGTTGCTGGGCTCTGCACAATGGAATGCTGTAACCCTCACGTCTATTCTATGGGAACCGCTAGTGAGTCACCCTGTGAATTACTTTAATACATTTATTTGTTTAGCTCGGTCTGTGTTAAGGCTGGGGTACAGAGATAGATAGAAAAATGGTAAAAGATCACTGTCACACTAGCTTTCACACAGCTATGAATCATATGTAGTCCAGCCACTTGATAACAGTCAAAATCACACATTTATTTCTTCTACTCTATACACGATCTTCGAAGTACGAATCTAACTTAAAAGTTCAATTGTCAAGGCGAATGGTTCGCTCGCTGATAGTCTAGGCAGCTATTTTTTCTTCATAGGGCACTGGCTACTACGGTTCATGAAGAGTGGACTACTGTGGTCCTTTTGCTACAGTTTTAGTGCACTGTTTCCTGGGCACTTAACTGAAGTGTGGCGTGTTTGAAGCACTGCGTTGTGGTAGCTTCTGGTACACGCTGGGTCGTCGTGTAGTCTTTGACTTTTGGTACGACGTTTGAGGCTCTCTGCGCACGATGCTGTAGATGCCTCAGCAGCCAACTCGAATAGTAGATTAGGTTCTATTCGTTGCAGAGTTGGACTCACGATATCCCGCCTGCTCGTCTGTAACATATGAGACGAAATTCTGCACAACCCTGAATAATAGGTCTGTGCAGAGCGTCTCACTGAAAGCCAAAGTAGCCCTCAGTGATAGCTCCACATCTCTATACATAAGCGACAAACATTCTGCTAAGTCGGTGGTCCACTGGAATCTCCACTCTAATTTCCTATACATACATAAATATAAATCGTGGCTAACTATACACATAAATAATTAATAATATTATAAACTTTCACTGTACAGCCACTGGTCTGCAAGCATACATATAGGTTAAACAACAGTGGTTTCGTCAGGTATACAACATGGCGTCAAAACCGGTCGTGCTTGACACGTGTTCGGCTTCTCCACGTGGTAAGGCAAAATCGGACTAACAATTCAAATCTATGCATAGCAAATTCCACAAACATAATTTCAACAATAATATAAATACATCAAGATGAAACAGAAGTATGTTCATTTACCTGTTCGACAATGTCAGGCCCGTGGCTACTTGATTGAATTCAAAAATTCAACAAGCACTGCATGCTTCCCTGTTCTATCAGTGGAGATATTTCTCTGCTCTAATGTAACTGTGTACTGCTCAGAGCTTTCCACACAACTGACCTATACTTGGCTTGGACTGAATCAGCCAGAACTGGTTCTAAGCACTCTACCTGTGTCCCGATTGGCTGAGACAATCTAAGTGGCTATAAAGTTCAAAACTCGGTCGTAGGCCGCGATGATGTCACTAAACGGCTCGCGTCAGCTCGCAGTGTGTGTGTGTACACATCAGTTATACCTTAATCGTCTGCTATAGACTACAGTAACCTTCTAAGTTTTACTACTGCTAAACAAGCAAAAGCTCAAATAGTGCGGGGTAAAAGGGTCTGCTTGTGACACAGCAGAGTGACTGAATGTTTTACCGCATCATCAAAATAAAATCCTATGTATTTTTAATTCATGAAGTAATAAAATGTCTTGACTTGACTAAACGTCACACTAACATCATCATCATCATCATCATCATCATCATCATCATCATCATCATCATCATCATCATCATCATCATCATCATCATCATCATCATCATCGTCATCATCATCATCAGCAGCAGCAGCAGCAGCAACAGTTGTCAAGGCGGACCTGAGGCCAGAAGAAGCTGACGTCCATGTCCATCGTATCCGGTTGGCTGTTGTTGATAGCAGGTCTGACATGGTCATATCATGTCTGTCCATTCTTTGATGTTGTTGGACCAGTTCTTTCTCTGCTGCCCTTGTTGGCGATCATTTTCGACGGGGCCCTGCATGATGGTCTTGAAAGACTGTGTGGCATGTTCAAACCATGCCAGCTTTTGGCGCTTGATAGTTGATTGCTTGTGAAGGTTTCTGGGAAGCAAACAAGGTTTCTGACCAAACTTTGCACATAGTCGTTGATCTTAAACTCCTTGTAGGCGATATGGAGCAGCTTTCTCTGACTCTTGGTTTCAAATCCCGGAATCCTGTTTTCAGTATCTGCCAGTAACGTCCTTGGCTTGCACCATGCTATACAGCAGGATGGAGACCCCAATTGACTTGAACAACTTGAACTTGGTAGGTTCAAATAATGGTGATATCTAATTAAAGTAAAAAAAAAAAGGTAAAGGTCGTCCCGTAGCCTTGTGGCCGTAGGGGAGCGTGATGTTGGAGATCACACTTATCTTGGGCCAGCGTAATGAGGGTGATGCCCATCTCTCTCCCTCGCTGCTTTACCTTCATCACCCTGAAGAGAGTAGGTACTCAGTCACAGCTGAGTCAACTGGGGGCGTTGTTATTTGTCGCTTCACGTTTTGCAGTCACCCATCCAAGTGCTAACCGCACTGCACGGTGCTTAACTTGCGACACAGTATAGCGAGTGCTCCAACCACTGCGTTATCCGACACCCCAAATTAAAGTAATAAAGATATAATATTGGATGCATAACAAAACAACTTTAGTGCAACTTCCAAACCATTTAACCGACCCGACCCTCATGCACACTCACACACACACACAAGCAAACACACACACACAAACACACGCACACCAAATCTAAGAATACATGACAGAAGCCATGGTAGTTTGCAGTTGGATTATTACATGCAATATGCAGTTTATATATTAACTTGCTGAATACATATTATTACCGATAAGCAATGTAAACAACACCACAAAAGACATATCGGTACAATGTACTAGCAAAGAGTCCATGGGATTTCAGCTTGAGATAATTCGTTCTTTCTTTCTACGAAAATATCCAGTTAATCGAATTTCTGAAATACCTTCAATACAGCAAAGACAAACAAAACTTTTGAAGTAAACAGTACTTCCACAAATAAATAAAGTCACCTTAGAAATAGAAAAACAGACAAATCTTTTCAAGCAATGGGTATGTCTACTTCCAGATAACAGGACCAGTTTTTTGGAGAAAAAAGACAACACAAACAATTATCTATGTCCGTTTTCTCCGTGTTCAATCCTGAGTACTACTATTGATTCACGTCGTATTCTGGGCGCAACTGGTTGTATGCTTGATTAATACTCTTCGCTTCCTTGACTTCTTTTAGGCACGAAGTGTGTGATAGCTAAGCTTAGTTCCTTTTTTTTAATTTTATTTTTTTTGCTGCAGTTTATTATCCCTTTCTATCGGGAAACTCTGGGCCGCCTCCCCAGGGGAAGGCGTAGTCGCAGCCAGTGGCGCGCCCAAACCCTACCTACCTAGCATTATTTGTGAATTTTGACATTTTTGCTGGGGGAGCAAACCGGAGTACCCGGAGAAAACCCCCGAGACGTTGCCCGAGTCGAAAGTAAATAATATATTCGGAGAAACATAACGCCCAGATGGTGGCTCGAACCCACACCTGTCAGGCGCCATTGGTTTTTGGCTTGTAGACAAGGCAAGTTAGTCCCGCCGTAGCCCACTTGGCCACAACGCTCGCTAACTTACTACTTAACTCGCTAATTTACTTGGAACAACAGGAGAACAATGAGTAGCGGCAACATATAGCTTACGTTTTATGGCTTATGTTTTGAATTATGATATTTTTCACTGACTGGAATTTTGACGGGTGGCCACATCTTATGAGTTTAGTGGCCATTTGGCTTATGTTTTACGGCTTATGCATTGGGTCAGAGATAGTGGCGCCATGTTTATCGCGGCCCGGTTCGAATATATAAACGTTTGTAGCTGTGTAATTTCACTTCAACAAGCACTTTTCCATTACGATGTAATGTACTCTTTCATGATTTGACTATAATATGAAACAACTTTACTAAGATCAACACCCCCGTTGGGGTGTCGGGGATTTCAGTATAAATAGTATCCCCACTTTCTGGAAAGTTAGTGCTTTAAATTCCCACTGTCGCTGTCTTTCTCATTTGCTCTTTCTCATTCCTGCTCTGTTCTATCAATCTGCTATACTATCGTCTTCTTCGCTAGACCAGTCACCTACCTTTTTTCTTGAAAACTCCTCCGGGACAAGACTCCTTATTTGTGTGTGAGGTCTGTTGGATCAGCTTGGGAATATTGGACGCTTTCTGCCGGGTGGTCACTAGGGCTTCCTATGATGTTATTATTTAGCAATGTAGGCATTTTATATGTATGTGCTTTGTTGATAATTTATAATGATGTTTGTATTCTATTTTGTTTTTGTAAACAGGGGTTCGATAAATTAGAGTACAGCCTCAGCGTCCCCTGCGTGGGATGTCTTTATTGTAAAGTGACTGGCTGGTGGAGAGCTTTCAGTGTTACCACTAGGGTTGTTTTAGCAGATCTTTTATGCGGATTGGGGGTTGTCCTGTCCTGATTTGGGTCGGAAGAGTCCGCTGGACCTAAAGCAATAATCATGTAATGTAATGCACTAAGATCAACAGCCAACAAGTGAATTCGACTTCTTTTTCTCGGCAAAGTTATGTGTAGCAGACAACATTTGTTGCGTGTAATCATGCGTGTGGGAGGAGTTTAGGTTGACCTCTAAACTCGTGACGTCACATTCTCGCTTCTGATTGGTCCTCGTAAGCCCGGCTTACGTAATTTAGCAGAAGAAATCAAACCTGCGCTATCCTTGCGAAAATTTTATATTAGCCAGTACGCGAGGAATTACATAAGGAATTCTTAAGCATAAGGCAAGTGTGGCCGGGCCTTTATGGACGGCGCTATCCTGTTTAGGGTGGTAGTAATTTGCTGGCAATGTTTCATGTCAAGAAACGACTTGGGGAGGGGTTAGTAGTGCTTGGATGGGTGACCCCGCACAACACGATTAAAAAAAAGCGCACAACGCACCCTATTCCACCCAGCTGTGAATGGGTACTTGGATCTGTTCAGACCTGAGAAGGTAAAGCAGCGAGGGAGAGGCCGAGGCTCGGCCCTCATTACTGAGACTGTGACGGGACTTGTCCATAACCAGGAAAATAGAAATTCGCCTTTCGGCTGCACAGACACAACAAATGTAACATTTAAGCTGGCTTAGAGAAAAAGGAGGTCTCAAACGCTTCAATCCCCATAGATCGAAGGCTACGGGGACATCTTTACCTTTGCTTATCCTTTGACACCAGCACAAAAAAAAAGAAGAAAAGAAGTAATCTCTTTTCACAATATTTCTTATTCATACAAAGGTTAAATATTGTTACGGAAAGTACATTGTTTGGAACACCAATTATAATATTGTCTTTTTCTTACATTTGCAGAAGGTGGGGCACAACTGTATTTGAAAATAAAATGAGAAAACCTACTTTGAAAAGCGAGTTGTATTTGTAGAGAGAGAGAGAGTTGGAGCTATGAACGCAGTTCATTTGAAAGACCTTCCACGCTCTATTGTTGTTATATGTCAACCTTCAGCCAGCGTACACTCCAAAACGCCTGCACGAACCGAGACCGGCGCGTGCTCCAGGTTTGCGCGCGGTGCAGCAACGTTGACCATTAAGCAACTCCGACTTGAGTAGAAAAGAGATCTTGCCCTTGTTGCAAATGTGATTTATTTTGATCGTTGTTAGATAGCGCATGTTCAGCTCCAAGAGCGGCTCAAGGCGCTGGACGATACAGGTTCTCACCCATGCCGCCCGAGACAAACTAAACACAGAATAGGGGAGAAGGGACCTAGTGCATGCTGGGTGTGCTTATGTAGCTGGCACTCAAATGGCTAAGGCATGAGCGTCCTATATCCTATCCTATCCTATCCTATCCCATAGCTCGGATGTCGTAGGGACACCACAGATGATCGTTTAACCAGCGTACTCCATCTTTCCCTGTCCTCAGCAACCCTGATTGTTTCGCATGAGCGTCGGGATCTTTAAAGTCCAGGCGTGCACAGAATAGACCTCGGTCTATACTATTATCCGAAGGAAATTTGAGTCCAACGAAACCGCATGCTTGCTTCAAGTCGGCGTACAGTGACGCCCCTTGGACCACGTCAAACTTGAGTGGAAAAGAGGATTAGGCTGACGACCCCTTCGCTTTGTGGTTGTTTGGCTGTGATGAGCGAAAGTAGGAAATCAATGGGGAGCGCCTGCCGTCTCCGCTAAGACCACTTTACTCAGCCTCAGCCCTGCACAAAAGAAAACTCTACGTCTCTCTCTATGAGACGGTCTGATTTACTGTCCAATTAGGATTCACAGAAAGAAAGAAAGAGTGAAAGAAAAAAATGGAAAGAAAGGAAAACAGAAGAAGAAGAGAAAGAAATTGATTCGCACTGACCTGTTCCATCTTTTGAATAAAATGGTCAAAATGAGAACCTGCGATAAAGCTCAGTTAGACATATTGAGATAACAATTGGTCTCGTGAACACAAAACAAAACAACAACAACAACAAAGTTTTAATGCCTATGTTTTGGTCGACAACCCCACAATTACAAGCATGCCGTGTCAAAGAAACATCAAAGCGCACTGAAAGACTGACAATGGCAGTGATTGTTAAAACACTTTCTATAGACAATAAAATGGAGAAAAAGAGAAAGTTGAAAGACTTGATCGCAACAAAGCTACAGATTTCGTGCCAAGGCTGCACTGTAACCACCTCTAAAGTTTTGTTTTTTTTTTAAAGGGAAAAGAAAAAGACAAAAAGTTTTAATGAGAAGAAAGTGCAGCGACAATGCGAAAAAAGAAAATCTGTGTGCTTAAAAGACAGGTTCCAGTGGAAAGTTTTACACGCAATAATAGTAAAGGAAGGAAGTGGACAATGGACATAAGGATTTTATTTCTTAATCTACATCGTCGTCGTCATCATCATCATCATCATCATCATCATCATCATCATCATCATCATCATCATCATCGTCGTCGTCGTCGTCGTCGTCGTCAGCATTCAGGATAGGTCGTAGTAGTGGCATACACCACCTAAAAAAGATGAGATTATTATTATTATTATTATTATTATTATTATTATTATTATTATTATTATTATTATTATTATTATTATTATTATTATTAGTAGTAGTAGTAGTAGTAGTAGTAGTAGTAATAATAATAGTAGTAATAGCAGCAGTAGAAGGATGAAAACATAGAAACCGAGGTCTAGTTTGTGCACGCACACATTCCATCGCTCTAACGCACACGTCCTGGACGGATGAAGCACTAGGTCCCTTCTCCATCATCCCCGATCCCCAGGATGGCGTTATATTGTCTGCTGGGGCAACAGACGATGCGCCTAAGTCATACAATACAACACAGTACACAATAACACAATACAATACAACACAATAACACACAATACAATACAACACAATAGCACAACAACACAATAACACACAATACAATACAACACAATAGCACACAATACAGTACAACACAATACACAACAACACAAAAACACACAATACAATACAGCACAATAGCACACAATACAGTACAACACAATACCACACAATACAATGCAACACAATAACACTCAATACACAACACAATAACACACAATACAATGCAACACAATACAATAGAGCACAATACAATACAATGCAACACAATAACACAACACAATACAACGCAACACAATACAACGTAATACAATACAATACAACTAATACAATACTGTCGTAAGAGGACTAGTTTTACTCTGCTTATTTTAATATTTAGCTTGGTTAGTCTATGTAATATTAGATTTTCAAAGTTAGCAAGCAGCAGACGATGGAAGTAATCAAGCGTAGCAGTAGCATACTGCCGATTACACACAGTGGCTGTGGACCCTAGCTAAGGCAATGACATCATCGTAACGCCGTTAGGTAAGTCAGTTATCCGCCAATGAGAACACAGCTTAGAAGAGGCTCAACTAGGTCTGACTACTTCGAATGTAGAGAAGAGACGGCAGTCGAGTTTAAACCACGGAGCAGTACACTGCTCCACAGGAGCAGTAGTTCTCTTCAGAAAAGACTAGGACGCAGTACTTGTGTAAATCCGAATTTACTCAAGTAGCCACTGGCCTGATATTGTCACGAAGGTAAATGAACATATTTCTGTTTCATCGTGATGTATTATATTATTGTTGAATTATGTTTGTGAAATTTGATATGCATAGAATTGAATTGTAGCCCGACTTTGCCGAACACGTGGCGTAGCTGACCACGAGGCAAAAAGACGACCGGGCAGACGCCATCTTGAATTATGTACGGAACCACTGTTGTTTAACTTATATGTATGCTTACAGACCAGTGACTGTACAAATGAATGTGTATAATATTATTAATTCTTGATGTGTATAAGTAGCCATGTTTTATAGTTATGAATGTATAGGAAATTAGAGTGGAGATTCCAGTGGACCACGGACTTAGCAGAATGCTCGTCGCTTATATATGTAGATGTGGAGCTAATCACTGAGGGCTATTACGACCTTCAGTGAGACGCTCTGCACACACCTATCATTGAAGGTTGTGCAGAATTTCGTCTCATATGTTACAGACGAACAGGCGTTCTGTAGTGGGCCCAACACCGCATCAGACGAAACCACGTCGACGCACACGTTGGCTGCCGGCGCACCTCCAGCATTGAGCGGAGATAGGCCACCAGTCTAACCATAGGAAAGAAGACAACACAAGTTGTCAACAAACCGACCACAGCACAGCACGCCAGACACACAGTTAAGTCTATAGTCGTGTGTGCACAAAAAACTGAGAGCTACAGGACCACAGTAGTCCACTTCTCATGAACTATAACATCCAGTGCCCAAGGATGAACTATTAGCTGCATAGACTATCAGCGATCGAATTATTCACAGTGACTATTTAACGTTTAAGGTAGATTAGTACTTAGAAAATCTTGTATAGAGTAGAAGAAATAAATGTGTGATGTTTAACTGTTATCAAGTGGCTGGACTACATATGATTCATAACCGTGTGAAAGCTAGTGTGACAGTAATCTTTTACCATTTTTCTATCTATCTCTGTACCCCAGCCTTTACACAGACCGAGCTAAATAAATAAATGTATTATAGTAGTCCACAGGGTGACTAACTAGCAGTTCCCATCGGATAAAACGTGAGGTTTACATCATTCCATTGTGCAGAGCCCTAAAACCCATAAACCCACGTGACAAATACAATGCAACACAATACAACGCAACACAATAACACACGACACAATACAACACAAAACAATAAAAGAAATCAAGCACAAGACAATACAACACAACACACGCAACATAATACAACACAATAACACACAATACAACACAACACGACACAATAACAAACAATATTGTACAACACAATAACACAATACAATACCATGAAAAACAACACAATACAACACAACAACATACAATACAACACAATTCAATACAATACAATACAAAACATAACTATTACACCAAAAAGGAATTACAACAATCACAGAATCACATTTGGAAACTATTAATCAAAAATCACAACTAATGTTAGGTAGGTTGGGTTTGGGCGCGCCACAGGCTGCGACTACGCCTTCCACAGGGGAGGCGGCCCAGAATTTCCCGATAAAAAGGGACAATAAAGCATTAAAAATCTAACTTCACATGCACCTTGTAAACATCATCCAACACACCTCACTTGACTTGCAATGCTGAAGGTTTTACACACTACAGTACAACTACCACACACAAACACACCCACACACACACCCACATCACATTGCCAAGTGAATGAACAGGTGTCTTGAACTGATTGTTCAATCTCTACCAAATCTGCAGTATTGCTATTAGTAGCAACCAAAAGGAGTTAGTAGCAAGAGAACCAACCACAGGTCCCCACAAGCGGCGCTAGTGTCAAGCAAAGCCAGAGCCCTAATGAAATTTTTACGACCTAGGATTTCATTATTGCTGGCGTCTGGCGGCCCAGATAGGCCCCTCTGCAGGTTGTTAATCGATATGAACTGGCTGTTCCCTTGTTCTCCTGGCTTGGAAAGATATTATTTTACTTCGCTTAATTTCGTTTGGGAAACGTTTTTTTGTGTGTGTGCCCAGTGGACGTAAGGGCGGCAGATCAACTTTAGCAGAATACTGGCCCGTTGTGCAGGAATTCTGACCCATCGCCGTAGGTCACTGGCAGAACGTTTATCTGGCACAGCGATGACCCAGGTTCGAATCCCGTGAGGGGCCAAAAACAAAGTGACCATTTTGTAACTGTTCGTGTTAGCAGTAAGAATGTTCTGGTGGTTCAATGTTGATTAACCCTGGGATGGTTATTCCCGTCTGCCATATCGTTAATAGTGGATGTAGTCGTTAAGCTTCAAAATTCATTCTACTATAGGACGTGCTTAACTGGGTTGGAATTTCGATGGTGGCGATAAATATGTATTTCGATGCTAACGTTAAGTATAAATGCGTGAGAACTGCGTTTGAAACTGATGTCATTTGGAAAAAAGCGCGATATAAACACCCTTCTTCTTCTTCTTCTTCTTCTTCTTCTTCTTCTTCTTCTTCTTCTTCTTCTTCTTCTTCTTCTTCTTCTTCTTGTCCTATCCTATCCTGTCCCGTAACTCGGAGGTCGTAGGGGCACCACAGATGATCGTTTAACCAGCGTACTCCATCTTTCCCTGTCCTCAGCAACCCTCATTGTTTCGCTCAGTGTCAGACCAGTCCATTCTCGAATGTGTTGTCGATCCTCCCACCTCTTTTTCGGTCTCCTTCTTCTTCTACCTCCTTGCATTGTGCCTTGCAGGATGGTCTTTGCAAGACCTGATGATCTGGTGACGTGGCCATACCATCGAAGTTTCAGTTTTTTTCACCACTGTGAGTAGGTCATCGTGTTGTTCAATGGCTTGTTTGATGGTCTGTTGGACTTCGTCGTTGGTGATGTGTTGGGTATAGGAAATGCCCAGAGGTATTATTATTATTATTATTATTATTATTATTATTATTATTATTATTATTATTATTATTATTATTATTATTATTATTATTATTAAATACAAGTATTAGACGTACTCCCGACTTTGTAAACAGGGGATTATTAAGCGATAGAAGCCCACCGCCGTGGCTCAAGTGGTAGAGCGTTTGCCTGGCACACAATTGACCCAGGTTCGAATCCCGTGGTGGGCGATATTAAAAGTGGCCATTTTCCGCTGTCCAATTTAGCAGTATAATTGCTATAAAGGTTTAGTGTTGATTACCCCCCTCTGCCATATCGTCAACGGTGGATGTAGACGTTACACCTCAATGTTCATTTATTCAAAGAGATTGTTCTATCCCTGGGTTTCACGGATCCTAACGCTCATGTCCTAGGACAGGGTGATTGCCAGTTACACTAACACACCTAGATAGCACTGTTCCACACGCACGCACACATATACACACACTCACGCGGGCGCGTTCACACACACACACACACGCACACACCCACACACACACACGCCGTGGCGCTTGAACGCCCTGTCATTTCATTCCAGGGAGATGTAAATTCCAAACTTCCCCATTTGGTAATGGAAAAAGGGTTACGACAGTGACTGAGGGGAACGAGAGATTAGAAGTAGACTTTGCCATTCACATCACAGGGGAATTCAACCCTGGTCTCCAATGGTTTCTCTTGTTTCGCAGTGGAAAAGGTGACGAAGACACGTTAGCAATCTTTAGCCAAGGAACAGAGCAGTTCAGTGCAATGTTTTATTCTGAGATTTCAGCGCAAATCCTTCTACGGGTTGGCTGAAGAGTAACTCTCTAATAAATATTGCTGATGACTTTTGAAAATAGTGCTGTATTCGCAAGAAACAAAACATATTCTGTGATCCTTACAGAAGTAGCATTTATTTTCCCGCTGCTTTTATCTTACAATAAAAACTATCCTATCCTATCCCGTAACTCGGAGGTCGTAGGGGCACCACAGATGATCGTTTAAGCAGCATACTCCATCTTTCCCTGTCCTCAGAAACCCTGATTGTTTCGCTCAGTGTCAAACCAGTCCATTCTCGAATGTTGTCCTCCCACCTCTTTTTCGGCCTCCCTCTTCTTCTACCTCCTTGCACTGTGCCTTGCAGGATGGTCTTTGCAAGACCTGATGATCTGGTGACGTGGCCATACCATAGGAGCTTCCGTTTTTTCACCACTGTGAGCAGGTCATCGTGTTGTCCAATGGCTTGTGTGATGGTCGTTCGGACTTCGTCGTTGTTGATGTGTTGGGTATAGGAAATGCCCAGAAGTCTTCTGTAGCACCTCATCTCCATGCTGTGTATTCTTCGTTGTAGATCTGCTGTGAGGGTCCATGTTTCGCAAGCATATATAGGAAGATGGAGATGACAAGGGAGCGCAGCAGTCTTACCTTGGAATGAAGACTGATGGTCCTGTCTTTCCAAATTGGCTTCAACCTCGCCAGGGAATGAATGAAAAACAATGAAAACAGCCGCTCATAATGGTCCCGACACATGAAACTGCACGAGCGAGCAAGCGTCAGGCAACGGGCGATGAAGTCTGCTCTAGTCACTGTAAGATGATTTAGAGAAATTGAGCTCTACCGCTGCAAGGATCACAATAAATGTTGTGTCATGCAAAGGCAGCACTGTTTACAACACGTCATCAGCAGTTTACAACACGTCATCAGCAGTTTACAACACGTCATCAGCAATGTACAATAGGGAGCTACTTTTCAACCAGTCTTCGTCAGTCACAGATCACCTTCTTAAATCTTCTTGTTTCGGTCAAACTACTAACGCTGGAGAACCACTTTTCTATTAAAACTCTGCACACGTGCTGCGCTGCTCACATTTCCAGTTACAACAGTTCTAGAACAGAAAAAACCAAGTTTTTTTTTAGCGCTTTTACAAAAGTGTCGCTTTTGGGGGAAAAATAATGGGCTATACAAAAAAAATTCAACTAGAGTTACTCTGGAATCAAACGCAAATGTTTTTAATCCATAAAAAGGCAGAAATGGCAAAAAATTGTTCTTAAAACATTTATTTTAGTTTTAAATCTATATACACATTTGTGATTTTTTTTAGACCATTAAAAAAGAGAAAGGAAAAATTACAGACGGAGTTATTTCCCTTCATTGCATG
Organism: Oncomelania hupensis; assembly: GCA_036898135.1. Classification (NCBI taxonomy): domain Eukaryota; kingdom Metazoa; phylum Mollusca; class Gastropoda; order Littorinimorpha; family Pomatiopsidae; genus Oncomelania; species Oncomelania hupensis. The sequence continues at coordinate 125,784,305 of CM072512.1, forward strand.
GAACTGTTCTTTCATAATAGTAAGTCTATGTGTAAAGATGATTCTTATATTTGTATTCCGTAGAACGTGTTCATTGAAAACAGATAATCCTCTCATTATAAAGTATTTCATTTCTCCTAAAACTGCCACTAATCAAAACAGTTATTTCACTTTTTTTCGTCTTGTTGGCAGTAATAAATAAATGGAAAATGGTTCTATGTTCGCCTAGAAACCGACCAGGACTCACGATTTTCTGTGGTTTAAGAATTGTTTGCGAAATCACAATATAATAAGGGATGTTCTGTGTTGGCCCAGAAACCAACCAGTGACTAAGCGAAACTAGTTTTGTTACTTTTCCCCGTTTGACAGCTGTTTGAAACATTGCTATGTAATAGATAGCGCCATTGTTCGCTTAGGAACCTGGGGTTCCATGATAGCACAGCTGGTTAGGCCATGGTTTCCCATTACGAAGGTCGGAGGTTCGTACCCGGCAGAAGGCGACTTTACTGCGACTCAGACTTTTCAGGTCACTCTCATTTTCTCTTTCCTTTTAATAATGGCATTAGATGTTTTCGATCAACATAAATAAATCAATAATAAAATATGTAAACAAATTTTTAAACATTGCCAGAAATAAAAATTGGATTTCCTTTTTCTAGTCTTTTAATAGTGGCTCGCCTTTACACGACGTGTTTGAGTGATGAATGTGTGTTTGGTGTGTAGGTACGCTGTTTACAGATCTCCGCACTTTGTGTCTGAATTTAGGAATAAGATGCGTATGGCATTAATAATAATAATAATAATAATAATAATAATAATAATAATAATAATAATAATAATAATAATAATAATAATAATAATAATAATATTAATATTCGCAAGGGGCGAACGTATGTGACTTAGGTACGAGACTATTGAGGTCACCGCCGAGGGTTTTCTCCGGGCACTCCGGTTTCCTCCCTCCCTTCAATAATGGTACAGGATGTAGTCAATATAAAAATTTTACCCCCAAAAAATCGATTTTCTTCCGTCTTCTAATAGCGATCTCCCTGCCTTTACACCACCTGTTTGAGTGATGTATGTGTATTTGGTGTGTGTGAGGGTAAATGAGACAAGTGAGCGTGTATGTTGGTATAGATCGCCGCGCCTTGAGCCTTGGGGAAAGGCGCGTACATAGCATCCTGTATTATTATTATTATTATTATTATTATTATTATTATTATTATTATTATTATTATTATTATTATTATTATTATTATTATTATTATTATTATTATTATTATTATTATTATTATGAAAACCGACAAGCAAGTCTAACTTTTTAAAATATAAATCTTAATGTTTTCCCCATCTGGGCGTCTTTGGAGACATGGCAAGATGATAAGGCTTTTGATCGTCGTCATAGTAACCATTTTATATGGAATCTCACTGGAGCGGAGCTGGCCGGCAAAACAAATAGCAAAGGGGAATGACACTTAAGGAAAATCGATGCTACACAGATGGCAAACATTATTTCACTAAAACACACCTTTGGGGCCCTGCAGTGTTTATGATCCAACACAAACAGGTGTTATCAAAATAGTTATTATTGAGTTGTTCTGGTAACTGCTGACGAAGGGTTTCAGCGAAGTACATGTATAGACATTTGTTTTTTTTATTTTTAACCTGCTGTGCTGTATCGCCTTCAACAATTGTGTTTTTTTACTTGTTTTCCTACTATTGAATTGTTCTCGTAAAGTTTGATTCCCCACTCCCCCCCCCACCCCACCTCATTTCTGTTGTAAAGGGAAGTGATTTTAAATAATGAATATAATGACAAAGGAAAAGTGTGTGCGTTGTGTTGTGTGTGTTGTGTGTGCGTGTCAGTGGGCATGTAGAAACGACGTTACATTGACACACTCATGGAACTCCACATGGTTTCTTTTGACTTTTTTGGAAGGCTGCCCTATTTTGACGTCAAAATAGAGTTCCGTTAGAGTTACAGCTGTTTTAGGCTTAGGGTTAGGTGAAGGGTTAGGGTTAGGGTTAGGGATAGGTTCAAAAATTGAAAATGTCAAAATAATGTCACGAAAATGAAAAATGTGTCAAAATAATCCCTGTTTTTTTTTTCACAACAGTCATCAGAATGTCGTTTTTACAAAAATGTGTGTGTACGTGAGTGTGTGTGTGTGCGTGCGTGTTTCGTGTCTGTGTGTACTTGTGTTTGTGTTTGTGTGTGATTGTGCTGGTACGCTCTCTCTCTCTCTCTCTCTCTCTCTCTCTCTCTCTCTCTCTCTCTCTCTCTCTCTCTCTGTGTGTTCTATCAAGCAGGATTTGATGTGATGTGATATTGACCAAAGCTGCGTATTGGTGATTATGTCACCTACACTGGCTGCCCGTCAATGCTGCACTAAATAAATCAAAACTCGCAAAGAACGCAGCATCGATCCTTTTGTGTGCAATTGGCAAGGGATTAGGGATTTGCTGTCGTAGAGGAAGAAAACCCCCCACACAGAGCACGTATACGGGCATTCAAAACCACACGGTTACACACAGGGTGACACGCACGGTGACACACACAGCAACACACGCAACACACACACACACAGATACACACACGGACAGACACACGCACACACACTGTTGTTCACATTCACCTTTTTGAAAGATGAGGGGAGCTGGGGAGAACAGTTAGGAAGAGAGGGGAGGGGAGAGACGGCGGAGGCAACACAAGTCTCTCTCTCACCTTAACCCCCACTATACGTCTATCTCTGTCTCTGTCTGTCTCTCTGTGTTCGTGTGTGTGTCTGTCTCTCCTCCGTCCTACTCTCTCCCCCACTCCCCCCACTGTATGTCTCTCTCTCTCTGTTTCTGCCTGTCTCTGTGTGTCGGTGTGTCTGTCGGTGTGTCTGTCTCTGTTTGTCGGTGTGTCTGTCGGTGTGTCTGTCTCTGTGTGTCGGTGTGTCTGTCTCTGTGTGTCCGTGTGTCTGTCTCTGTGTGTCCGTGTGTATGTCTCTGTGTGTCCGTGTGTCTGTCTCTGTGTGTCTGTCTCTGTGTGTCCGTGTGTCTGTCTCTGTGTGTTTCCGTGTGTCTGTCTTTGTGTGTCGGTGTGTCTGTCTCTGTGTGTCTGCCTCTGTCTCTCGCTCTCCTCCCCACTGTAAGTCTATCTCTGTCCCTGTCTTCTCTGTCTGTCTCCCTCCCTCACTATCTCCTTTAAAAATGGTCGAACTACGTAGGCCTGAGACAGTTGCGAAACAGCGAGCAATCATCGCTACTTAATATTCTCATATTGTGCAAGGTCTTCATTTCTTTTTAAAACATTCAAACGAAATAGGGGTGTCGGATAGCGCAGTGGTTGGAGCACTCGCTATACGCTACTGTGTCGCAAGTTAAGCACCGTCCAGTGCGGTTAGCACTTGGATGGGTGACCGCAAAACGTGAAGCTTCAAATAACAACGCCCCCTGTTGACTCAACTGTGACTGAGTACCTACTCTCTTAAGGGTGGGGAAGGTAAAGCAGCGAGGGAGAGAGATGGGCATCACCCTCATTACGCTGGCCCAAGATAAGTGTGATCTCCAACATCACGCTCCCCTACGGCCACAAGGCTATGGGACTACCTTTACCTTTTTTTTTAACTACACGAAATAATGCAGTCTTAGCTCGTACAACGATATGACAGTTTTAGAAGTGTTAGCACTGCTCTGTGGCCCATATATCATGGATAATGGAAAGATCGAACCAGATACTCAACTCACATTGAACTGATATGTATGGTATAGTTTTAAGCTAGAACAGCTGTTCCCTCCTATCAAAAGCAAAAATGAGTATCCCCAAAATTGTGAAGGATTTTTTCATCTTCATCATCATCATCATTATCGTCATCATCGTCATCATCATCATCATCATCATCATCATCATCATCATCATCATCATCATCATCATCATCATCATCGTCATCATCATCATCAAGGAAATAGCCCAGCTGCTAATTTTCAACTTGATTTTCACCATGCACAGGCTTAGGGCATGGATTAAGAGGGTTTCTTCAATTTATCCGCGAAAGCACGGAAGGTACATTGCAGCTTCACCCTAGATGTCACGCAAAATTATAAGATCCTTTCAATAGGCATGACACTTGTGCTTTTGATAAAATTACCAGGTGCTCTATCGAAGTGTTCTGGGGACACAGATTGAAATGGAATCTTATATAAAAAGTGGTTACAGATTTTATCGGAATAAATATAATAATAATAATAAAGTAGGCTTATATAGCGCGGTACCCCAGCTCAGGGCTGGGCTCACCGCTCTTAACATAGGATATATCTTTAGAACAAACATAAACAATAAAACAGGGTATGCAAGCATTCACACCAACCGTACTCACAAAGGCATACAAGAGAACAACAACATATGCAATACACTACACATGCAAAATAAACAAACAAACAAACAAACAAAAATTATTAAAACAATGGCATATTAAATAATAATAAGATTCACCATGCAGATTTAAAATATAACTAAAAACAATGATCGGATAAAAAAGATAAGACCCGCCTCTCCTCACTATTGCAAAAATAAAATATTATCAAAAAACATAATGTACAAACTAATGCAAAAATAATTATGCAAAAATAGTTATATAAAAATAATTAGATACTCGGATATAAATGTACAGACTATTTATATGTCAAGCCATGGAATAAACCCTGCCTTGCCACGTCTTGACCCTTTCTGCAAACTCCTTGGCGGCTAATGAGGCTGGAACCCCAAATGAAGTCATTGGAGTTGCTGCCGAGAACAGCAGTCTACCTCAGACCAAGACTTAGTCGCTCTTCAATCATGGTCAACGGAGTTAGCAACTGTAGGACTACAGCAAAGGGTACCGATTCTCAGTGGTGAAAGACGTGTCCTATCTCAGGCTTAGGTCATATGGACCAGTCTTTTTGTGCAGACTTTTCGAAAATACGCACCTCACACACACACACGCACACACACATACTTGAAAATATCCCGTTGTTGTGACTTTCATGAAACGAAACATACTTTGTGCTGACAATGGATCCTATTTCGTCCCCATTTTTAAAAAGTATCTTTAAGTGTTCTTACACCGTTTTATACCAAAAGGTCCTTTCCTATAACATTCCTATCATATCCCGTAACTCGAAAGTCGTTGGGGCACTACAGATGATCGTTTAATTAGCACACTCCATATTTCCATCTCCTCAGCAACCCTCATTGCTTTGCTCAGTGTCAAGCCAGTCCATTCTCGAATGTTGTCCTCCCACCTCCTTTTCTGTCTCCCTCTTCTTTTGCCTCTTTGCACCGTGCATTGCAGGATGGTCTTTGCAAACCTGATGCTTTGGTGACCATCGGAGTTTCCGTTTTTTCACCACTTTGAGCATGTCATCGTGTTGTCCAATTGTTTGTGTGATGGTCCGTCGGACTTCGTGGTTGGTGATGTGCTGGGTATAGGAAATGCCTTGAAGTCTTCTGTAGCACCTCATCTCCATGCTTTGTATTCATCGTATAAGAAGTTGGAGATGACAAATGTGCTTCAACCTTGTCAGGGCAGCAGTTGTTTGTGCTATCCTAGAGAAGGCTTCCTGTTGGGATCTATTGTCTGATACATATGCTCCTAAATATTTGAAGCTGTGCACCGTGTCGATGGACTGGCCTTGGGCTTTGATGTCCGTGTTGATGTCATTGGTGTTGTTGGTCACCATTATGGTCTTCTCTGCATTTATTTCCATTCTAAAAGGCTCTGAAGGTGTCAAGCCTCTGTACAAGCTGTTCACGTTCTTGTTCCTTTCCAGCCAATCCATCAATGTCATCCGCAAAACGAAGGTTGGAGATTGCTTTACCCCCTATGCTGACTGTGCCTTCGTGATCTGAAAGGGCGTCTGACATGATGCGCTCTAGGAAGATGTTGAAGAGTGTTAGAGAGGGTAGACATCCTTGACGCACACCGATTGTTGTTCTGAACCAGTTCCCGATGGCGCTGTTGTGGAGGACTGCACGGGTAGCCTTGTCATACAGGATTTTGATGACTTCAATCATTTTAGGGCTGATGTTGTACACTCTCATGGTTGCCCACAGAGCTGCATGCTGTAGGTATTTCTCGCAGATTAGTCTGAGGTTGAAAATCTGTTTTGTGGTACTTTGCTCTGTCCTGAATCCTGCTTGTTCTTCAGCTATGATTTGTTCAGCTTGGGGTTTCAACCTGTTGAAACCTATTATTTTTAGGAGGACCTTGCTGGGATGGCTGATGAGGCTAATGGTGCGGCAATTTTCACACTCCTGAAGGTTACCCTTTTTGGGAAGAGTGATGATAAGCAACTGGGTCCATGGTGTAGGTGTAGGCCACTCCCCACTGTGCCAGATCTTGTTACAGATACTGGTGAGGGGGTCAATCATCGCTTCCCCTCCGGCTTGCAGTAATTCCGCGGGTATGTTGTCCACTCCCGCTGACTTCCCATTCTTTAGTGATTGCACTTCTACCTCAACCTCATCTCGGAGAATTGGGAGGATTTATTACTCTTCTTTGTTCTGGGGACATTCTAGTACTGATGGGTCTCATGTTGGTTTGTGGTTAAGTTGTAAAGGTCAGAGCAATACTGTCATCTATCCAAGACTTCTTGTTCTTCCGAAAGGCATATGCCATACTTGCTTTGGATCGTGGAAACCTTGGGCTGTTTAACACTTGTCAGCCGCTTCACATTCTGGTAAGCCTTATTGCTGTTGTCCTTGTTCAGATTGTTCTCTATTTCCTGCAATTGCTCTTCTTTCCAGTTCTCCTTTGCTGTGTGCATGCCTTTTCGGATGTCATTGTTGATTTTTCGGTAGGCATCAGCTCCCTCAGTGGATCATGTTTTGTTTAATTCCAACAGGTACTGTTTTATTACTGTAAATATAACAATAATGCATTGATTATTTTATAAACGCACACACAACTGTCGCCGTTAAAGCGATTCAATATTTCCTGACTCGAGCTCGTAGATCAAGATTCAAAATTGTTCTAAGAAAGGTTGTGTTTTCCTTCCTTTTCTTCTTCTTCAAGACAAACATTACTTTTTTTTCTCTCTCTCTCGAAATGCAAAATGTAGGTGAAGAAAAACGACAACAATCAATCAGCTCTTTGTCTTAACCACAAAGTTTAGCTGAGACACGCCAAGGCTTAGCCTTACTCCCTCACTAACGTAAACCTCGGCGACTCATAACTACGCGGTGTGTTTGTCTCTAAACAACAGACACCATCGCTCTTCAAGTTTTTTATTTTTAAATTTAAAAAACCCAAAACAATCTGTTAAATCGTCAAAATCATCGTCGCTGCTTGCAGTGCACTTCTGACGACAAAAGCGTCATCGATCTTGTCGCAGGTCGCTTACCAGGAATCAATGGTCAATTAGGAAAGGCAGCGTGATACCCATCGATAAATGGATTTTGCGTTTGTTCAACTCCTTTCTAGTTCCCTCTTCACAGCTCCGATACTGCCGCCGTCCTTTGCTGCTTGCTTTATTGAAAACTGTGAGCACGTTGACTGTGTCAGGTTTTACCCATCAAAATGCCATAAACATTTATTAACCTACTCAGCTTTAGTGGCTAAATTAGACCTATCCTATCCTGTCCCATAACCCGAAGGTCGTAGGGGCACCACAGATGATCGTTTAACCAGTATACTCCATCTTTCTCTGTCCTCAGCAGCCCTCATGGCTTCGCTCAGTGTCAAACCAGTCCATTCTCGATTGTTGTCCTCCCACCTCTTTTTCGGTCTCCTTCTTCTTCTACCTCCTTGCACTGTGCCTTGCAGAATGGTCTTTGCAAGGCCTGATGATCTGGTGACGTGGCCATACCATCGGAGTTTCCGTTTCTTCACCACTGTGAGCAGGTCATCGTGTTGTCCAATGGCTTGTGTGATGGTCTGTCGGACTTCGTCGTTGGTGATGTGTTGGGTATAGGAAATGCACAGAAGTCTTCTGTAGCACCTCATCTCCATGCTTTGTATTCTTCGTTGGAGATCTGCTGTGAGGGTCCATGCTTCGCAAGCATATAGGAAGATGGAGATGACCAGAGAGCGCAGCAGTCTTACTTTGGAATGTAGACTGATGGTTCTGTCTTTCCAAATGGGCTTCAACCTTGTCAGGGCAGCAGTTGTTTGTGCGATCCTGGGCGCTCTGTGGGTTCGGGCAAATAGAATAGACCCAACGTTTCCCGGCGTGTCGTAAGAGGCGACTAACAGGGGTGATGTTAGCACGGCATCACTGGGCGAAAGTCTTCTACACAGAAGTCACCGGCCAGGGCGGAGGAACCTCACGTTACTACAGGTTCAACGACCACGTGCTCAGGGCCAAGGCGAGCCACACAGTATTCGTGGATTTCGGCTGTGGCCAACAGCCTGGAGAGGATTGGGCCCTGCCAGGTCTGTTTTTGCCCAAGACACAACACATGATGAGGCTATCCACTAATTCCATGCCGGATCGGTCGTCGCCCGGAACAAGGACCGCGCCTTCCGTTGGCCACCAGGACGGAGGTGAAAAGTATGCTACTGATGGACAAATTAGCAAGATCCGCACGAGAAACAACATCGTCATAGGAACCTGGAATGTCAGGACCCTAACTGCGGAAGGAAAATTAGAAGAACTGGCCCACGAGCTGGACCACTATCGATGGAACGTTCTAGGTATCAGCGAACTGCGCTGGAAAGGCCTAGGTGAAACAACGACTGACAAAGGCCACAAGCTCTATTTCAGCGGTAGAGATGACAGGCACGAACACGGCGTTGGATTCTTGGTCCACAAGAACATTCTAGCCACTGTCATGGGTTGCCGCCCAGTCTCCAGTAGACTCATTACCATCCGTCTGAGAGCAACCCCTTTCAACATTACCATCATCCAGGCCTATGCCCCAACATCAGACTATGAAGACAGCGAAGTGGAGGATTTTTATGAAAATATACAGGCGGTCCTTGACCAAGTGCCGAAGAAGGACATAGTCATAGTGCAAGGCGACTGGAATGCCAAGGTTGGCCAAGATGCGCACCACAACTGGGGAGACACATGTGGACCCCACTGCAACAACGAGACAAATGACAGGGGTCTGAGGCTATTGGAGTTTGCCAGATACAACAATCTGGTACTGGCAAACACGCTTGGTCTCCACAAAAAATCCAGACGATGGACATGGCACAGTCCCGGCGGGGAACATCACAACCAGATCGACTACATCATGGTCAAGAAACGCTTCAGATCAAGCATCAACATTGGCAGGACACGCACTTTTCCAGGAGCAGACATTGGAAGTGACCACGATCTCGTGATGATGTCTTTCCGGCTCCATTTGAAGAGAGTAAATACAGCAAAGTGCACTAGGCTGAAGTTCGACCTGGACAAACTGCAAGACCCGGAGGTGGCAAAAATATTTCAGGCCACAATTGGAGGGAAATTTGCACCACTGCTTATTTTGGGGGCAGGCGAAGTAGATGTCAACACCATGACCAATACCTTCAACTCAGCTGTAACAGATGCCGCCACTGAGATCCTTGGCAAGCACCGACCAAAGAAGAAGCCATGGATCACACCTGAACTTTTGGATCTGTGTGATAAACGAAGAGAGTTAAAAAAGAAAAAGAACACCTCACAGGGAGCTGATGTCTACCGAAAAATCAACAATGACATCCGAAAAGGCATGCGCACAGCAAAGGAGAACTGGATAGAAGATCAATGCCAGGAAATAGAGAACAATCTGAACAAGAACAACAGCAAGAAGGCCTACCAGACTGTGAAGCGGCTGACAAGTGTTAAACAGCCCAAAGTCTCCACTATCCAAAGCAAGTCTGGCATATGCCTTACAGAAGAACAAGAAGTCTTGGACAGATGGACAGAGTACTGCTCTGACCTTTACAACCATACACCAAATGGAGACCCATCAGTTCTAGCAAGTCCCGAGAGCAGAGAAGAAGAAGAAATCCTCCCAATTCTCCGGGAAGAAGTTGAGGCAGCAGTGCAATCGCTGAAGAAAGGGAAGTCAGCGGGAGTGGACAACATACCAGCGGAACTGCTACAAGCAGGAGGAGAAGCGATGACTGATGCTCTCACCATTATCTGTAACAAGATCTGGCAGAGTGGGGAATGGCCTACACCATGGACCCAGTCGCTTGTCATCACTCTTCCCAAAAAAGGTAACCTTCAGGAGTGTGAAAATTACCGCACCATCAGCCTCATCAGCCATCCCAGCAAGGTCCTCCTGAAAATAATACTCAACAGGTTGAAACCACGAGCTGAACAAATCATAGCTGAAGAACAAGCAGGATTCATGGCAGGGCGAAGTACCACTGAACAGATTTTCAACCTCAGAATAATCTGTGAGAAATACCTACAGCACCAACAACATCTATATCATGTGTTCATAGACTTCAAGAAGGCATTTGACCGAGTCTGGCATGCAGCTCTATGGGCAACCATGAAAGTGTACAACATCAGCCCTAAAATTATAGAAGTCATCAAAAGCCTGTATGACAAGGCTACCAGTGCAGTCCTCCATAACAGCGTCATCGGGAACTGGTTCAGAACAACAATCGGTGTGCGTCAAGGATGCCTACTCTCTCCAACACTCTTTAACATCTTCCTAGAGCGCATCATGTCAGATGCTCTTGCAGATCACGAAGGCACAGTCAGCATAGGGGGCAGAGCAATCTCCAATCTTCGTTTTGCGGATGATATTGATGGATTGGCTGGAGAGGAACAAGAACTTGAACAGCTTGTACAGAGGCTTGACACCACCTCCAGAGCTTATGGAATGGAAATAAGTGCAGAGAAGACCAAAATGATGACCAACAACACCAATGGCATCAACACGGACATCAAAATACAAGGCCAATCCCTCAACACAGTGCACAGCTTCAAATATTTAGGAGCCATTGTGTCAGACGATGGGTCTCGACAGGAAGTCCTCTCCAGGATCGCACAAACAACTGCTGCCCTGACAAGGTTGAAGCCCATTTGGAAAGACAGAACCATCAGTCTACATTCCAAAGTAAGACTGCTGCGCTCTCTGGTCATCTCCATCTTCCTATATGCTTGCGAAACATGGACCCTCACAGCAGATCTCCAACGAAGAATACAAAGCATGGAGATGAGGTGCTACAGAAGACTTCTGTGCATTTCCTATACCCAACACATCACCAACGACGAAGTCCGACAGACCATCACACAAGCCATTGGACAACACGATGACCTGCTCACAGTGGTGAAGAAACGGAAACTCCGATGGTATGGCCACGTCACCAGATCATCAGGCCTTGCAAAGACCATTCTGCAAGGCACAGTGCAAGGAGGTAGAAGAAGGGGGAGACCGAAAAAGAGGTGGGAGGACAACATTCGAGAATGGACTGGTTTGACACTGAGCGAAGCCATGAGGGCTGCTGAGGACAGAGAAAGATGGAGTATGCTGGTTAAACGATCATCTGTGGTGCCCCTACGACCTTCGGGTTATGGGACAGGATAGGATAGGATAGGAGAGGACTTCCTGTCGAGACCCATTGTTTGACACAATGGCTCCTAAATATTTGAAGCTGTGTAAATTAGACAGTGACGTACAAAATACACGGTAAAAATAGCATATTTATGCAAGTGGGGAAAGTACAATCTTTATCGAAGAATCGCAGCAAACGAATATAACGAAATCATATTTCCAAAAACTATTCCACGACCAACTGCGACACAGAGAGCCCAGAATGAAACTTTAAACTGGGGATTATTCAAGTTTGACTAACCATTCATCAAATTAATTTGAGTACTACTGATCCCCATGAGATGATAATGCCGCCATTTCAAGCTACAAATGTCAATGATCGAATAAGATATTTAATTCAAGATCTAAGAAAACATTTCATCCAAAGTTGTTTTAACTGGATGTGGTTTCAAGTCTCTGTACCAGCTGTTCAAGTTCTTGTTCCTTTCCAGCCTTATGCTGACTATGCCTTCATGACCTGCAAGGGCATCTGCCATGGTGCGCTCTAGAAAGATGTTGAAGAGTGTTGGAGAGAGTAGGCATCCTTGACGCCCGCTGATGGTTGTTCTGAACCAGTTCCCGATGGTGCTGTTGTGGAGGACTGCACGGGTAGCCTTGTCATACTGGCTTTTGATGACTTGAACATTCAAAAGGTCAGTGGTGAATAATTAACCCTAACACTTTAACCAGCCTTGACTCGGAATCACACTAGCTCACAGACGCCTTTATCTGGACTGGACTTATCCCTTTTCTGGGTATTATAACCAATAATATATATTATATAATACACCCAGAGAAGGGAGACGCGTCACAGGCACAGGCGCTCGCGTGTCCAGATACACGTGCCTGTGCAATAGATCAAGCCCAGCTGATACACTGACGAGCTGAGGACACAGCGACATAGCCATCTGTATCGACAAATTCAAACATTCAGCAGCAGGGAAGGGGCAGATAGATGTTTCCTATCTAAAAAGGATTATATCCAAAATGTTATCATTAAACTTTAATCCCTTCTCAATAGACGAGACACTTGCTACTGGTCGTTTGCACACACCTTTTGTCTATCTATAATTAAATTAACACAGTCGGCTGTTTCAGTACAAAGGGCTAGAAGAAGCGTGCGCAACCTTCGGATATTGCTAATCGTTCATTTACACCTTGTTGAAAGGCGCTCGACGGCTGCCAAAAGGGTAATACATGCTCTCGAATCGTCTACAGCCCTTCGAGTGTGTTACGATTGAGACGCGCACGACAGATCCGATCATTTTGTTTTGCAAAGCAGAGTGTATTTACCTTTGATTTGATTTTGCGTTGTTGCTAAAAGAAGCTTTGTATAATGTTGGTATTTTTTTTGGTCGGTATATATTTTTAAAGACTTTTCTAGAATTACTTGTTTACTATCGACCAAAGCTTCCAGATAGATCTGGTGAAAAGGCTAAGCGAATCTCCTAACATAATGACGTAAGACAGTGCATAGTTCTGGTGACGAGTTTTATTTTGATTGGGTGTTATTCGAACTTTTTCTCGATTGCAGAGAGGCTATATAAGTAACGCACTGTATGGTTGATGAATTTCGATGATGATTATTGAAGTAATTTACGAAAAGCAATCTCGTATGCAGTTGTTGATGTTTGCTGAATAAAGTTGGAAAACTTTATACGACGACTCCTGCCTTGTTGCTGAGTGCACAGGTAGCGTGGTTAAACGAATTCGAGTTACACTTATCAAGATTCAAGCATCGGGGTGAATCAACTATTGACAAATATCCACGTGTCACAGAATGCTTTAATGCAGTTTTTATTTCTGCAGAATGACGTTTATAGTTGTACATTGTCAACTATGGATTTACGGACGGGTATTAGCAATCGGGTAGGATATGGGTGGGTGGTTAGAGGGCTTAGCTCACACTGCGGTTCGCTTCCCGGCCAGTTTCGGCTATAGTCGCATAGCGTGAGTGAGATTAGCTGTGAGGAGAGCAATTTCAAACTGTGCTTCAATGACATACAATATTTAACATTCTTTTAATTTAACGCTACCCTCCTAAACCTGTCACGTGACTTATCCTCCATTACAGCCAGTGAACGTCGAAGCGTGTGTGTGTGTGTGTGTGTGTGTGTGTGTGTTGTGTATGTTGTGTGTGTGTGTTGTGTGTATGTGCTTGTGTATGTGGATCAATGCAAATTCGGGTTTTGCTTTTCTCTCTCTCTTTCTCTCTGTCTCTCTTGTTTCTGTCTGTCTTTTTCTGTGTCTGTTTGTGTCTCTCTCTTTCTCTCTCTCTTCTTTCTTCTCTCTCTCTCTCTTATAAAAAATTGAACAACACCTGTATTGTCAGAAAGCTGTATTGATGTATTGAAAAAAAAACCAACAACACTTAATCCTTTCCAACTCTTGTTTTCTGAAAGAGGAAGAGAGAGAGAGAGAGAGAGAGAGAGAGAGAGAGAGAGAGAGAGAGAGAGAGAGAGAGAGAGAGAGAGAGAGAGAGAGAGAGAGAGAGGTGTCTGTAAGGTGAAAATACCGATAGTGTATAGAAGAAGAAGAAGAAGAAGAAGAAGAAGAAGAAGAAGAAGAAGAAGATGATGATGATGATGATGATGATGATGATGATGATGATGATGATGATGATGATGATGATGATGATGATGATGATGATGAAGACGAAGAAGAAGAAGAAGAAGAAGAAGAAGAAGAAGAAGAAGAAGAAGAAGAAGAAGAAGAAGAAGAAGAAGAAGACGTTTGTTTGCAGAAAATATCGTAATCGCCTTTACATTCATCACTATGGCAACCAAATCTGCGACCATCATTGACGAAATTAAAGAAAGAATTGAAGCCACGGATGAAAAGCTGTTTTTAAGCTTCCTATTACGAGTTTGCTTATAATTTTCTTGGACAACGAAATCCAGAACAGCGAACACGCCACTGCCATTTCCAGAACAGCTAACATTAAAAGATTATAATGCATATTTAACTTGTTTCTTCTTTTCCAACACACGATCAGTAACTGGGTGGCTGTGACGGTGGGTCTGTTGTTGCTGGGCTCTGCACAATGGAATGCTATTACCCACTCGTCTATCGTCTGCGGAGATCGGCTAGTGTAATCACCTTATGACTAATCTTAATACATTTATAAGTTTAGCTCGGTCTGTGTGCGGATAAGGTTATAGAGATAGGGAGAAAATGGTAAAAGATTCACTGACACACTGGCTCTTGCACGGCGATGCTTGCTACTGTCTCGTCATGGGGCTATTTCTGGTTGGTCTAATGTTTGTTTTCAGAAGAGTAGACTACCGCACAGTCCTTCTAGATCAGTTTTAGTGCAATTCTTCATGCACTTAGCTGATGGGTTGAGGTGTGGTGATGGTGTCTTCTCCTTGCCTGTTGACTATCGGGCTATCGTAGCTCAGTGCTAGATGCTCCACTGCAGGCCGAATGTCAGAGTTGACTCTTAGTGGTCTATCCATACCTCGGACCAACAAGCCTGCTCGTTTTTTTTGGCAATGTCAGGCTGTGGCTATACTGTGATGAATGATTTTCACCCGTCACCTGCTTTAGTCTTTCTGAGAGAGAATTTTCCACGTGTCCGTCTCGGGTAAGCGTTAGACAAAGATGACTACCGAGCCTTGTGGTCAGCCAAAGCCCGCGAAAATCTCGTGAGATCTGAGCGCCGTCTATCGAGGGGTGGTGGCTATACGTCAGCGGGATGAGGTCACTGCCTACCTGAGCGAGCGTTAGCTTACATATGTTACTGACTTTTGTCGTCTGCTAATTTGTGTCGTCTGCTAGGCAGCGACTGTACGTTACCCAGGCCAAAGCAGTCTGAACTAGTTAAGGCGAGAAGCCTTATTGCAGGGTCTAAATAGCCTCTTGTGACAGTGGCCTTGTTGCGCTGTTGGTTAGTCGCCGGTTTTCTATGCCGAAGATCGCGGGTTCGATTCCCGCAAGGGACGATGAACTTCGATTGTGACTTAACTACGAGACTTTTCAGGTCACCGAGAGTTTTCTCCGGGAACTCCAGTTTCCTCCCTCCCTGGGGTGTTTGATTTTGACTGTGATGACAGAATGCTGTGAATTAACCTACAACTATTTATGGGCGATTTTGCATGTCTATAATTGTTGTTTAGACCATATGTAATATCTAATTGCACAAAATTAGAATTTTCCATTGAAGTGAAATGAAATTCTTTGACGTCTTTGAGTCTAAGTCGTGAGTCTTCATTTACTTCTTTCTATCCACCCCTCTCTCAATTCCCTTCCTTACTTCAAATTCAGGCTTAAAATCTTTTCAATAATCGCACACACATACACACACACTCCTACGCACACACACACACACACCCACACCCACACACACACACACACGCACTAGCTTCGCACAGCGAGTGTGATAGTTGCGCATTGGAGCGAACCATTGATTAAAAAAAAAAAACCACTACTTAGATGAAATCGCCGCAGAAATATGGGTAGGAAGGTCCCGCGGATATTGGAGTAGCGATTACTGCCTTTGACGACCACTCTGGAACTAACTAAGCAGAAAATGTCATCCGTATTTGCCAGCAGAATGGTTCTTTTCTGTGAGAAGTGAGCTTCAGAATTCAGGTTGTTGGTCTAGGAATGCGTCTGTCTGTTGCTACATCTCTTCCTGTGACTTTGTGGGACTGTCTGTGTGTCTGTTGCAATGTCTGTTCATGTGATTGTTGTGTGTCTGTGTGTATGTCAGTTTGTGCATGCATTTATGTGACTGTTGTGTGTGAGTGTGTGTGTGTGTCTCCCTATCCATCTAATTATGTGATTGTTGTGTGTGTGTGTGTGTGTGTGTGTGTGTGTGTGTGGGTGTGAGGATGTTTACACGGCGTTATTGGAACAAACTAGTGCAAGTTTGCATACGTTCTTTGGACAGACCTCCTTGTTGGGACGTCCATTTAATGATCCGTGAGGGTTAGGGTTAGGGTAAGGGTTAGGGTTAGGGCTAGGGTTAGGGCTAGTGTTAAGGTTAGGGTTAGGGTTAGGGTTAGAACACTTTAAAGTACTTAAAAACGGGGTCGTAGCACGACCCATTGTCCACAGAACGTATGTGGCGATAGAGGAAAGTCCAAATAACGGTGTCTTCGCAAGTATGTGTGTGTGGATGTGTGTATGTGTGTGTGATTTTTTTGTCTGTCTGTTTTTACGTCGATTAATGTGACCGTTGTTTCACTGTCCCTCTTTCTGTCTCCGGCCATACACACATACATATATACACATACACACAAACACATGTATATACACACACAAACAGACACGCACACACACATTCTCTATAGCTCACACTGATACTCACCTACCTACACACAAACACTCTCAACACAAACCTACACACACCCACTCACACACACACAGAGACACAACACACACACACACAGAGACACAACACACACACACACACTCACACACACTGGGACAACATAAAAGGTTTAAAACTGAATATAACAGCTAAATACTTTACATTTGATCGTAGTCCTTTCCATTTCTATTAAAATGGGCGATAGATTTTTTGGGGGGAGGGGGAGGCAAAATACTTCTTACATCTTTTATACAATAATGGAAATGCTTTGCAAACATTGTCTTCAATTACAAAAACTATATATGCAGTTGTAAAGGAATCAATCGTGGGATTCATTCCTTACAAACTTAATCTTCTGTCAGTGGCAAACATTGCTGAACGTTAATCTGGAATGTAGCGCTTTAACAAAAAGACAGCATTAACAAACAACAAGAAAAAAACACAAATCCGCATAGAAAAATGTATAACTCAGTCACCGACATTCTCTTCAGTTTTTTTTTTTTCTAAGTGGCACCATCATAAATGCATTAAGAAAATCAATTGAGTATTTGCATCCGTCTTGAAACGCAATTTGAAACATAAAATTAATAAAACGTTAACTCCATTGGGAAGAACATATTTTGTCAAATACAAATGTTACGAAAATGAATATTCCATAGTGCGAAGCATTAGTTAATGTTATGTTTGATGATGGAAAGTATATTCAACTAAAGCACAATCAACACTGTACAATTCTAAGCAGTCATCTAATTGTATAGTCCATCTCAAACATGAATGACAGCAACACTATTTTCTTTTTTTTTAAATCATTTAATCGTTTTTATTAATCGCTTTTCCGGCTCTGCTCGAGAGGCGGCACGATACAGGATCTAACTCAGGGCGCTCCACGCGCCCACTTGCAGCCTTTGGGCGCGTCGTCTGACGCTCAAACAACTGAGCACAATCCTGGGCGAGCGGGGGGTATTGGAGAGAATGGACCTAGCCCTTGCTGGGTGTATCTGTGTAGCTGACCTAGCGCTTGCTGGGTGTATCTGTGTAGCTGACCTAGCGCTTGCTGGGTGTATCTGTGTAGCTGACCTAGCGCTTGCTGGGTGTATCTGTGTAGCTGACCTAGCGCTTGCTGGGTGTATCTGTGTAGCTGACCTAGCGCTTGCTGGGTGTATCTGTGTAGCTGACCTAGCGCTTGCTGGGTGTATCTGTGTAGCTGACCTAGCGCTTGCTGGGTGTATCTGTTAGCTGACGTAGCCCTTGCTGGGTTTATCTGTGTAGCTGACCTAGCGCTTGCTGGGTGTATCTGTTAGCTGACCTAGCGCTTGCTGGGTGTATCTGTGTAGCTGACCTAGCGCTTGCTGGGTGTATCTGTTAGCTGACCTAGCGCTTGCTGGGTGTATCTGTTAGCTGACCTAGCGCTTGCTGGGTGTATCTGTGTAGCTGACCTAGCGCTTGCTGGGTGTATCTGTTAGCTGACCTAGCCGCCATGCAAGCCGGCCGAGGTGCACACTTGCTGTTTTAAGTAGTGGCCACATTTGGCTGACATTTTACGACTTATGCCCTGGGTTAAGTAGTGGTCACATTTGGCTGACGTCTTACGACTTATGCCCTGGGTTAAGTAGTGGTCACATTTGGCTGACGTCTTACGACTTATGCACTGGGTTAAGTAGTGGTCACATTTAGTTGACGTCTTACGACTTATGCCCTGGGTTAAGTAGTGGTCACATTTAGCTGACGTCTTACGACTTATGCCTTGGGTTAAGTAGTGGTCACATTTGGCTGACGTCTTACGACTTATGCCCTGGGTTAAGTAGTGGTCACATTTGGCTGACGTCTTACGACTTATGCCCTGGGTTAAGTAGTGGCCACATTTGGCTGACGTCTTACGACTTATGACCTGGGTTAAGTAGTGGCCACATTTGGCTGACGTCTTACGACTTAGGCCCTGGGTTAAGTAGTGGCCACTTTTGGCTGACGTCTTACGACTTAGGCCCTGGGTTAAGTAGTGGCCACTTTTGGCTGACGTCTTACGACTTAGGCTCTGGGTTAAGTAGTGGCCACTTTTGGCTGACGTCTTACGACTTAGGCCCTGGGTTAATTAGTGGCCACATTTGGCTGACGTTTTACGGCTTATGCCCTGGGTTAAGTAGTGGCCATATTTGGCTGACGTTTTACGACTTATGCCCTGGGTTAAGTAGTGGCCACATTTGGCTGACGTCTTACGACTTATGCCCTGGGTTAAGTAGTGGCCACATTTGGCTGACGTCTTACGACCTAGGTTAAGAAGTGGCCACATTTGGCTGACGTCTTACGACTTATGCCCTGGGTTAAGTAGTGGCCACATTTGGCTGACGTCTTACGACCTAGGTTAAGAAGTGGCCACATTTGGCTGACGGCTTACGACTTATGCCCTGGGTTAAGTAGTGGCCACTTTTGGCTGACGTCTTACGACTTATGCCCTGGGTTAAGTAGTGGCCACATATGGCTGACCTCTTACGACCTGGGTTAAGAAGTGGCCACTTTTAGCTGACGTCTTACGACTTATGCCCTGGGTTAAGTAGTGGCCACATTTGGCTGTCGTCGTACGACCTGGGTTAAGAAGTGGCCACATTTGGCTGACGTCTTACGACTTATGCCCTGGATTAAGTAGTGGCCACATTTGGCTGACGTCTTACGACCTGGGTTAAGAAGTGGCCACATTTGGCTGACGTCTTACGACTTATGCTCTGGGTTATGTAGTGACCACTTTTGGCTGACGTCTTACGACTTATGCTCTGGGTTAAGTAGTGGCCACATTTGGCTGACGTCTTACGACTTATGCTCTGGGTTAAGTAGTGGCCACATTTGGCTGACGTCTTACGACTTATGCCCTTGGTTAAGTGGTGGCCACTTTTGGCTGACGTCTTACGTCTTATGCTCTGGGTTAAGTAGTGGCCACTTTTGGCTGACGTCTTACGACTTATGCCCTGGGTTAAGTAGTGGTCACTTTGGCTGACGTCTTACGTCTGATGCCCTGGCTTAAGTAGTGGCCACATTTGGCTGACGTCTTACGACTTATGCCATGGGTTAAGTAGTGGAAACTTTGGCTGACGTCTTACGACTTATGCCCTGGGTTAAATAGTGGCGACTTATGCCCTGGGTTAAGTAGTGGCGACTTATGCCCTGGGTTAAGTAGTGGCGACTTATGCCATGGGTTAAGTAGTGGTCACATTTGGCTGACGTCTTACGACTTATGCCCTGGGTTAAAAAGTGGCCACATTTGGCTGACGTCTTACAACGTATGCCCTGGGTTCAGTAGTGGCCACTTTGCCTGACGTCTTACGACTTACGACCTGAGTTCAATAGTGGCCACTTCGGCTGACGTCTTACGACTTATGCTCTAGGTTAAGAAGTGGTCACAATTGGCTGACGTTTTACGACTTATGCCCTGGGTTAAGTAGTGGCCACTTTGGCTGACGTCTTACGACTTACGACCTGAGTTAAGTAGTGGCCACTTCGGCTGACGTCTTACGACTTATGCCCTGGGTTAAGTAGTGGCCACATTTGGCTGACGTTTTACGACTTATGCCCTGGGTTAAGCATTGGCCACATTTGGCCTACGTTTTACGATTTATGCATTCGGTTATGGGATTTTTAACTGACCGGAATTTTGACGGGTGGCCACAGCTTATGAGTTTAATGGCCACATTTGGCTTATGTTTTACAGCTTATGCATTGGGTCAAAGGTAGTGGCGCCATGTTTATCACGGCCCGGTTCGATTTTATAAACGTGTGTAGCTGTGTAATTTAACTACAACTAGGCACTTTTCCATTGCGATATAATGTACTCTTTCACGATTTGACTATAATATGAAACAACTTTACTAAGTTCAACACGCAACAAGTGAAGTCAACTGCCTGAGCTTGCATAGACGGTGTAGCAGACAACCTTTGTTGCGTGTAATCATGCGTGTGGGAGGAGTTTATGTTGACCTCTAACCTCGTGAGGTCACATTCTTGTTTCTGATTGGTCCTCGTAAGCTCGGCTTATGTATTTTTGCAGAAGAAATCAAACATGCGCCATCCTTGTGAAATGTTACGTTAGCCAGCCCGCAAGGAAATACATTAGGAATTCATAAGCGTAACACAAGTGTGACCGGGTACGTAATACAAGTGTGGCCGGGCTTTTAGGCGCATCGAGACATCATTAAAATGTTATCTAAGTATTTTTATTAGGTCAAATCAGTTCACATATCTTTATTTAATTAATCCTTTTTAACGACGATAAATCAATCCTGACGTTAAAATTCGGAAAGGAAACAATAATATCGCGATAGAAAATTTTGAAAATGTAATCGTTGGTTAAAAAGACAGACAATGTTATTTGCTGATAAAAGTAATATCTAAAAAAAAAAAGAAGTAGATAATCAGGATTTACGTGTTTCAGGCCCGGACTAGGGGGGGGGGGTTACAGGGGTTACGTAACCCCCCCCCCCCCCCCCCTGGCCTGACTATGTACCTCTTTTTTTTTTTTTTTTTTTTTTTTTTTTTGGGGTGAGGGGGCTACGTTACAATCATAAGTAAATCCGGGGAGAAATTTCAACCCTCTCCCCTAAGCACTATAAAAAAATAACTCCTCTTCCACTCTACTCAATTTCAACCACTGATTCTTTTATCACAAGTAACTACATTCTGTTACCTGAGACACTGTTATCACAAGTAACTACATTCTGTTACCTGAGACACTGTGCTTCCCATAGCTTGAGTCTCTGCATTGTAAAAGCATGCGGCTTGCCTGCAGTGAAGAATATGATGGGAGCACTGAGGGAACTGTCACTGTTTTTCTCAAACTCTCCAAAGAGACAAAGAAAACTTGAAGATACTATCGAATCATCTCAGCCTGACACGACAAAAACAAAGCTTGTTGATCTGTGCAGAACAAGATGGGTAGAAAAACATGAAGCACTGGAGGCAGGCCCGGACTAGGGGGGGGGGGGGGGGGGTTACAGGGGTTACGTAACCCCCCCCCCCTGGCCTGACTATGTACCTTTTTTTTTTTTTTTTTTTTTTTTTTTTTTTAAAAGGGGCTACGTTACAATCATAAGTAAATCCGGGGAGAAATTTCAACCCTCTCCCCTAGGCACTATAAAAAAATAAATCCTCTTCCACTCTACTCAATTTCAACCACTGATTCTTTTATCACAAGTAACTACATTCTGTTACCTGAGACACTGTGCTTCCCATAGCTTGAGTCTCTGCATTGTAAAAGCATGCGGCTTGCCTGCAGTGAAGAACATGATGGGAGCACTGAGGGAACTGTCACTGTTTTTCTAAAACTCTCCAAAGAGACAAAGAAAACTTGAAGATACCATCGAATCATCTCAGCCTGAAACGACAAAAACAAAGTTTGTTGATCTGTGCAGAACAAGATGGGTAGAAAAACATGAAGCACTGGAGGTTTATACATCTCTCTTTCTGGTTGTTCACGACTGTTTGGGACAAATGTGTGAAGACAGTGACAATTGGGACAGTGAGACTCTGACCAAGGCAACTGGCTTTCTCCACACCTTGAGCAGCAGTGCTTTCCTCGTTGCATTCGTTGTCGTCCGCAATTGTTTGCGTTACTTAAAACCCTTGACAGTGAAGCTGCAGAAAAGGACAAAAGATGTTGTCGATGCCTACAGGGAAATCAAAGCGGTCAGTAACTGCATGTCTTCTATTAGAAGAGATGTCGACACAGCGTTCGTTGCCTGGTTCGGTGAAGTCAGCAAAATGGCGAATGCTTTGACAACTGATGTTATTGTTCCTCGTCAAGCATCCCGACAGACACTCCGTGACAACCAACCTGCGGCCACTCCAGAAGAATATTTCAAGATTAGCATTGCCATTCCTTTCTTGGAACACCTGTCAATCGAATTGGACTCGAGGTTCAAAACTGCTGACCTAGCAGTTGATGGTCTCTGTCTGGTGCCAAGCACTTTAATAGACAACCAGGATGGTTTCATGCAGGTTCCAGAAGGGGTGAAGACACTGGCAATGTTGTGGGAGTCTGATCTACCAGACAACGCTACCATTGATGCAGAATACCAAAGGTGGGTTTGCAAATGGCGAAGTGCTGCTGAGAATGCGACAGCTATCATCCCAACCACGGCATCAGAAGCACTGAAACATCGTGACAGGGATTTTTATCCCAACCTGTTCATCATGTAAAGAACCTTTGCACCCTGCCTGTCACTACTGCCGAGTGTGAGCGTTCAAACAGTCAGTTGCGCAACCTGAAAAACTACCTGCGCTCTACAATGGGGCAACATAGACTCAATGGACTTGCTTTACTGAAAGTGCACAGGGATGTTGATATTGACTTCAAAGAGGCAGTGAACTGTTTTGCCAGAAGATACAATTCACAAAAGGTACTAATGCCGAGGAACCTAGTGCAGCAAGACTGAAAGTGAAAGCAGGGCGGTGATGTTCATAAATTACAAGGTAAAGCTTTATACTGTTAACGATCAACAAAATGTAGTGAATAATAATAGTATACAAAACATCTCTGCTGATAAATAAATGTTCGTGTGTGTTTTGTTGTTGTTGTTTTTTTAAGGGACGGGCAGATGATTATTTTTGTACCCCAGAGTTTGTCATTTCAATTTGTTTAAAAAGCTCAAAGACCCAGACCATCATAAATGGCTTTTTCAAGGTTCAGATTGCACCAGATTGCATCATTTTGCATCCTTGAAAAAAAAATTTTCCGGGGGGGCATGCCCCCGGACCCCCCTAGAAGGCTCGGCGCTTCGCGCCTTCGCTGAATCTGTAACCCCCCCCCTCAACTTTACCAGGTCCGGCCCTGGGAGGTTTATACATCTCTCTTTCTGGTTGTTCACGACTGTTTGGGACAAATGTGTGAAGACAGTGACAAATGGGACAGTGAGACACTGACCAAGGCAACTGGCTTTCTCCACACCTTGAGCAGCAGTGCTTTCCTCGTTGCATTCGTTGTCGTCCGCAATTGTTTGCGTTACTTAAAACCCTTGACAGTGAAGCTGCAGAAAAGGACAAAAGATGTTGTCGATGCCTACAGGGAAATCAAAGCGGTCAGTAACTGCATGTCTTCTATTAGAAGAGATGTCAACACAGCGTTCGTTGCCTGGTTCGGTGAAGTCAGCAAAATGGCGAATGCTTTGACAACTCATGTTATTGTTCCTCGTCAAGCATCCCGACAGACTCTCCGTGACAACCAACCTGCGGCCACTCCAGAAGAATATTTCAAGATTAGCATTGCCATTCCTTTCTTGGAACACCTGTCAATCGAATTGGACTCGAGGTTCAAAAATGCTGACCTAGCAGTTGATGGTCTCTGTCTGGTGCCAAGCACTTTAATAGACAACCAGGATGGTTTCATGCAGGTTCCAGAAGGGGTGAAGACACTGGCAATGTTGTGGGAGTCTGATCTACCAGACAACGCTACCCTTGATGCAGAATACCAAAGGTGGGTTTGCAAATGGCGAAGTGCTGCTGAGAATGCGACAGCTATCATCCCATCCACGGCATCAGAAGCACTGAAACATTGTGACAGGGATTTTTATCCCAACCTGTTCATCATGCTAAAGAACCTTTGCACCCTGCCTGTCACTACTGCCGAGTATGAGTGTTCAAACAGTCAGTTGCGCAACCTGAAAAACTACCTGCGCTCTACAATGGGGCAACATAGACTCAATGGACTTGCTTTACTGAAAGTGCACAGGGATGTTGATATTGACTTCAAAGAGGCAGTGAACTGTTTTGCCAGAAGATACAATTCACAAATGGTACTAATGCCGAGGAACATAGTGCAGCAAGACTGAAAGTGAAAGCAGGGCGGTGATGTTCATAAATTACAAGGTAAAGCTTTATACTGTTAACGATCAACAAAATGTAGTGAATAATAATAGTATACAAAACATGTTCGTGTGTGTGTTTTTTTGTTGTTTTTTTAAGGGACGGGCATATGATTATTTTTGTACCCCAGAGTTTGTCAGTTCAATTTGTTTAAAAAGCTCAAAGTCCCAGACCATCATAAATGGCTTTTTCAAGGTTCAGATTGCACCAGATTGCACCATTTTGCATCCTTGAAAAAAAAATTTTCCGGGGGAGCATGCCCCCGGACCCCCCTAGAAGGCTCGGCGCTTCGCGCCTTCGCTGAATCTGTAACCCCCCCTCAACTTTTCCCAGGTCCGGCCCTGTGTTTTAAATGTTAAGCTTAAGTGTAAAACAGAGTATTTTGTCATATGTAAAACAGATTTAAAAAGAAATATTTGCTTTTATTTTCCTGTTCTATCCTATCCTATCCCGTAACTCGGAGGTCGTAGGGGCACCACACATGATCGTTTAACCAGCGTACTCCATCCATCTTTCCCTGTCCTCAGCAACCCTGATGATTTTGCTCAGTGTCAAACCAGTCCATTCTCGAATGTTGTCCTACCACCTCTTTTTCGGTCTCCCTCTTCTTCTACCTCCTTGCACTGTGCCTTGCAGGATGGTCTTTGCAAGACCTGATGACCTGGTGACGTGGCCACACCATCGGAGTTTCCGTTTCTTCACCACTGCTTTTATTTTATTACTTTTTAACTGAGTTTAATGATTTATTTTATTTTATTTTATTTTCGGGTCTGTTTAATATCTAAAACTTTCAAATAATTTGTAAACAGACTTTAAATAAATGGATGGAATTAAATTTAATTTTAAAAATGTATTCCGTAATTAAAAGTAAAAGCTGTTGAAAAAGATTCAAATTTGTTAATTCATTGTCATTGTAAGCTCATAGAACTGCTATGCATGTGCGCTATATTAAATTACATATAAGACATAAATAAATAAATAGATAAATAAATAATTGTAATTTGAACAAATATAACTCCTACAAAATGTAAATGTTAAGTAATTTAAAAAAAAACCAAAAGTCTAGTTAATTCAACTAAAAAAGAACAATCAAATTTTGATTGGAATCATCCTGAACAAGCAAAATGTAAAAATGCATTACTTTTAAAACAGTGTTCGTAAATTCCATTTAAACGAAAAGAAAAGAAGAATCAATTGCTTGACAATAACTTAATTGAAGAGTGTTGAGTTGTGTTCACAAGGCTGGAAGCTGTGTTGGGGTTTTCTAAGATGGTATCGTCCCTTCTACATTTAACACACAATGGGCAACTTGGGTCCTGCCTTGGGCCAGGGTAGGCGATGAGAGAGATGTGTGTGTGTGTATGTGTGTGTGTGTGCGTGCGCGCGTGTCTGTGTGTGTCTGGATGGATGGGGTGGTTGAGAGTGAACAGAGAGAGAGAGAGAGAGAGAGAGAGAGAGAGAGAGAGGAAAGAAAGAAAGAGAAAGGGAGAGAGAGAGACAGAGAGAGGGAGAGAGAGAGAGGGAGAGAGAGAGAGGGAGAGAGAGAGACAGATCTGCTACAGTTTATAACAACTCTCTCCCTTCTCTGCATGCCTTCAGCTTTCCTGCTTGCCTCCTGTCTGTATCTGTCTCCGTGTTGGTCTGCATGTCTGCCTCGACTCTTTGTCTCTGTCTGCCTCCTGTATGTCTGTCTGTCTGTCTGTCTGTCTGTCTCTCTCTCTCTCTCTCTCTCTCTCTCTCTCTCTCTCTCTCTCTCTCTCTCTCTCTCTCTCTTCTCTGACTGAAGCAGACTGCAGACACATCGATCAACGGCAGATCAATACTTTATTGCACGTGCAGGTGTGACAGGGTAGCAATCATTTGATAATTTGTCGATCTCTCTTCGATTTGCTCTTTGGTAATACTCTTACGCAGCACAGTGCGCGTCAGGGATCCATCGAGCCTTTGGTTGTGACCATTTCAGGCTTAAGTCTTCGGCTGCCTCTGAAACTCTGAATGCCTGGAACAGACTGACAGAAGAAATAAGACATAATATTATCGCAAAACACGCGAAATTGCTTTCCTACAATTCTTAACATTGGATTCCAGGAGCATTGTCATTTAAAATAGTAAGAACACAAACTCACTGTCTGCAGAAGGGGTGAGATTACATTACAATACATTACATTACATGGTTATTGCTTTAGGTCCAGCGGACTCTTCCGAGCCA
Source organism: Oncomelania hupensis (assembly GCA_036898135.1). Lineage (NCBI taxonomy): Eukaryota > Metazoa > Mollusca > Gastropoda > Littorinimorpha > Pomatiopsidae > Oncomelania > Oncomelania hupensis. The sequence goes on from CM072512.1 coordinate 125,811,140, forward strand.
AGTGAGGACCAGAGGAGTGATAGACCATTCCTTGCTCATCGAGGGTTGTATCATATTACAGTTATATCCAACATGCTTTTCTTCACTCCAGTCCCCTTTCTGTTTGGCGAGACTACCTACTCCTGTGCATCGTCCTCATCGTCATCATCATCATCGTCCTCCTCATGCATCGTCGTCATCATCATCATAACCATCGTCATCATCATCATCATCATCATCATCATCATCATCGTCATCATACCCATCATCACCTTCATCATCATCATCTTCATCATCATCATAACCATCATCAGCATACTACTACTACTACTACTACTACTACTACTACTACTACTACTACTACTACTACTACTAATTATTATTATTATTATTATTATTATTATTATTATTATTATTATTATTATTGTTATTATTATTATTATTATGGTTCTTTTATATAGCGCTTGTTCGTATGAAAAGCTGCTCAAGGCGTGGGCCTATACATGCAGGCTCTAACTCATGCCGACCGCGGCGTCCACTGTTTGAAACGCATTGCATGCTTTAATATGGAACTCTTGTAGGCTAATATTCATTTTGCGGACGATGGTGCAAGCACCTCGGTTGATCAAGTGGGTCAGAACAGTGAGGAGGTTATGAATAATTTGGTCTTCAACAACAACAACAACAACAACAACAACAACAACAACAATAATAATAATTAAAAAAAAATAATAATAATGCATATAAGGTGCCTTAAAGAATAATTCAAAGCGCACACACGCACACAGAAACTAACACTCAGACACCCACACACACAAACATCATAATTTTGAAAGGGAAGGAGAAAAAAAAAGGGCGAGGGGGGGGGGGGGGGTTGATGAGACGAGGTCGAGGTGAGAGATAGAAGGAACATGAGTGCTTAGGTGTACAGAGAGTGCTTAGGTGTGCAGCCAGTATTAGGTGTACAGACAGTATTAAGTGTACAGACAGTCGGGGTCAGCTCGTTACTCCCCCGTATCACTACTCCCCCGGCTCGTTACTCCCCCAGCTCGTTATTTTAAGAATGTAGGAATCGGAAAGTGATTTTTGTAGAGAAAAGGGTTAGGGCAAGGGTTAGGGATAGCTCTGCAACTAACCCTTACCCGAACCCTTTTCTAAAAAGTTTACCTAGTTCGTCCCCTATAGGCGACGAAATAGGTCGAACTTTGTTCTAAAATAACGAGCTGGGGGAGTAACGAGCCGGGGGAGTAGTGATACGGGGGAGTAACGAGATGTTCCCGACAGTATTAGGTGTGCAGATAGTATCAGGTGTGCAGCCAGTATTAGGTGTACAGACATTATTAAGTGTACAGACAGTATTAGGTGTACAGACAGTATTAAGTGTACAGACAGTATTAAGTGTGCAGCCAGAATTAGGTGTACAGACAGTATTAGGTGTGCAGACAGTACAGAGTATTAGGTGTACAGACAGTATTAGGTATGCAGTCAGTACAGACAGAATTAGGTGTGCAGCCAGTATTAGGTGTACAGACAGTATCAGGTGTGCAGACATATTAGGTGTACAGACAGTATTAGGTGTACAGACAGTATTAAGTGTGCAGACAGTATTAGGTGTACAGACAGTATTAAGTGTACAGACAGTATTAGGTGTACAGACAGTATTAAGTGTCCAGACAGTATTAGGTGTGCAGCCAGTATTAGGTGTACAGACAGTATTAGGTGTGCAGACAGTAGTAGGTGTGCAGACAGTATTAGGTGTACAGACAGTAGTAGGTGTGCAGACAGTATTAGGTGTACAGACAGTACAGACAGTATTAGGTGTGCAGACAGTATTAGGTGTACAGACAGTACAGACAGTATTAGGTGTGCAGCCAGTATTAGGTGTACAGACAGTATTAGGTGTGCAGACAGTAGTAGGTGTGCAGACAGTATTAGGTGTACAGACAGTAGTAGGTGTGCAGACAGTATTAGGTGTACAGACAGTACAGACAGTATTAGGTGTGCAGACAGTATTAGGTGTACAGACAGTACAGACAGTATTAGGTGTGCAGACAGTATTAGGTGTACAGACAGTTTTGCGGAATAAGATGAGGTTTTTTTTAGAGCAGATTTGAATGAAGAGAAAGTTGGCTTTTGCAGCAATGAGAAGGGAGCTTGTTCCAGATGGATGGACCGTTAGAAGAACAGGCTGGAAGACCGACAGACTCATGTTTTGTGAGATGTATCTGAAGGAGGAGAGATCAGAGGCTGAACGAAGCGTACGGGATCGGGTGTAAATTTTAAGGAGGTCAGAGAGGTATGATAGGGCAGAGTTGTTGACACTAACAATGTAACAATTGCAGGATACAAACAGTAACAATGTGACCATATAACAGAATGACCGCGTGACCATTGTGTTCGTTCATCATGTTGTCGTGTCCAATACCATCACAAAACAAAAACTGGCAGGGCGATTGATGTTGACTGAATGCAGAAGCACGCTGGACAAACATGGTTATGCCAACAGACGCGTGACAACACTAGCTCTGACAAGTCCCATTCAACACCAATCATGAGGTGTTACAATAATGTGATAGCGATGATGGCATGCAGGGCTGTTCGTGTGGTGACGACACCGCGCGCATCATGTCCAGCAAGAGTCTTTGCCCATGATTGTTTTTTGCCATTTTGGGTTTCGGCTATGCAAAAAATGATGATGATGATGATGATGACAACGATGATGATGCATTGCTAATAATGAATATAGTGGTGATGCTGATGCTGCTAATGATGATGATGATGATGATGATGATGATGATGATGATGATGATGATGAAGATGATAATGATAAATTCAATGGTTGTGGTGGTAGTGATGATACGCTGATGCTGCTATTGTTGCTGCTGATGGTAATGATGATGACGACAATGAATGATGATGGCTATGATGACGACGAGGACGACGATGATGATGATGATGATGATGCTGAAGATGATTAAAACGACGATGAATGAATGAATGAATGAATGAATGAATGAATGATAATGATGACGATAAAAGAGAATCAAACTATCTAACAGCTGGCACGGGAGATCAGCAAACTACCCACTAAGATGTCCCGACTCTCTAGTTTATTGCTTTAGACTCAGCTGAACTAAGCTGTTCTGCCATCCGAATACAAACAAATATTATAGACTCCTTCAAATGAGAGTATAAACCGAGGTCTAGTCTGTGCAAGCATGCATCCCATCGCACGTACTAAACGCCTGTGTGTGAGTGCCTGACACTAACAGCACACCTAGCAAACACGACTCCGTGGGTTTGGGACCAGGTCAAGCTTAGGGCTAGATGAAATTGTGTTGTCCTATTCCTCCCTTGGTACCTTGGGGAGCTCCGCTGTGCGGCTGCCGTGCTTTCGCTGAGAAGGCAACTCCAATTGCGCACGCACGGGCGAGGAAAAATATACATATTACCCACAATCCAATGATTATTATATTCACGGACTGTGCTAGAACTAGAACAACAATTGCGACACAAATTGTTATTATAGCACGTCACATGCAATTTGTACACACTGCGGAGCTGAGACTGGCCCAGGCTTGTGTTCGTCTCTCCTCAGGCTGGTCTGAGCTTCGCAGTGTGGCATTTAATAATAATACTGGATGCTGTAAGCGCCTTGTTCCTAAATCAGATTCGAAGCGCGGCAATCTGTAACCAATATACACGCTCACATGTCGCAGAAACTCCCCTACAACCACAATAAACCCACAGTGCTCAAACACTGTGGTGTAATGGCAATTAGAAAACGGCAAGGAAATCAAGCTTATGTTGGACATTACAGACAAGACTGCTTCCAACACCATTATTGAAGGGAGGGAAGCCGGAGTACCTGGAGAAACCCCTCTGTGACTTGACAGTTTCGTATCTAAGTCAATTAAGTTCGTCCCCTGCGGAGTTCGAACCCCCTGTCCTGCGGCATAGGAAACCAGCTCACTATTAACTGCGCTAACAGGCCATCCTACACCCCTGCATGGGACGAACTTTGAAACCAGACTTTTCAGGACACCGAGGGGTTTTCTCCGGACACTCTGGTTTCCTCCCTCCCTTCAATATTGGTATTGGATGCAGTCTATCGAACATTCCAAAAATAAAATGGGATTTCGATTTCCGTCTTCTAAAATTGCCTTTATACCACCAGTGTGAGTGTTTGATGTGTATGTTTGATTGTTTGTAACATGTGAGCGTGCATGTTGGTTACAGATCGCCGCGCTTGGAGTCTGATTTAGGAATAAGGGGTATATTATTATTATTATTATTATTATTATTATTATTATTATTATTATTATTATTATTATTATTATTATTATTATTATTATTTGTGACGACACGAGTTTTCAACACGTGCTAGAGACGGCATATATTGTGCATAGTTGCACATCTCTAATATACAGTGTACATAGATATCAGCAGTTTTCTTTTACTGCGTATGAAAGGTGTAAGTATATGTGGTTGCACGTGAATAACGCGGATAGGGCATATGCGGAATTAGGAAAGGGGTTACTGAGCTCGACTCGAGGTTGTCTTGTGTGCTGGTATAATTATGATTTAGTTAGCAGAGTCATTTTGGTTGCGTTTGCAAGCAGACAGTCTTTTGACAGAAGTAGCGTTGTGACTGTGTGTCAGGTTAGATTACGGCTTCTGTAAGGGTTTGTTCACGGTGTTTCGAACCACCCAAGGTCTTGTTGCCCTCGTCGGGACAAGGATGTTAAAAGGTCTGTAGTGGGAGGATTGTGACTGCCATCTATTGTGTAATATAGGTGTAGAGTCCTGTTCTTTTGATTGATTGATTGTTGCTTTAGGTCCAGCGGACTCCTCCGAGCCAAATCAGGACCGAGTCCTGTTCTAAAGCTGTGTGGCCCTCTATTGGGCACCTGCTAATGCTCAAGTACTTCGTCAGTATTGAGATGTCCAAGCCATAGCTAGCATTAGCCAGAAACGGATTTGAACTCTCAGACTAATAACCAGTGTATTGTACTGTGCTGTACTGTGGGTGTGTTGCATAGTGTTGTGTTGTGCAGTGTACGTGTATCGTTGTGCCACAAGCCGAGGACCTAAGGGTAAGTGTAAATCCTGCAATTCTTTTCCTTAGTGGCTGTGCTCCGAGTCTGCGTACGTGAATGAATGATGGTGAATGAGGGGGAAAGGGATGTATTTTGATAAATAGTTGTTTATCGATTTTATATGATTTTCATATGATTTTCTTGGTTTAACATGTGTATAAATAATGTCGTTGCTGTTGTTGCCAAGAGGGTCAAGAGTGACAGTGGAATATGCATGTTAGAGAGAGAAAGAGAGGGGTGATGAAAGGGAGACAATGTACTGCGTTGGAGAGGGGTGATGAAGGAGATGAATATGAGGGAAGCGTGTTTGTGTTATAGTGTGATAGTAATAATTGTGAATGGGAAAAGATAATGTATTATAACGTGAAGAGGGGTGATGAAGGTGGAGGGGTGATGAAGGTGGAGGTGTGATTGAGATAAATCGCTATGGTGTGAATGGGAGTGCAGTTGTAATAATTATGTATATTTGTATAGACAACCATGTATCATGAATTAAGAATTATAGAATTAAGAAATGCATTGTGTTTGAGATGCATGTATAACAGGTCAAGATGGCGGACGGCGAAAGGCGTACTCTGTTATTAAATGTTTAAGTTCTGGTGGACAAGCTAGTGAGATTCTTTATTTGTCCACAGGGTTTGGGCTTCAATTTTCCACTTCGACTTTCGATTCTGCGGTTGTTCGATTGTAGTTCTATCCTGCTTTATCTACTAATACCACTGTGACGGGTGACGTCAGCTTTGAGACCTCTACCCTTGCCGCTGTGGGGTGTGGATGTTGCTTGGGCTCACCGCCACCACCACTCCGTCCACTTTTGTTGTCGGCGCCTCTGCTGGGGTGTGACCTCCATCACCGCCGGACCTACCATTGCGTCGGGCGTGACGTTCCAACGGCTACAGGATCTCAGCTACACCGCACCCACACACATACAGATTCGCATTCACACACCTAAAAACATATCTAGTGTAAATTACTTTCTTCACTTGAATATTTAACTGCAGTACAATTTTGAGCTCAAGTAATCGATAGTTAGGTTTCAAACATTGACTTTGAACTATAAGTTAGCTAATTCTTTACGATTGAATTTCGAGAAGTTTTTCTTGTTGTGGATTCATCTTTGAATTGAGTTTATTTGGAATATAATTGATTGTTATTGTTGCATACTGATGTGGGTATTCTGTTGTGTATAGTTCTGGGGTTTTCAGTTAGACAAGGGAGGTAATTGGTTAGTAAATACAGGGTTGGGGGTCTTGATAGGGGTTGAGGGTGGTTTAGTATCCCATTTATCCTCTGTGTGTGTGTGCCTTGTTGAATAAAAGTGTGTGATTGGTCATCTGGCATTTTTGTGTTAGTTCTTTTTATTTGAGTTTCTATCCTTCCACTCGTTCTTTGAGCTGAACGTCGCGGAACCCGCTCGGGTGACGCGACATTATTATTATTATTATTATTATTATTATTATTATTATTATTATTATTATTATTATTATTATTATTATTATTATTATTATTATTATTCTTGTTGTTGTTATTATTATTATTATTATCATTATCATTATTATCATTATTATCATTATTATCATTGTTATTATTATTGTTATTATTATTGTTATTATTATTATTATTATTATTATTATTATTATTATTATTATTATTATTATTATTATTATTATTATTATTATTATTATTATTATTATAAATCTTACCAAGTTTCAATAATTTTCGTTTTCGTCGTCATCAACATCATCATCAACATCATCATCATATTCATCATCATCATCTACGGCCCGTCTCCTGACAATTGGTCTTATGTCTTCTTATATGTTATTTCAGACCAACTCGCTCAAGCAAACGTATGCGACTGGCTAATAAATTATGGGCAGCTCGTCACATTGAGATGAACTCAGAGATCAGCAATTAGATCCAAAAACTCTACGACTGTCAGGATCAACATTTTTCTACCACTGAAACTGTGAAAAGATTCCGATAAATTGTGTTTCATGTTTCATGCAATTGCAGAACTACTGACAACAGATATAAACTATCATCAATAGGGAGTTTCTTTTTTTTTACCACCTGTGGACCTATACCGTGAAAAAACGGAAACTCCGATGGTATGGCCACGTCACCAGATCATCAGGTCTTGCAAAGACCATCCTGCAAGGCACAGTGCAAGGAGGTCGAAGAAGAGGGAGACCGAAAAAAGAGGTGGGAGGACAACATTCGAGAATGGGCTGGTTTGACACTGAGCGAAACAATCAGGGTTTCTGAGGACAGGGAAAGATGGTGGAGTACGCTGGTTAAACGATCATCTGTGGTGCCCCTACGACCTCCGAGTTATGAGATAGGATAGGATAGGATAGGATCTATATCTGTGGGGAAACAGGTAAAAAAGACATTTCGACCTGTCCAAAGCAATGACGTCAGGTGTCGGTAGTTGGTCGACTGCGGTAATGGCGGTGATCTTCGTCGGGTTAAAGGTGAAGGACAGATATAGCGGTGATGGTGAAGATGGTGGTGGTGGTGATGGTGGAGGTGATGATGATGGATAGAATACGAAACCGAGATGTTCTTGGTCCTACTTGTTTTTTGCCCACGCCACTCGGGGTGATGGGGAGAGAGAGAGAGAGAGAGAGAGAGAGAGAGAGAGAGAGAGAGAGAGAGAGAGAGAGAGAGAGAGAAGTGGTGGTAGGGGTGGTGGTAGGGGTGGAGGTGGTAATGTGGGAGATATGTAGCGGAAGTGGTCAGCAAGGTGTGTCCGACCAGGAAATTGGCTCTACCTGTGATGTTTATTGACCTGTCCATCACCTAGGCAACCGCATATATCTATTATCATCTTCAATGATGTAGTCCACTCAGCTGGCTACCGACCACTGTTGTCTTACCTTCCGATCGTCTGTGCTGTCCATTACAGATACATGTATGGGACATATACAAAATACAAGACTGAGACGGAACAATCCAAGTATGCCCCCCCCTCCCCCCACACGCCCACAACCATTTCCCCCTGTATCCCCCTCCCCATCCTACACACACACACACCTATCCTATCCTATCCCATAACTCGGAGGTCGTAGGGGCACCACAGATGATCGTTTAACCAGCGTACTCCATCTTTAATAATAATAATAATAATAATAATAATAATAATAATAATAATAATAATAATAATAATAATAATAATAATAATAATAATAATAATAATAATAATACAGTACATTTGTATCGCGCGGTACCTCGCAAACGGTAAGGAAAGAGAGCTCGCCGCGCTTGACAACATACGTGCAATCACACACACACACACACACACACACACACACACACACAGTATAGCATACTCCTATTTTACAAAGGTACAAATCAAGCAATGGTTATGAGTTTCCAGTTTATACAGATCATTCCATGTTTGGTGATGTACTGAGGACAGCGTCTGGGAAGAAACTGTTTCTGAATCGAGAAGTTCTGGCTCTTAAAGCACGGAACCGACGGCCAGAGGGCAGAAGCTCGAAGAGACTGTTGGCTGGGTGTGATGGATCGCAGACTGTTTTTTCCGTTTTCCGTTTCATTCGCGTTGTGAAAATGGAGGCGACAGATGGAAAGTCGCAACCAGCTATTTTGGAGGCAGTCTTAACAATGTGCTCGAGCTGTTTCTTTTTTATCGCGGTTGTGCTGCCGTACCAGTGAGACAGTGATAGAGAAGCACAAAATGCTCTCTATCACCGCGCGATAGAACTGTGCCATAATTTTACTAGACATACCGAACTTTCGCAGCTGTCTCAGAAAGTGGAGACGCTGTTGGCACTTTTTTACAATAGACGTGGTGTTATTATTCCAACTCAGGTCGCTCGAGATGACGGAACCGAGAAATTTGAACGAGTCGACCTGCTCAACGGTTTCCCCATTGATGACAAGGGGCAATACCGGGACTTTATTCGGCGAAAGTCGATCACGACCTCTTTTGTCTTCGAGACGTTTAGTTCCAGGTCGTTGTCCGAGCACCAGCCAACCATTCTCCGAACCTCTTCCCGATACGCAGTCTCGTCCGTATCAGAGATCAGACCTTCGAGGGTAGTGTCATCGGAAAATTTCAACATTTTCACAAACGGGGTTGCAGATACACAGTCATTTGTGAACAGAGTGAAGAGTAGTGGAGAGAGAACGCATCCTTGTGGAGCGCCAGTGTTCAGTGTTACAGAGGCAGATAATGAGTTGTTGAGCGTGACTTAAAGCAAGATAACTCGTGAAGCCAAAATTTTACGGAAAACGGCTATAAACAGATTTTAACATACCTGTCAACAATTCATTTAACGTCTCGGCTGCAAAAAACCAGTAGTGACATTTCGCTTAATGGGACACATTAGGATACTACAAGTAAAGCTGAACCAGTTTGTCTGAGTGACAGATCTGCGTGTGGATATATAACACACTTGCCGACCCGTGTTAGCGTTGTGGATGACATTTGTCGTCATGTAATTTTTGGTGCTAAATATGACCTCGGAATTATTTTGCATACAAAAGATAGGTGTCGTACTAGGCCTTTTTACTTTTAGACTGATGGACGATAAACAGGTATGACTAGCTAGAGAAATGAGCGCAGACAACGGTGTGTTTGGCACAGTACGACTTCGTAACGGAATAGGTTTGGATTGTTTGAATGGAAATTTATATTAAAGTTCGCGCTGTACTTAAAAACTAAAAAGGAAGCGAGTTACTGTTAACAATGTTATTACACATAATTCTCCCCCCTTTCCGTTTCCCCTCTCACTTCTCTCCCCTTCCCCTCCCCCATCCTGCCAACCTCTCCTCCACACACATAAACACATTCAATTCTGTCGCTTCTTTCCCTCATTTCCGTTCTTTAGAAGTTAAAGTCCAACCGGGGGGGGGGGGGGGGGGGGGGGGGGGGGGGAGGGGGGATAATCATTCCATTCCCAGTTAGATAGTTTGTGAACACACTTGCCACCTATCAGGATCACTTTCTCTGCTACCACTAGGGTTGTTTCAGCAGATCTTTTATGCGGATCGGGGGTTGTCCGGTCCTGATTTGGCTCGGAAGAGTCCGCTGGACCTAAAGCAATAATAATGTAATGTAATGTACTTTCTCTGCGTAAAACGCTGCGACTCCGGTGCAGCGCCAGTTCGGATAAGGTAGAACGATCCGCCAAACCATTTCAATGCGGACGTCGCTCAACCCACCTCACTTTCTACACTGAAATAGCCAAACTGAATGAAACGGGAAAGTGGCCCATCCGGTGTTGACGGCTAGCTGGTTACTATGTGTGATTGAAAGATGGACATGTAACGACAACACTCACCATTAGCGTTTTGGCAGACGGGAACAACCTTCTCAGGAAGGATGGAGTGTAGAGACCTAAATCCACACTGAACCTCCACAGCAAGCATACTGCTAAGATGGACAGTGAAAACGGCCACTTTTATTACTCTCGCCCACCACTAGACTCGAACCTGGTTCTTCGGTCGTGCCAGGCGAACGCTATACCACTAGCACTGAGCTACGGTAGTGGAACTGATGATCTGTCCCCCCCCCCCCTGTTGGGGTGCCGGAGGTTTCAGTATAAATAGTATCCCCACTTTCTGTAAATTTAGGTTTGTCCCCTATACGCACTGTGTCCGGGGACGTTAATTTATCCACTGAACTGAACTGAACTGTAAATTTAGTGCTTTAAATTCCCACTGTCGCTGTTTTTCTCATTTGTTCTTTCTCATTCTTACTCTGTTCTATCAATCTGCTATACTATCTTCTTCTCCGCTAGACCAGTCACCTACCTTTTTCTTGAAAACTCTTCCGGGACAAGACTCCTTATTCGTGTGTGAGGTCTGTTGGATCAGCTTGGGAATATTGGACGCTTTCTGCCTGGTGGTCGCTAGGGCTTCCTTATGATGTTATTATTTAGCAATGTAGGCATTTTATATGTATGTGTTTTGTTGATAATTGATAATGATGTTTGTATTCTATTTTGTTTTTGTAAACGGGGGTTCGATAAATCACAGTATAGCCTCAGCGTCCCCTGCGTGGGATGTCTTTATTGTAAAGTGACTGCCTGGAGGAGAGCTTTCATTTTTACCACTAGGGTTGTTTTCAGCAGATCTTTTATGCGGATCAGGGGTTGTCCGGTCCTGATTTGGCTGGGAAGAGTCCGCTGGACCTAAAGCAATAATCATGTAATGTAATTTAATGATGATCTGTTTCCAAACGTACGAATGCAAATTAAAACTGGACGAAGGCGTAATAAGGGAATCCCATTCTTCCCACATCAGTTTCTTTGTATATTCCCCCCTCCCTCCCCCCCCCATTCTTCCCTTCCTCTTGTAATGTTGTCGTACAAGATGTTGTTGCAATCAATCCTAGCGGTACGATATATACAGGATTGTGAATGATGATAAGGCATTCCCTCTATTCCCCATCACACGTCCCCTCCCCATCTTATGATCCCTTTACCATTTATTTATTTAATCGTTCTTATATAGCGCTTTTCCAGCTCAAGAGCTGCTCAAGGCGCTGGCCGATACAGGATCTAACTCAAGCCGCCCGAGACGCCCACCCGCCGCCTTTGGGCGCATGGTCTGACGCCCGGACAACTGAGCATCTCCCCCAGCCACGCCCACACCCCAGCACACTTTCCTAATCCACCCCGAATCAGCCTGCGTCAATATAGGCATTTTCACACCTACGTTTAGTTAATGTCAAACATAGGTTTATTGAATATACTACTACTACCACTATTACTACTACTACTGCTGCTGGTGCTAATACTATTACTACTGCTACTTCTGATAGTACTACTACCACTATTACTACTACTACTAATTCTGCTGCCACTCCTCCTACTGCTGCTGCTGTTGTTGTTGTTGCTGCTGCTACTACTACTGCTGCTGCTACCACTATACTACTACTGCTGCTGCTGCTACTACCACTACTGCTGTTAACACTACCACCACTACTGTTACTGCTGTTAACACTGCTACTGCCACTTTTGCTGCTGCTGGTGCTTATACTACTACTACTGAAATTGGGTATTAAAGCCTCAGCAGAACTTCTCACCGCGCTTCCTTCATACACACACACACACACATTCATCCCCCCCCCCCCACACACACACACCACACACACACATTAATGGGGCGCACACATGAGCACACAGCAATTCGTGAAAACTAAGCTGGTCAGATGGAAAATTATGAGAGAATAGATTAAATGTCACCACCTATGCATACTAATATCTAAAGACGAAATCTGCCTCGTTAATAAAAAATACATGTGACGTACTGTCATGCTGAAAAACAATGATCAAGATTAAAATTTATTAAACACACACGCACCGACAGGCACGGGGTCGAACATGCAACTGCATTTCAACACACACACACGCACACACACACACACACACGCACGAACACACACAAACCGGCGCATGCAACATCTCTCTCTTACACGTACACACACAAACACTTGCACACACACGCACCTTATACAAGCACCTGAACAAGAAAATACATAACTTCGGTTATAATTATAACAGCAACAACCATAACAAACAAATCTTTTCAAGAATACAATGTTAACAATGGATAGCTAAACAACAAGATTTAAGGGTCAAGATTGTTTTATATTGCTACCATATATAATATGTTCAGCAAACACTATAGACAGTCAGTGACTGCTTGCTACAAGCAGACTATTAGCTCCACACCTACAAGCACAATCGCCAGGGTGTCCTACGGTGAGGAATGTGAGAGACCACACATCGTAAATTACACCTTAGGGGTCAGCAGGCTGGACGGCCAAGTAAATGTACGCTGACATAGCATGAAGGACTACACAAAATAGGACTAGCGTAGCCTTATGTTACGCCGATAGTACGAATTTAGAGCATACTAATAGGAGAGTGATTCTCTTTAAAAACAACAACAACAACAAACATACACTCTTACTGTATGTTTGTATGAATGTGGATTTTTTCTTCGCGTGGCCGGAATATCCAAAGTATCCTGAAGAAGAGAAGAAAGGTTCAGGCGTGAGAACGAAGTGGTCTACAATGGCATGTACGTGAGCAGACTTTACAATGAAATATTGGCTTGGATGGGATTGTGGTAGACCTATTGTGAAAGTTATGGTTTTGAATGCTGGTGTGCTGCTAAAGACATTTCTTTCACCTTGGCACTACAACTGTTCTGCCCAAAACCTTATTTAAATCTTGGAATCTATTGGGTAACATTTAAACACAAATTATTCTTCTTTGAAACCTTTTATTTAAAAAAAAAAACACGTACATAGTTTATACATAGAATAGCACAATACACAGTGAAAAAGGTAATGTAAAGGTAGTCACATAGCTTTGTGGCCGTAGGGGAGCGTGATGTTGGAGATTACACTTATCTTGGGCCAGCGTAATGAGGGTGATGCCCATCTCTCTCCCTCGCTGCTTTACCTTCCCCACCCTTAAGAGAGTAGGTACTCAGTCACAGTTGAGTCAACTGGGGGCGTTGTTATTTGTCGCTTCACGTTTTGCGGTCACCCATCCAAGTGCTAACCGCACTGGACGGTGCTTAACTTGCGACACAGTAGCGAGTGCTCCAAGCACTGCGCTATCCGACACCCCAGTGACCCCGATACACAGTGAAGGTCTGTGTAAAAGAGCTGTTTTGAAACAAAATTTAACATTGAATAGATATTGATGTTGATGTTTTCCACTTTTAAAGCGCACCACTTGATCAGTCATGACCGTACACAAAACTAAGGCCGAGCGTTTGCACTGTTTGGGACAGTAGAGATTCTGATTCGTTAAAAGTCATCCGTACAAATTAATAATCAACATAAAACGTCAATAAATGACTATTTTAAAAAAGGCCTCTACAATAATTTGGGTCTTTTTTCTTCTGTTTTGAAACTTCCTACGGGAAGCAAAAATCTGAGATTTATTATGAGAAGACACTTCCACTGGGAGCTGCATTCGCGAGAGGTGCAGAAGGATTAAATACGTTGGAAAGAGAGATTTGATCCTTAATGGCCTGCTCTCATCACAGGAGGAATACAATCAGAGATCAGCAATGCAATTCTACCACTATAAAGATGACAATACATTTTATTTTATGCGAATGCAGCCCTATTTACAAAAAGTATCAGCCATTTATTTATTTTAATAGGGACTTACTTTTCAACCATACCGTAAAATCATCAGACATTCAGCTTAACAGTTAAAACGGGTTTCCTTTTGTATCCAAATACGAAGCGTCTATGCTGGGCTTCTTACATTTGGCTTCAGAAGTTGTACGTTGATAGGCCAGTCGTGAGAAACCCCTTGGGGTCATGAGCAATCTTGCCACTGTAGATTGTTCTAACCTATAAAGGGAAAAGTGAAAGCCCCAGTTGTTGTTGTTGTTGTTTTTTTTTAATCAGTTTATGGTCCCCTCTCTTCCCGAAAAGGATTTTCAGAGAGGAGACCTTCTTGCCCCAGTTGAAAACCGGTCTTTCCTTTATAGGCATGACCGATTCACTGCGGCAACAGTACCCCCGTTGGAGTGCCGGGGGTTTCAGTATAAATAGTATCACCACTTTCTGAAAATTTAGTGCTTTAAAATCCCACTGTCGCTGTCTTCCATTTGCTCTTTCCCATTCCTGCTCTGTCCTATCACTCTGCTATACTATCTTCTTCTTCGCTAGATCAATGACCTACCTTTTTTCTTGAAAACTCTTCCTGGACAAGACTCCTTGTTTGTGTATGGGGTCTGTTGGATCAGCTTGGGAGTATTGGACGCTTTCTGCCGGGTGACTAGGGCTTCCTATGATGTTATTATTTAGCAATATAGGCATTTTATATGTATGTGTTTTGTTGATAATTTATAATGATGTTTGTATTCTATTTTGTTTTTGTAACCGGGGGTTCGAGTAGTTGGGGTAAAGCCTCAGCCATCCCCTCCGTGGGATGTCTTTATTGTAAAGTGACTGGCCGGTGGAGGGCATTCAATTTTCCCACTAGGGTTGTTTCGGCAGATCTTTTATGGGGAGCGGGGGTTGTCCGGTCCTGATTTGGCTCGGAGGAGTCCGCTGGACCTAAAGCAACAATCAATCAATCAGTCGTGAGAACATTCCATTATTTGGTTTCTCTCTTTACATAATTGCGTAGTGTATCGACGCCAGTTTACTGTTGTACAGACCGCTATCTACATTACAATAGGCTTTTGGAACTTATAAATATGCGACGAGCAGCCTGCCTACTCCTACAAGATGTTCACCGACCACTAGTATTCTCTCTCTCTCTCTCTCTCTCTCTCTCTCTCTCTCTCTCTCTCTCTCTCTCTCTCTCTCTCTCTCTCTCTCTCTCTCTCTCTCTCTCTCTCTATCAGCGCATGTAGAAGTCTCGCTACCCAAAATGTAAAAAACGTTACAGTTATAAATTATCCTCTTTTCTCGTTCTTCCAATACGGCCTCTAAATGTCTGTGCAAGTGCTTACAGAGCGCTTCACGCAGTTTCATACACGTTTCGACCGTGCATACAAGCACTTGCGCGCGCGCTCACACACACACACACACACACACACACACACACGTAAACTCACACATACACATAGCTATAGGTACCTACAAGGATAGAGGGACTTGATAACAGATTTCAAATATACCACAATAAGGGGGAAACAAAGAGAGAGAGAGAGAGAGAGAGAGAGAGAGAGAGAGAGAGAGAGAGAGAGAGACAGACAGAGACAGAGACAGAGACAGAGAGACAGAGCGAGAGAGTGACAGAGAGAGACAGAGAGCGAGAGAGTGAGAAAGTGACAGAGAGAGACGTACACACACACAAGCACACGCACTACCAAAATAAAGTTTCCCTAATGTCAAAATTTTATTTAGCCCTACTAGATTTATTGTTGAATATATACAATCAATCTGAATGAGGCGAAACTGAGTGTTGAGGAGGGGGGAAGACGTACGTGAGGTGGAAGCCTTAGACAGGACAAGGAACTTATGTTCATGTACAAGGGCTGAATGTATAGATCAAACCTTCATGATTTATTGCCTCAGATAACGGTACTCTCTCACTGACAGAAGTTGGGAAATAAATCTTCACAGTTGCGAGGGACATTATTATGCAGTAGCAACCAAACAAACGAGAGATGGACTTCAGCAATCCTGACGATCTGGACTGCGCGATACAACCTGTGTTTTGCATCTTCACGTGTTGGAGTGGGTTGGTGACGGGGAGGTGGTAGAGATGGGTGTAGGCTGGCGAAAGGAGGGGGGGGGGGGGTGAGAGGATGTGCGAGGGTGGCATTCGTGTGTGTGTATGCGTGTGTTTGTATGCGTGTGTGTGTGTGTGTTTGTGTGTGTGTGTATGGGTGTGTATGTGGGTGTGCGTTTGTGTGTGAGTGTGTATATGCGTGCACGCGTCTTTGCTTATCTTTTTGATTTGTCCTCCCTTACAATTAATGATTTTAAGTTATTCGAGGTACTCTCTCTCTCTTTCTTCTATGTTTATTTATTTGTATTTAATCTAGATCATCAGGCTTTGCAAAGACCATCCTGCAAGGCACAGTGCAAGGAGGTAGAAGAAGAGGGAGACCAAAGAAAAGGTGGGAGGACAACATTCGAGAATGGACTGGCTTGACACTGAGCGAAACCATCAGGGTTGATGAGGACAGAGAAAGATGGAGTACTCTGGTTAAACAATCATCTCTGGTGCCCCTGTGACGGTGGATCTATTGTTGCTGGGCTCTGCACAATGGAATGCTATTACCCACTCGTCTTTCGTCGATGGGGATCCCTAGTTAATCTCCCGGTGACTAATCTTAATACATTTATAAGTATAGCTCGGTCTGTGTTTAGGCTGGGGTTACAGAGATATAGAGAAAATGGTAAGAGATTCACTGACACACTAGCTCTCACACGGCTATGAAACATAGGTAGTCCATCCACTTGTTAACAGTAAATATAATACATTTATTCCTTCTACTCTATACAAAATCTTCTAATCTATATACTAACTTAAATGTCCAAATATCACTTCGAATAGATCGGTACTTGATAGGAATCTGCAGCTATTGTTTCATCATAGGGCTACTCGATCTGCCTGTCCTCCTATTCCGGTTTCTGGAAGAGGGGACTATCGCACATTCCGTCTAGAACAGTTTTGGTGCACGATTTCGTTAGCATTTAACTGTGTTCAGTTGAAGAGCTGTGTTGTGGTGGAGTGTTCTCCTGGCTGGCCGACTGTGTGTGATCGTAGCTCAGTGCTCGAATCCACTGCAGGCCGAATGTCAGAGGTGACGCGCAATGGTCTACCTTCAGCTTCGGGCCAACGGTGCCTGCTCGTCTGCAAAATATGAGACGAATTTCTGCAACACCGTGTATACTAGGTGTGTGCAGAGCGTCTCACTGACGGCAAAAGTAGCCCTCAGTGACCGCTCCACTAATACAAACAATGGACGATCATTTTTTTCTACGTCAGTGGTCCATTGGAATCTCCACTCCAATTCTTATACATCTACACAGCCTGGCTAAACTAAACACATGGACAAATAATCAACCATCTACACACATATTCTCCGTTACAGCCACTGGTCTGCAAGAATAAACATAGGAAAAACAACAGTGGGTCTGTAGGGGATACTTCATGGTGGCGAAGCCGGTCGTGTGTCCGTCACGTGGTCACGCAAAGTTTGACTAACATTCACAATTCTAACATGGCAAACTTCACAAACATTATTCAACAATAATATCAATAAATCGCGCGGAGACAAAAGATAGATCATTTACCTTTTTAACAATGTCAGGCTGTGGCTAACTAGGTTGAATAGAATTTCACCAGTTCCTGCTTTTAGTCTTCCAGTAGAGAGATCTATTAGAGCCTAGCTCTTTCCTTGATGCAGTTTGAACACAGAATGAATCTACCCAGTCTGTGGTCCACCTAAACCGGGTATAACTAATATACCTGAATGCCCTCTGGCCATTGGGGTGTATACGTCAGCTGAATGAAGTCATTGCCTAACTGAGCCAGAGTCAGCATCTCACACGCTTAGTCCCCCATTGACTTTCGTCGTCTGCTGCACACCAACGTTAATTTACATAGGCTAGTAGGCTGACTATTCAATGCGAGTATATGTAGGGCTGGTTAAATCTAGTCTCTCGCGACAGCCCCAACGACCTCAGAGTTACGGGATAGGATAGTATAGGATAGGATAAGATAGGATTTAAACCTACTGACTTGCAGTATTGAAGATAAACACCGCTGTCACGATCATCCCCATTCCCCTCCTACTCTCTCCCTCCTCCTCCTCCTCCACTCTCTCTCTCTCTCTCTCTCTCTTAAACACACTTGACCTCTTCCCTAAGATGGCTGTCATGCTCATAACTGTTAGCGCACCCGCCTGCGCGCGCGCGCGCTCCTTTGTGTGTGTATGCGTGTATGTGTGTGTGTGTGTGTGTGTGTGAAGCTTTCCCCAGTACACTTGCCTTTTATCTGTGCGGGGACAAGCGTCATAAAGTATTATGGTTTGAATGTGAGGCTACTGAACCCTCTCCTCTTGTCGCGAGAGGCTAGTTCAACCCAGTACTAAGGCTTCAAGCCTCCATCGTTCAGTCTGCTCTGACCTATGTAAGTTAAGTCGCTGACTAGCAGACGACCGAAGTTAGGTTGTTCTCAGCATGTGTAGGCTACAGTTTCACTAAGATAAGCCGTGACCTCATCCAGCTCAACAATCACCAGCAACCCCCACTAGGTGGCGTTACGATTCTCGGAGTCTCGTACGATAGCAGACCCCAGCGGGAGGATAGTTAGTCGTTGTCTGAACAGCACGGTAGCAGGACGCACGGTGAAAATCTCTCAGAAAAACGGCGCAGGTCACAGGTGAAAATCATTCATCGCAATATAACCAGCGGCCTGACATTGTCGAGAAGGTAAATGATCAATCGTTTGTTTCATCACGATTTATTAATATTATTGCTGTATTATGTTTGTGAAGTTTGGCCATGTTTTAGAATTGTGATTGTTAGTAAAACTTTGCTTGACAACGTGGCGAACCCGACCGGTTTTCGAAACCATGAGGTAGCCCCACTGTCCAACTGTTGTTTCTCCTATGTGTATTATTGCAGACCAGTGGCTGTATGGGAGAATGTGTATATTGTTAATTACTTCTCCATGTGTTTAGTTTAGCCATGATGTAGGTAGATGCATAGGAATTATGTTGGAGATTCCAGTGGACCACGGACTTAGAAGAATTGGTCGTCCCTTATTTGTTTAAGTGGATGCGATCTCACTGAGGGCTGTATCTGCCAACAAAGAGACGCTCTGCACAACCTTTGTATACAAGGCGTTGCAGAAATTCGTCTCATATTTTGCAGACGAGCAGGCATCTTGGTCCACGCAGGGAAGAAATCCCACAGAGAGGCAACCCTGACACGTGGCCTGCAACCTTGAGCAGCGAGAGCATTGGGCTCCACTAGCTCCGTAGACAACTACCAAGAAAAAGAGACAACAACAGTAGCCGATAAAAGCTAAGTCCTCCTAAACTGTGCACAAACACTGAACTGCGATAGTCTACTCGTCCAGAAAACCGAATAATAGGACAGAAAGAACTCATAGCCCAATGATGAAACAGTAACAAATATTGAGAACAGTAGCTGCATAGACCCATCAAGGAGCGAACTACTCGAAATGAAATTTGGACATTTAAGTTAGTGTAGAGATTAGAAGATTTTGTATAGAGTAGAGGAAATAAAATTAATGTGTGATATTTACTGTTAACAAATGGCTGGACTACCTGTTTCATAGCCGTGCGAGAGCTAGTGTGTCAGTGAATCTATTACACTTTTCTCCCTATCTCTGTAACCCTATCCGCAAACAGACCGAGCTAAACATATAAATGTATTAAGATTAGTCATAGGGTGATTACACTAGCCGATCTCCGCAGACGATATGCGAGTGGGTAATAGCATTCCATTGTGCAGAGCCCAGTAACAATAGACCCACCGTCACACCTCTTCTCAGAAGAATCATGGGTCGGAATCAACATTCTATCAGTGTGATACAATACACAATACAATACAATACAATACAATACAATACAATTTTTTAAAAAGCGCAATACCAAACACGTGAAGTCGGCTCAAAACGCAACATTCATTCCGTACAATTATAATTTATATATGTATCTCAAAACAAATACAATGCCGTACAATAGAGTTCAATACAATGCATAACAATATTATTTTATTTTTCAAAGAGCAATACCAAGCCCATAAAATCAATTCAGAGCGCAAAGTTAATTCGTTTCAAGCACTGTACGATACAGTACAAATTACAATACACGACTTTGTGTGTGTAAGAGAGACACTCCGCATCATTTTGAGCCCCAACCCCCCCCCCCCCCCCCCCCCCCCCCCCCCCCGCACCATTCCTCTTCTCCTATACCCCATCCCCGTTTCCTGTGCATAATTCATGTGTGCTTCGTGTATTTAAAAATTTTTTGTTGTTGTTGTTCTTAACAGTTCTACCAGCCAACCGTTTAAATCTTATCACTTGTACAAGCACATTGATATACTGACCGGGTTGTTTTGCGTACAACTTGTGACAGACACACCTTCCAAACAGAATAAGTTGCACGATGACAGGGAAGTCGGCCTCTTTAGTTTTCAAAAGCAGAGACATCTTCTTACGAGATTGATTTGCAAACTGACAGATTAGACTGGTACCGTTGTTCTTTTGTTCGTTTGTTGGCTCATTTGTTTGTTTTTTTTTTTTAGTTGTGTATTTGTGGTTTTTTAAAACTCATTTTGGTGATGCTTGTTTTTTTCTGAAAGAAACAATCGAATCTATATTTTTCTTCATCTTCGGTCTTCTTCCTTTTCTTTGAATGAATGAATGAACATTGGTGTTTACCGCCTGACTCCCACCATCTGCGATATTGCAGACTGGGATAGCCATCCCAAGCAAGAATTGATTGATTGATTGATTGTTGCTTTAGGTCCAGCGGACTCTTCCGAGCCAAATCAGGACCGGACAACCCCTGATCCGCATAAAAGATCTGCTGAAACAACCCCAGTGGGAAAACTGAATGCCCTTTACCGGCCAGTCACTTTACAATAAAGACATCCCACGCAGAGGACGGCTGAGGCTTTACCCCAACTAATCGAACCCCCGGTTACAAAAACAAAATAGAATACAAACATTATAAATTATCAACAAAACACATACATATAAAATGCCTATATTGCTAAATAATAACATCATAGGAAGCCCTAGTGACCACCCGGCAGAAAACGTCCAACACTCCCAAGCTGATCCAACAGACCTCATACACAAACAAGGAGTCTTGTCCAGGAAGAGTTTTCAAGAAAAAAGGTAGGTCATTGATCTAGCGAAGAAGAAGATAGTATAGCAGAGTGATAGGACAGAGCAGGAATGGGAAAGAGCAAATGAGGAAGACAGCGACAGTGGGAATTTAAAGCACTAAATTTCCAGAAAGTGGGGATACTATTTATACTGAAACCCCCGGCACTCCAACGGGGGTACTGTTGCCGCAGTGAATCTGTCATGCCTATAAAGGAAAGACAGGTTTTTCAACTGGGGCTTTCAGTTTTCCCCTTATAGGTTAGAACAATCTACAGTGACAAGATTGCTCATGACCCCAAGGGGTCCCAAGCAAGAAAGTGCTATAGGGACCTAAATCAACACTGAACCATCAGAACAATCACACATTGCTAAGATGGGCAGATATACAATGGCCACTTTTTAGTTTGCCCACCACGGGATTTGAACCAGAGTAATCGGTGTTCCAGGCGAACGCTTCTACCACTGAGTCACGGGGTCTTCTTCGTGTTAGTGTCTAAACGATTGGAAGCTCTTTCTCAGGAGCACTCACCCGGTTTATTTAAGCGTTTTCTATTTTCTAAGTCTAAAAAGGTGGAGATCCAGTTTGAAAGATTGTCTCTGTAACGGAAGGAGACAGCAAAGAGGGCGTTTTTGCCTTCGACAAACAACTTGCACTAGCAAAAAATAAAAGCGCATTTTGAGAGTGACAAATGGTCGCATGGTGCGTAAAATTGAGTTCCTGGTGGGGATGGATTAGTTGTAGCTGAAAGACGGGAGTGGGGAAAGGTGCGTGTTCGCATGAAAACAAAATATTGAAAAGCCGTTGCAATACAAACGAGAGAGAAATTAGAGTTGGTTTTGGGAAACATTCTGTTTACAGAACCAAGTCTCTCTCTCTCTCTCTCTCTCTCTCTCTCTCTCTCTCTCTCTCTCTCTCTCTCTCTCTCTCTTTCTCCCCCTTTCTCTCTCTCTCCCTTTCTCTCTCTCTCCCCTCTTTCTTTCACTCTCTTCCTCCTCCTGATGGTGACGTAGTCATTAGCCCGTAGTCCGACATACTGATGTCAACAGGAAACACGGCAACATCATTATTTTTTCAGTAATTCTCTACCCGCTGTTGTGTAGGGCATGGCATCCCATATTTTTCCCCCATTCACTTCCCGAAGGACAGATGAAACCTTATCACGAACATGGTTTTGGGGGGAATAATTATTTGTCCTTATGAAACGCTGACTGCAAAACAAGACTCGTAAAACTTGGAATTGGCAATGCAATGCATGTCACTATTTTGCCTGCAACGAAAATTAGCGATTTACAGTAGAAAAATAGTGTGACCATCTCAATTTTATTAAGACGAAGACTTATTGCAGTGTAAATCGATTTACACTGGTTTAAAAAAATCAACAAAAATTAAAATATCATCATCATCATCATCATCATCATCATCATCATCATCATCATCATCATCATCATCATCATCATCATCATCATCAGTATTAACATCATCATCAACATCGTTATCATCATCCTCCTCGTCGTCGTCGTATTGTATTTTTACCCAAATCAGAGACTTCCATTCCGTCTCCGAAAACAAAAAATGAGATCTCTCTGCCTTTACACCACATGTTCAAGAAATAGATTTGTGTTTTCTGTGTAGGTGAGAGTGTGTAGCATGTTGACATGTATTTTGTTACAGATCACCGCGCTTTCAGCCTGATTGGTGATTTGGGGTGAGGGAGTTGGGAGGGGGGAAGCGCATACGTATATAGAATCCAACCCCCGTTGGGGTGCCGGGGGTTTCAGTATAAATAGTATCCACACTTTCTGGAAATTTAGTGCTTTAAATTCCCACTGTCGCTGTCTTTCTCCTTTGTTCTTTCTCATTCCTACTGTGTTCTATCAATCTGCTATACGATCTTCTTCTTCGCTAGACCAGTCATCTACCTTTTTTCTGGAAAACTCTTCCGGGACAAGACTCCTTATTTGTGTATGAGGTCTGTTGGATCATCTTGGGAATATTGGATGCTTTCTGCCAGGTGGTCACTAGGGCTTCCTATGATGTTATTATTTAGCAATGTAGGCATTTTATATGTATGTGTTTTGTTGATATTTTATAATGATGTATGTATTCTATTTTGTTTTTGTAAACGGGGGTTCGATAAGTTGGGGTAAAGCCTCAGCCGTCCCCTGCGTGGGATGTCTTTATTGTAAAGTGACTGGCTTGTGGAGAGCTTTCGGTTTTACCACTAGGGCTGTTTCGGCAGATCTTTTATGCGGATCGGGGGTTGTCCGGTCCTGATTTGGCTCGGAAGAGTCCGCTGGACCTAAAGCAATAATAATGTAATGTAATGTAATATAGAATCCAGTAGTAGATATATGTAACTCCCTCTGGGTATTTATAATACAGTAGTATATAATTATATATATATCTGTGTGTATGTGTGTGTGTGTGTGTGTGTGTGTGTGTGTGTGTGTGTGTGTGTGTGTGTGTGTGTGTGTGTGTGTGTGTGTGTGTGTTTGCTGTGTTCGATGCACTGAGACTAAACTTCGATGGTCTCTGTGTCAAAGGGAAGTAGTCTTGGGGGGCCTACTAATTGCCTTGCCTACCGCTGTGATAGTGACCACAATGGCCTGGTTCACCAATCCGGGCATCTCGTTATTCGGTAGACTACGTGCGTCGTCACCAAGGACTACCTTTTATCTTCATTTAACGCTATTGGAATAAATAGCTACCTATCCTACAAATATAAAAATAAAATCGAAAGGTTCAGCGACATTTTAATGATAAGTACGTCTTTACCTTCGTTGCTTCATGTTATTTTTTTTTTTGGGGGGTGAGGGGTGGGAATGGTGGTGCCACCAGCTAAATGAAGTCTACTACGAGTCTTCCAACAGAACAAAGAATTAAACAAACACGTGCCATTTTTTTTTAAAATTTTATTTTAAAATTTGGAGCTGAAACGACTGAGGCCTACCCACGCGTTTCTACAACTAAAAACTACCGCAAAGTCACTAGAATAAGCGCAGGCCGTTTCGACCGAACTAAGAGAAAATTAGAACTCCATACTTTTGTGTGTGGGTGTGTGTGTGTGTGGGTGTGTGTGGGGGTGAGTGTGTGTGTGTGTGTGTGTGTGTGTGTGTGTGAGTGTGGGTGGGTGTGTGTGTGTGTGTGCGTGTGTGTGTGGGTGTGTGTTCCATGCAGACCAACGCATACAAAACAAAACAAAAATACAACTGGTAGAAATCGCGCATGCCCTATACGTTCAGTCTCAAGTTGGATTGCTGTAGATGATTCTCTATAGAAAAGTGATCGATAGCATAGTACCGTACATAATATTATGATAGCTAGAAATGTGTGACCTTAGTGACGAAGCTTGCCTTGCTTTAGTCAGTTGATATTCTGTGAGGGGAGGTCAAAGGTTGCTGGACTGCGGTCAACAGTCCTCTCCTACAGCGTAGCTGGGACTAGGTGACTGAGGCCTTCTCTCAAGTCAAGCTAGGGAGAAGGCCTCATCTAGTCTCAGCAACGCTGTATGCACTGTCTTCTGTTGGGAAGGAATCAGCTGTGCCTAAAGAAGCGCTTTGACTGCGTTCTCTTTGAAGTCCTAGCCTAGACCCAGAAAGATAAGACTGATAAAGCACGAGTTCTCCCAAACCCCAGTGCACTAGACTACTTGACTTTGCTTCCCCTTAACAATACAATACTTTATTTATTTATTTATTTATTCGTTCTTTTATAGCGTTTTTCCAGCTGAAGGCGCTGGCCCGTACAGGATCTAACTCAAACCGCTTGAGGCGCCCATTTGCAATCTTGGGCGCATAGTCTGACCTGACGCCCGGACTACTGAGCACAATCCTGGGCGACCAGGCATGGGGAGAAGGGACCTAGTGCTGCTGGATGTATTTGTGCAGCCGACACTCACCCGTCTAGGACATGAGCGTCAGGGTCTTTAAAGTCCGTGCGATGTTAGTTAGCTAGTTATTCATTGTTTATAGGTGTTACACGGTTATTTATCAATAGCCGATTCAGCCCCGATGCTGAAATCTTGATAAGTGTAACTCGAATTCGTTTAGCCACGCAGCCTGTTCACTCAGCAACAAGGCAGGAATCGTCGTATAAAATTTTCCAACTTTATTCAGCAAACATCAACATCTGCATATAAGATCGCTTTCCGAAAATCACTACAAAGATCATCCCTACAAGCAGACAGTGCATTACTTATATAGCCTCTCTGCAATCGAGAAAAAGTTCGAACATTTGAAGCAATAAAAATAAAACTCGTTACCGGAACTGTCTTACGTCACATGATAACGTTTAGATTCGACCAGCTTTTACCCGTAAGGTCTAGAAGCTTCGATCGATAATTAAAAAAAAGTAAGTCCACAAAGTTCTCAACAATATCGATCGACAAAAATTAATTATCAACATTTTATAAAGCTTCTTCTAGCAGCAATGCAAAATCAATTCAAAGGTAAATAAATGCAAAACAAAAATGATCGGATCTATCGTGCGCGTCTCAATCGTAACTGCAAATATCCGAATCAGGACCACAAAATCAGGACCACAACTTGGTTGAAAGAGGACTCACCTCTGATCCATATAAAAAATCTGCTAAGACAACCTTAGTGGTAACACTGAAGGCACTCCACACCGATCATCTGTTGTGCCCCTACGACCTCCGAGTTACGGGATAGGATAGAACAGTATTGTAAATCTGTGGCTGAGAGTTCGAAATTTAACTATAAAGTATGCAAGGTTCGAAGGCAAAATAGCCAAGTATTTTTCAAAAAAAAGATCATCCGATAAATTATAATACCAGTTCGTTACTATTTTGCTCGGCCAACTAATCAGAGACTTAATGGCAGAATCAGAGGGCAACATCTTAAGAATCCATAGATCACTAATACCTAAGTAATTTACCTGCTTTGCACTGAATCTAGAAAATCCTATCCCTATTCTATCCCGTAACTCTAAGGTCGTTGGGGCACACCAGATGATCGTTTAACCAGCGTACTCCATCTTTCTCTGTCTTCAGCAACCCTCATGGCTTCACTCAGTGTCAAACCAGTCCATTCTCGAATGTTGTCCTCCCACCTTTTTTTCTGTCTCCCTCTTCGTCTGCCTTCTTGCACCGGGCCTTGTAATTCTGTGGCAAGTTGAGGTATCTGAGGATACAATATTTCAAGACCATACAATAAAATTGGTACAATCAATTAGGGCATGCCTACCCTCAATTTGAAGTTTCAGTATTAGCTTTTTCAAATTTCAGTATTATTATAACAATTTATAATAATAATAATAATAATAATAATAATAATAATAATAATAATAATAATAATAATAATAATACAGGATGTTATGTACGCGCCTTTCCCCAAGGCTCAAAGCGCGGCGATCTATACCAACATACACGCTCACCTGTCTCATTTACCCTCACACACACCAAATACACATACATCACTCAAACAGGTGGTGTAAAGGCAGGGAGATCGCTATTAGAAGACGGAAGAAAATCGAATTTTTATTTTTGAAATTTTTATATTGACTGCATCCTGTACCATTATTTCCGTATTTACTTTTACTACCTATTGTTTTTGCACTCATCCTTTTATCCTTTTTAATATTATGTGAAGAATCCAGTAATAGATTGATTAGCTGTCACAATCTTCTTTTTCTTTTCCAAAGCCTCGTAATTCTTTGATATGCTGTGGGCCTTCCACGTGCCACTTGATGTCGTTCATACCACCGGCGGAGATGCCAAACTGGTTGGCACAAATAGTACTTTTGAGTCAGTGCTGCCGCGAATAACGAAAGGACACTTTTCAGAATTCGGGGCAATATATGACGTCTGCATCTTGCGCCGTTTCTTTGAAGATTTAGATTCACGATCACATTGCTTGGCCGTTCGTTTGGACGCCATGTTTTGAATTCTGTTTCACGAGTACCGATCTTCACTGCGACTGCGCAAAAACTGGTTCGGCAAACTTCGGTGAAACTTTGATGCCACGTATCTCTACAGCGACTACGCATTACGGCAGTGAACCGGGTTCGGCTGTCTTCGGAAAAACGTCACGCGGTGCATTACCACAGGCCAACGAGTTTGATTTTTTTCCCCAATGTTGTTTTTATTGATTTCCGGACTGTGAAACAAGTATCCGTATTTTCCGTAGCGCTTGCCGAGTTTTTCAAATTTCCGGAAAAAATACGGAAATTCCGTACGGGTAGGCATGCCATTGTTAATGGTCTTATTAAATAGGTCAAGTTGGATGTTAATAATAGTTTTTTTCATTGTACGTATCAAATAAGCCTAATCCATAGCTCTCCAAACTGTTCTTTTTGTAGGCTTAAGGATCGCTAAAAAATAAGATAGGCCAAAATGTCCCCGAAAGGTATATTTTGCCAGTTTTGGATGTGGAGGTGCAAACAGCCAGCACGCACATCATTAAAAATGAATGGCGCGCTGGCGACGCTGTCATGGCAACAGGGGAGAGAAGGGCTTGCCTGATTTACGCCCCCTCACCACGCGAGCCTCGTGGCCAGCTAGATAGCCGTATGGTGATGTCACAGGAAAATGAAGGCTTATCTCGCTCTCTCCACAATCAAGCATTGATAATTTACAGCGCACACACACAAACACGCACACACACACACACCTACACACACCCACACACTCGCGTGCGCAAACACCCACACACACTTATGATAAACATTTCATTCATCTGAGCTGAATAAAATAAACAAAGAACAGAACCCAGACTTCTAACAAGAAAGACAACAAGGGCTTTGTTTTTCAACACACACACACACACACACACACACACACACACACACACACACACACACACACACACACACACACACACACACACACACACACACACACAAATAAAAAAATAAAAACTTGTTTAATGCTTTTTTATGACCACTTCCGGTTATTTCAGATACCTTTTCGACAGAAACTATAAACATTTTATTTCATCGTGCAACTAAAGCCTTCTACTAACCATAATCAATGCGCCGCATCAAAGCCTGTTACAGTAAATGGAGTTGCGGGATATGTATGAACGGAAAACGAACACTAGACATTGTTTCGCCGAACACAGAACAGCCTTCTTCAAGGTTTCAAACTCAGAAGATTTTGTAAGATAAAATGTTCGACGTTCTGTCTCGTTTTGTCCCATGTTGATGCTAAAAATGACAAAAACCTCTATGTATCCGCTGAACACAGAACAGCAGTTTTCAAAGTTTCAAGCCAAGGCGATGTTGTGTCTTAATGATAACAATTTTAAGGTTGTTTCTCATTTTGTCCCTTTTTAACGCTATAAACTATAAATCTAAGTATGATCATTGGTGTTGCAGGGTAGACATAGCTCAGTTCAGAGTGAGCTGGTTTCCTAAGCCCAAGGTCGTGAGTTTATCATCGTCGTCGTCGTCATTATCATCATCATCATCATCATCATCATCATCATCATCATCATCATCAGCGACAACAACATCATTATCATTGACATATCCCAGATTAAAGGCCCTGCCCCTGTTTGTTTCTCCATCCGTTCGTGCTAAAACCCGCGTTCG
Organism: Oncomelania hupensis; assembly: GCA_036898135.1. Lineage (NCBI taxonomy): Eukaryota > Metazoa > Mollusca > Gastropoda > Littorinimorpha > Pomatiopsidae > Oncomelania > Oncomelania hupensis. The sequence continues at coordinate 125,840,113 of CM072512.1, forward strand.
GTGGAATAGTGCATGTATTTTGCATCAGCTTTCATGGAGGTATTATGCACTATTTGCTATTCAGATAACCTGGCATCAACCCCACACCAGATTCGTACCTTCCATGTTAATAGCGATGATGAACGTTTGTATAGCGACATATCCACAAAAATGTGTGCTCATGGCGCACGTACATGGACGAAGAACTGAAGGAGATAAATTATGCTGTACATCGAACATTGGAACATTTACTAGGATACAGCTCTAAGTTTGTCCTAAAGACCAATTAATTAGCGATTTTTGCCTAAATAATAACACTGTGATTTAGATATCAGGAATTACAAACGCTGCTCCAACATCATCAGATTCAATCACAGACCCACCGGTATAAACTTTTAGGTGGTTATGAAAATGTTCATGTATATGTTCAAGGGTTTCTGTAGACTCGACGTAAATTTAATTTATTTATTGTATCGTTCTCACATAGTGCTCTTCCAGCTCAAGAGCTGCTCAATTTGCCTATCCTACGTTGGTTTGTTGGTGTTTGTTGTATGGGTAAATACATTTCGTTTATTTGGGTTGGCTTTCATTTCAATAATTGTCATTGTAAGTTCTTTTAATTTTCATTTGGCTTATAATTTAATATGTTGTCTAATGTCACAAATGTGAATAGACGTTACATTAAATAGATATAGATGATTAAATAAATAGATTCATAAATAGCACATACAAAAATTAACATTTAAAAGCTGGCTTAAAATTAAATGCATTAAGATATATAAAATAATGCTTGCATGTGCAACTGGATTGTCACTATCAATCAGAAGATGTAAATAACAGACACATTATTAAGCGCATAATAATATAACATATTCACTGCGCTGATCATGAATCTCTCATGAAACAGCGCTGGAAGTTGGTTTGGATTACCTGATAGTGCTTCACACTGTCATGTTTGAGACGCGCACGATAGATCCGATCGTTTTGTTTTGTAAAGCATGCAATAACATAGTGTTTTACCTTTGATTTGATTTTGCGTTGTTGTTAGAAGAAGCTTTGTATAATGTTGATAATTTTCGTTGGTCGATATTATTGGAGAATTTTCTAGAATTACTTGTTTACTATCGATCGAAGCATGTAGATAAATCTAGTAATAGCTAAGAGATTCTTATAACCTAAATAAAGAGTGCATAATTCCGGTGACGAGTTTTATTTTGATTGGGTGTTACTGCCTCATGCTGGAATGTTCGAACTTTCTGTGTGATCTTGAGAGGGTGAAAAAGTGATTGATAGAGATTTGTGATGATTGTATGTGTCACAGAAGGCTAGTTGGACCCAGCACAAAGGGTTCACGCCTCAAACAGTTCATCCTGCTTTGGCCGTGTAACTCAAAGTCGCTGCCTAGAAGACGACACAAGTCAGGCTGTGCTAAGTATGTGTAAGCTAACCCTCGCTAAGGTAGGCAGTGACCTCAACCAGCTGACGTATAGCCAGAACCCCCCCCCCCACACACCCCCCGCTAGAGGGCGCTACAGGTATCTCACGAGATTTAGTGGGCCTTGGCTGACCACAAAGTTAGGTAGTCATTCTTTGTCTGAACCCCACAGGAGAAGGAGCAACGCTCTGAAAGATCTTTTTTACAGTAGACTCCGCAGGTGACGGATTTAGTTTACCCATGATGTACGTATATGTATAGGAATTATGTTACAAATTCCAGTGGACCACGGACTTAGAAAAATGATCGTCTTTTGTTTGTATAAGTGGACGCGATCACTGAGGGTCTGTTTCTGCCATCAGTGAGACGCTCCGCACACCCTTTGTATACAAGGCGTTGCAGAAACTCGTCTTATGTTTTGCAGACGAGCAGGCTTGGTCCGATGCAGGAGACTGAGAGTCAACCCTGACATTCGGCCTGCAGTGGAGCATCGAGCATTGAGCTCTGATAGCTCAAGAGTCAACAAACAAGAAGAGGAGCCACCAGTTCCACACCTCAACGATTCAGCAAAGTACTAAAGAAGAAATGCACACACACTGATCTAGAAGGACTGAGCGGTAGTCCACTCTCCTGAAAACGAACATTAGGCCAACCAGAACAAATAGCCCAATGATGAGACAGTAGCAAATATCGAGAACAGTAGCAGCATAGACCCATCAAGGAGCGAACTACTCAAAGTGAATTTGGACTGTTAAGCTAATCCTAGCTATAGTACGTTTTGGACATTTAAGTTAGTATAGTGGTTAGAGAATTATGTATAGAGTAGAGGAAATAATCTCATTCACATCAACCTCTCCCGTCCACCTCTATCTTCACACCTCGATAGCCACAGTCCTCTACGCATTGCATCATTCAACGCTCAGTCGCTAGGTCCCAACGAAAAACGTACCGCTCTGCATGAATTCATCTCAGACAAGCAGATTGACATTATGTTCATTCAGGAGACTTGGTTTCGGCAGACTGGTGACGAGGGTAAATGCTCTGATTTAACCCCATCTGGCTATTCTGTATGTTCGCTGCCTCGCTCAAATCGCGGTGGCAACCGGTTTTCGCTACCATGAGGTAGCCCCTACTGCCCCACTGTTGTTTTTCCTATGTGTATTATTGCAGACCAGTGGCTGTACCGGAGAATGTGTATATTATTAATTACTTCTCCCTGTGTTTATGTTAGCCATGATGTATAATGTATAAGAAGTGTGTTGGAGATTCCAGTGGACCACGGACTTAGAAGTTGATCGTCTCTTGTTTGTATAAGTGGACGCGATCACTGAGGGCTGTTTCTGCGTTGCAGAAAACTCGTCTTATGTTTTGCAGACGAGCAGGCTTGGTCCAATGCAGGAGATAGACGACTGAGAGTCAACCCTGACATTCGGCCTGCAGTGGAGCATCGAGCACTGAGATCCGATAGCCAAATAGTAAACAACCAAGGAAGAGACACCATCACCACACATCAACGATTCAGCTAAGTGCTCAAGAAGAAATGCACTAACACTGATCTAGAAGAACTGTGCGGTAGACCACTCTCCTGAAAACAAACATTAGGCCAAACAGAACAAATAGCCCAATGATGAGACAATAGTAGCAAATATCGAGAACAGTAGCAGCATAGACCCATCAAGGAGCGAACTACTCGAAGTGAATTTGGACTGTTAAGTTAATCCCAGATATACATATTACGTTTTGGACATTTAAGTTAGTATAGTGTTAGAGAATTATGTATAGAGTAGAGGAAATTAATGTGTGATATTTACTGTTAACAAGTGGCTGGACTACCTATGTTTCATAGTCGTGCGAGAGCTAGTATGTCAGTGAATCTTTTACACGTTTCTCCCTATCTCTATAACCCTATTCTACCGCAGATCGGGCTAAAAATATAAATGTATTAAGATTAGTCGTAGGGTGATTAAACTAGCCGATCCCCGCAGACGAAAGACGAGTGGGTAATAGCATTCCATTGCGCAGAGCACAGCAACAATGGACCCACCGTCACATAGTTGTTCACTAGTTTGTCCACATAACGCGGGTAAACAAGTCCACACACACACACACCCACACCCACACCCACACACACACACACACACACACACACACACACACACACACCAAGCAGATTCTTCTCAACTCTAAAACGTCACACAATATTTAACCCATGGAAGCTTACTTGAGAATTTAGATCTGAAGTCAGCGTTCACGACCGCTTCAGATCCGCCAACATGCACAAACAAGTGGATAGGCTTGTTCTTTTAGCGGATGTCCAAATTAGGAGCAGAGGTGGCCAAAATGAGGAGCAGGTTTTCCTAAATGGGGCACTGATCGTATTTTATTAAGGCAAAAATTTTTTTTTTAATGCTTGCATAAATGAATTCAGTTAGTAAATTCACAGTGTTTTATTTTTTTTTAAAAACAAAAACATTTTGATAATTCCACTACAGTTGCAATACAAATGGAGATAGCAAGGTACAAGCTATTGACTTCCGAAGTTACCATTTTGCAATATAGGCTCTTTCCCTTTAGTGTCTAAAGCGTGCATATTCTATAGGCCAGTGATGCTCTGGAATGACAGGCCATTTACGAGCATAGGAGGGTGCCCCAACATTTCAATCAACACTGCATCGATCAATGCAATGTAGGCCTACATCGACGCACGTACTCACATGCATATCCACACTGACACTTCAGGAAATAAAGGCAGTAGACGCGAAATAATAGTTTTTTTTTTTTTATATATTCCCGTGTAAATCACCTACACATACACGTACGTGCGCAGCGCACTCACACACACACACACACATTATCTCTCGCTCATATTTTCGCGCAAGACACACACACACACACACACACACCTACACACATACACCCCCCCCACACACACACACACACACACGCCCACACACTATGGAACGCGGAAAGCTTCAAATGCGGGTACAATTGCACGCGAAAATGCTCACGCAATTGCACGCCCATCTAATAGCTGATTGGTCGAAAACTGTCACGCCAAACTGCGCAAGCGCAAATGCACACGCAATTGCACATGCAACTGCACGCACAATTGCACGCACATTTATCTTCGAGTCACTTTAAAACTAGGAATGAGAAATGTCCGGAAATACGTTCTATGTACCAAAATAACGTAATGTGAATTGACACACTAATTACATTGTAACCCTCGCCAACCACGACTTTCCCTACCTTCAACACTCTCTCCCCACCCATCCTCCTCCCTCCCTCCCCGCCCATCCCTCCCCAATCGCAAAAAATTAAAATGTTATAATAAGTTACTTTGGTTTGTCTGTAAATAATATGAGAATTATCTCCCATCGCGCGCACACCGGTCTTCAATTCACAACTTTCCGGCACCTCTCATAAAAACTCGTGGGTATCGCCTTTATAAATTAAAACGAGGTTAGAATGAAACCAAGTTCCGGTCTGGCTTGTTTTGCTTTTATCAAAGCTTGATGCGTGACTTTTAAATATGGCAAATTGCCGAAAACGACGATTGTTAGAGCCAGAAAACGAGTGGGATAAGTATAAAAACGGTGGAGGAAGTACATGCTCAGTGAAAGGATGCAAAAAACAATCGTAGAGGCCTGTATTTGTGGCGACTTCGGAGGTGCGTCGATCATCGACAGAAAGTGAAACAGGACCTGAAGACTCTTGTAGTTTTCCATAGCTTCGCCGTCGCAACCTTCACAAAACACGAAGTAGTTGACCATGTTAGGCGAGCGTTGTGGCCAAGTGGGCTAAGGCGGGACTAACTTGCCTTGTCCACAAGCCAGAAACCAATGGCGCCTGACAGGTGTGGGTTCGAGCCAGCATCTGGGCGTTATGTTTTTCCCAATATTTTTCAAAAATTCACAAATAATGTTAGGTAGGTAGGGTTTAGGCGCGCCACTGGCGATAGAAAGGGATAATAAACTGCAGCCAAAAAAAAATGTGAGGGTACGATACTGGTGGCCAGTGACACATGTTATTATTCTTGAATATTTGGAAATAACTCACTAAAACACGCGGAGAAAGAAACCGGAAGTATGTTTCATTGAGGGGATTCCCGTTGGTGCATAGGATAGCAGAAAAGTGTGAATATGGCCACAATGCAAAACTTACGATGGCTACACGCGATTTCCGATGCTTTTTCCGTTCCATGTTTTGTCATTCCTTTTTATTAATTAACATCCTCGTGCAGTTTGGCGTGCAATTGAGATTGCGCAGTTTGGCGTGTAAGTTTTCGACCAAACAGCTACTAGATGGGCGTGCAATTGCACGCGCATTTGACGCTTTCCGCGTTCCATAAAATACACACGCACGCACGCACACACAAATTCCAATCACAGCGCATCCATCTGCGCAATCCATAAGATTAATCACATAATTATATTTATAACCGCATAATTATTCTGCTGACATAGTGAAAGAGCTTCACATTCAGACACTGCCAGGTACGCAGCCAGACAAGAACTCCCCCTCTCTTTCACACACACACACACACACACACACACACACACACACACACACACACACACACACACACACACACACACACACACACACACACAAACTCTTTTCCCCTCTCTCTGTCTCCCATTTCATTTCTATGACAGAGGTTCACATTATAGTATGTAATGAAGACAAATCTTTAGCACACCCCTGTGTGATTTATCTTGAACGAACCGCGAACAAGCTGCGAGCCGAGTGCAGGATGAGTATTAGGGGCGGCCTGGTAGTACATGTACAGCTGATAGGGTGCTGGTTTCTTATTTCAAAGGTCGCGGGTTCGAACTCCGGATGAGATTTTTTTAGGACATCGAGGGTTTTCTCCGGGTACTCCGTTTTCCTCTTTCCCTTCAATAATAATATTGGATGCGGTCGCTCTGACATTTCAAAACATAAAATGGGGCTTGTTTTGCGTTTTGTAATAGTGACATGCCCCTACACACCACATGTTTGAGTAATAAATATATGCTTGTTGTGTATATGATAGAGACGAAATGTCGGTGTCCATTCAAAACCTCGTATCTCCAAAAAAAAGCACTTTTGAGAAAAAACAAAAAAAAAATCTTTTAAAAAAATCAGGTATCACCAAAACAAACGTTTTTTAAATAATTTGTATTTAGTACAAATTATATTAGAAACCTTTGTTTTGGTGATACCTGTTTTTTAACACATTTTTTTTCGTTTTTCTCGAACCTTCATTTTTGGAGATACGAGGTTTTGAATGGACACCGTGTGTGTAACATGTGCGCGTGTGTATGTTGGTTACAGATCGCCGCGTTTTGAGTCTGATTTATGAAAATAATGAATATAGCATCCAGGATTATTATTATTATTATTATTATTAGTAGTAGTAGTAGTAGTAGTAGTAGTAGTAGTAGTAGTAGGCTAGTAGTAGTAGTAGTAGTAGTAGTAGTAGTAGTAGTAGTAGTAGTATAAGCCAACTAAATTTTGCATCATTGCTCGCCCTATCCTATCCTATCCGATCCCGTAATTTATTCGAAGGTCGTAGGGGCACCACAAATGATCATTTAACCAGAGTTCTCCATCTTTCTCTGTCCTCAGCAACCTTCATGGCTTCTCTCAGTGTCAAACTAATCCCTTCTCGAATGTTGTCCTCCCACTTCTTTTTCGGTCTCTCTCTTCTTCTGCCTCCTTGTACCGTGCCTTTCAGGGTGATCTTTGCAAGGCCTGATGCTCTGGAGATGTGGCCATACCATCGGAGTTTCCGTTTCTTCACCACCGTGAGCATGTCACCGTGTTGTCCAATAACTTGTGTGATGGTCTGTCGGACTTCGTCGTTGGTGATGTGCTGGGTATAGCTCGTAGAGTTGTTATAAACTATGATACACAGATACAGTTATGGATAAATATTTTTGTTTAGTCTTTAGGCGTTACTAGAAAAATTCGTGTGGACACATGTCATAATTATGAAAATAATTAGGATGAAAACTTCCCACACCAAGGGACAGGTCACAGAGGTAAACAAAACAAGGACTACCACTGCAAGGTCTACATGTACAGTAATATTACCACTGCTTACAGTTACAGAGCACAAGTAATATGTTGATGGCGATGGGGATAATGTTTTGCGTGCCTCTGTGTGTGCATACGAAAGAAATTACATTACATTACATGATTTTTGCTTTAGGTCCAGCGGACTCTTCCGAGCCAAATCAGGACCGGACAACCCCAGATCCGCATAAAAGATTTGCTGAAACAACCCTAGTGGTAAAACTGAAGGCTCTCCACCAGCCAGTCACTTTACATTAAAGACATCCCACGCAGGGGACGCTGAGGCTATACTCTAATTTATTGAACCCCCGTTTACAAAAACAAAATAGAATATAAACATCATTATAAATTATCAACAAAACACATACATATAAAATGCCTACATTGCTAAATAATAACATCATAGGAAGCCCTAGTGACCACCTGGCAGAAAGCGTCCAATATTCCCAAGCTGATCCAACAGACCGCACACACAAATAAGGAGTCTTGTCCCGGAAGAGTTTTCAAGAAAAAAGGTAGGTAACTGGTCTAGCGAAGAAGAAGATAGTATAGCAGGTTGATAGAACAGAGCAGGAATGAGAAAGAACAAGACAGCCACATTGGGAATTTAAAGCACTAAATTTCCAGAAAGTGGGGATACTATTAATTTTATACTGAAACCCCCGGTACCCCCACGGGGTTTATGAAAGAAATGATAAAAGAGAAACAGACATGGAGAGAGAGAGAGGGAGAGAGGGAGAGAGAGAGAGAGAGAGAGAGAATTTTAGAATTTATTTAGAGTGTATGTATTTCCAAGAAAGGCCAACGCCCGTTAAGGAACGGGGGCGTTTACAAAAACAAACAATACTGAAAGTTACAAATATTACGCACACAAAGTCAGAGATGTACAGAATCATTACAAACAATCATGAGCTAGCACGATGTAGTCGTCTTAAGGCTTTATACAAATATATTGCCAAATTACACAGAGTGTTCAAGTTCCTTGATGCTAACAGCAATGCAAGTTTAAATTTCGATGGTTGTCTAAAGAACTTTGGAGGAATAAGATCCTGTCTTAAATCTTGAAGAGCCGAAAAACACAGTACAAAGTGAACTTCATCTTCTACAAAAGACGTACATAAACGACAAACATTATTCACAATAATAGTACTGTATCTAGACTATGAGAATGTACAGCAATGCTGGATACGCCAATTCTAAAGTTTACGAGAGCCTTCAAAACATGCCCATTAATTGCTACAGAAAGATACATTTTTTTTCTATAAACGTTGTTTTAAATGTGCGATAAGCCTCAAACCTGTCACTAGTTTGAATGTGGTTATTCCAGTGCGGCAGGGATTGCTCAGTGGTCAGAGCGCACGACTTGTGTGAGAGCGTTTTGGGCGACGTGGGTTCGAATCCTGACTTCAGCAAACTATTGTGTGATTGCTGGATATTACGGGCCAGCGCCTTGAGAAGCTCTCTGAGCTTATAAGTGCACTATATAAGAAAAATCTCTTTCTTTCTTTCTTCTTCTTGGGGCACAGAGGCACACACAGGCTCCGCAAGTCCCTGGCAGGGGGATCGCTGACTTGGATGATTGGTTGTATCAGAGCGTTTGCGCAGACGCGTCTGTTCGGTTTGGATTCTGTAGAGAGGTGTTAAGTTCAGCGTGAGCATGAGCTCCAGCACTTACCACACGCTGAGGTGTTGGGTACCTTCTTTTCACCATCGCCTACCTGCATTTACCACTGCGGCGGCCTGCCCACTTATTTAGTCTCGCCGTTCCGTGTTTTCCACCTTCACGGCGGCTCGAGGCATGTTTACCCACACCTGCTCACGGATGGCGATCAGACCCACAGCCGACGCCTGCCGAGATGATGTCGCCCTTCGGCTTGGCGTGGGAAACCAACCCGTCGTGGCCGACTGACTTCAAAGCCGCCTCGTGTTAGTGGGAGATTCCGACTCGACCATTCCACTTCAACCCACAACCTTCATTTTCTTTGCTCCTGGGCTCTGTTCGTTCTGGCAGCGGTCGTTCTGCTCGGAAGGGCCCTCCTAGCCAGTCTTCCGCTTGTCCGCACCCTCGGCAGCCCTCTCCTTCTTTCACTACTCCTGGGCGACGCTGGACCTCCCGTGGAGGGTGGCGCCTCCGGACTGCAGGTCTTTACCGCCGGGACTCCGCGCCTTCCTACCTGCTGCCTTCTGCCCTCACTGTTACAGCGTGCTTTTCTCCACCGGCCCTATTACTGCGGCGCTGTTGATCTCCTGAGAGGGTGGCGCCTCTGGAGTTAAAAGTTGCATGCAACGCCACGGACACCTTCAGTCGCCACTGTCCTACCGGGATCACCTGGATTCCACCTCACCTCTACGTCGAGCGATTCTTCGGCCACCTTTTTTGCCAGCGAGTTGGCATCACATCTAGAAGTCAACAGCAACTACCAGCTATCTACGCAGTTATCTTCAATGCTTCTTTCATCATGGCCGAATAGGCACTTCATTTATTGACTATCAACACCTCGTCCCTTATACGCAGACGTGTCCGGGGACGTAAATCTACAAGAAGAAGAAGGAGAATTTCTTTCTTGCCAAGGGCAGTCAATGATTCTCTGTTTGAAACAGGACAAAAAAGACTACATATCCAACACCCTGATATAGCCAGACATATTGGAAGCTACATATAATGACTCAAACATAATCTGAGAGAGAGAGAGAGAGAGAGAGAGAGAGAGAGAGAGAGAGAGAGAGAGAGAGAGAGAGAGAGAGAGAGAGAGAGAGTCTGTGTGGTTGGCAGCTTTATTGTGTGCATATCTGTCAGTTCGTGCGTCCACAATTGTGAATCAGCACCTGTGGCGTATTACCAGGTGGGTAATCAATACAATATCGACGACAAATTACCTAATTAACATCCAATCCCAAGCAAGCCTATCTTCCTGTATTGTTTACTGACCGCAAATACTGGCATAGTGAGAAGCACGGACATACACATACTAACCCGCAGCTGATTTTCTGCGCAAGGGTTGGTTCACTAGTATTAGGGCAGGCAGGTATTCCCTATTGTAGACTTACTTAGTTAGTCATTGTGCTACACGGTTATTTATCAATAGCCGATTCAGCCCCGATACTTGAATCTTGATAAGTGTAACTCGAATTCGTTTATCCACGCAACCTGTTCACTCAGCAACAAGGCAGGAGTCGTCGTATAAAGTTCATCAACTTTATTCAGCAAACATCAACAACTGCATACACGATCGCTTTCCGAACATCACTATAAAGATCCTATCCTATCCTATCCTATCCTGTCCCGTAACCCGGAGGTCGTAGGGTCACCACAGATGATCGTTTAACCAGCATACTCCATCTTTCTCTGTCCTCAGCAGCCCTGATGGATTCGCTCAGTGTCAAACCAGTCCATTCTCGAATGTTGTCCTCCCACCCTTTTTCGGTCTACCTCTTCTTCTACCTCCTTGCCCTGTGCCTTGCAGAATAGTCTTTGCAAGTCCTGATGATCTGGTGACATGGCCAAATGGCTTGTGTGATGGTCTGTCGGACTTCGTCATTGGTGATGTGTTGTGTATAGGAAATGCCCAGAAGTCTTCTGTAGCATCTCATCTCCATGCTTTGTATTCTTCGTTGGAGATCTGCTGTGAGGGTCCATGCTTCGCAAGCATATAGGAAGATGGAGATGACAAGGGAGCGCAGCAGTCTTACTTTGGAATGTAGACTGATGGTCCTGTCTTTCCAAATGGGCTTCATCCTTGTCAGGGCAGCAGTTGTTTGTGCGATCCTGGAGAGGACTTCCTGTCGGGACCCATTGTCTGATATAATGGCTCCTAAATATTTGAAGCTATACACTGTGTTGAGGGATGACCTTGGACTTTGATGTCCGTGTTGATGCCATTGGTGTTGTTGGTCATCATTTTGGTCTTCTCTGCACTTATTTCCATTCCATAAGCTCTCTAACTATAAAGATCATCATTAAAAAAAACAACAACATCATAAATCACCATTACATGCAGATACTGCATTACTTATATAGCCTCTCTGTAATTGAGAAAAAGTTTGAACATTCTAGCATGACGCAATGACAAACATTAAAAATAAAACTCGTCATCACTGTCTTACGCCACTATGTTAGGAGAATCGCTTAGCTCTTACCAGATCTATTTGGAAGCTGCAGTCGATAATTTTTTTTAAAGTACGTCCAGAAAATTCTTAACAATATCGACCGACGAAAATTATCAACATTATACAAGGCTTCTTCTAGCAACAACGTAAAATCAAATCTAAGTAAATACACTCTGTTATTGTGTGCTTTGCATAACAAAATTATCGGATCTATCGTGCGCGTCACAATCGTAACACATTGTTTACATGTATATGTTCCAGCAGACTGCAAAGAGCCGAATCAGGGCCACAACTTGGTTGAAATAGGGCTTACCCCTGGTCCGTATAATTTGCTGAACCAATCCTAATGGTATCACAGGAGGCACTCCACCAGCCGGTCACTTTGCAATAAATGCGTCCCAAGCAGGGGACGCTGAGGCTGTACTCTGATTTATCGAACCCTCGGTTACAAAAAAACAAAATTGAATATAAACATCATTATAAAATATTAACAAAACGCATACATATAAAATGCTTACATTGATTTAAAATATATATATATAGCACTAGAGACCATTTAGCAGAAAGCGTTCAATATCCCCAAGCTCACCCAACAGACCCCATACAAAAAATTATAGAGGAGTTTTGTTAGAGTTTTCAAGAAAAAGGTAGGTGACTGGTCTAGCGAAGAAGATAGTAGATTGATAGAACAGAGTAGAAATTAGAAAGAACAAATGAGAAAGACAGAGACAGTGGGAATGTAAAGCACTAAATTTCCAGAAAGTAGGGATACTATTTATACAGAAACCCCGTCACCACCACTTTTGAAACTTTGAAACTTTTGAAACTTTTTTTTATTAGGGATAAAGATTTTAGACTAATGATACAGTCTAATCTTCCAATCTGTCCCTTAAGAAATTAACATAATAATAATTAACCTTTAACTTTAACTTGGAAATCACATCACTCACACACACACACATGCACACACACAATCACACCAACATCTTCATCATTATCTTTAAACAATTTTAGGCAACCACCCCTCCTCCCCATATCCTTCACCCTTATAATAATAATAATAATAATAATAATAATAATAATAATAATAATAATAATAATAATAATAATAATAATAATAAAGTGAATAAATAAATAAGTTAATAATTACACGAATGACTGTGTTGTCATATATGTTATTATACATCACTTTTATAATTAATTTTGCAGATGCCTACATATTTTACATTTGAAAGAAAACAGTGTGTCGCAATGTTTACACTCCAGAGGGAGAGAGTTCCATACACTAGCTTCATTAAACGATAGGCTATTTTTTATAAATCAATGCGAGGGAGGGGTAGTTTATAATTATACAGTCTATGCCCATCAACTGGCTTTAAAAAAAATGTAGCAAGATATGCAGGTGTTTCTCCGTGTGTGATTTTGAACATAAGGATAGCTGAATTAAATATAAATTGTTTTTTAAGTGGTAATATTCGGAGTTCTTGATATTTCTCATTAGTTGTAATATCTGTATTTATATTATAAGATTTATAAAGTATCTTGATTGCTCTTTTATGAAGACTATTTAGATGTTTAATTTGAGCGTCACTGGCATTACACCAAATAATCGATGCATAATTAAAATGAGACATACAGTGGGCATAGAAAAAAGATTGTAATGCATCAGCCGTAACAAAATGTCTAAGTTTATTTAGGAGGAAAAGGTTTTTAGAATTTTTTTTTACAGATATGGTTAACGTGTGACCGCCAGCTAAAATCATCATCGATGATTATGCCTAGCACCTTATGTTCATGAACATGCTCAATACTGTACGACCCTAAGTTTAGATTAAGGGGAAAAGATCCATTTTGGCGTTTTTGTCGTGTAGTGAGAAGCATACTTTTGCTTTTATTAGGATTTAATTTCATTCTATTGATGCAACACCAGTTATCAATTTCATTTATGCTTATTTGAAGACTTTGCTCCACCTCCTGTAAATCTGTATTATGAGTATGGAGGGATGAATCATCAGCAAATAGTTCAAGATTAACATTTTGTGTGAGAAAAAGGGGCATGTCATTGATAAAGATACAGAATAAAATAGGACCAAGGATCGATCCTTGAGGAACTCCACAAGTTACATCACCAGAAGACGAAAAGGAACCATAAGTGTATACTGATTGGTGCCTGTTTGATAAATATGATTTAAAAAATAATACAGATGCAGAATTTTGGAAATAGAATTTTAACTTATTTATTAAGATGTTATGGTTAACTAGGTCAAATGCCTTTTTAAGGTCAAGAAAAACTGCCCCTACAATGTCTTGCTTGTTTATAGCATCAAGCCAAGCATTACAAATATGGGCGAGTGCTGTTTGACAAGAGTGTTTAGGTCTAAAGCCAGACTGAAAAGGATGAAAAAGAGCGTTATTTTCTAAATATTTCACAAGGTTAATGTGAATATGTCTTTCCAGGGGTTTAGATAGTACAGGCAGAATGGAAATTGGTCGAAAGTTGTCAAGAACTGAAGTATCACTTGTTTTAGGTAAAGGTATAACTTTAGCTTCTTTAAATATTGAAGGAAACTGACTTTGATCAATGCATAGATTATAGATGTAGGTTAAAGGTTCAATGATATAAGAGACAATTTTATAACGAATGCATTTAGATTATAAATGTCCATAGACTTTTTATTTTTCATTTTTAATATTAGAGAAGTTACATCATGTTCTGTTAACCGAGGTATATAGGGATCTTTCGGAACGGGTAAAAGTGAAAGTGATTGTGTGTTCGTTTCGTCCAACGAGAGGCACGCCGGGAGATTCTTACGCCGCGTTACGAAACGAAACGAACGTGTTTCTGTGCGCTTTCGATTCCAGCACCTAGTTTCGTTGTGATTTTATTGAGCACACACAGGGCAGGCCCAGAGGCAGAGCACTATTATGCCTACGTAAGGCTTCTTCTAACAAATCATGATTTGACACGAATGTAACGATAGGTTGAACTTTAAAGATGGATTAGTGCTCTAACATTGAAGATATTTTACATTCTAGCTTCGAGTTTCATTTTTGTCACATAAAACAGTTTTTGGACTGCTGATTGGTGATACAGAATAGATAGATTCTAAACAGCCATGACGGCTTTTCAGTAGCTCGTTTGAAAATACGTTTTAAGTCTGAGACCGAGTTTAGATCCCCATTATTCCTTCTAAAATGGTTGAGTAATGTACCATATACAAATTCAAATCATTTTTGGACATTTTACAAACGATTTAATAACCAAAATGTACTCACTAACATTAGTTCGTGGAAATCAGGTTTTCCACGAAGTTTTATTCCTTGTGGTAGGCAGACTTCGTGACCTTTCACCACGGGAAGTTAAAGCGTCACATAAATTGCTGACGTCACAACAATAAGTAGTCCCGATTCACATTCACTTTCACTTTCACCCGCTTTCGAAAGATCCCTAATAAATGAGGCAGATTCGTGAAGTTTGTTTCTACAAAACAGGTTGACCTTATCATATATTGTATCTGTGTTTGTGCTTGCGGTATTAGATTTAAGAATAGAGTCAGTTAATGAAATAAAATATTTATTAAATTCATCATTAGAAAAATTAAATTGATTTGTTTTTCTTGTTCTAGATTTTTTGCAAAATGCGTTCATTGCTTGCCAAATGCAAGTGATATTAAAGTTTTCAGTTGATAATAAAGTTTGAAAATATTTTTTCTTTGCATTTCTTACGAGGGTAAGGACTTTATTACGTTGCTTTTTATACAGATCAAACTGTTTTTGTTTTTTTATGTCTGTCACGCAAGGACATGGCAGCTTTAATTTCAGTTATCATCCAGGTGGGAACTGATGCATGTTTTACTCTTTTCCTCTGGATTGGAGCATGTGCATCAACCACAGAAAGTAATGGTTTTAAAAATATTTCGGCTGTTTCATTAGGGTTGTTATTATATGCTCTTAAATTGTTGAAATTAATCAAACTTAAGTCCTGAAAATATGCGGACTTATCAAAATTTCGTTCGGGGTGGGGAGGGGGGTGGGGCGTCAGAAAGGGGGTATATTCACATTTGCGGTGCAGGCTTCCATTTGCCATCATTTATGGGATGAAATCAGTCATAAATGATTAAGTAGTTTCGGATTAAGTCCGGTGAACACAAGTATACAAAATTGATAGCTAAATGATTTTAACGTAGTTGAATGTCACGTCCCAACTGCCTCAACAGAGGTTCGACATGTGTAACTTCCACACGAGAAAAAAACCCAATAACTAAATAAACTCTAAAAGACAAAACCAGAAGTGACAAGACAATTTCTTTATTTCACTCACACATTCACACTCAAAATTAACTCCCTTTTCCCCACTTCCCAACCTTCCAACCCTCAATTCCACTAATAACAACCCAAAACTAATACATAAAACAATTCGCTCAAAATAATAATGATAATTAAATCAAAAATGAAAATAAATGACTAACTACAAAATGTACAAAAGATTTATAATAATTATGTCTGGAACAGCTTACTGACAACAAGGTAAATAATTGAAGCAAATGCTTTAAATCTTTATAAATATTCAAACCTTGTTTCACTTAAACTTCAAACAGCTACTACAACTCTTTTACATTATATAAAATGAATAAAGAAAATTTATATTTTTATACAAAATAGAATTTTGTAAGAACATAAACTAAATTATTAACTAGTAAAGATCTGGCGAATTAATTCCCCCAGACAAAACTATACAATCACAAGGCTACTTTATCAGGTAGGTAATATTACAGAGACAAAGTCTATCATTCAATTCAAATTAAATATATTTCAATGTGCTGTAATTTATAAGTTATCACATGTAAATAAATTCTTGTTTCTCACAACTGTTTATCAATAGTTATAATTATTTGTTGTGAATTGTGGGGTGTGTGTGTGTGTGCTTTGTAAACAAAATAAGGTTTTCCTTCCGACTACTTAAACCTTTGATACTAAGGTCGGCTCAAGGAACAACCGTCGTTATAGGACGTGGCACACCAACATCACCCCAGCTAGGCTACAGCACAGCAATCAACGAATCTGGTTTTTGGTTTGGTACATGATACCAGTGGGAGTCCTCCGGCCTGTTGAAGACAGGACACACAAACGACGGGACAGACACACAGGCACAGATGGTTACAAGGTGGTACACAGGGCACAAGAAGTCCTAAATGGAGTCATAGGTCACCCGACGTTACACGTAGGTAGCTCGGATTTCACCGAGAATACACAGCAGGTATTCAAAACGGCTTAAGACACTTCCAGTTAAGCAAACACTTTCCAAAGTGTTCCCAAAATAGTCCTCCTCTTCCGAATACTAGGCTCTTTTTCGTTGACGGTCTGATCAGTACGACCCACAGACACAGTCACTATCTGTCACCTTGACAAAACTCAGATCCACCGACTTTACTGTACTACTGTACGCCGATTCTTGCTACATAAGCGATGTGAAAATCTCTCTGCCCCTAACCAAAATATACGGTGCAAGAGATTTTATACGGTTAGCCTAGAATGTTCGAGAATATACTCATTTCAATTATAATTTATTTCCAGCACCGTTCGCGATTAGAGCACGCATTCCACACATAGCAAATCGCATGGCAGCAATCAATCTTCTCAATAACAAAATAGCCCACTACTGCTTTCTAACAATAGTGCGTTCTGCACGGGCGCAATTCATTCGCTACTTTTATTAATTATAAACTTAATTAATTTTATTCTGATACTCTCCCCTTACTCCATAACTTTTAACCCCTATGTACAGGCTGATGATTAAACTATATACATAGGCGCACGACTGCAAACTGCGTAGCGTGACATTGAATAATTACACCGAGTACCGTAGGTCGATCGCATAGATGGTGGTAGAACAAGTTTGTTATCAATCTATCATGACGTCTGGAAAGGGTAAGTGTTTGCGATTGCATGCCACCCGTCCGCAAAAGAATGAGACTAACCCTACACTAAGTTCATCTTCAGTTAATGTTGTCCTCCGTGCCTCTGTTTCAAGCATAACCAAGTAATGGCAAGCATATACAAGCAGGCAGTTGTGTTAGACTTACACTGAATATGATATTGTAGATTACGGGAAGGGCCAAGGACAGGACAAGGGAGCGAAGGTCGGTATCAAGAAAGCTGAGCTGATGCTCCGAGACTTATGCGTCCGAGGTTCCAGCTCAATCAGCAGATCAGATTGTAGTCACTGCCATATTTTAAGTATTGACAAAGGATGGGGGATGATGATGATGAAGAAGAAGAAGAAGAAGAAGAAGAAGAAGAAGAAGAAGAAGAAGAAGAAGAAGAAGAAGAAGATGAAGAAGATGATGAAGAAGAAGAAAATGAAGAAGAAGAAGGAGAAGAAGAAGAATAAGAAGAAGAATAAGAAGAAGAAGATGGAGAAGAAGAAGAAGAAGGAGAAGGAGAAGATGATGATGATGATGAAGAAGAAGAAGAAGAAGAAGAAGAAGAAGAAGAAGAAGAAGAAGAAGAAGAAGAAGAAGAAGAAGAGGAAGAGCGAGAGAGAGACTTGTGTGAAATACCGATAGTAGTTGTCTGGCCGTCGAAGTGGGACTTGAGTTTAAAGTACAGCATCTTAGGCAACAAGGGAATGATATAAGACAATAAGGGAATGATAGAAGACAATAAGAGAATGATAGAAGACAATAAGGGAAACCTTGAATAAGTTGACAGGAATATTAGTCTTCTTTTCCTGTAGCACTTTCCTACAAGACAATGGAAAACCATAAGCACACTAAGCACAAATCTGCACAACCAAGTCTACATTAAACAACAACACAAAGCACAAAGAGTTATTAAGTGAAACAAGCCACAGGCTTTGATTTCCCTGCACAGTTCCATTAATCGTGGACAATGTGGTCCATTCAAAACAATGCTAATCTGCAAAACAGGAACAACGATTCCTTTGGGCAGTTCCATTTCTCGAGGATATATTACGGTATAAATGAAAAACTATTGTGCAAAATAAACAACAGGCATTGATTTTTTTTCCCCTGTACAGTACGACCACAACAAAAACAAAGCAGGCATTGATATTTGTTTCGGCACAGTACGACTACGGCAGAAACAATGGACCTACAACATGAAGAACATAAAATAAAAAAGATAATGCGCGAGAAAAAGCTGAGGCACTGATTTCTTCTGCACAATACCAGGTGCTTTTTGAACAGCATTAGTATCATCCTTTTGAGAACGTTGAGTCAAAAGCCGATACCCCCAAAAACAGCAAACGGCATTGATTTGCTCGAACAAGTTCGATCCCATGGCTCTTATTATATGTCCGCTTCTAATCTCTGCGCCATGTACACGTGGCAGCTCTAGTGTCGCGTCAATGACATTATCCGATTACTGGACTGAGGCAAAAGGTCATGCCTCATGTACGTGCAAGGCCAGGCGATTGCTGTGCACTAGGTTACCCAGTCCTTCGTGAACTCAACGTTGACGTTTTACCTTTTGTTACAGTTGAGACGCGCACAGTAGATCGGATCCGATCATTTTTTGTTTTGCAAAGCACGCACTAATAGCGGATATTTACCTTTGATTTGATTTTGCGCTGTTGCCAGAAGAAGATTTTTATAAGGTTGACAATTTTCGTCGGTCGATAGTGTTGAGAATTGTCTGGAATTACTTGTTGTTCTTATCGATCGAAGCTTCTAGACCTTACGGCTGGTCGAATCTAAACGTTATATGACGTAAGGCAGTGCATAGTTCCGGTGACCAGTTTTATTTTGATTGGGTGTTATTGCGTCATGCTGGAATGTTCGAACTTCTTCTCGATCGCAGAGAGGCTATATAAGGAATGCAATGTCTGCTTGTGAGGATGATTTTTGTAGTGATGTTTGCAAAGCGATCTTGAGTTGTTAATGTTTGCTAAATAAAGTTGAAAAACTTCATACGACGACTCCTGCCTTGTTGCTGAGTGAACAGGCCGCGTGGATAAGCGAATTCGAGTTACACTTATCAAGATTCAAGCATCGGGGCTGAATCAACTATTCATAAATAACTGTGTAACCCCTTTAGAGTTTTTACCTGGGTTCATCAGGTGTGGACGCACTAATACAATGGCTGGTCTTAACTGAAACGTCCGTGGAGGTCAACGACAATTTTGTTTTTATTTAGGCTCTCAGATACCGAACCTAGGTTTAAAAAAAAAGGCGGGGAGGGGGAGGGGAGTTCAAAGGATCTAAGAACCTAAAAAAAAAAAAAGTTCGTACACTTCCACAAACTTTCCAATAAATGGAGGTCATTAATAAACATGCAGGAGAACAACTATAAATAAAACGTCATTATTCTCAATGGGCGCAAAGCACTTAATTATAAGATTCAAAGAATCGCTATTAAAAAAAATATTTTGGAAATTCTTATCAAAATATGAAGTAATTCCTGGCGCTGCAGGAGTTGTACAAGTGGTTAAACAATTAACTCCCTATTAACCGTTGCTTATAGCTTTTGGAAATTTTGCAGTATCCGCGTGACTCAAAGTGTAATGTGATTCTTACAGCGGTATAATCTGTGATTTCATCTCTCAGTGACGGAAAGCAGTTCATAATTGCCCGTCGACGGACACTGCGTAAACGAGCTCACTTGACATAAAAGACGTACTTCACATAACCCGCTACAAACTCTCCTCTGCTGGCCGTCGATCTTTCTCAGTACTTGGCCCTTTAACTTGGAACTCTCTTCCCCTTCTCTCTTCGCAGCTCTCCAAACATAGCTACTTTTAAATCCAACTTCAAAACTCATCTCTTCCTTAAATGTTTCTGATCTTGCCTCCCATCATCATCGTCGTCATTCCTCCATTTTTTTTTTGATTCAGACCACCGCCACCACCCACCCCATCACCCATCCTTAGCTCTCCCCGCCTCCCTCCCTCCTTCGTCTCTTATTCGTTAGCAAGTGTCTGATTTTATTTTGTATGAAGCCGGATGTTTAGAATAAATGCGTGAGTACTGCGCTTTGAACTGATATTGTTCATTGGAAAAAGGTGCTATATAAAATAATATCATTATTATTATTATTATTATTATTATTATTATTATTATTATTATTATTATTATTATTATTATTACTAACGGTCGGGCGACGGGCCATTTTAATTCGGAATATTTTATGAAGTTCCTTACGACAGTCTTCGATTAACACGGCAGTCATCAATGTAACAGAGAAAAAAAAACCTCTCTCACTGTCTCTCTCTCTCTCACTGTCTCTCTCTCTCTCTCTCACTCTCTCTCTCTCTCTCTCTCTCTCTCTCTCTCTCTCTCTCTCTCTCTCAAAGCATACCTCTGCATGTATTAGGCCTATAGGGTCGAAGGGATATTTGCCCATTATCCAAGTTGTCGGGTGTGGGTGGATAGTTACATTGGGTTCAAGTACATGTATAGAAAAGGATTAGTATAATCTGCTCAACTCTCAAGAGCGAGGTGGCCGTCAGATCTCAAAGCACTCCATCGTGAAGGGGAGTGTTTTAGCTGCAATGCAGTGACAACTTACGACAGATTTGATCCAGAGAAGCTCGCAATATTTCTGTTTAATTATAGACATAATTATGAAGTAAATGCTATAGTTAAGGGCACAACGTGTTGATAATAATTTATTCAGTAGGTTATAGCATACTCGGATAGCGCAGTGGTTGGAGCACTCGCTACTGTGTCGCAAGTTAAGCACCGTCCAGTGCGGTTAGCACTTGGATGGGTGACCGCAAACCGTGAAGCGACAAATAACAACGCCCCCAGTTGACTCAACTGAGTACCTACTCTCTTAAGGGTGGGGAAGGTAAAGCAGCGAGGGAGAGAGATGGGCATCAGTGATCACCCTCATTACGCTGGCCCAAGATAAGTGTGATCTCCAACATCACGCTCCCCTACTGCCACAAGGCTATGGGACTACCTTTACCTTTACCTTACCTTTGTAGCATACCATTTTGACCGCTTTCAGTCAACGTTTTAAGGTGAAGGAGAATTTTTGACAAACCAAACTAACAAGTAGAGAGGATTTTGAAAAAAAAATCGTTTTATATAGCGCTTTTCCAGCTCAAGAGCTGCTTATGGAGCTGGCCGATACAGGATCCAACTCAAGCCGCCCGAGGTGCCCACGTGCTGCCTTTGGGCAGCTCAAAGTCACGGAGCACAATCTTGGGCGACCGGAGTTAATAATAATAATAATAATAATAATAATAATAATAATAATAATAATAATAATAATAATAATAATAACGGATTTTTATATAGCGGGTACTCCAGCCTACGACCAGACTCACCACGCTTTACATAGTCATTACATAAAAAATACATGCACCCGATCAAACATCACTTTTGCTACGATACACCAAAAGACGGAACAGTAAAGGTAAAAACTATTTACAACTATGTACACAAATGACAAAAAAGACAGAAATAGACACAACTATGTACATAAATGACAAAAAAGACAGAAATAGAATAGCAAAAACCTATTCACAGGTATTTATATGCCCGGTAAAACTAAAACCCAGGAAGAAAAACAGTATACCTATTTACAGCCGTGTATACACTTAAGGATCAGACAGATACAAAAGAGGAGAGAATGGCAGGGGGATACAAATCAGTCTGAATAATGCAGTTTGAAGAGGTGGGTTTTGAGAGCCTTTTTGAATGCTTGTGTTGATTGTATGTTGCGGATATGGGAGGGAAGGGAATTCCACTGCTTGGGTGCGGAGTAAGCGAATGCACGTTGGCCGCATGTCTTAGTGCGGGTGACGGGAACCTTGAGTGTGCGAGGTTGCAGGGAGAAAGGACCTAGTGCTGGCTGGGTGTATTTATGTAGCTGACACTCACCCGTCTAGGACATGTGGGTCCGGATCTTTAAAGTGCGTGCCAAAGAATGCGCGCGTGCACTGACTTGACCTCGATCAGTTTATAGTCTCATCCCAAGGAGTAAAAGTAGGTCTACACGTACAATAGAATAGACAGTAGAAATGCAACTCAGTTGGCAGTGATGCCCTCGCTGGAGTGCAAGCTAGCGACCTGGGTTCGATTCTCCTTAGGGACGGGAGATCTTTCTCTCACCAGAGCCAACTTTCCGCGAACCCAGTGTTGTCTCCGTGGCACGTTAAAAAACCTAAGCGTTGTGTTAAAAAGGCAAGTGAAAAAGATCATTGGGGCGAAAAAATGCCCCCTTCCTTTCCCTACCCTCCCCAAACCATAACAACACGCCTACACACAGGTGTTTGAGGCGTGAGGACAAATCTGACAGTGCACTTTATGCAACAAGTTGGTACTTTGGGGCAGGTTGTGAATGATCCTAATCTTCGGCCAACGTCTCTTTGAGCCGAAATGTGGCGCTGTAAAGGGACAATTAATTTTACGTTTAAATGGAGTTCTACCAAAGATCGCAGATACACTGTATGCATGGACAATAATAAAAAAAAAAGAAAAAGAAAAAAGGATTGACCTCGCACAGCCTGGGCTGGTAGATTGGATGGAAAAAGGCAGTTGGGTCAACACCTTTACCAGACAGTAATCCGTCTGAAGTGGCAGCAGTGGTCGGCGCGTGGCTTGTGAGACATAACAGGGGTTTTGTTTGGTATGTACAAGATGAACGAACGCATGAATCTACGCCCGAAAACATATTCCTATGTGAGCATATTGCTCAGTCTATGAAAGTTGGCAAGTCCACTTGGACCACAGGCCCATGACAGAGGTTTTTTTTTTTTTTTGAAAAAAAAAAAAACATTCACAGTGAGTTTTGCCTCACTGAAAAAGGAAGCTTACCACAAAAAGTATAGAATTTTTAAAATCAATAAATTCCGTAGTTGAAAAAAAAAACTATTAATAACAACCGTTAGTCACCGTTTTTGCGCTAAAATTAGCATCTGCCAAAGGCGCTAAGAGGTAGAACACCTAACAAAAGTGGCCCGGTAAGGTGTTTCGTTCTAGGTTGATACAATAGACCCGACCCCAGATAACAAAGAAACCCTCTTAAAGCCGCGCGTTTCATTCAGAAATAGGGTCAAAGGGCACACAGCTATGAGACTGGTGTGCCGTTACGCAGGGAAAATCCCTCCCTGCCAGAACCCAAATGGAAAATTCAAAATTCAGCGGTGGGTTTAAGCCAAGAAAACCCCACTTTAATGCAATAACAATGTGAATTGTCTGCAAGGGTTGACAATCCAGTTCGTCCATGACATCAAACCTTGTTCTTCCTCTCGTCATAACGGCTAAGCCGCTCTTTAGGTATTTCCAGACTTATCTGGACATACTTTGAAATAGACGGGAATCAGAACGAGCCATATGTCGGTCTGTCCTTCGGTCGGTCCGTTGGACACGATATCTCAAGAACCACCATGCGGTTTTGGCCAAAACTTTATAGGGACGTTACCTAGGTTACCTAGGATAATGGCCTGGTGTTACGTTGAAACGAACGAAAGTGTGTCTAAAGCGCGCACGATAGATCTAATCGTTTCGTTTTGCAAAGTATTCAATAATGGAGTTTATTTACCTTTGATTTGAGTTTGCATTGTTGTTAGGAGAGGCTTTGTATAACGTTGATGATTTGCGTTAGTCGATATCGATGTAGAATCTTCTGGATCGGCTTGTTTACTATCGACCGATGTTTCGGGATAATTGTAGAAATTTGAAGGAACGATCCGGAAGGAGAAGAAATGTGTAATGACGTAAGTCAGTGATGACGATCTTTGGTTCGATTGGTGGCAGTACGTCATTTCTACGGTATTCGAAATCTTTCCGGAAAAGAGAGAGGTTATTTAATCGTGTGCCGAGATTGTTGTGGATAGTAAAGTTGTTGATAGTGATTTGGAGAGTTGCTGTGAAAGTTGTTGAGTTGAATTGAGAATTGTATGCAGTTGTTGGTGTGTGCTGAATAAAAGTGGAAAACTTCATACGTCGACTTTGTGACTTGTATGCTGTTTGGACGGGCTGTGTGAATAAACGAATCTGAGTTACACAACTATCAGGAATTCAAGCATCGGGGCTGAATCAGATACTGATAGAAAACACCAACATCAAACAGAGTGTAACATTTTGGGGGCCAAGCCGGGATTCACGCCATAGCCAAGGGTTCAACTGCTACAACAAGCGAGTCAACGTTACGAGAGGCAGTCATCGAGGGTAGCCGCCAACGAGTTGCGTCGAGAGGGGCCAACATACTGGGACTACATCACCGATAGGTTCGGGTTGACTGCAAGGGCGTGTAGTCGCTGAAGAGTTGCTTCGTGAGCGAACAACAGATCGGGACTACGTGGCTACCGTAAGACTACGTCGAGGGACAGTCTCGGAGCTACATCGCCAGTGTTACAGCGAGCGTCGAGCGGACGTCGCGTCTACTTCAGCACAGGAGCGTGTACATCAACACCAGCGTGGTGCAGCGTCGCATACGACGAGGACAGCGGGACCTGCGTCAGCGAAAGCGACTAGTGGCAAGCATCAGCGCTACTGCAGAAAGCGTGCTGTTCTAGAACAGTCTAGAAGAGTGCAGCACAGTCAAGAACTTTCTAGAAAAGAACTTTCCAGAAAAGAACTTTCCAGAAAAGAACTTTCCGGAAAAGAACTTTCCAGAAAAGCATTAAGATGGCTGATTTCTGGCAGAAAGGGGTTGAACTAAATCTAAAAGGCAAACAGCTGACGGAGTACGTCAAGTCTCAAGAGAGAATATGGCGTGAAGAAAGAGAAATAGAATTAGAACAGAAGCGTCTAGAAGTAGAAGAGCAGCGTCGCCGTGAAGAAAGAGAATTTGAACTGAAGCGTCTGGAAATTGAACAGCAGCGGCAAGAAAGAGAAGATGAGCGCAGGCGTGAGGAAAGAGAAGCTGATCGGCAGTTCCAACTAGAGTTGGCGCGCATCCAGCAACAGCAGCATGCGCCACAAGTTATCAGTGACAACACGGCTCCAAAATTGCCAGCTTTCGTCGACGGGAAGGACCAGATTGACAGTTATCTGGCGAGATTCGAAAGGTTCGCCGAAAGCTCCAACTGGCAACCTCAAGACTGGGCAATTCGACTGAGTGCACTTCTGACGGGGCAAGCTCTCGAAGTTTACACCAGACTGTCGAACGATGACGCCAAAAACTACGACGTCTTGAAAGAGGCCCTGTTGCAGTGCTACAACTTTACAGAGAAGGGCTACCGTAAACGCTTCCGTGAATGCCGGCCTAAGTCAGACGAGACGCCAAAGCAGTTTGTGGAGCGCCTGTCGTCATATCTACACAAGTGGGTGGAGTTATCAGGCGAAACGAAGTCTTACGACAGTCTCCATGTCCTGATCGTGAAGGAACAATTTCTCAATGCCTGTCACAAGGACTTAGCGACCCACTTAGAAGAACAAAAGCTGCAGACGCTTAAAGATGTGACTGAGGCTGCTGAAAGATATCTCATCGCTCATGGGAAAACCCTGGGGCCACCCAGCGCGACGAAACATTTTCAGAAGACTGGAAACCATGGGAACCAGATCCAGGGACGCCAGACGAGCCAGAGACAGACAGACTCCACGCCTCCTCCCAGGGAAGGGCATTCAAGGGGCTGTTTCACCTGCAACGCTACAGACCACAGAGCGGCTAACTGTCCTCAAAACAAAAGTAGCGGACAGCGGAGCAGTACGGACAATTCAGCGGCGGGCAACCGGCAGAGGCGGTTCTCCAATCAACGGCAAACCAGTAGATCTGACCATCAAGTGTGCGGCGGGAGCGTCATTCTTCCGAGTGAGACCGAGCGCACAGCTACCCCTGCGGACGTGCAAGAGTGCATGACTGATGGCCAACTTCTTCTTGCCAACGGAAAAATCCATCCCCGTCGTCGCCAGCGCAGCTGTGACCGTCCAGAACATGCCTGTTTCAAAGGGACGCGTCGGAAATCATGAAGTGACTGTCTTAAGAGACTCTGGCTGCAGTGGGGTCATCGTCAGAGAAGACTTAATCGCTAAAGAACAGTTCACTGGCGATTCAAAATGGACACTTATGGCCGACAGCAAATGTTTGAAAGCGCCAGTTGCGAAAATTCATGTCAACACCCCTTTCTACATAGGCGAAGTCGAAGCGGTTTGCCTGAAGAAGCCGCTGTATGATTTGATGATCGGGAATATCGACGGCGCGAGACGACCCGACGACCCCGATCCAGAGTGGAGTCCTGCCTCAACTCAACACGTCGAAGTTGTGGAGGAGGATCCATTGCCATTTCCCGATGGAGACCTTACAGAGCTGCTACGGGACAATGTGGTTACTCCGGCTCAGCCCTGCCGACCAGAGATCGTCGGTGCTGTTACTACCAGGGCCCAGGCCAAGAGAGACAAGACGTCTACGCCACTGAAGGTCGCCGACAACTCTAAAGCTGCCATCGTGGACAGAGATAAGCTGATTCAGCTCCAGGAAGCTGATAGCACTTTAAACAAGTACAGGAACCGCCAAGATCACGTGACCAAACGCAGTGGCACGGTCTATTTTGAGGTGAAGGCCAAGATCCTGTACCGAATCTTCCAGCACCCGAGGGTCAACGGAGGGAAACCACTACGTCAAGTCTTGGTACCGTTACCTCTAAGGCGCCAAGTGATGGAAGTAGCTCATGACTCTATCATGGGAGGTCACCTAGGCATCAGAAAGACGTCAGACAGAATCCAGGCGGTGTTCTACTGGCCAGGGCTTCATGCGGACGTCAACCGTTTCTGCCGATCATGTGATATTTGCCAGAAGACCATACCTCGAGGAAGGGTCCCGAAAGTGCCTATGCAGAGGATGCCTCTGATCGACCGACCTTTCAAGAGGGTGGCCTTAGACTTAATCGGCGAAATAAGACCTCCGAGTGAAGAAGGTCATCGGTGGGTACTGACTTTAGTGGACTATGCGACTCGGTACCCAGAAGCAGTGCCACTGAAGAAGATTGACACTGAAACTGTAGCAGAGGCACTGGTGGACATGTTCAGTAGGCTTGGAGTGCCTGAAGAAATTCTGACAGACCTCGGGACGCAGTTCGTCTCTGACTGCATGAAGGAGGTCAACAGACTGCTGAGCATCCGGCATTCGACTACGACACCCTACCATCCGATGTGCAACGGGCTTGTCGAGAAGTTCAATGCTACGCTGAAGTCCACCCTGAAGAAACTGTGCAGCGAGCAGCCCAGACAATGGCATCGCTATATCAACGCCTTACTTTTCGCCTACAGAGAAGTACCGCAGGAGTCCACCGGCTTTTCTCCGTTCGAGCTGCTGTACGGAAGAACCATCCGAGGGCCGATGCACATCCTAAAAGAACTGTGGACGAAAGAAGTAGACACGCCAGAGGTGAAGAACAGCTACCAGTACGTGTTTGAGCTACGGGAGAAGCTGGAGCAGACTCTCGAGATAGCCAGAGAAAACCTGAAGAAGTCCCAGGACTGTGGAAAGCACTACTATGACCGTAGGGCTGTGAACAGGAAGTTTAAACCTGGCAACAAAGTGCTGGTGCTGCTACCTACTGATCACAATAAATTGCTCATGCAGTGGAAAGGCCCGTACGAAGTGGAGACCGTGGTGGGAATCAACGACTACAAGGTGAAGGTCGGCCAGCATTCCAAGATATACCACGCCAACCTCCTTAAGCTGTACGTGGAAAGGCCATCAGAGACTGTGCACGCAGCCACAGCAGCTGTGACCGACGACAGCTTTGACAGCGAAGAACTGTTGGAACTGGGAGACTTCCACAGCAAAGAAGGCATCGATGATGTTAAGCTAGGACCAAGCTTGACGGAAGGTCAAAAGATGGAGCTCAAGGACCTTATGGGCGAGTTTCCCCATAGCTTCAGTGATGTCCTAGGCTCTACGACTTTGGTCGAACATGAAGTCCACACCCAGACCTGGAAGGAGCAGCATCTGCAGACCTTGAGGGAGCTGTTCCACCATCCCGCAGAAGCCAACCTGACCGTGAGACCCAGCGAATGCATCCTGGGAGCTGACAACGTCGACTGCGTCGGACATCCGATGGAAGAAGGAGACAACGGAGGACGCACTGATTCCAGGGAAGCCCACGTGATCATCGTCTTTGACCCTGGGCCGATGACGACCGCAACTGACGAGGGCGTCGTTTCCTTGCGGTTGAAAGAACATTGACTGTGTGGAGAACATTGGCAATATCCAGAAAGACTTGAAGATGAAAACCATTGACTCTTTGTGAATGAACTGAGAACGTTGATAGTGTTCAGACAGTCTGAAATAAGTTTTAATTCTGAACTTTGTTTGTGCATTACGTTTCAGCGTTGTTGAAAGAAATTAAGTAAATTTCTTCTTGAGTGGGGGGTTATGTTACGTTGAAACGAACGAAAGTGTGTCTAAAGCGCGCACGATAGATCTAATCGTTTCGTTTTGCAAAGTATTCAATAATGGAGTTTATTTACCTTTGATTTGAGTTTGCATTGTTGTTAGGAGAGGCTTTGTATAACGTTGATGATTTGCGTTAGTCGATATCGATTTAGAATCTTCTGGATCGGCTTGTTTACTATCGACCGATGTTTCGGGATAATTGTAGAAATTTGAAGGAACGATCCGGAAGGAGAAGAAATGTGTAATGACGTAAGTCAGTGATGACGATCTTTGGTTCGATTGGTGGCAGTACGTCATTTCTACGGTATTCGAAATCTTTCCGGAAAAGAGAGAGGTTATTTAATCGTGTGCCGAGATTGTTGTGGATAGTAAAGTTGTTGATAGTGATTTGGAGAGTTGCTGTGAAAGTTGTTGAGTTGAATTGAGAATTGTATGCAGTTGTTGGTGTGTGCTGAATAAAAGTGGAAAACTTCATACGTCGACTTTGTGACTTGTATGCTGTTTGGACGGGCTGTGTGAATAAACGAATCTGAGTTACACAACTATCAGGAATTCAAGCATCGGGGCTGAATCAGATACTGATAGAAAACACCAACATCAAACAGAGTGTAACACCTGGTCTACCGCAAAAGTGAAGGTCGTTATTATTATTATTATTATTATTATTATTATTATTATTATTATTATTATTATTATTATTATTATTATTATTATTATTATTATTATTATTATTATTTTTGGTTGCTAAAGACGTTTTGCTCAATATTTCAAAAACGGCTGAAGCGATTTTGTTGAGTTTTGATATACAGGTGTTTCAAATCACTGACCATCCTTCAATTGACGTCAAGTAGTTGCACCTATCCTATCCTATCCTATCCTGTCCCATAACCCGAAGGTCGTAGGGGCACCACAGATGATCGCTGTCCCATAACCCGAAGGTCGTAGGGGCACCACAGATGATCGCTTAACCAGCATATTCCATCTTTCTCTGTCCTCAGCAGCCCTCAGCAGCCCTCCTTGCACCGGTAAGTCGATTCAAATGACACTTTTTTTGTTTGTTCAAACCACAACTTTTTGTTATGTCCACAATAGCTGAACCCAAATTCATAATGTTTACTTGGTGGACACTTTAACTACGGCAAAGCACGTTAGATCATTGGTGTTTGTACTTTCTCAAAAGGCCAAGGTCACTGGGCTGTACCATTTTGTAACCATGCTTTGCGGTGTATTTAAAACTTGGCTCAACCGATGTTGATACTTTTTTTCTGCTTCCAGATAGTGCAGATAGGGGTCTATCCTTCCACGTTGTCCTTTTGCTTCCAGATAGTGCAGATAAGGGTATATCCTTCCACGTTGTCCTTTTGCTTCCAGATAGTGCAGATAGGGGTCTAGCCTTCCATGTTGTCCTTTTGCTTCCAGATAGTGCAGGTAGGGGTCTAGCCTTCCACGTTGTCCTTTAGCTTCCAGATAGTGCAGATAGGGGTCTAGCCTTCCACGTTGTCCTTTTGCTTCCAGATAGTGCAGATAGGGGTCTAGCCTTCCACGTTGTCCTTTAGCTTCCAGATAGTGCAGATAGGGGTCTAGCCTTCCACGTTGTCCTTTTGCTTCCAGATAGTGCAGATAGGGGTCTAGCCTTCCACGTTGTCCCTTTGCTTCCAGATAGTGCAGATAGGGGTCTAGCCTTCCACGTTGTCCTTTTGCTTCCTTTAGGAAAAAATGTGTATCGTTTTGGCTGTTTTGTGACTCGGTTTTATTAGTTAGTCATTGTTTATAGGGTTCTAACTAACTAAAGCCAAGTCACAAGTCATTGTTTATAGGGTTCTAATTACCTAAAGCCAAGTCACAAGTCATTGTTTATAGGGTTCTAAGTAACTAAAGCCAAGTCACAAGTCATTGTTTATAGGGTTCTAACTAACTAAAGCCAAGTCACAAGTCATTGTTTATAGGTTCTAACTAACTAAAGCCAAGTCACAAGTCATTGTTTATAGGGTTCTAATTACCTAAAGCCAAGTCACAAGTCATTGTTTATTGGGTTCTAATTACCTAAAGCCAAGTCACTGTTTATAGGGTTCTAATTAACTAAAGCCAAGTCACAAGTCATTGTTTATAGGGTTCTAACTAACTAAAGCCAAGTCACAAGTCATTGTTTATAGGTTCTAACTAACTAAAGCCAAGTCACAAGTCATTGTTTATAGGTTCTAACTAACTAAAGCCAAGTCACAAGTCATTGTTTATAGGGTTCTAACTAACTAAAGCCAAGACACAAGTCATTGTTTATAGGGTTCTAACTAACTAAAGCCAAGTCACAAGTCATTGTTATAGGGTTCTAATTAACTAAAGCCAAGTCACAAGTCATTGTTTATAGGGTTCTAATTACCTAAAGCCAAGTCACAAGTCATTGTTTATTGGGTTCTAATTACCTAAAGCCAAGTCACTGTTTATAGGGTTCTAATTAACTAGAGCCAAGTCACAAGTCATTGTTTATAGGGTTCTAACTAACTAAAGCCAACTCACAATAACCCCACAGAAATAAACACTTTTTAAAACTGCTCTTTTCTGGAGGGTGAGGAGCGTGGGGGAGGGGGAGTGGCTATGTGCGCGAGCATCTGGAGGGTAGGTAAAAGGTAAAGGTAGTCCCATAGCCTTGTGGCCGTAGGGGAGCGTGATGTTGGAGATCACACTTATCTTGGGCCAGCGTAAAGAGGGTGATGCCCAACTCTCTCCCTCGCTGCTTTACCTTCCCCACCCTCAAGAGAGTAGGTACTCAATCACAGTTGAGTCAACTGGGGGCGTTGTTATTTGTCGCTTCACGCCTTAGCGGTCACCCATCCAAGTGCTAACCGCACCGGACGGTGCTTCACTTTCGACACAGTAGCGAGTGCTCCAACCACTGCACTATCCGACACCCCTGCATCTGGAGATACATTTAATTTGGCTTGTCATCTTGCTTTTCGTTCGTATCGTGCTTGTTTCCCGTATCGCACGAAACAAAACCTCTTGAATGGCAGCGATAATCTGCGCGTTTGAAGCTTTGGAGGGTTTGTGTGTGCACTCGTGTAAAGTTAGGACGCGCTGGCTGTAACATTGAATCGAGTACCCTGCCTTAAGGCCCGGCCACATTGACCTGTAGCACCCGGCCACACTTGTGATACGCTTCTGAAATCCTTATGTATTTCCTTGCGTACTGGCTAACGTAAAATTTCACAAGGATAGCGCATGGTTGATTTCTTTAGCAAAAATACATAAGCCGGGCCAGCCATAATTCCCTCCATCCTTATACTGCCAGCTAGCTATGCAGTACAGTGCTTCGCGGCCCAGAGCGTCGTGACCTCTAGCCGCCTGGCTGTGCTAAAAATAGCTTGTTCCCCTTCCACTGGAAGCTAACATTTTGTGAAGTGAAAATCAGCCGTGTGCTTACAAGGACCAATCAGAAGCGAGAATGTGACGTCACGAGTTTAGAGGCCAACCTACACTCTTCCCACACGCAACACAGATTGTCTGCTACACACGACTTGGCGAGCTAAGGCAGTTGAATTCACTTGTTGCGTTTCGATATTAGTAAAGTTATTTCACATGTTTATTATCCCTTTCTATCGGGAAACTCTGGGCCGCCTCCCCCGGGGAAGGCGTAGTCGCAGCCAGTGGCGCGCTCAAACCCTACCTACCAAACATTATTTGTGAATTTTTGACATTTTTGCTGGGGGAGCAAACCGGAGTACCCGGAGAAAACCCCTGAGACGTTGCCCGAGTCGAAAGTAAATAATATTTTCGGATAAACATAACGCCCAGATGCTGGCTCGAACCCAAACCTGTCAGGCGCCATTGGTTTCTGGCTTGTGGACAAGGCAAGTAAGTCCCGCCTTAGCCCAGTTGGCCCCAACGCTCGCTTAAAAAGTAATTTCATGGAGATGCCGGGGATTGAACCCGGGGCATCTCACATGCGAAGCGAGCGCTCTACCACTGAGCTACATCCCGTCATAATAGTCAAGCCGTGAAAGAGTACATTACATCGTCATGAAAAAGTGCCTCGTTGTAGTGAAATTACACAGCTACTCACGTTTAAAAATTCGGACCCGGCCGTGATAAACATGGCGCGACTACCTCCGACCCAATGCATAAGCCGTAAAACGTAAGCCAACACCACTTTAAGTCCATAACTGTGTTTACGTAACTAATGCAAAGGAAGTGCAACATAAGGAGGAAGAGAAGGAGAAGGAGTAGTTCCCCTACAGGCCAAAGTGTCCGGGGACATTAATCTAATCAAGGGGAAGAAGTAGTAGGTGGAGGCAGCAACAGGAGAAACAAGAGAAGGTGGTGAAAAGAAGTACAAAAAGTATGTAGAAGGGAGAGAGAGGGGAGGAGGAAGAGAAGGAGGAGGAGAAGGAAGAAGAGGAAGAAGAAGACGAAGAAGAAGAAGAAGAAGAAGAAGAAGAAGAAGAAGAAGAAGAAGAAGAAGAAGAAGAACAACAACAACAACAACAACAACAACAACAACAACAACAACAACAACAAGATGAAGCTGCAGGAAGAAAAAGAAAAAGAAGAATATGAAGGAGGACATGTCGACATGATGCTCGTGATAATGATGATGATAAAAGAAGGAATGAAAGGAGAAAAGAAAAAAAATGATAAAAGAGATTAAGGATGTTATGGAACAAATTAAAACACAAAATAAATACCGAAAGCTGCAGATAAATGCTGAAAATGGGCGTTTTATGCACAACAAATACGTTTGAACATAATCAATTTTTGGAACAGCGTAATGACTTTTTTTAGAAGAAGAAGGAGAAGAAAAAGGAGGAGAAGAAGAAGAAGGAGGAGGAGGGGAAAAAGAAGAAGAAGAAGAAACTATCGTCGATATTCGCTATGGTTCTAATGTCTTTGCAGAGTCTGTGGCTACTCAAGATCCGAGCTTACTGAATTATGCACCAAGAGGCGAGGTAATCAAGACTGATACTATTGCAACTTTGATAGTGATGCTGCTACACCCTGCAATTATACAAACGAGAGAGAGAGAGAGAGAGAGAGAGAGAGAGAGAGAGAGAGAGAGAGAAAGAGAGAGAGAGAGAGAGCGTCTTTTATAACAATAGTACTTTCATCCTCCTCTCGCACTACCATGTCCACTCACAAGCACATAGATCTACATCCAAGATTTTTGTAAGTTTGTTTGCTGTAACCCAATCGTTGGATCTTGTTGGAAGAGATTTAGGCAGGGGGTGATTTGACCTATGAAATCACTGGGGATAGTTCTAATTTATAATTTGCAACAACTGCCAACAGAGGCATTACACAAGTTGAGTGGCTGTAGCGAATTATCTAGCAAAGCAGTAGACAGTACAAAGCTTTACATATGACTAGCGACTACAGTACTCCTCTTTTAACGTCACTACCGTTTAAGGTCACAACGCGGATAATATCAATCAGGTTGTTGGTCCCGGCCAAACACCTTCTTTGTACCATTTAGAATTCCTCGCTTAGCGTCACCTCGCATAAGGGAAAACCTCGGATAACGTCAACCCCGTTTTGGTTCCCAAATGGAGGAGACTACTGCTTAAGAGAAATTGATGTCACAGATGACGTCATTTATGAGGTCACTTCCTGTTTTGAGATGATGTCATATATTCCTTATGATGTCATTTCCTGTTCACATAGGTGGGAGGCTGTGCTGGTAAGTCTGTCACATTTTTCTTTTGAATTAATGTTGGATGGAATTTTTGTGACTGAGTTCCACCTAGTCTAACCTTTATCATAATAATACTGAAAAAAAGGGAGTGGGAGGGGGGGGAGGTGATTGCATCTGTAAAAAATAGCAGTACGTCAGCCATGAAAAAAAAAAGTTGTTGGTCAAATTTTGTGATCCAATGTTCACTCTTATTATTATTATTATTATTATTATTATTATTATTATTATTATTATTATTATTATTATTATTATTATTATTATTATAAATATTATTATTATTATTATTTTTTTTTTTGGCGGGGGGGTTGTTTTTGTTTCCAGTGAGTCAAATCGAGAAGATTTCGCACAATGGCAAAAGCGGGACGTATTTCCACAGTGGACCTTACCCTGAATTGACTTCATTCACTAGCGATAAAGCATGTGCCGTGGCATAGACAAAGTGAACAATTCGTTAAACTTCTGCAAATACACCCAGTAACTGTCTTGGTGCATACTTTTTATTTTTTATTCTCATTTGCGTGCGTGCGCGTCATTGTGTTTGTGTATGTGTGTGAGAGTGTGTGTATGTGTATGCATCCGTTCATTTGAGTGTTTGAGTGTGTGCTTATGCATCATACACACGCACAAAAAATACATATACAGTAATGCATACATGCATACGCGTGCACCAACGTGCACACATGTACAGTACACACACACACGCACACACACTGTCACACGACACAAAAATTTAGCATCTCGTATAAGATCAAGTTTTTTACTGGTAGTTGATCTTATCAGAGGACTGTTTAGGGTGCCCCTCGGATAAGATCAAACAAAAATTTGGTCCCGTAGGGGGTCACCTTAAGAGAGGAGTACTGTATATTTATTAATCATACCCAAGTACGTGTCCTATTGCTGCTTGCGATAGAAAATCCGCTGCAGGCACCCAGCTTGTGTCATGAATCTGTGCATCTGCTTAACATACTGTCCAAATCCTTCGGTGAGAGTACAAACCGAGGTCTAGTCTGCTGTGCACGCACGCACCCCATCACCCATGTCATAGATGAAAGAATGCCAGTTTAAAGGCTATGTAACGGAGGGTTTTTATGTGTATTATAATCTAAATAAATATATGTATAACTACTTATGGTGTATTGAATGAGTGTGCGGGTGTGGCTGTCTGACGCTCAGTATAAAGGAGTGTGTTCTATCTCTGTTTACTTTAACTTCTCATCCTTCACCACACACATGCTTTCAGACAAGGACAAAGTCTACACAATTGTTTCTCTTTGCCCTCTGTTATACTATTACTCATTCAATTATTCATATGCACATTAAACCATTCACATACACTAAATTCACAGATACATTAAATCATTCAATTATTTCCAACATATAAATAAATCACACAGCTGATAAATAAGTACACATAGTTAATGTAGTACTTTTTCCCAGTTAAGTTGATAGGTGCACATAGTTACGTTCAGAGTTCAACGCTAGCAGAAGTCGTTGTCCTTTCTAAGGACGTCACTCGACTCTTCTCTTTTTCATTAGCACCGAAGCACAGAAAATGTAACAGTTTTTATTTAGGCCTACTGACCGTGTTTCGCGGATCAAACACTCCCGGCGTGGTATTCACAGCCGACGCTGGGGTCACAGCCACACACTGAAGACGCTGCAGTTGTCTTCGTGGCGTTGATCCGGAAATTCACTTCGGTACCGTTGTTGCAATTCTGCACCAGTGATGGTATCCGAAGGAGAGCTACGGCGATGATGGTGTCCACATCAGGTCAAGCCAGTGATGTCACGGGGACCAGATCCATCCGCCGCACATCAGGGGTTCTTTGCTCCGTAACCGCCCCCGCTGTATACAACATGTACACAATCGTAAATTTTTGCTCTTATCCTTAAAGAGACTGTATGTCTTTATAGCTCACATTGAGCAAGGATCATTTCCCTTTGTAGAATGTCTCTACACGCCACCACCACACTACAATCACTACTGTCACCATTCCTGTGACAATACCTAGTATAGCCACTTTACACACATTGCATAGGCTACACACAATGGCCTATGAGCCAATTATTACAAACACAGCTCAACTTCATTTTTTCTGACATACTTATACCCATTCATTCATCAATAAATATACAAATTACACAACTGAAATACGTTCCTATTTCAGCCCCATATCCACATATGAATGAATATAAAAATGGTATCATAATTACAAACTGAGTCACACATACATGTATACACATGATCAAATAAATATTGACACGAGTTAACGAACTTTGTTTTCAAACATGGGTTCGTCTGTACCCTAAACGTACTACTTTACAAAAAGCAATATTCTTCCTTTTCGTAAAGATAGCTTAGCAGTTCATTATAAATACCACTAATGATAATAATAACAATAAATACCTGTATTCTTTATACAGCAAAAGTAATTCCTAAAGAATCAGGTCTTTCTAGAGCACCCACGAAAAAACGTCCTCTCGCTTAGGCTGATGTATAGTCTCTGATCTAACAACAGCTCAGAAACCAAATTATAATTTCTACCGGAACACACAGTGACGTCATAACGTCTTTCTATATAACTGCGTGCAAAACGCGTTCGTTACACTACCCCCCTCCCAAAGAAAAAAAGAACCGACCGAGGTTATTTTTTACAAGTTCTGAGGATAGTGTCAAAACACAGCAACGACCACGAAACCTTGATCTATGGAACCGATTGATCACGATCAGCGCGTGACAACAGATCCGCGAACACATTCTGTGTACCTGGAAGTGGTTCAAGAGTGAATCTGAACTATTGTAAGGACATGAACCATCATCCTGGATAACGCCAATACCTACTGTAGGGACAGTATGCTTATCTGCAGAAACATCCACATGAGAAACACAACACTGAGGTTCCACAACCTCGACATCTGGAAGCAAAAAAGTAGAAATGGAAGCTTTCGGTTTACGACCGAACATCCGATCAAAAAGACTGAAACCTGCACTCTCTGAGGGCAATTCTCTACATTCGAAGAGCAATGTAGGAAGATAGCGATGCCAAGCTTTAGGTTGAGAATGAACAACCTTTCGAAGCATAGATTTCAGAGTGCCATGAAATCGTTCAACAGTACCATTTGCTTGAGGATGGTAAGGCGAAGTACGTATGGCTTGAGTACCACACAAAGCATGAAACTGCTTCATCAAATCTGAGTTGAACTGAGAACCTTGATCTGAAAGAATTTCCTTGGGAAAACCTAACCTTGAAAAAATACTCATCAAAGCTTCAGCAACAGCAACAGAAGAAATGTCTTTCATAGGAACAGCTTCGGGAAACCTAGTAGCCAAATCAATCAAAGTCAGAATATATCTGTGACCTTCAACAGATGGAGGAGACAAAGGCCCTACTAGATCAATAGCAACCCTCTCGAATGGAGTCGAGATAAGAGGCATAGTCGCCAAAGGAACAGGGGGAACTTTTCCTTTTGAAATTGTCTTCTGGCAAATGTCACAAGTGTGAACATAAGCACTCACATCAGCAGAAACACCAGGCCAAAAGAATTGGGACAGAATCCTAGTCAAAGTTCTACGAACTCCACAATGACCAGCCAAAAGTTGATCATGCGCAGCAATCATGACTGAAGTACGAAGTTTTTCAGGAACGACAACCTGATGCAAAATATCCTTGGATTTCTGGTACCTTCTGTACAAAATATCATCTTTAAAATAAAAAGTATAAGTAGCAGAACCAACAACCTTTTCTTCACCTGAATCAGCTAACTTAAAACAACCCTGCAAAGTAGCATCATCTTTCTGCAACTGAATAAGTTCAACACGAGTGACCTTCAAGTCATCGCACACAGTGACAAGAGGTTTGTGCGGGAGATCTTGCTTCCTAGCCTGAGCACGAGTAGTGACAGCAGCAATAGGAACATCAGCAGCAGCAGCAACTTTGGTATCTTGGGTCTGCTGAACAATCAAACCTGGAATATTTCCTACAATCAAGTCAGCAACTGGATCCTCAAGAACACAACAAACCAACTCTCCAACAAAATATGGACAAGAAACAACAACCTTAGCCTGCTGATAAATGTTTATCTCTCCACCAAAAGTTTTACAACGAACAGTACCTGGTACATACTGCTCATCAGAAACCAAACGTTTTCGAACACCACAAATGGTAGCACCTGTGTCTCGCAGAACTGAGCAAGCAGTAGAATTTACAGAACCAACTTCTAAATGCAAGTGATCAGGTGTCTGATCAAAAACAGAACAAACAACTTCAGAGTCTACAGGGACAACTGCACAACCTGAGCTTGATTTATTTGTCTTATCTTCTGAAGCTGTGGCTTTCTTTACAACAAAGGGACAAGCTTTTCTAGTATGACCACCAATGTTGCAAACAGGGCAAGGATTTTGACTATTTCGAAGGGGACATTGTTTAGGACCATGACCTTTACCATCACAAAGAGGGCAATTATCAAAATTGGTGTAAAATGAACCACCTCCACGTCCACGTCTATAAGATCCCCGAGTTTGATCAAAACGACCTTCGACCTTTTGGTTCGAATCTGTGTATGTTGGGTCTTTCTTTTGAAAACCACCACGATTTCTCCAATAGCCACGACCTCGATAGTTGGAGTAACCACCGCGAGAATCTGCAGAGCCAGCAGCAGCTTGCGATTCCTCAGCTACATCAACTGATCCTACTGAACCGAAAATTGTAGCAGCCGATTTGCGTGCTAAGTTCTTTCCGGGACGAGCAAGACGATAACTTTCAGCGGTTTTAACCATATCATCCAATGTGACAAGTCCACGCTCGCGAATGAAAGTAGCGAGATCTTGTGACACACATTCTAGAAACTGTTCACCTAACACAAGATTCATTATTCCTTGCATGTTTCTAGGAACACCGGACAAAGCTATCCACCTATCAAACAATCTGTTCAATTCAATACCAAATGTTTGGAAAGGTTCGTTTGAGTCTGGTCGGACTTCACGGAATTTCTTGCGAAAACCTTCAGCAGTACACTGGAACTTCTTAAGCAAATTGTCTTTCAATGTTGGATAATCAACCTGACCATTTGCAGCAAGACTGTGGTATAAGTTCAGTGCATTACCTTCTAACAAAGCTGAAAGAAATGTAACCCATTTGCTTCTATCCCAGCCAAGGGCTGTAGCATGAGTCTCAAAACGAAAAAGGTATGAATCTATGTCATCTTGTCTTTCTTTGAAAAGAGGCAACTTGGGGTAAACAGGTCTTGCACCAAAAGAAGTACTATCTCTACCTCTGTTTCCAAAACCCGTATCTTGTTCCTCAGGTCTATGCTCCGAACGGAACTCAAATTCCTTTTGTTTAGTTTTCTCTCTCTCTTTTTCTAACTCAACATCTGCTTGTTTATTTGCTTGTTCAACTTCTGCTTGTTTAGTTGCTAGTTCAACTTCTGCCTGTTTTTTAGCTAACTCAACATCTGCTTGTTTTTTAGCTAATTCAATCTCCAAAGTTTTCTGTTTTGTTTCTTCTTCTAATTTTTTTTCATCTCTTACTTTTTGTCTTTCAATACGATCAAAACATTCCTGTACATATTTTCCACGTTCCTTATCAGGAATACCCAAAGTTGTAGCTTGAGCAATAAAAGATTGGAATAACTGATCATAATCATCAGACATGGCTAAGTACAATGTAGATCAACAATCAACAAAAAAAAATTTACTATAAAAGTATCAAAGTGTTCAACCAGTAAATCAATAAAATATCAAAGTATCAACAATGAAATGGTCAAATGCAATCAATCAAACAACTATAAATTGCTCAATGAATCTTATGAAAACAATTAAGGTTTTTTCAAAAGCAGCTTTTCAATACAATGCACAATTCAAGTTATAATGAAAGCAGTCAAGTCTTAATGTAAACAAAGCAAATTATATATTATATTATCCAAATATGTTTTACAAGTTGTGAAGCAATGACAAAAAATCTTTTTAAATATCAAATGGAATACACAGAGTCAATATATTCACAACATATGTTGAAGAACTTCAACTGAAGTTGATAATAAACACAATGAATATACAGTGAGAGATTAAATTACTAAGTTAAGTTTGGATCCAAGTATTTGTCAAACAGTCTTTTAGTTTTAAAGTATGATAATATTATTATGCATAATCACAGTAATAAATCTATTCACAAGTATTTAAAGTTTGTATTAATGTCAATAGGAATTTAAAAAAAAAAAATTTAAATAAATTTCTAAGTCAAATAAAATATACCAACGTTCAACACTCACAATCAAATTTGTTACCTCCCTTTCCCCAAGAGAATAATTATATAAACAGTGTAAAAAACTATCCTAATGAAAAATATATACAATGCCCACAAAGGAAATATTATTTAAACAAAGTTATTAAATAAAGAATTATGAAATGCGAAAAAAAAAAAAATTAACTCTCAACACAATAAACACTAGAACTAAATAATACTATAATACCAAGTTGACGGCCAAAGGAAACTAAAGTCAACCAAATAACAAAGTCTTATGAAGGTTAATTTTATAATTAATAACAATTAAATACTGTCACACTAACTACTATACTACTCTATATCCAATTAAATTCAAAGTCAAACAGAATTACTAAACCAAATAAAATCACAAACAAAACTAT
Source organism: Oncomelania hupensis (assembly GCA_036898135.1). Taxonomy (NCBI): domain Eukaryota; kingdom Metazoa; phylum Mollusca; class Gastropoda; order Littorinimorpha; family Pomatiopsidae; genus Oncomelania; species Oncomelania hupensis. Next base: position 125,881,339 of record CM072512.1, read on the forward strand.
CAGTACCAACAATCCAACATGAACCAAAGGAAACAATGTATCAACAACTAACTAAATCAAGGAAAACAATTTAACCACAACCAAGCTAAATCAAGGGAAACAATTTAACAAGGATAACCCAGTATAACTACATACATAAATACAGAATATTATAATATCAAACTCAATGCAAATCAACAACACAATGAATAAATAAAGCAAAGTAAATTAAATGGGGATGAAATCCTAACACTCTAACCTACTTAAAATAAGGGCAAAGAGAACATACACCCAAACACACGCATGAAAGGACAGAACCCTACACAGCAAAGAACTAACAAAAAACAAACAATCCCACTAACAGAAGAACAGAGCTGAAAATAAGAAAATAGCAACCCGCAGGCAGAAAAAGAATTAAACCCTTAGTGCCAAGAAACTATACACAGGCACAGCCGTTACGCCGGAGACGGCATTGTCACACAAAACAAAACATCACAGTCATACACAATATAATCAAGAATTTCAAGGGAAATAAGCCCACTAGTCTAACTGTATATAAATATAATAACTAGTGGTGCCCTCAATAAATATAAATATGTATGACTTAATGCTAACACAGAGAGAGTCTAGGGTCACCAAATGTAACGGAGGGTTTTTATGTGTATTATAATCTAAATAAATATATGTATAACTACTTATGGTGTATTGAATGAGTGTGCGGGTGTGGCTGTCTGACGCTCAGTATAAAGGAGTGTGTTCTATCTCTGTTTACTTTAACTTCTCATCCTTCACCACACACATGCTTTCAGACAAGGACAAAGTCTACACAATTGTTTCTCTTTGCCCTCTGTTATACTATTACTCATTCAATTATTCATATGCACATTAAACCATTCACATACACTAAATTCACAGATACATTAAATCATTCAATTATTTCCAACATATAAATAAATCACACAGCTGATAAATAAGTACACATAGTTAATGTAGTACTTTTTCCCAGTTAAGTTGATAGGTGCACATAGTTACGTTCAGAGTTCAACGCTAGCAGAAGTCGTTGTCCTTTCTAAGGACGTCACTCGACTCTTCTCTTTTTCATTAGCACCGAAGCACAGAAAATGTCACAGTTTTTATTTAGGCCTACTGACCGTGTTTCGCGGATCAAACACTCCCGGCGTGGTATTCACAGCCGACGCTGGGGTCACAGCCACACACTGAAGACGCTGCAGTTGTCTTCGTGGCGTTGATCCGGAAATTCACTTCGGTACCGTTGTTGCAATTCTGCACCAGTGATGGTATCCGAAGGAGAGCTACGGCGATGATGGTGTCCACATCAGGTCAAGCCAGTGATGTCACGGGGACCAGATCCATCCGCCGCACATCAGGGGTTCTTTGCTCCGTAACCGCCCCGCTGTATACAACATGTACACAATCGTAAATTTTTGCTCTTATCCTTAAAGAGACTGTATGTCTTTATAGCTCACATTGAGCAAGGATCATTTCCCTTTGTAGAATGTCTCTACACGCCACCACCACACTACAATCACTACTGTCACCATTCCTGTGACAATACCTAGTATAGCCACTTTACACACATTGCATAGGCTACACACAATGGCCTATGAGCCAATTATTACAAACACAGCTCAACTTCATTTTTTCTGACATACTTATACCCATTCATTCATCAATAAATATACAAATTACACAACTGAAATACGTTCCTATTTCAGCCCCATATCCACATATGAATGAATATAAAAATGGCATCATAATTACAAACTGAGTCACACATACATGTATACACATGATCAAATAAATATTGACACGAGTTAACGAACTTTGTTTTCAAACATGGGTTCGTCTGTACCCTAAACGTACTACTTTACAAAAAGCAATATTCTTCCTTTTCGTAAGATAGCTTAGCAGTTCATTATAAATACCACTAATGATAATAATAACAATAAATACCTGTATTCTTTATACAGCAAAAGTAATTCCTAAAGAATCAGGTCTTTCTAGAGCACCCACGAAAAAACGTCCTCTCGCTTAGGCTGATGTATAGTCTCTGATCTAACAACAGCTCAGAAACCAAATTATAATTTCTACCGGAACACACAGTGACGTCATAACGTCTTTCTATATAACTGCGTGCTAAACGCGTTCGTTACAGGCTACATAAACACACTACCGAGCCTTCCTAGGTACCATCATTCCAACCTCGGTCATCCAGAATCGCTCAGTTGTCTAGGGCGTTAGGCGATGCGCATAAAGCAACAAGTTGGCACTGTAGGCAGCTTGAGTTAAACCTTGTTTCACCCAGCGCCTTGAGCAGCTCTTGAGCTTGGCTGTGCAGAGTACTGTACCCAACTCTTGAGCTTGGCTGTGCAGAGTACTGAACACAACTCTTGAGCTTGGTTGTGCAGAGTACTGAACACAACTCTTGAGCTTGGTTGTGCAGAGTACTGTACACAACTCTTGAGCTTGGCTGTGCAGAGTACTGTACACAACTCTTGAGCTTGGCTGTGCAGAGTACTGTACACAACTCTTGAGCTTGGCTGTACATAGTACTGAACACTTTTTACTCTTGAGCTTGGCTGTGCAGAGTACTGTACACAACTCTTGAGCTTGGCTGTGCAGAGTACTGAACACAACTCTTGAGCTTGGTTGTGCAGAGTACTGAACACAACTCTTGAGCTTGGCTGTGCAGAGTACTGAACACAACTCTTGAGCTTGGCTGTGCATAGTACTGAACACAACTCTTGAGCTTGGCTGTGCAGAGTACTGAACACAACTCTTGAGCTTGGCTGTGCAGAGTACTGTACACAACTCTTGAGCTTGGCTGTGCAGAGTACTGAACACAACTCTTGAGCTTGGCTGTGCAGAGTACTGTACACAACTCTTGAGCTTGGCTGTGCAGAGTACTGAACACAACTCTAGAGCTTGGCTGTGCAGAGTACTGAACACAACTCTTGAGGTTGGCTGTGCATAGTACTGAACACAACTCTTGAGCTTGGCTGTGCAGAGTACTGAACACAACTCTTGAGCTTGGCTGTGCATAGTACTGAACACAACTCTTGAGCTTGGCTGTGCATAGTACTGAACACAACTCTTGAGCTTGGCTGTGCAGAGTACTGAACACAACTCTTGAGCTTGGCTGTGCATAGTACTGTACCCAACTCTTGCGCAACAGGGCTTTTGAATTTATTACATTACATGATTATTGCTTTAGGTCCAGCGGACTAGACTATTCAATTTATTTAGAAACAAATTATAGTTTTGCGGGTGGGGAAGAATAAAGTTGTGGGGAGGAATGGAAATGTTTAGTGGAGGGAGAGGAGAGGGGAGGGGAGTGTTTAGTAGGAGGAGGGGAGGGAATTGTTTAGTGGGGAGAGGAGAGAGGAGGGGAGTGTTTAGTGGGGTTATGGGGAGTATTTAAGGGGGAAGGGATGAGAGGGGAGGGGAGTGTTTAGTGGGTGGGGAGGGGCGGTATCTGTGGGTGGGAGTGGGTGGAATCTGACGTGGAGAAAATGGTCGATAATTTAAAACTATTGCACACCGAGGTTTCGTGCAGCGCAGGGTAGTTTGCGTAGCGCCACTGCAGGGCTATGGATGAAACAGTGGGTTGTATCTCTGGAACTTTGGTCCGTACGAAGGGTAGAGCGGTGTTCGGCGCGGCTCAAAGAGATGGACCTTCCAATTAGACGAAGCTCTCATTTCGAGCACGCACACGCTGCAAGCAAAAAAGGGAAAATAAATAAATAAACATTTCTCGCGGGCCGCTGCGGTGAACAGTGGCTACATGCGGCTACCGGTAGGCTAGAGGAGAGAATGGGTTAATACATGTATAAGTATTTACTGCTGGTTCTACTAGTACTTTTATGGAGGGGAAAAACTGCATTAATTTATAATTTATGCATTTATGTTAATATTGTTCACTAGTTCAAGAGCTGCTCAAGGCGCTGGAAAAACCCGGTGTCTAACTCCAGCCTCAAACTCCTGCCTTTATTTAGTAATTTTCAGAAAATTTAGTTTTGTGTTGTGGCGAAATGATTGCACCTTGAGTGAGCACAGGAAACATTCACCTGAACCAACAATTTAATGAGCACAGGAAACATTCACCATCCATGAGCAAAGGAAACATGCACCAACCAACAATGGGCTCAAGAAACATTAGCACAGGAAACGTGCTCCAACAAAACTTTAAATTAGGCAAGTTTGAGACGATAGGTCCCCAAATGATGAACGAAACATCGTACAACAGCCATCCCAGTCCACACAGCTGTGCTGGTTCTCTTGAGTTTCGGCGGTTCTGGTAAGGAGCGAGGTCGATGAAATAGGCACCTCCTCATCGCGACCTTAACGGCTCTCTTCTTAGAAATGAAAAGTTTGAGAAAAAAACAAAACAACTATCAGAATAATAGTCCACTCCACCCCCACCCCTCATTTCCCCACCCTCCACACACACACACCCATCTTTCTTTTCTGCAGTATGGGGATGATTGAAACAGCCATAAACATTGAATTCCCTCTTGTCCCGCGTGCGACGAATAATAATAATAATAATAATAATAATAATAATAATAATAATAATAATAATAATAATAATAATAGTAATGTTACACTCGTTCGATGTTGGTGTTTTTCTATCAGTAGTTGATTCAGCCCCGATGCTTAAGTACTGATAAAGTGTAACTCAGGTTCGTTCACAGGCGCTTGTATCTATTATAACCAAAGGGAGGCGCGTCACAGGCATAGGCGCTCGCGTGTCCAGATACAAGCGCCTGTGGGTTCGTTTATCCACGCAGCCTGCTCACTCAGCAACAAGGCAAAGTCTTCGTATGTAGTTTTCAAACTTTATTCAGCGTTCATCAACAACTGCATAGGCCTACAATCGCCTTTTCACTCTCCTCGTTTTACTTTCAACTCACTATCAACCCACCCCTTTTGAAACAGTGCGGCACTTATATAGTCTCTCTATACTCTAGAACAATTTAGGACACGCCAGAGTGACGCACCACAACCAATCAAATAAAACTTCGTCATCACTGACTTACGTCATACAACATTCTTTCTGTCCAAGAATGTTCTCAAATATCGCGAAACTTCGATCGATAGTAAACATGCAGATCTAGAGAATTCTCCAACAATATCGACCAACAAAAACCACCAACGTTATACAAAGCTTCTTCTAACAACAACGCAAACTCAAATCAAAGGTAAATACACTCTATTATTGAATACTTTGCAAAACGAAACGATTAGATCTATCGTGCGCGTTTCTGACATACTATCCTTCGCGTTTCAACGTAACAAGTAATAGGAATAATAATAATAGTATGTAGCCGAGCGGAGAAGTTGACTCCCGTCTCTCGGCCACGACCTTGAGAACATTGCTCCACCCGAGCTGTTATTTTCTTTTTATCCCTCAAAAGAGGGACATAAAAATATTTGCCCTGCAAGGCGGTGAAGCGTGGTTGGGAGTACCGGGTTGCCGGCTACTAGTGCCACGCACTCTACTGCAAAGTCGCTGCCACTGACCTGCATAAAATGCCTGCCGACAATGTGGTCCCGCTCGCCACCAAAAGCAGCACACGAATGGTCAGCCGGGGAGAACAAATGTCGTGTCGCCTTGTCCTGCGTAACCCAATGGCATACCCAAAGGATTCTGCAAAGCAGGAGCCACCGTGACCCAATGTTAGTCTAACCAAGAAAGTCAAGGTAGACAATTTCTTTCCCAAGGCTCAAGCAGTCGCCTCCCTTTCCGCTACAATAATAATACTAATACTAATAATAATAATAATAATAATAATAATAATAATAATAATAATAATAATAATAATGATGATAATGATACTACTCCTACAACTACTAGTACTACTACTGATGATGATGATGATGATGATGATGATGTTGATAATAATAATAATGGAAGCTATATGCGCGCTATTCCTAAATCAGTCTCAAAGTGCGGCGATCTGTATACAACATTACCAGCTGACATGTTACAGACACCCAAACATTTGGTGAAAAGACAAGTAGCTAGTATTAGAAGAAGGAAAGAAATTTAAATTTCATTTATGATTTTGTTTAAAAAGACAGACTGCATCCAATACCATTATTGAAGAGAGGAAGGAAACCGGAGTACCGGAGAAAACCCTCGGTGACCAGTCACGCAAGTTCGTCCCATGAGGGGTAGGAACCCGCGACCTTTGGCCTAGGAAACAGGCACCCTATCAAACGGTGTGCTACGTTGTTGTGGTTAGATAGATTAACGTCCCCGGACACATGAAGCGTATAGGGTACAGTGCTACCAGACCGCGCCGTCGTTTTGTTCGCTTAAAAGGTGACCGGAGTTCCACCCTCTGAGTGACTTACGATTTCCAAATCCGAAACCACCTATAAAAATAAATGATGAGAACAATGGCCAGCTATTTAAGGTGATTTGCTGCACGCACGCACCGCCAAAACAAGCTTGCAAGAATCAGAAGAGGTTCCCTAAGTGATGGGTTTGGGGTTTTCACGCTAACATTTGTTGCACCTCAGTCGTTACTGGGAAGTAAACCTACCAAGAAAACAAGACCATCAACTCGTCTGTACGTATTGGGCTAACATGAATGATGGAGCCCAAGATCGAACACCGTCTTTGCAGTTGCCTAGGTCTAGGGTCTACTTGTGTCAATGGTCGACCGTTATCCCGCACAGTGGCGCTGGCAACAGTAGTGTGAAACTTTCATCGCTCTTGAATTGACCAACTGCATGACTACAATGGGTCCGGTACATTATAGCTTCTTTGAAGTCCAACAAGAATGCCAGAATCAGAACGGGGAACACCTTATGTTTACCAAAATACGAAACTCAAGAGCTCACATGCACTTTATATAAGTGTGCATCGAGAGGAAAATAATTCTAATCAAGGCCAAGGTGGAACGACCTGATCAGTAGTCTACGAAATGATATATTATTCATTTCACAAAGTGTGAAGATCGAACGGCCTGTGTCGGCGAGGCAAACAGTTCCTCTGTTGAACTTAGAAGAGTGTGCAAAGAACATGGTCCAAATGTCATGTCAGTAAGCTACTTCGGTTATGCGTCGAACAACGATGAACATTTTTATTTTGTTTGCGTTATATCTGTTTTTTTATACTCAAATGCTGTCTTGGCATTTAGTTTGTAGGCCTATCTATGAGTTATAGGCCTATGCTGCATCGCTGATAAATGCAAAATTGTGTTTGCCGACTTGGAAATCACAGCTAAACACATCCCTTTTCATGTAAATTGTCCGCAAAAGCTTACATGAGATTAAGCGCACCAAATATTCAAGTTTTTGTGTGCAAAATCACAACTAAACATATCACTTTTCGTGTAAATAGTTCGCGAGAGCTCACAAATAATAAAGTTTGTTTGTGTGTGTGTGTGTGTGTGTGTGTGGGTGTGTGTGTGTGTGTGTGTGTGTGATCTTTTCTGTGTGTATTGAAGGGTTGAAGTTAGATGGTTTGGTCAGTGTCAGTTAAATCTATTTTTTTGACGGGGTTGTCATCAGAGAGCACTCCGGTGTGACATCGTCAAAGTTTATAGTATCTTATTTAGGCTGGGAGCGACTGGGAGCATTCTGATTGGTCGACGCATTAAAAACATTCGACGCATGCGCACAGTGATATCGTAGTCTTAGTAAGGGTTAGGGTTAGGGTTTAGGGTTACGACGCCTAAAAACATCGTGAAAACGCCGGCCCGACTTAACCTGGCGCATGCGCAAAGGCGCCCGGCTAAAGTAAGACACCCGGAACTTACAGGATGTTACACCGGAACCGCCCAACGACTGTGTTGCGACGCGTGACAGAGCACAACATATCAAAGCTATATGTGCCACAAAGCACTGAGAAGACGGACGTTTATGCATCTCAGTGAAACGGTAACAACGCTGGAGCCTTTGAGTTGATTCCGAGGTGGCTCCAAGCATGCATCACTCTTGGGTTCCAGTCAACACCACCGACAGTGCAGCAAGGTGGCGAAACTAATGTAAAGAAAAAAAATTCAAACAATCAACTGTTGCTAATACGAAAAAGGAAAGAGTTGTTTTGACCAGTTCTTGGTATGGCCGATTGCAGCATGGTTCCTGCTACAGTGAAGCGCAGATTACCCTCAAATTACTCAAGCTGGCGGCGCTAAGAAGAAATCGATAGCAAGACTAATCGCTCAGACTTCAGTCTGTTCACTCTATCTATACACAATAATCTCTAAAACTATGTTATATAGCACGGGACAGCCTTACTCAGCTGCTCGCTTGTTTAATGCTTTTAACCTTTCATTGACAGTCTGGAACAAAATAAAGCTATGGTTCCGTTCTTAAAGTGAATCGTTCAGCATGGGATGGGGGTAAACGTGTTGAATGCTTGGACATTTAATTATTTATGGCCTAAAAGCACGGGAAATAACCCGGTCACTGTAACAAAATTAAAAGTAAAAAAATGAAAATTAACAAGTTTACACACACACACATACCCACACACACACACACGCACGCACACCCAACCACCTTTTGCGTTTTGTTTTAAATAATCCCCACCCTTTGTGTCTCATATTTTTAAGAATATACTTATTTTATTTTCTTCTTGAACATCCGTCTCCTACAAAATGTTGACATTTGGCTAGGATTTTCTCTCATAATTGAAAACCACAAATATGAGGGTGCTGTTCCGGGGTCATCTTCATGCCTAGAATTCAAAATTAATCTCCAAATTCCCTTTATATTCAGAAGGGTTCGTGTTCTAGCGTGATACGATTTTGAGCAGCATCTGTGCAATCCACTCAAAGTAAAGCAATCGGACAAAAAAAATTTGTAGACGAGCAGAAATTAAATGAACAACATTAAAGGCTTCAGGTTTCGCTGAACGATGGATCTTATTCCCAGACCACGGTGCTCAAGACGAAGTAAAGAGAACATTACGAGAGAAATACATAAACGAATGACTATACTGATTAACATCAAAATGGTGATGTTACATTTTGGCTCAATCATACATTTTTCAAGTGGGGCAATACTCATATGAACTTGATAAGAATCTGTGCCAGTGAATTGCGTGATCTCGGGGCCCGTTACGTGGCAAAGAGTTGGGTGGTTTTTTTTTTCTGTTCTGTTCTGGCACACGCATCTTCGTGATTGATGCCTGCATTGCAAGGCATGCAATTTACGTCTTGGGTAATGCAGGCGACTGCACAGTATGGGACCTGATCTCAATTTTGGCCCTTTTTCACCAGCACGGCTGGAGGCTGCAAGCTGCTAGCGCGGTGGACTCTGATTGCAGGAAGACATGGAACAGCTTACACCGAGTATATGAACATTACATTACATTATATGATTATTGCTTTAGGTCCAGCGGACTCTTCCGAGCCAAATCAGGACCAGACAACCCCCGATTCGCATAAAAGATCTGCTGAAACAACCCCAGTGGTAAATCTGAATGCTCTCCACCAGCCAATCACTTTACAATAAAGGCATTCCACGCAGGGGACGCTGAGGCTATACTCTAATTTATCGAACCCCCGTTTACAAAAACAAAATAGAATACAAACATCATTATAAATTATCAACAAAACACATACATATAAAATGCCTACATTGATAAATAATAACATCATAGGAAGCCATAGTGACCACCTGGCAGAAAGCGTCCAATATTCCCAAGCTGATCTAACAGACCTCACACACAAATAAGGAGTCTTTTCCCGGAAGAGTTTTCAAGAAAAAGGTAGGTGACTGGTCTAGCGAAGAAGAAGATAGCATAGCAGATTAATAGAACAGAGCAGGAATGAGAAAGAACAAATGAGAAAGACAGCGACAGTGGGAATTTAAAGCACTAAATGTCCAGAAAGTGGGGACACTATTTATACTGAAACCCCCGGTACCCCAACGGGGCAAGTATATGAACAAGATTTGTGTGTACAGTATTGAGTAAAATGAAACCCTTTAAACCAGGAATAGATTAGGTGAGATCCATATTCATCGACTGGGATCGTATATCAAGAAAAGTCAACAAATCTGTATCACTCACGATGGAGAATTAGGCTTAACTATTGCACATCGGGTCTTAGCAAACCAATGGAATTACAAGAAAACACCAACCCATAGGATTACAGGAAAGCATGGAATTCTAATAACAAAACTGAAACGTACCATAGTCCGCGCTTTCTGTGCTCTAGTTTCATGTAAGCTATCTCAGTCCTTCGTTGCGCAATACTATGCAAAAGCTGGCTTTCAGGTTAATTAAGCTGTATACGTTGTTCAGCGTAGTATTGGAGCATTCCAAAGCTTTGGAAGGTGGTCAAGCGCCTCGAACAGCCCTAACAGTAAGGTGAGCTAAGAAGCGCTCATACAGGTTTTTACCGTTTTAGCACAATGAGAACCCAAAACCTGGATAGACAATTAATAATATACTTGGGACGGAACGACAGCGTTTTTCATCCTAATTTCGGCGTACTGCCGCTTGACAGCAGACATGGTTTGTACAAAATATCCCATAAATAATAATAATAATAATAATAATAATAATAATAATAATAATAATAATAATAATAATAATAATAATAATAATAATAATAATAATAATAATAATAATAATAAATGTCGATTTATATAGCGCCGAATCACACGCTTGGCTCTCCGCGCTTGACACATTCATACACCATTTATACTACACAACAACAGTAGGTATATAAAATCTAAATAAATTCACTAAAAATGTATCGTCCCCTGTGCGCTTATGTGTCCGGGGACGTTAATCTATTTAACTAACTAACTAAAAATGTACAACATAATATTAAAAACATTCAATAAAAATATTACATTTAAAAACATAAAAAGGCAACTAAAACTATTATAAAAAAACACTTTTAAAAGGCAACCAACACTTATAAGAATTATTAAAAGTGAACACCATTGCCCGTGGAGCGCCACGACATGTTTGCATACTAGACTGATGATGAGATTAATTCATGTACGTTATTGAGAAGGTGAAAAGGAGCTATAGAAGGTGTTTCTGGAAAAGATATGTTTTGAGCTGTCGTTTAAACGCTTGTTGTGTTTGCGCATGGCGGATATTGTGTGGAAGGGAATTCCACTGAATGGATGCACAGAAAGCAAAGGTGTTTTCTCCATAGGTTTTTGTTGTGACAAGTGGGATGATGAAGGTGCGTTGGTCTGATGAGGAACGGAGCTGTCTGCGTGGTACGTAGGGAATAAGCATGTAAGAAAAGTATGCAGGGGAAGTGCCGAAGAAAAAGTTGAAGCAGAGTGTGGAAAGTTTGTATTCTATGCGTGCAGATATGGGCAACCAGTGCAAGGAACGTAGTAGGGGAGTGACATGATCTCTTCTGCAAGCCTTGAGAACAAGGCGTGCAGCTGCATTTTGTAATTTTTGATGTTTGTAGAGAAGATCTTGGGAGCAGCCTGCAAGAAGAGAATTGCAGTAATCCAGTTTTGAAAGAACAAAAGAGCAGACTAAGATGATCGTGGTTTGTTGTGAAAGACAAGAGCGAATAGAACTGAATTAAAAGGAAATCAAAATATGCTACTGTCCTATCCTATCCTATCCCTTAACTCTGAGGTCATTGGGGCACCACAGATGATCGTTTAACCAGCGTACTCCATCTTTCTTTGCTATATGCTACTGACAGAGAGAATTATTATTTCGGGTACAGTTAGAGCTCTGTCTCCATTAATATCTGATACTATGTGTTCTTGCACGTCTACCGGTACAGAACGGTATTAGTCAGAATCCTGTTGTGCCTGCCGAAATCAAAGAAGGCGAGGATCTTAAAAGGAAAGCGCTGTAGTCCTCCATTTTGCCTGCACGCGCATCTGAACGTGACATCTATTTAAAACGGAACACCGGATACGATGGATCACAGGCAGCGCCGCGCCATTGCTTCTACATAGATACGTCATTATCGCTTCCGTTCCTCCGCGCTCCTCGCTTCCTGCGATGGAACTCCTCAAGCAAGCACGTGCAAAAACTAAGATCTGTTTTCGGTGGTTGTTTTTTTTCTTCCCGCTGTGTTTTCAGTCTACAACTATGGTTATGTGCTGCACGTTTTCAGTGAGTACGTGCGCTGTAAAAAGAAAAGGAACAAACATGAAAGGTAGAATATGTTTTAGTTTAGTAACCACAGTGCAAGTTGCTTGTGGACAACGTAGTTCTTTAAAATATCTCTAAGCCCTAGTAGATCAGGGTGTCGGATAGCGCAGTGGTTGGAGCACTCGCTACTGTGTCGCAAGATAAGCACCGCCCAGTGCGGTTTGCACTTGGATGGGTGACCGCAAAACGTGAAGCGACAAATAACAACGCCCCCAGTTGACTCAACTGTGACTGAGTACCTACTCCCTTAAGAGTGGGGAAGGTAAAGCAGAAAGAGAGAGAGAGATGGGCATCACCCTCATTACGCTGACTCAAGATAAGTGTGATCTCCAACATCACGCTCCCCTACGGCCACAAGGCTATGGGACTATCTTTACCTTTACCTAGTAGATCTAAGGGCGGGAAAAAAAGTGTTTGCTGTGGAATATAACCCGTATTTGTTCGTTTTCGTAGCGAAAGCACGGTAGCCGCAATGCATCGCCAGTCATAACAAAGAAGGTAGCGCTCACCAACCGCTCCTACTTTGAACCGTGACCTATCCCAACCTCTTTGCTATTGATGAAGCCAGAACTAAGGTGTCTGGATAACATGAGTGCAGGCGCCTGTGTTTTCTGTGTGCAATGCACGCGTTTGTATGTGTGTGTGTGTGTGTGTGTGTGTGTGTGTGTGGTGTGTGTGTGTGGTGTGTGCGGGTATTTATATGTATTGTACACGTGTGTGGGTGAGTAGGGGGATGGAGAAAGGGAAGGAAAATGACCGATACCCGGCGCTGACAGGGCCAGGCATGCGGAAAGCAATATCAAGATATGTACTATAGCACTGTTTCATAATGAAAGCGACAGTGGCGGATCGGTTGCGGCCCTTGGGTTCGGCTAGTTCCGGTTGAAGCAAGAAAGATGCAGGGTTATATAAATTATATTTCTCTTGTACAATCGTTCAAATTTTACTCAGGGTGGCTGCTTGCCTAAACATTGATTGCTGATTTGTTTGTTCAGTAGGCCTAATTCGTTTGTCCGTGACCTACATTCACGAGAAATTCGAAGTCTCTTTCTTTTTCTTTGCTTTAATTTTTTAATTGAGAAATGTTAATTTTGCAGTTTATCTAGAAGATAACATTATTATACAGTAGAATAATTTTTGTTTTTAATTCAGTGAAGCAACTGCAATTATGTCTTATTATTTTCAGTCTTTCAGTTGTTATTATTATTAGTTGTAGTAGTATTGTTATTATTATTATTATCATTATTACCATATATTAATTATTAGTTGTCTGTTGGTGCTGCTGTTGTATTACTATTATTATTATTATTAGTTGTAGTTGCATTGCTATTATTATTATTTTATAATTATAAATTACTCTAATGATTACGATTATTATTAATATTATGATGATTATTTTGTATTATTACTCTTATTATTATAATGATTATTATTATTATTATTATTATTATTATTATTATTATTATTATTATTATTATGATCTAGGATGGATCTAAGGCATGGAAGAATGGGTGAGTGTTGTAGTTGTGTATACATATACTGTTTGTGTTTGTTTGTATGTAGATTATAGTCACACGACACTTTCGCATATAGGTGACTACTGGACCGATTTATACTGACACCAGCGGGCCAGTTGTTGGTAAAGGGGAAAATAATATGATCACACGTTGACCAATCCGGGATTCGAACCAGCGACCTTTCGGTTACTAGCAAGACGCTCTTACCAACTGAGCTACCCGGCCCCTCTACATATACTGTGTGTGTGTGTGTGTATGAGTTTATAGTCCCCTCTCTTCCCGGTAAGGATTTTCAGAGAGGAGACTTATATAATTATCTCTGTGTTAAATGTGTACGCATGGGTATGTGGCTGGTTATCTGTTTATGCATGTGTGTTAGTGTTTATAGATTTGTATTTTGGTATGGAAGTTGTTTTTGATAGTATATCAAATGTATCAATATTGTATGTCCATGTTTGTAATAATTTTGATGTTGTTATCTCCTTCCTTATTGCACTGCTAAACAAATATCCATGCCTTGTGTTTGGACAATAAAGAATCTTGAATCTTATTTTACATTGTTGTAATCTTTCCGAATCAGTCGCAAACGTTGTTCCCACAATAGTTTCAGTGTTTTGTTAGCTGGTAATGTGTGTAACTTGACAATGCGCCCTTCAATTACTTTTCCTGCGAAATTAGGGCAGCAAACGCAATACTGTTTTTCTCCGCCACAAGTCTTCAGTCTACGTGCTGCCATGCTTAATACTCAACCGGAACTAGCCGGTGTACGTGGCATAGGTGAAGGCAGGGCCGGATAACTCTATCTGCACTAGTTTTGCAACAGTGCTATATAATTTGGGGTGATTATCCTTCACGTCCACAGTTGTGCCTTGCAAGTATAAAGGAGATTTTGCTCTGAATCCCGATACAGGGGATGAGAAGAAGAAGAAGAAGAAGAAGGAGGAGGAGGAGGAGGAAGAGGAGGAGGAGGAAGAGGAGGAGGAGGAGGACAAGAAGATGATGATGAGGATGAAGATGATCATGATGATACATTACATTACATGATTATTGCTTTAGGTCCAGCGGACTCTTCCGAGCCAAATCAGGACCGGACAACCCCCGACCCGCATAAAAGATCTGCTGAAACAACCCTAGTGGTAAAACTGAATACTCTCCACCAGCCAGTCTTTTTACAATAAAGACATCCCACGCAGGGGACGCTGAGGCTATACTGTAATTTATCGAACCCCCGTTTACAAAAAATAGAATACAAACATCATTATAAATTGTCAACAAAACACATACATATAAAATGCCTACATTGCTAAATAATAACATCATAGGAAGCCCTAGTGACCACCTGGCAGAAAGCGTCCAATATTCCCAAGCTGCTCCAACAGACCTCACACACAAATAAGGAGTCTTGTCCCGGAAGAGTTTTCAAGAAAAAAATGTAGGTGACTGGTCTAGCGAAGAAGAAGATAGTATAGCAGATTGATAGAACAGAGCACTGAGAGCAGGAATGAGAAAGAACAAATGAGAAAGACAGCGAAGTGGGAATTTAAAGCACTAAATTTCCAGAAAGTGGGGATACTATTTATACTGAAACCCCCGGCCCCCCAACGGGGGTGATCATGATGATGATGAAATAAGATTATGACGAGAGAAGAAGAACAAGAAGAAGCACAAGCAGAGGGAACAATGTGTGTGCGAGAATTTTGATGGATGCGTGCTTTGAGTAAAATTGTTTCTCTTATATGACAGCACATTGTACATTCTCAATAATAATAATACCAAAGTAGATTTTTTTTGTTTTCCTTCGTCTTTTTATTATTAATGAAATAACTGAAGTTTAGTAAGTAAAAGTAGAATGGTCGCATTGTAAATTCGCCTAGATGCAATAAAGCACGCGTGACGACAAAGTAATTAGATTAATTCTTCAGGCTTTGTCCCTCGCTAATAGTCAACAGTTGTAAGCCTACGAATGCACAATACCAAAGACTATGAAAACATACTATATATGCAGTCTACAACAAGGAGTGGACTCCACTTAGGGAAGTGGACAGCAGTGCCTTATGGATCGGGAATACAACTCGAAATTCATTAACATATACGCACGTGACAGACTATACCTTTTCTACAATAATAAACAATTTAATTTGCTAAATTGTTACAAATCATAACTTTATGCAGAACGAACAGAACAACAACAACAACAATCAAGTGCTTGTTTGTGACCTCTGATACTTTTAAAGTACGTGCTTCCCGGCACTTCAGTCGACCGTGTCACATGACACCGTCGAGATAGCAAACGGAGATGCATCGGAAGTGAATAAGTGAAGTGTTTTCCCTCTCTGCAGGAAGCGTACAACCGCGGTCTATTGCGGCTGTCTTTGTATAACGTCGAGCGGTTCGTTATACATGTGGCCAGGTCATTTCCAAACCACTTGGTCGTAAGAGTCACAATCACCGTCGAGTGTGACTTGTGATCATAGTTAGCAGGCTGTGTGCAGTACAGAAGGTATGTGTACAGGGCTGTATGACTTAATGTTACTTGTCAGCATGGTGACAATGACACCACTGCCATTTGAAGTTGCGCCTTTCAAGGGGACCTATACTACTATTACTATTACTACTACTACTAATGTTGATTATGAACTAGAAGGATAAAGCCCATATATGAGACACATGCTCCTTATGGAACTTGCAATATTTAACCTCAAAATGAGTGCCCAGAAAAAAAAACCCACACAAAATGAAACCGTTGCATTAAAATGCAAAGTAAGCTTAATACCGACTTTGATCTTTCTATGCTCTTAACCTTGAGATGACCTTGACCTCCAGCTTCAAATAAACTCATGCACTATCAAATAAAATACAGCACATGTTGTATTATGAAAAAAAAAACAACAACCAAAAACGTTGAACTTGGTATGACCTTGACCTTGGAGTGTGAACACATTTGTATAGTATGTGTTTCTCATATATCTATTATGCTTCAAAAGAATCATAAGTTCAATAATAATAACCTAGAACAAAAGTGACATTTTGTGAAACTTAAAAAAAAACAACAACTAACATTTGTTGACCCTGTGACCTTGACCTTGAAGTGAAGTCAGTCATTTATGAGGTCTCATGGGTATACACCATCTTACTAAGTTTGTTTGTGATAGTTGAAATAGGTTCTGAGATATTAATTTACTTGCAAGTTTAAGCGCACCGAGCATGCTAACTTGGCCTGGATGAATTCGCGCTATATAAGTGTTCATCATCATCATCAAGTTTCGCACAGACAGACGGCGGAAAGACAGACAGACGGGCGGACGGATATTAAAAAAAAAAAAGAAGCCATTTCTGGACTATTTAGGGCTAGGACTGATCTCGCACAAATGTGCAAAAATATAGACTTGTGTGTGGGTGTGTGTGTGTGTGTGTGTGTGTTTGTGTGTATGTTGGTTTACATAAACTCTATGCATGTGAGTCAAAAAAGGTTAGAGATGATGACAAAAGATGCTGATGGTGATAATAATGATGAAAAAGATGATGATGGACAGGCACAAAATCAAAGTAGACTACTTGGTTTGAGATAGTTTTCTCCCTTTTGTACGTTTTGTAATGTTATAAAGCTCCCGTTCATACGGGTGATGTCTCCTATAGGGTTTTTATAACACTATGACATAGAGACAGAGCTGTAATGTGCTGTGCATAGTCCACGGCGCGCCACATATTGCAAACGAGTTTACTGGACGCGAACTTGTTTTTTCCAACCTAGTTCCAGTCATTCGCCGAAAAAGGCAATTACCGAAGTCGAACGAAGCTCTCCGAGTCGAGCGAAGCTATCCGATGTTTTACGAACGAATGCTGGCAGGACTACGTGAAACCACAGGCTGGGAAGTCTCGTCTTTCGTAGGCCTCAATTACATACTATACTACGTACGTATCAGAGAGTATTCCTGGTCTATGGTACGTATGTAGGAGGCCCACAAGTTTACAAAGACAAAAGGAGGAGGAACAACGAAGCTTAACGTCCTATTGCATCAGCGTTAAGGACGATCACCACATCGCCACCCTGACAACAATGATTATCATCATCATAAAAAAAAGACAAAAGAAAAGACTTCAGAGCCTGTGGTGAAACATCCGTGCATAAAAATAGCCGCTGTTGCTTCTAGATCTACTTATGAAACTGTAAGTCAAGTCGAGATTCGCATTTTGAAGCAGTTAGTATTGTAAGCCCTGGACTGGCCAGAGCTTATTTTTACATGAACTCTTATTATTAATTTTTCTACAACTATTTATTATCATACTCCCTGAAACTTTTTATTGAAGAATGTGCAGAAAAATAGCTTTTATTCAAAATACAAATTCGTAGCAGAAGTTACCCTTGTTTCCGCCCTTGCTGTGTCTGCCAAGATTTAGCAACCCACTTCAGAAATGAGCTCCAAGCCTAAGGTGAGGGAAAATTCTTCATTCTGACTTTATTTTGACTTTATCTTTTTATAAACATACAGAAATGTTACAGTGGATACTATTCGAGCAAACGTTGAAGCGGAATTGCCGTAATTAGGCTACAAACTAACATTCTTTATTTCCGTGTGATGAAGAATAGGCCTATCATACGGTACATTTAGAAACCAGAACTAATCTATTGAACAGCAGTTTAGATCTAAAGAATAAAAATAAAAGGGGAATTATACTGCAATTTGTGTAATCATTTGTGTAGCTTTGAGTGAATATTTGGTGACTGGAAAAGTTGCATACTGAGAATTTATGTTTTATTCATGTGAGCTGTGACCGGTCGAATAGTCATAATATGAAGAAGACTGTGACTGTTTGGATCTAGCTGTGGTTGATGTTCTTTTAGATGGAATCTAGAGAATCTGCTTGATCAAATGTAGAAAAAGAATGTAAATTTTCTTGTGCAGTGAAACATTAGAGTGTAATTGTGTGAAAATGTTTAATTTATTTATAAAAAGGATTCGATGTTTAGAGTGCCAAGAGTCTCGAAGTTTAGCGTGTTAACCAGCGAGATTTGTTTCTATTGATGGCCTGTGCACCGTTTTTCTTTAGTTTAGTTTGAGAAAATTGGGAACTCAGAATTTTTCTTGACAGTTTGTTACTTGTTAGCTGAAGTTTGCCAGCAAGTCTAATCATAAAATTTATAGTTATGAAATGTATTTGAGTGACAATTGAATTGTGTCGACACTTACCTGTGTTATTGAGAATGGCCCCAGCTAGGTCAAATGTGCCAGCTAGTGTTCGATTTGACAAGCCAATTTTCTTTCGTAATTTAATAATAAGTCCTGTGCTCCGTTGATGCTAGAAGTCCGACGAAACTGGCTCATGTTTTGCACCGGGAATTAGTTACTGTCAACTTTTGAAGAAATAGAAATCTTAGATAGTTCGCGACGCTTCTCCCAGCTTTGCACCGTTCGTTGTACATGGGACGCCAATATCCGGGTCCCCTGGTTCAAATACATGGTCTGCTGGCAGAGATTTCATTGGTCAACGGCTATGTTTTGCTTATACATCGTAATAAAAGGACCATTTCTGTGCAGAAATGGTGTGTCTCATATCGTTTTGATAACCGCTAGCACCCGTGAGCTTATTTTCCTTTTAAAAAAACTAAAGAAGTCCTTTTTATTATTGTTTGTAACTTTAGATCCTAACCAAAGCAGAATTATCTAAGATATTAGCCCGGCCTTGCTCACGTTAAAATGAAAAGTGAAAGTGACAGTAAAATGTTAGAACGAAATTGATAAGTATGCAAAACCGAAAGTGAATTTTATAAAAAGTTGTTTTACCTTACAGAATTCTAAATTTGTAAATAGTATTCGACAGTTAGAATTGTTCAGTTATTTTGTTGAAGAAGTTAGTTATAAAAAGTAGTAATTTATAAATTAGATTTTATTTTCTTTTATTATTGAGAAAACCCTCAACGTAAATGGCAAGAAATGATTCTGAGAAGCGAAATTTTTCTAGAAGTTCCGAACATATTTTCTTTTCTTTCTTTTCGCTGCCTGGAAATAATCAATTAGTATTGTAATGTAAAATAATTGGTAAACTGGTCATTGTATTATTTTTATGCCACAAAGGAATTCAATTCCTGAGTTGAGAGAAATAAGTAAATTCAAAGTTTGAACGATCAAAGCAAGTTTTTGTTTAGCCTAACGTCAACGTACTAGTATTCTGTTTGTGTGGTTTTCCGTTTCGTTTCTATCTGCGCTAGAACTGTTTGTTGTTGTAGTAAAAATTCTTTCTAACTTCCCTTTGAGCGACAGAACGTGTGAATGTTTTTCCTTATTTTTGGAGGAATTATTAACACAAGACATCATAGACGAGCAACACAATAAAATGGATGCAAGCAAAGCAGAGTAGATTTTGTCTGCTCCACGGTCCGTGGAAGTTGATGGACCAGGGAGGGGGATGAGAAGAGATTCTTTACACTGAGGTGTATGTGAGGTCTCAGTTCCTGGTCGTGGCTAAAGAAGTGACCGTGGAGTCGGAGAAAATATAAATTAACATATCGCAAGAAACATGCATTCAGCACACATAGACAAGACAAAAGTAGAAAAGATTTTTATTTTATTTTGATTTTATTTTCATATTTGCTTGTCGGGCCGCGCGCGCGGCTGCTGCCGTCTGGGGGTCTTCCTTCCTCTCTCTCTCCCTCCCCCCGGTGGGAAAAGTTGGCAAGGGGGGGAGAGGGGTTCTTGAGGGGTTGCTCAGCTGTCCTGACAAGATTTTTTGGAGTGACCGGTAAAAAGGGGAAAGGGGGAGTTTGGCCTCGGGCGGGGCGGTGTGCGCGTGGCTTACAAGTATTATTATTACTTTATGAGGATTAATATACTGACACAATTAGTAATAAAGAGTAAAAGTAATACATAACACATTAATGCACACATACAACGATTTCACATCTATATCAACAATAAAACAATGACAAAACTTCAAAGCGCTATGGATACGTTGATGTCCCTTCAGCACAACAAGGCAAAGCAAGTTTATAATGGTCTTAAAACACATTGACATTTTTATTGCAAGCACCAAAGCAATTATTTATTTAACTAATATTATTCTTTTTAACTGATGCAGTAAATTTGTTATATGTATTTCAATGATATGTATTTTAATGAGAAACACGTATTAAAGAAATGTTGCGTGGCAGGCGGAAATTTCCATAAATCATCTGAAAACTTTGGTAAATCTATAAGAAAAAATAACCAGTAACACCATCTGAATATTTTGGGTTACACCCAACTTGAGCAAAAACAAACAAAACGTCACTGACCATATTTACACCACTGAGCACGCACAGCAGCACACTATTCTTTTCTTTTCTTTTTTTAAAATTAATACTACTACTACTACTACTACTACTACTACTACTACTACTACTACTACTACTACTACTACTAATAATAATAATAACAAATAATAATAATAATAATAATAATAATAATAATAATAATAATAATAATAATAATAATAATAATAATTATTATTATTATTATTATTATTATTATTATTATTATTATTATAACAAACAAACAAAACAAATAAATTAATTAAAGATTTAACTAAATAATATACTACTACTACTACTACTACTACTACTACTACTACTACTACTACTACTACTACTACTAGCGAAGTTGTGGTCTTGATTTTGTGGTCCTGATTCGGCTCTTTGCAGTCCGCTGGACCCTGTAAGCAATGAATAACTAATTAGCTATTAATTTAATTCTGATCTCGAGTTGTCTTGATTTTGTGACCCTGTAAGCAATGAATAACTAACTATTAATTTAACTCAGATCTCGAGTTATTTAAAAAAAATTCGCTTAGCCTACTCGTCTTTCTCCGGAAATTTAAAGATTCGAATATTATAAAGTATAGGCCTAAATATTATTAATTCGAATAGATATAGTTTATACATTTATTTACGTATAAAACAAACAATACAGGTCTAATAATTATATTCAGTAGTGAGCTTCTTCGCTGCGCGGAGACTGACTTATATAATGTAGATTAAGCCTATGTATACTGTATAACAGTGTCTACTTGGTTCTAGGCAGGAAATAGGGAATGCTGTTATTAGCCTACTGCTGAGAACTAGCAAAATGCAAATCAAGGAACGCAACTATTAAATATGGTCGATAATAATTATGCTCATATTAACAAAGTATACCGTTGCGAAATGCTAATCTGTGTAAATCGAACAGAATTAGAAGCAACAGCGATCATTTTAAATGTCAACTAGTCGTAGTCATGCAAGCATCATTTCGTAACACATCGGAGAGCTTCGTTCGACTTCGGTGATTGCCTTTTTGGGCGAATGACTGGAACTAGGTTGGAAAAAACAAGTTTGCTTACTGGACACATAAACCAACAAAACGTATTTATTTATATAAAAACTATACCTTTTGAAAGAGGTATTTTTGCTTGGTGTAAGCTTTTTTTAACGTTTTTGTGGCAACATTCACTGTGAATTGGAAAAATGATCTGTCCCAGGTACTGAATCCTTCAAACTGGGCAACTTTAATGAACTCTTTAATTGTTTTCTAAAACGAACTTCGCAAAACCAATGTACCAACTCTTCGATGTACATTGCCACCTTAGTGCCGCTAATTTGGGCTCAATTATTAATAATAATAATAATACAGGATGCTATACGCGCTTTTCCCCAAATCATTCAGGCTCAAAGCGCGGCGATCTATACCAACATACACGCTCACCTGTCTCATCCACCCTCACACACACCAAACACATATCCATCACTCAAACAGGTGGTGTAAAGGCAGGGAGATCGCTATTAGAAGGCGGAAAGAAAATCGAATTTTTATTTTTGAAATTTTTATATTGACTGCGTCCTGTACCATTATTGAAGGGAGGGAGGAAACCGGAGTGCCCGGAGAAAACCCTCGGTGACCTCAATAGTCTCGTACCTAAGTCACATACGTTCGCCCCTTGCGGGAATCGAACCCGCGACCTTCGGCATAGGAAACCGGCGACTTATACACTGCGCCACGAGGCCACCCTATAAAAATAAAATTTCCATATTTCCACGCGCATTCTCTTGTGGTAAGGGGGAGTGCTAGGGGTAAGAGGAGACCGGTACAGTCATTCAGAATACTTGCACTGTCCGGTACTAGCCAACTCAACCTACATCCGAACGCTCATGCTATTCGGCGACGTAAACTAGTTTTTTTTTAAATTTTTTATAAAGGGTCAGAGTATCAAAGATGTTTGTTTATTTTGTGACCGAGTTGATTTGGGAAGCTGCATTGTTGTAGCATTGAAAAAGGGTTTAATGGGCAATTGTTGGTCAAGCCGACCGCTAACATGTGAATGTCAGGCGTCTTTTCTTAGTTACATAAACAAACAACTGTGCTATTATACACACTTTCACAGAGGTGCTATTTCAAGAATCAACCTTGCGCTATCAACTGGCGAATTTTAAAATGAATGTATGGATTTATATTAAAACCGAAAGAGGTTTTTGTTTTTCGTTCATGTTATTTTTTTCCGGTTGAGGCAACACTAGCTGTGAATTTGAAAAAAGATCCGTGACGCAGACATGAGGGATTTTGGGGGAACTCTAGCAATGTAACATGATCGGGGTCTCCTCACCTCTCTCCATTTTGGAGTCCAGAGCGGCTGATACCTTGGATGCTTTAGATGAAACTTCATGGCTTGGAAGCTTGGAAAACAATGACACAGAAGACTGGCAAGACAATTTCGCGCCAACCCGAGAGCTGACAGCTTTTTCGGAATGAGTCCCCATCTCATTTACCCTGCTGACGTTCTTTTGTGACATAATAACGTATTCTATTCACCCTTAGGTAGTTTCATTGATAAGAGTGTGATGGATAGGAGGCAGTTTCATTGGTAAGAGTGTGATGGATAGGAGACAGTTTCATTGGTAAGAGTCTGTGATGGGATAGACTTTCGTATTCTTACTGACTGACTGACTGATTGGCTGAGACTGAGACTGAGACTATTCGTCTATGAAATTTTCATAGAATTTAAAAAAAAAAAATTTAAAAGAATGAAATGTACAAACAAACAAAAAATAGCGCAACACATACAATAATTATAATAAAACAAATAGGCCTACTATCCCACATCCAGGGGCTGATTATGTTCTTCATGAGGGAGACGGGGGGAGGAGGGGTGTTTCCTGATTACATTATGTGAAACTATTAGACTACTCCCTTGTCATCTCCATCTTCCTATATGCTTGCGAAACATGGACCCTCACATCAGATCTCCAACAAAGAATACAAAGCATGGAGATGAGGTGCTACAGAAGACTTCTGGGCATTTCCTATACCCAGCACACCACCAACGACGAAGTCCGACAGACCATCACACAAGCCATTGGACAACACAATGACCTGCTCACAGTGGTGAAAAAACGGAAACTCCGATGGTATGGCCACGTCACCAGATCATCAGGTCTTGCAAAGATCATCCTGCAAGGCACATTGCAAGGAGGTAGAAGAAGAGGGAGACCGGAAAAGAGGTGGGAGGACAACATTCGAGAATAAACTGGTTTGACACTGAGCGAAACAATCAGGGTTG
Source organism: Oncomelania hupensis (assembly GCA_036898135.1). NCBI lineage: Eukaryota > Metazoa > Mollusca > Gastropoda > Littorinimorpha > Pomatiopsidae > Oncomelania > Oncomelania hupensis. The sequence goes on from CM072512.1 coordinate 125,905,534, forward strand.
CAGAGGACAGGGAAAGATGGAGTACGCTGGTTAAACGATCATCTGTGGTGCCCCTACGACCTCCGAGTTATGGGATAGGATAGGATAGGATAGGATTAGACTACTAATAATTATGTTCCACTGCGTACTGCTATAGACGATTTTCTCTCTCTCTCTCTCGCCCTCTCTCTCTCTCGCCCTCTCTCTCTCTCTCTCCCTCCCTCTCTTAAAGTTTTAGTTAAGTCACAACCTATCATATCAAAACTCCTTGAAAAGATTGTCCTGAAACAGTTAAATGAACATCTTGCTTCCAACAGTCTTCTTGGCCCATTTCAGTCTGCCTACCGTTCCGATCATTCCACTGAAACCGCTCTCGTCTATATTTTAAATGATATCTTGCTTGCCACCAACTCTGGGACACTTTCCCTTCTCACTCTTCTCGGTCTCTCTGCTGCCTTTGATTCCAGCGATCACTCAATCCTCCTCCAACGCAAACACTTTTGGAAGTTTCGGCTCTTCAATCAACTGGTTCTCTTCGTATTCTGACGGGTTTCAGTCTCCGTGAACAGTGCCAATTAGCGTGCGTGCGTGCGTGGGTAGATTACCGTCCAGTCCTACTTATCTGTGATGTTCCTCAAGGCTCTGTTCTTGGCCCAGTTCTTTTCACTCTGTATACTTCCCCTTTCTCCAACATCATAAAAAAACCACCACACCAATCATCACTTCTACGCTGGTGATAGCCAAATTTACTACAGTAGCTCTCTTGAAAATCTTTTTTTTTTTTTTTTTGGCTTGCATGCATTATCCACCCATTTCCTTTAACAAATTCAAAATTCTGCAGCTCGCCTGATCTTGAAAAAGAAAAAGTCTGTTCACATCACCCCTCTGCTCTGCTCCCTTCATTGGCTGCCTGTTTGAAACAGAATACTCTACAAAGTTAACATTCTCTGCTTCAAGTGCATCCACGGTTCCGCTCCTTCCTACGTTTCAGACAGCATCCATCTGTACAAACCACCACGCAACCCCCGCTCACCTTCTGGTCCTATGACTCTTCCAGTCCCCCCCCTAGGGAGCTAGGTGGTGTGGTTGTTGTCGCGTGTGTGTGTGTGTGTGTGTGTGTGTGTGTGTGGGTGTGTTTATTTTTTAAACATTATTTTTGGTTTTTGGCCCGAGGGGAGACGGAGGTGGAGGGGGTCGGGGTGGTTGTCGTGCTTCCTAGGACCTCCCCCATAATCCCCAACCCCCCCCCCCCCTGTCATCCCAACCATACTTGCGCTGTACACTCCCACATCCCCCGCACATCATCACACATCCTCCCCCCCCCATCCTCCTATGTGTTTGGTTGCGGCAGCTTATGCCGTGTTTGATCTTGTTGCATAATTAGATTTTCTATCTCTGTACACACTCACACCCACCTATATGCACAGCCCACCTTTGAAACACAGATAGAAGCATCGCCATGCTCATAATTATTAGCGAAAATCATATGACAGAGATGGGAACATCAAACCCGGTCAGCTTAATGATAATATGTAAAACTGGAGTCCACTGATACAAATACAAAATGTCAGCATTATTATAAATTAAATACAAAAATGTAAAGTCAGTATTATTCCAAATGGTAACACGATGGCAGACAGCTGAAAATAAATGTGGAATCGTCCCACCCTTCAGCCTCAAAAAGAAGTAAACAAAGGAAAGCAAAGCGAAATCATGGGGATGCTGTATGGTACAAAGCACTTGAAGACAAAGCATGTAAAAGTAATAGAAACAAAAGTTAGTAAAAACAACATTCAAAACCAATGCATTAAATATCGCAAATAGACACATGCAGCGTGCTTCACCAAAATAGAAAACCACAAACAGTAAATATGATAGCACCAATACAAAAAGCATTACATTACATTACATGGTTATTGCTTTAAATCCAGCGGACTCTTCCGAGCCAAATCAGAAAGCGTATGACAGTACCAATACAGAAAGCGTAAAGAAACACCTAAAATAAAAATCCTGACGTTATAATAAACATTGGTAGAGAGTACAAACAGAATGAGATGTCATCCTCACTGGTTGAAATTGCTAGAAGATCAGTTAATTACTGACCTAACACTATCAGTAGATTGAACATTATTCACCTATCACAGTCATCCATAAACCTAATGAAGTTCTTCGTTTTCTCTGATGACGTGCGCTTAGTTGCCTTTTCAATGGGATTCCCTTTCTTAGGCTTTTTTGGTTCCTTCGTTTTTGCCGCTGATTTCAATGATTTGATAGTAGCGCTGTCCATGGGTTTAGTCTTTTTGTACAGTTCCTGTAATGAGTTCCTTTTGTGCTCATCGTACAATAAAGACGATTCCTTTAGGAGATCTTGGAAGTTAATTTCCATCGATGTCCGCGATGCGCCAGTCAGTGCTGGAAGAGACCTTCTATGGGTGATTTCGTCCGTGATCCTGATGCTCTTTGGGTAGACTAAAGACTTTGCCGACCGGAGAATGCCTGAAACTGCCGCTTTTGTCGGTTCTTCAAGCGACTCTGCCGGTTCTTTAAGCGACTCTGCCGGTTCTTTAAGCGCCGGTTCTGTAAGCGACTCTGCCGGGTCTTTAAGCGACCCTGTCGGTTTTTTAAGCGATTTTGCCGGTTTTTCGAGCGATTCTAACTTTTCTAGCAGCTTTTGGAAGCCAAGTGTGGCCGCGGAAGATCTGGAAAACAGTTTAGTTTCTGATGGCGAAGATGTGGTTCTCCTCAGAACTACGGACCTCACGTTTGCTGGCAAGCCTTCGTACATTTCTCTTGAGGGCATAATCAGGGACGTCGTTTTTCTCAGCTTCTTGGTGTACGTTGGGTATAAGATCACAGATTGGCAGTCCCTTTGAAGCGGCTTCTGGTCCCTGACATCGTCCATCGGTTCTATCCTCTTGATTTCTTTTGCGGCAACGTCTGCAATACTGGGTCTAATGGACGTACATGGAGAATCCCTTTGGAAAGATTGAGGTGAAAGTCTGCTAGATGTTATTGTTCTATCGGAGTCTTGGCTCATACTTCTCTTTTCTTTCTGCACATTAGAGCGTGAAACAATTTAAGTGCTGACTTGACAGGTCATACACTTCATCATCATCATCATCATCATCATCATCATCATCATCATCATCATCATCATCATCATCATCATCATCATCATCATCATCATCATCATCATCATCATCACCACCACCACCATCATCTAGCGCAGAACCAAGCTTGCTCCGAGCGTTCATTCTCACTAAACATGAAAACAGTTTGGAGGACGGAAGGGTGGAGAGCGGGGTCGGTTGGGTGGAAGGGACATAATAAAGACAGAAATTACTTTAAAAAAACAAAAACATGTTTAAATGGTGACAAGGATAACAAAATAAAATAACAAGAAAAAAGAACAGCAGTGTACGGTACATAGTATTTAAACTTCCGAGCACCACTGCCTGTAATCAGATCGCCGTGGAATAGGTGCACTGGGGAGTGGAAAGGGTCGATTGCCAACGTACACAGATTCACAAATTCATGAGAATTTCAGCTGTAATCTTATTTGTGGCATTAAAAATAATCCTATTTTCGATTGCAAAGACATACAGAGGCAATGAAGGTTCATGAAAATGTGAGCTGTAATCCTATTTGTGGCATTAAAATTAATCCTATGGTATCTAGCGTCATGTCTCTTCTCTACAATTAGCCTACAATACTTAGGGCACAGGGGCTATGTAAAGAGGTGATCAAGTGTTGTTTTTTTAAATCCCCACCCTCTTGCTTCCTCCCATGCCCACTGCCTCAAAACCAATCCCAAGTGAGGTCAATGGGCCTAATCTCAATATACAGCAGATGGAAGCCTTGTAGCACAGTGGACAGGGTGCTGGTTTCCTTTGCCGAAGGTCGCGAGTTCGAACCCTGCATGGGACGACATTACGTGACATTGGTTCGAGACTTTTCAGGACATCGAGATTTTTACGAGGTACTTTCTCCCTTCAATAATGGTACTGAATGCAGTCAATTTAAATGTCCAAACTAACCAGAAGGGCAAATTTCATGACTCACACGCTCCCTTATGTAATGTGCAATATTCTAAATAAAAAATGAGCGCCCAGAAAAAACGGATACGGTGGCATTAAAATACAAAATAATACTGAATTTGATCTTGCGATGGTCTTAACCCCGAGATGACCTTGCTTGACCTCTGGCTCCAAATGGACACTATTTTACGATCAAATAAACTACGGCAAAAGTTGTATTATGCTAAAAAGCAGACCTTCAATGACCTTGACCTTGGGATAACATTGTCCTTCATGTGAACTCCGATGCTCACGTATGACCTAATAACCTAATGTATACCTAATAATACTATGGGTCAAATATAGAGCAACTCCACTGTGCGGTGAACAATTGTAAAATTTGTTGTAAGGCCTAAAATGACCTCAACTTTCAAGATCAAGCCAAAAACGGAACAAATATGAAAGATCAATCTATTATCTCTACTTTTAATTAGTTTGGACTTTTTATCTCTCATAGTTTATGGTCAACATCTCTTCAAAGTACCTATCTGAACCCACTTTTGATAGGCCCAGTGACCCTGACCTTGTAGCAAAGTTGACAAAATGCGTGTCTCATTCATAGATCTACCATGCATTAAAGACTCGTAAGTTCAATATCGACAACGTGGGAAAAAGGTGAAATGTGGAGAAAAATTGTATTTTTTTACATTAAAAAAATTTTTTACTTACATTTACTGATTCTGCGACCTTGACCTTGAGGTGAAGTCATTCATTCACTGATCAATTTCGAGGTCTCATGGACATGCACCATCCTACCAAGTTTGGTTGTGATACATACAATAGGTTCTGATGAATTAAGCCACTTGCAAGTTTTGCACGGCCGGCGGACAGCGGACAAACCGACGGACAGACGGACGGACGGACGAACAATTAAAAAAATTATATTATTTTTGAACTTTTTTGGACTCATCTCGCACAGATTGAAATTTTGTGTGTTTGGGGTGCCTACCTTGACTCACATTGCTACATGCATGTCAGTCAAAAATGTATTTCTCTTCAGACTTCTGTAATAGCGACTTATTCAGATCGCCGCGCTTTGAGTTCAATCGAAGAAAAAGCGCGTGATAGCATCCTGTATTATTATAAGGAAGGCAGTAATTAGCCCTTAAACCTAGTCAACGATTGGTAGGCCTACAATCTTCTTCTTCCAACTGTGAACAGCAAAATGCGACGAGTGATCAATATTATTTACCTCTCTGCATGATGTCGGGGAATACAAGTCTTCGATGGAAGACATACCAGACCAGTCAATGCTTGTACTGAAATGGGATGTTAGGGATGCTACAGCGTGATGACCAGACCCTTGATTCCTGGTGTTCACTTTGGTTTGAGACTGATCAGAAGCAGTGCTCGTTAGTTCCACAGGGGAAGCAACTCCCATGGTGGAGGTTTTCTTGCTGGGCTTGTCATGACCACCTGCACCGTCTTGTGGGTTATCTTTCAGCTGCTTCAAGAGGCGGTCAATGGCCCGCCTCTTGTCCACCAGGAGCTGGATCTTGGCCAGTCTGTCAGTGATAGGTTGTGTAGAGACGGCGGGATAACGCGTGGTCCAGTGCGCGAACAGTCTACCGTACTGCGTCTGTTCGGTCTGCCTGCAAACACAGTCACATTTGTCTGACTGTTTCCGACCTATTGACTTTAGCTCCAAGGTAGCACCTCTAATTTATTAGGTAGGCAAGCCATGTGTTTAGCCATTGGGGCATGCTTTGGGGCCATTGTGCGGGTGTTAGCTTCTTCCCATTCTCTCTGTTGGAGAAACCTGCTGCACTTCCATATGGCCTGTCTTAATTGGAAGGTGCGTAGAGGTCACCTACCTTTTTTCGAGGTTCACAGATCCCGAACCTAGGTTCCTGAACCTTTTTTGGTCCAAAAGGTTCGGGAACCTAGTTTAGGGATCTTAGAACCTCGAAAAAAAAGGTTCGTGAACCTCAACGAACCTTCCACTTAAGACTTGCCTGCAGGGGACAGCTCAGTTCTTGAAACTCAAAATACGCCCACATTACTGAGCAACAAATGACATGCATGGCTTAGTCCTGTTTAACTCTTTACTACAAATACTACACGAAACTGAGCTTGCCATGACTCTGGACTAGAAAAATCTGCCCATCATCATCATCATCACCATCATCATCATCATCATCATCATCATCATCATCATCATTATCATCAATCATCATTATCATCATCATCATCAATCATCATTATCATCATAATCAATCATCATCATCATCAACTGAAGTTAAACTAAACCCGTTTTAAGAATTATTTTCTCAAAGATTAATAATAATAATAATAAATAATAATAATAATAATAATAATAATAATAATAATAATAATAATAATAATAATAATAATAATAATAATAATAATGATAAAAACAAATAATAATAATAACTGAAGTTAAACTGAACACATTTTAAAAAAGTACTTTCAAAATATTAGGAATACGACTACTACTAATACAAATAATAATTCAAGTTAGCCGAAAACGTTTAAAAAATTATTTTCAAAATTTTAGGGGATTGAACCAGTTTGCACGACTGATTGTAGCGAATAGCACGCCAGACCAAAGGATAAGGGTTGTTTTTATTCAATAACACACACACACACACACGCACACACCCACACGCACACACACACACACACACACACACATACACACACACACACACACACACACACACACACACATTTAGTGTGTGCGACTGGATACGTCATCTATCATTGTTACCTGCATGTAGTCACTACTCCCAAACGTGCATCCAACGCTTTCACGTGACAGCGTTCAGGCGACTTCCGTTCCCTGGGCGTGCCGGGCGAAGCTTGAAAGGGGCTCCTGGATGGTGCCCGGGGCTCTGTGGTGGTGGCGTACTGCACCCTCAGCCCTTCCTCGCCAGCAATCCAGTGACAACCCAAAGGCTTTGGAAAGAGGAGCCCTGCTTCCTCACCCTTAACCTGTTTCTTTGTCGCCGTTGCCTCTGGTTGGGGTTTTCTGATCTTTCTGAGTGCTAAAAGCACACCAACTACAACGTTCTGATCAAAATAGCAAAGACAGAAAGAAAGAAGAAGACGAAGATAAAGAGGATGATGATGAAAAAAGCTAAACTTTACCAACGTAAACTGTTTAATAATGTAGATGAGTGATGGGACGACGTAAAAGTCCAACATAGACTGTGGCGATAATCGACTATAGTTATTTTACAAACATATAATTATCCACTGCCATGCAATTCAGAGTTAGAACAGGTACAATGTCCCAATACCATACCGCATGTTAAGCAAAGTTCAATGCAACTCACCAAAGCGCTGACATTTTTTATCAGGCACTGTGTCACCCTTCGACGTATCGCTCTCTACCCCGCTGTCCTCAGTCGACGAAATAAAATGCAGAGAACTGAAAGCAGAGCATAATGTACATGACACATCAAACATTATCATCCTTTTATTAATCCGGCGCAAGAGAGGTGCTGCGAACGTTGATATTACTGATGAATGCTTGTAGGCTGCTGCCTCAGCCTGTTATGTTCAACTCCGTTACTCCACCGGCCTTATTTTGCCGCACCTTCGGATGAGAGTATAACCCGACGTCTAGTTCGTGCACGCAGGCATTCCATGGTACGGACTTTAAAAGGTCATGACTCATGTCCGAGACGGTGTGGTTGCCGGCTACAAAATACAGCCAACTAGAACTATTTATTTATTTATTTATTTATTTATTTAATCGTTCTTATATAGCGCTTTTCCAGCTCAAGAGCTGCTCAAGGCGCTGGCCGATACAGGATCTAACTCAAGCCGCCCGAGACGCCCACCCGCAGCCTTGGGGTGCATGGTCTGACGCCCGGACAACTGAGCACAATCCTGGGATGGGGGAGAAGGACCTAGGTGCATGCTGGGTGTTTTCTTGTCACCGGCACTCACCAGTCTAGGACCTGAGCGTCAGGATCTTTAAAGTCCGTTATGATGGAATGTAAGCGACACAGACTAGACCTCGGTTTATACTCTCATCCGAAGGAGTAGGAAAACAGGAGTAAAGTGTCTTTCCCCAGGACACAACACAATGGCCCGGCCAGGGCTCGAACCCGGGACCTTCCGATCCGCAAGCCGAAGCACTACCATTAGACTAGGTCTCCCTTCTCCCCCACCCGGTAACAAAAGGCTAGGTTTAGTTGTATGGAGGGAGAGGAGAGGGTGTGGGCGCTTGTGCGTCAAGGCAGCAAGTGGGTTTCCTTGTACAGCAGCAAAACCCACTCAAGGGAAGCAACTACTGAGCCGCTTCCTCCACTGTCTGGAACAGCTCTTGAGTCGGAAAAGCGTCGTAGAAGAGCTAATTAATTAACTAACTAACTAAATATAACCGCGATTAGACAAGTAAAGAAAATATCTTCTTACAAGTATGGAAAGCATTGTGCCCCTCCACAACCCCCCCAAAACCCCTAAAAAAAACAAAATCAATTAAACAAACGAAAAAAACAGTTATTTTAAGTAACAAACATGCAAGTCTTCCTAACTTCTAATATTGTAACATTATTACAACAATTCTTACTAAAATTGGTTGTTCTGGCAACGCATCCTCATCGATACATTTTGTGATCAGAATTATTTTCATGATCTGAATCCGAAATGTTCTTGTTACGATTCAATCAATGTTTTCATCTCCCTAGAAGTAAAACACTTTTCCTGTAAAAGAATGTGCCTAGCCAAAAAAAAATAAATAAAAAAATTTAAAAAAACAAAAGCAAATGTCCTTCTAGCAGTTTTTGTATATTCAGCAAATCTTGCCGTACGCATGCACACAAGCTAAACGTGATTGTACCGCAGCAAAACCGACTCAAGGGAAACAACTACTGTAACAAAGTCTAGACTGAAGTTTCTTAAATCCGATGCAAGGGAAACAACCGCGGCAAAACGACTTAAGCTGAACAGTAATGAAGCATTCTGTTTTTTCAAGCTAACCCTTACCAAACTTTAACACTAACCCTTAAACGAGCCCTAACCCTAACGGAACACTGTTTTGACGTCAAAATAACGGAGCGGTCAAAAGAACGTATGTGGAGTATAAAGAGTACGTTTCTACATCGACCTACCCACCTCCTCCACCTCCTCCTTTCCCCTCCTCCTCTCCCCTTCCCCCATCTCTCCCCCCACACACAACTGTGTAAAAAAACCGCTGTTGTTGCATAACACAGCCCTAACCCTAACGGAACGCTGTTCTGACCTCAAAGTAACGGGGCCGTCAAAAGAACGTAGGTAGAGTATGAATGTGTAGCAATAACGACGTTTCTACATCGCCACTCACACAAACACCAACACACACATACACACGCACCATTCTGCTCTTACATAATTAACTTCATTTTAACTGACGACACTGTCTAGATTTCTCAGGAGCATTCTTCACAATGGTGGGTAGCGTGCGTGCGTTGCGTACGTAGATTACCGTCCCCGGTAGACTAAAGTTTTAGTTTTATAGTTCGTTTACCGCACAAATGCGCGATAGAGTGCACTCATTAGACTAGACCTCGGTTTAAACAAATCTCATTCGAAATACAACGTAGGAAAACAGCCTGACCTCCGACTGTCGGAGAATGTTGACAATTTGGCCTTCTGGGTGAGTTGAGGTGAAAACGCGTGTCTTTCAGTGGGAATGGGCGTTGTTGGGCTAGTCTGTGTGGTTGGAGTAAGAATCGTTGTTTCGTAGGCTGCGTCTCCTCTTTTGTCTGGAACTAATTCTGTGACTGAAGTTTTCAATATAGATTCCTCAGACCCCGGAATGTTTACTTCATCCTGCAAGGAATAAATGAATGAATGCATGAGGGAGCACGTAAAAGAATAAATTAGAAGGGCAAAGCCCATATGACTCACATGCTCCTCGTTGAACTTGTGATATTTAATATTAAAATGAGTTGCCAGAAAAACGAAACGAAACGATGGCATTCTTAGGGATCTTTCGAAAGCGGGTGAAAGTGAAAGTGAATGTGAATTGGGACTACTTATTGTTGTGACGTCAGCAATTTATGTGACGCTTTAACTTCCCGTGGTGAAAGGTCACGAAGTCTGCCTACCACAAGGAATAAAACTTCGTGGAAAACCTGATTTCCACGAACTAATGTTAGTGAGTACATTTTGGTTATTAAATCGTTTGTAAAATGTCCAAAAATGATTTGAATTTGTATATGGTACATTACTCAACCATTTTAGAAGGAATAATGGGGATCTAAACTCGGTCTCAGACTTAAAACGTATTTTCAAACGAGCTACTGAAAAGCCGTCATGGCTGTCTAGAATCTATCTATTCTGTATCACCAATCAGCAGTCCAAAAACTGTTTTATGTGACAAAAATGAAACTCGAAGCTAGAATGTAAAATATCTTCAATGTTAGAGCACTAATCCATCATTAAAGTTCAACCTAATCGTTACATTCGTGTCAAATCATGATTTGTTAGAAGAAGCCTTACGTAGGCATAATAGTGCTCTGCCTCTGGGCCTGCCCTGTGTGTGCTCAATAAAATCACAACGAAACTAGGTGCTGGAATCGAAAGCGCACAGAAACACGTTCGTTTCGTTTCGTAACGCGGCGTAAGAATCTCCCGGCGTGCCTCTCGTTGGACGAAACGAACACACAATCACTTTCACTTTTACCCGTTCCGAAAGACCCCTAATATGCAAAGTAATGCCGATATTCATCATTCGATACTCTAGATCTTGAGATGATCATTACTTCCGGCTCCAAATACACTCATGTACGATCACATAAACTACAGCAACATTTGTATTAAGCTAAAAAAAAAAAGTGACTTTGGCCTTCAGTGACTTTGTCCTTGGGATGAATTTGACCTGCATGTGACCCCTGATGCACACGTATGATCAAATAACCTAATGTTGTTGCATACTATGGGTCAAATATAGACATTCTACTGTATGATGAGAATGTTTAAAAATGTATTTGTAAGGCCTCAAATGTCCTTGACCTTCAACGTCAACGCTAAAACGGTATATATATGAAAGATCTATATTATCTCTAAATACAACACGTTGGAACTTTATATCAATTAGATTAGGGTCAACGTCACTTAAAAGTACCGATACGAACCGCCCTTGGACGGCTTGAAATGGAGTGAGGTTGACCAAATTTGAAGAGTAAGCTTACGTGTATCGCACTGATATCTATCATACTTCAAACAAATCGCAAGTTTGATATTAATAACTTATAGGGAAAAAATGCAATTTTCAGAAATATTGTAATTGTTTTACAAAATGTTTTTTTTTAACCTGTGACCTTGACCTTGAAGTGAAGTCATTCATTCACTGATCATTTTCGAGGTCTCGTGAATAGCATATACACCACACCTTACCAAGTTTGGTTGCAGTACATAAAATAGGTTTTTGAATACCTAGCCACTGTGAAGTTTTGCACAGACGTAATACGGACAATTGTTTTTGATTTTTGGACTATTTATGACTCACCACGCTTATAATTATTTGCAAAAATGCGGAAACATTTTTTGGAGAATGGAGTTCATAGACTAACACTGCTATGCATGTTTTTGTTACACGCTTATTTATCAGAAGTGGATTCAGCCCCGATGCTTGAATCTTGATATGTGTAACTCGAATTCGTTTATCCACGCAGCCTGTTCACTCAGCAACAAGGCAGGTGTCGTCGTATAAAGTTTTTAAACTTTATTCAGCAAATATCAACAACTGCATACAAGATTGCTTTCCGAAAGTCACTTCAATAATCATCATCAAAAAAATCATCATAAATCTTCCCATAAGCAGATAGTGCGTTACCAGAGAGAAAGGAAGAAGAGAGAAATCACTTCGCGATATCGCCTCTATGAGAAGTGATGTACGGTGGAGGAGTTACGTCCCTTCAACGTCACATGGGCTTGCTTTCGGTTCTTAGTCTCTTGTCTATATATGGGTTTTTTTAATTATATTTTAAAAAAATGTTTTAGACCGCGATTTTCACCTTTTGCTGTTGAAAATGTTTGAAATAAGGCTTTTCAAATTTGAGAAATTTTTTTTTAATGCACATCTGTTTATTTTTTCATGACTTGCTGCCTCTTGACCGTAAGGGTGTTACAGACCTGCCTACTCTCCCGCTTTGGGCGGGAGACTCACGCTTTTGACATGTCACGAAATACATATTATTCAATCTTTATTGTTTGCAAACACGTCCTGGTCATAGTCCCATTGTTATTATATAATGTCTCCCGCTTTTACTCTGAGGGGGGTAGGCAGGTCTGGTGTTATGAGCGCTTCCTAAATTGTAACCCGTGATATAGGTGGCTTTTGCATTGTTTTGTTGCTTGAAATAAACAGTATGTATAAGATAAATTGAGTTAAAATAAAAATAATAATAATATTTTAAAAAAAACACACACACTAGTCTAGAATAAGGGAAAGTCGGTAAATTCGGTACAGTCAGGTAATTCGGAACACCCTAATTTCTGGTCAAAGGGAACTCATTTCGTTTAGTTGATTCCATGGTTGGTAACAGTGATATCCCTTGAAATAAACCACGTGACAACAATGTTTGTGCCTCCAAAGAGACGAAAGCTGTTAGTATTTTCTCGTTTTTTCCATTTGTCTTCTTATATTGACTTTTGATAAAGTGTTGACCTCGAGTTACGGGATAGGATAGGATAGGATAGGATAGGATAGGATAGGAACTTTGGAGCGAGGCTGACCAAATTTGCATGGCATGTGTGTCTCATTGATATCTATCAGGCATTAAAAAAATCATAAGTTCACTATTAATAACTTACCCAAAACAACAACAAAAAACCCTAGAAGGTCAAAGCCCATACTTTGCTCATTATGGAACTCGCAATTTTTAACTTGAAAATGAGTGCCCACAGAAAACTAAATAAATCGGTGGCATTAAAATGCAAAGTAATACTTACTTGGGCTTTTCTATGCTCTTGAACTTGAGATGACCTTGACATCCTGCTCCAAATACACACGTACTTTCGAAAACAAAACTACAGCAGAGGTTGTATTATTAAAAGAACAGCAAAAAACAGTGACCTTAGGATGACCTTGACCTGGGGATTACCTTGACCTTCACGTGACCTCTCATATATATCTGATCAAATAACTCAATGTTGTTGCATACTAGGAGTTAAAGAAACAGCCATTCCACTGTTCATTGACCTATTTTTTGTATGTTTTTGCAAGACCTAAAATGACCTTGACCTTCAAGTTAGTTATTCATTGCTTACAGGGTCCAGCGGACTGCAAAGGGCCGAATCATGACACAAAATCATGACCACAACTTGGATTAAAGAGGAATCACTCTTGATCCTTATAAAAGGTCAGATGAAACAACCCTAGTGGTAACTCTGAAGGCGCTCCACCAGCCGGTCACTTTACAATAAAGACATCCCACGCAGAAGATGCTGAGGCTATACTAATTTATCGAACCCCCTTTACAAAAACAAACTAGAATATAATCCTTATAAAATATCAACAAAACACGTACATATAAAATGCCTACATTGCTAAATAATAATATCATAGGAAGCGCTAGTGACCATTTGGCAGAAAGCGTTCAATAATATTCCCAAGCTGACCCAACAGACCTCGTACAAAAATGAGGAGTTTTGGAAGAGTTTTCAAGAAAAAAGGTAGGTGACTGGTCTAGCGAATAGGAATTCAGAGTAGGAATGAGAAAGAACAAAGGAGAAAGACAGCGACAGTGGGAATTTAAAACACTAAATTTTCAGAAAGTGGGGATTCTATTTATACAAAAACTCCATGCAATCCCATGGGGTGTTTGACTTTCAAGATAAACGCAAAAACACACACCAAAAAATTAAAGCTTAATCTATCATTTCTAAATACAAGTTTGGACTTTATATCTCTCAAACTTTAGGGTCAAGGTCACTTCAAAGTACCTATACAAACTGACTTTGGACAGCTCGTGACCTTGACCTTGGAGTGAGGTTGACCAAATTTGCGTAGTATATGTGTCTCATTGATATTTATTATGCATCAAAGAATCATAAGTTCAATATTAATATCTTAGAAAAAAATTGAGATTTTGTGAAAAAAGTAATTTTTGTACTAACATTTGATGACCCTTGATGGCCTTGAAGTTACATTTGAGACGCGCACGATAGATCAAATCGTTTTGTTTTGCAAAGCATGCAATAACAGAGTGTATTTACCTTTGATTTGATTTTGCGTTGTTGTAAGAAGAAACTTAGTATAATGTTGATAATTTTCGTTGTTCGATATTATTGGAGAATTTTCTAGAGTCATTGTTTACTATCGATCGAAGCATCTAGATAAATTTACTAGTTGCTAAGAGATTCTTCAAACCTAAATAAAGTTATATGACGTAAGACAGTGCATAGTTCCGCCGACGAATTTTATTTTGATTGGTTGTAATTGCGTCACGCTGGAATAATCGAATTTTCTCTACAGTATAGAAAGACTATATAAGTGCAGCACTGTAATCCCTTAACTGCCGTGTTTTTCTGCTTCCTGTGTGCTCAACTACGAATGCCGTTGCTGTGTTATTTGTCAGCATTATGTATTCACCCAAGAAGGGAGGTAACCGCAGTAACCATTGGCACAGCAGTTAGACATCTCGAACCAACGGTTTCTTCCCTTTGACCGTTAGAAAAAAATTGCAAAAAAACCACGGAAATTTGCGTACTTTTGTACAGAAGTTTTCAGTGTTCAGTCGTCAACCAATATGGCAAACGGTGGACGACGTTGGGGCACTACGAGGTCTGTTTTCAGACGATATTCAGCACATGAAGTGCTTCAAGAGGTCCTAAATGATCAAGACAGTGATGATGAAGACCATTCACCTGGATGTGTAGCAGCGTACCACTACAGATACAGATGATACAGATAGAGATAGAAGTGACAGCGAAGCAGACAAGGAAGAAACTGATTGCAACCAGCATCACCCTCTTTTGTCGGAGGTAGGGATTGATGATGATAATGATGTCAGCTACGAACCAAGTGTCTCTGTACCCTTATTTATGTGGATGATATAGCAGTAAAGTTTATTACCAAGCAGTTTATTGAGTGGTTGATGTTTGTCCTTTTTTTTTTTTTTTATACATGTACCAGTTTTTTTGTTGTGTTCTGTCATGCATGTTTTGTGATGAAGTGCGTTTTTATGTTCCAAAAATGCCTATCACGTAAAAAAACCAAGAAAAAATAATTACTAAAAAATGTATGTCTTGTCAAATGAAACTATTTTCACTTGAAATTGAAGCCAGGATGTTAAAAATAAACGTGCCAAATATCTAAGAGATATCGCTTCAAATACCTGAATTATTTACGTTTTAGTGAACACACCCTCAAAAGTCACATTTTGCTCTGGCATACAGGAATACAGATGCTTTTTTACTGTGGCAGGGAAGGGGATTAAATTAACTTAAGAGCTGAGAGTTGAAAAAGAGAAAGTGAAGGGGCGATTGAGCGATTGTGTGCGGTTGTTGATATGCGCTGGGTGAGGTTGGAAAGCTTCATACGACGGCTCCTGCCTTGTTGCTGAGTGAACAGGTTGCGTGGATAAACGAATCTGAGTTACACGTCAGGATAGCATCGGGGCTGAATCAACTACTGATAAAAAAAAAACAACCAACAACAGTGTAACACATTCGCTGATCACTTTCGAGGTCTCATAGGTATACACCATCTTACCAAGTTAGGTTGCGATAGTTGAAATAAGCTCCGAGTACTTATGAGTACTTAGCCACTTTAAAGTTTTTGCACAGACAGACGGCGGACAGGCAGACGGACCGACGGACATGGACTATTTAGGACTCATCTCGCAAAGATTTGCAAAAATCTGGAAAATTTTGTTTTGTGGGTTGTGAGTACCTAGACTCACATTGCTATGCATTCGAGTCCAAAAAGTGAAATTTTGTCAAAAATTGCCAGTTTTTGACTTACATGTGTTGTTCATGTGACCTTGACCTTGAAGTAAATTAATTCATGAATCGTTTTCGAGTTCTCATAGGTATACACCATCCTACCAAGTTTGTTTGCGATAGATGGAACAGGTTGTGAGAAATTATGCCACTTGCACGTTTTGCACAGGCGATCGGCGGACTCACCCCCGTTGGGTTGCCGGGGGTTTCAGTATAAATAATATCCCCAATTTCTGGAAATTTAGTGCTTTAAATTCCCACTGTCGCTGTCTTTCTCATTTGCTCTTTCTCATTCCTGCACTGTTCTATCAATCTGCTAGACTATCTTCTTCTTCGCTAGACCAGTCATCTACCTTTTTTTTTTTGAAAACTCTTCCGGGACAAGACTCCTTATTTGTGTATGAGGTCTGTTGGATCAGCTTGGGAATATTGGACGCTTTCTGCCAGGTGGTCACTAGGGCTTCCTATGATGTTATTATTTAGCAATTTTATATGTATGTGTTTTGTTGATAATTTATAATGATGTTTGTATTCTATTTTGTTTTTGTAAACGGGGGTTCGATAAATTAGAGTACAGCCTCAGCGTCCCCTGCGTCGGATGTCTTTATTGTAAAGTGACTGGCTGGTGGAGAGCTTTCAGTTTTACCACTAGGGTTGTTTGAGCAGATCTTTTATGCGGATCTGGGGTTGTCCGGTCCTGATCTGATTAGGACATCTTGCACACAATTGCAAGAATCTGGCTATTGGTTTTAGGGGGGTGGGTACATAGACTCGCATTGCTATGCATGCAAGTGAAAATTAATGTCATTTTTGGACTACTTAGGACTGTACGCACGTGAGTGAAACAGGTAATAGAACAATGAGCAAAAGACAGCAGTATTAAGTTGAAGAAAACATGCAAAACGTGTTAAAAATGTTTTAATCAAAACACCTAAATGATGAACACGCACGCACACACGCTCTCTCTCTCTCTCTCTCTCTCTCTCTCTCTCTCTCTCTCTCTCTCTCTCTCTCTCTCTCTCTCTCACTCACACACACAAGATTTCTGAAGAAAAAATCTTAACTTTAAGTCTTTAGTATCTACATTCTCTATCTCGCTCCCACAGGCGCTTGTAGCTGTTACTTACACAGAAAGGAGACGCGTCATAGGCATAGGCGCTCGCGCGTCATAGGCATAGCCTACCGCGTGTCTAGATACGAGTGCCTGTGCACGCTCCAATACCTCCCTCCATAACCCTCCCCATCCCCTCCTGCTCCCAAAAAAGGATATTATATTACCTGATCCCATGGCCTACAAGGCCAAGTTTCCAGTACTGATTCCCGGGCGTGAATGGTAGTCCTCCCTGTGCGACTTTTCTTTCTGGACATGGGAATCAACTCTTGATCGACAGTACTGTCAGAAAGTACTTGGAACACACTAGGAACGCTTTTCAGTTTCCTCTCTCTCTCCGACAGCTGCAAAATATTGTGTATGAATGTGTGTGTACTTTCAGCACAACAATAAACAGCCTACACAGAGGTACGTAAAGGTGAATTTCATTAAACTAGTCGTTCCAACATGATCATTCTCGTTGCCTCGTTCTAACATGATCATTCTGGTTGCGTTGGATTTAATCCTCCAACCTTACTCCCACCCAGTCAGCAGTAAGTGTTGCTGCTCGACTGGCTTACAAAACGATCAAGTTCAAGTATGGACTTTTAATAACAGGAGCTGAAGGCGACTTTTTTTTGTAACGACTGTTTGCGTACCCTGGTCAGCTTAGCGGCACGTCCAAAAATCGACTTACTCAGTCAAAAAGGCAGTCCGCAGACTCAAATAAAACACGTGTAATATTTTCAAAACAAAACAAAACAGAAACAACCTCACTCACACACACAGCAAACAACAACAACAACAAAACACCTACAACTTGTGAGTAAAAACCAAAGCGGCCAATATTGCCAGCAACGTCGATATATGACCCCTGATATAGACGTCCACGTAGGTTAAAAATGTCCACCGCACTAAGCATGTCACAGAGCAAAGAATTTAGCAGTATAGGCCTATAAGAACCTCATCATCAGCATCATCATCATCATCATCATCATCATCATCATCATCATCATCATCATCATCATCATCATCGTCGTCATCATCATCGTCGTCGTCGTCTCTTTATCTCCTGCATGCTGACCTCCCATTCATGAATCAAGGTGGTAGAAGGCCCGCCGTCCAGTTTAGAGTTTTGGATCATGGCCTGCAGCTGCTCATCCGTCAGCTGGAAGTGGTCTTTCTTGAACAACGACCTGTAGCGCTCTAGCGTCCGCAATTCACCCCCACGATCTTTCTTTATCCGACTCCACAGCGATTCCTCCATTCCATCTAGACTCTCCTGCCATACAACAAAACAACAATCCCAGATCTGTTGATGCACTTTATAGGCATTTTAATAAATACATAAAAAGATGGCTAGGATCTTCTATTGCACTCAGCTGGTTCTAGCGTGTAATTTAAAATAAAAAATCATATTAGTCATCTAAACGCTAACGCAGCAGCACGTTAATAACTAAAATACAGTGCTAACAGCTTTGTTTTCTATGCCTGGACATGAAAATCGTTCGTAATGGCTCACCCAAACGTTAACGGCACAAAGACTTAAATCACCAGTGTAGATTTCAGTCCCTTTGTAGCATAGATGATGGATGATAATGCTTAGAAACACAAACAACCCCAGTCAAACGCAGCCCCCTCTCATCCGCCCCTTCCCCCCCCCTCTCCCTCCTCACATTCCTGCCATACACACTATGAAGCCATGCAAATGAACAGGCGGTCTTCTATCATCTTTCTTATCTTTTTTTTGTTGTTGTTTTCTCCAATGTTCAACAGAGAAAGTGAGCAAACGGTATCAAGCATTAAAACAAAACTATATCTTCTGTCCCATTTACCTTAATCTCGGGGTCGTCACTGACGATGGAGGTGAGAACGTTGCGCTTCTTTAACAGAGCCAGCAAGTGGCGTTTGGACTTGACGCCGTGTTTCTTCAAAGTCAGCGCCGCATACTCCTTTAGGATTTGCTGTAGACGGGAAAAAGGAGTATTTGTAGTGATGTTTGTTGGCAGACTAGTGCTAGTAGAAACTGATACACGGAAATATGTTTTTCAAGTTTGAGAGCCATGAAGGTGCAATTAAAACCAACCAACCAACCAACCAGCCAACCAAACAAACAAAAACTAGATGGGCAAAGCCCATATGACTTACATGCTCCTTGGGGAATTTGCAATATTTAACATGAAAATTGAGTGCCACGATAGAAAAAAAAATGAAACGGTGGCATTGAAATGCCAATACCGACATTTATCTTTCTATGCTCTTGACCTTGAGATGACCTTGACCTCAAGATCAACGCAAAAACAGAACACATATGAAAGATCAAACTATCGTCTCTAAATACAAAGTATGGACTTTATATCTCTCATAGTTTAGGGTCATGATCACTTCACATTACCAATACTAACCGATTTTGGACAGCTCCAGTGACCTTGACCTTGGAGTGAAGTTGGTCAAATTTGTAAATTATGTGTGTCTCATTGATATGGACAGACACATTTTGTAAATGTCATGTTTGGCCACACTTCTCATGATGACTGTAAATAACACTAGACTGAATGTGACCTGTGTGTACTGGCCACCACCAAGCAAGAAAAACGAATTCACTCATTCTATGTTCTTTGATCTGTGTCATGAATTTTTCACGCATTGTGATGCTCTGCCTGGTAAAACAGTTGGTTACTTCAATGTTCATGTGGATGACCCTTAAGACAATTTTGCTATTAAGTTTTGTACTCTGCTTGACATGTTTTCTTTCACGCAGGCAATAGCTGGTCCCACTAAGAAAAGAGACCACACACTTGACTTGTTGATTTATCGCTTACCAGACATGCTTATATGTTTCATATGATTTGAAATCTGACCACAATACAATCTTATGTCATCTGCATGTCGCTAACCTGCCTGTGGAACCAATTATCATTAATTGTCGCCACCCTATCTCCATTCCCTATAAGCAAAAGTGTCAGGGGACGTTAATCTATCCTATCTCCAAAATGCTCTATTGTTGACTACAATGTTACTGTGCAAGCTGCACTTGACAAGCACGCGCCCCTCTGCCAACGCACGGTCCGCCAACGTAAATTTAACCGGTGGTTCAGCAGCATTGCTGACCAGTTCCATCAGCTCAAACGTGAGCGACGTCAGGCAGAGAGACGCTGGCTGAAGTCAGGCTTGACAGTTCACAAAGAGATTTTTGAAACCATCAAACACAAAATAGCCAATATGATAGAAGAAGCAAAAACATCATTTTTCACATCACAGATCGCTGAAAGTAAAACTTGCAAACAACTCTTTCAGAATTTCAACTCACTCCTGGGCAAGGAGACTGCTTCTCCTTTGCCTAATATATTCGAAGACAAACAACTCCCATCTGTTTTCTCCACCTACTTTTCTGAGGAAATCCAAACTATCCGCAACAGCTTTCCTCCCCCAGACCCATTCGCCCTTCCTTCTCCTCCACCATACACTGGTCCACCATACACTGGTCCACCATACACTGGTCCACCATACACTGGTCCACAATATACTGGTCCTTGCCTAACACAATTTCTGCCTGTTTCTCAAAGTCAGCTTCGTGACATTCTGAAAAACACGGTTCTTAAATCATGTAAACTTGATCCCATCCCTACCAAATTACTGTATGAGTTGAAACCATTCTCCCCTCTTTAACACACATCATCAATGATTATCTCCTATCTGCCCCTTGGGGTCATGAGCAATCTTGCCACTGTAGATTGTTCTAACCTATAAAGGGAAAAGTGAAAGCCCCAGTTGAAAACCTGTCTTTCCTTTATAGGCATGACCGATTCACTGCGGCAACAGTACCCCCGTTGGAGTGCCGGGGGTTTCAGTATAAATAGTATCCCCACTTTCTGGAAATTTAATGCTTTAAATTCCCACTGTCGCTGTCTTCCTCATTTGCTCTTTCCCATTCCTGCTCTGTCCTATCACTCTGCTATACTATCTTCTTCTTCGCTAGATCAATGACCTACCTTTTTTCTTGAAATCTCTTCCTGGACAAGACTCCTTGTTTGTATATGAGGTCTGTTGGATCAGCTTGGGAGTATTGGACGCTTTCTGCCGGGTGGTCACTAGGTCTTCCTATGATGTTATTATTTAGCAATATAGGCATTTTATATGTATGTGTTTTGTTGATAAGTTATAATGATGGTTGAATTCCATTTTGTTTCTGTAACCGGGGGTTCGATTAGTTGGGGTAAAGCCTCAGCCGTCCCCTGCGTGGGATGTCTTTATTGTAAAGTGACTGGCCGGTGGACATACCTGTCAAGGGTTTTTGGGGTTGTGGTGTAGCAATTTATCAGAAAAACCATAGCATATGGAGGTTTGGTGTAGCACTAATGTGAATCACGCGATTCGCAACAAAACTGGAAACTTCTGCATCCAATATAAACACACACATCCAATGTGTTTACAAATTTATTGTAAAATCTTGTTAATGCACAACACTTTAGCTAATACCATTATCATTATAAACATTTTCAAATTTCATGTACGTTTTTCAAAATAAAAGTGAAAATGCACACACACACACACACACACACACACACACACACACACACACACACACACACACACACAAAAGAAATCGGTAGGAAAATCTCCTATTTTGTATCAAGACCAGGTTCAGCACATTATTTACATGGTTTCCATGTAGATCTAAACTTTCCTAGCACTGGTAAGGAAAACAATTTTTTTCATGCATCAGTAGACTCAATAAAGTTTAGTAATAGCATATGAGTAACTAAGTGTCTTTAAACCGGACTCGACCGGAACAGACTACTTTCGCGCAAAAACCCCCTTGGTTAAAAAATATTATCGTCACTTGTGAAAAATTGCGTAGCAGCTTTGTGATACGCCGTAGCAATGGGAAAATGTTTAAAATGCGTAGCGCTACGCAAAAACCCGTAGCACTTGACAGGTATGGGTGGAGGGCATTCAGTTTTCCCACTAGGGTTGTTTCAGCAGATCTTTTATGCGGATCGGGGGTTGTCCGGTCCTAATTTCGCTCCGAAGAGTCCGCTGGACCTAAAGCAACAATCAATCAATCAATCAATCAATCAATCAATCACCTATCTGGCATTGTCCCAATTGAACTCAAAACTGCAGTCGTAAAACCCTTGCTGAAAAAGACCACCCTGGACAAAAACGACTTGAAGAATTACCGACCTGTTTCTAATCTGCCCTATCTTTCAAAGATTTTGGAGAAAGTGGTGCTTAAGCAGCTCCTAAAACATCTCGACGACAACAACCTTTGCAATCCCCTTCAATCTGCCTACAGAGCTGGTCACAGCACTGAGACTGTTCGTCTGCGTGTTTGCAATGATATTCTTTCTGCCCTTGACATTGACAACATCTCTGTTCTTCTTCTTCTGGACAATTCTGCTTCGTTCGACACGATCGATCATACCATCTTGCTCAACCACCTTGAAAGTCTGTTTGACATTCAGTCCACAGATTTCCGTTGGTTCTTATCGTACTTACAAGACCGTTCTCAATATGTATCTGTCAACAATTCTTCCTCTGCTGCTTCACCTATATTTTTTGGTGTCCCGCAGGGTTCTGTTTTGGGTCCTGTTTTGTTCGTGCTTTACACCACTCCACTATCCTTTGTCATCAATTAACACTCTGTTGATCATCACCTTTTTGCTGATGATGCACAACTTCAAAAGTCTGCGAAACCTTGTGACATTGACTCTGTGACGGACACACTACGTGACTGTACTACTGATATTAAGACATGGATGACAAACAACTTGCTCAGACTGAATGACGACAAGACAGAAGCTCTCATTTTCTCCAGTTCAACTCTTATCTCTGCCCATTCTCTTACCATTGGATATTCCACTGTTCTCTATTCTGACAAGACCAGAAATTTGGGAGTTTTCCTTGATTCTGAGCTCTCAATGAATGATCACATTTCAAAAGTATGCCAGATGTGCTATTTTGAATTAAGGCGAATCAGTTCACTCCGTCGCTTCCTCACTGTAGATGCCACAAAAACACTAGTTACTTCTTGTGTACTGTCCAGAATAGACTATTGCAACTCTTTGCTCATTGGCTGCAATGACTCTACCCTAGCACCCCTTCAAAAGTTCAGATTGCTGCTGCGAGGCTTGTTTTTAAGTCAAATCGAAAACAACCATGCACCCCTCTCTTGCGCAAACTTCACTGGTTACCTGATTTAGAACGCAAAGCAGCCTGTATTTGCTATAATATCATCACTGGATCAGCTCCTGAATATCTTAATGAGTTAGTCATTCTGGACACTCCTTCTCGCGCGCTTCGAGCGATACTCGACTCCTCCACCAATGGCCGCTATAAACGGAAATCTCCCTCTTTTTCTGTCTATGGACCTCAGCTCTGGAACCCTCTTCCCTCCGATGTCAGACATTCTCCTTCAATTCAAATTTTTAAAAGCAACATGAAAACCTTTCCCTTTCGGCAGCACTTTACATAATTTACATTCTTTCTTCATTTAGTATCCTTGTTTTGTGTGTGTCTGTGTGTGTGTGTGTGCGTGTATTTGTATGCTGTCTAGTATTATATATAAAACATGAATGTATGATTAGATGAATGTTGGTATGTGCGCGCCTAGATCCGCAGGGTAGGCGCCTTACAAATGCTAATTATTCTTCTTCTTATTATTCTTATTCTTATTATTATTATTATTATTATTATTATTATTATTATTATTATTATTATTATTATTATTATTATTATTATTTAGGACTGAGGTTGACCAAATTTGCATAGGATGTGTGTCTCATTGATACCTATAATGCAACAAAGAATCATAGGTTCAATATTAATAACTTAGTAAGCTAGAAGGGCAAAGCCCATATGACTCTTAAGCTCCTAATGTAACTCGCAATATTTAAAATGAAAATGATTGCCCAGAAAAAAACAAAATGAAACGGTCGGATTAAAATGCAAAGTAATACTGACTTCGATATTTCCATGCTTTTGAGTTGACTTTGGCCTCCGGCATCAAATACACTCATATACTATCAAATAAACTACAGCAAATATTGCTTTATGCCCCCCAAAAAACGCTGACTTCGGGATGACCTTGACCTTCAATTACCTTGATCTTAAGATGACCTTGACCCCCACATGACCTCTCATGCATGTATGATCAAATAACCCAAAGTTTTTGCATACTATGGATTAAATAAACAGCAATTCCACTGTGTGATGACCTCTTTTTTGTATGTTTTTGCAAGGCCCAAAATGACCTTGACCTTCGAGATCAACGCAAAAACGAAAATATATTAAAGATCAATCTATAATAATTTCTAAATACCACATGCTTAGACTTTATATCTCTTATAGTTTAGGGTCAAGGTCACTTCAAAGTACCTATACTAACCGACTTTGGACAGCTCCAGTGCCCTTGACCTTGGAGTGAGGTTAACCAAATTTGTATATAGCATGTGTGTCTCATTAATATCTATCATGCATAAAGGAATCATACGTTCAATATTAATAACCTAGAAAAAAATTGAAATTTTATTTTAAAAATTTCATTGTTTGACCAACATTTGTTGACCCTGTGACCTTGAAGTGAAGTCATTCATTCACTGATCATCCTAAAAGGTCTGGTGGTGATAGCTGAAATAGGTTCTCAGATATTAATCCAATCGCAAGTTCTGCACAGACGGCGGACGACAGAACAACCGGACGGACTTTTGTTTAAATATCAATTTTGGACTATTTAGGACACATCTAACACAGATTTGCAAATATTTGGATTTAAAAAAAATATGTTGGGAGGGGAGGGAATAGGGTAGGGGGGAGAGGGCGGGCGAGATTTAAAATCATAGCCTCACATTGCTAAGCATCCGATTCAAAACGTGAAAAAAAAATTTTGAAAAATTTTAATTTTTTGACTAACATTTGTTAACCTTGTCTTGGCCTTTAAGTGAAAACATTCAATCACTGATAATTTATTATGCCTCTTGAGCATGCACGTCTTACCAAGTTTGGAGGTGATAGCTGAAATAGGTTCTGAGATAGTAATCCATTTGCAACTTTTGCACAGACAGACTGCAGAGCGCGGACAGAAAGACGGACGGACAAAAACACTTTTTTTTCAATGCCATATTTGGGCTAATTAGGATTTACCTCGCACAGATTTGCAAAAATAGTTATTTTTTTTCGGGGGCTGAGTATATAGACTCGCACTGCTATGCATATGAGTAAAAAAACAAAACAACAAAAACCATATAGTTACGATGGTGGACGACTACATGACGCGGCGATTGGCCTTGCTTTGATTTTCTGATTTGATGCGCAAATTTACGCGCAGCAAAAACTTGAACCCTGGTAGACCTATTAATTGAATGTTTGTGTTCTAACAACTGAGTATGTTTAAACTACAAGTCTTTTTTTTTCCGGCACAATTTCGTGAAAACGTTATAGACAACAATTAAACTAGCGATTTGTCAACAATCCCACGCTTGTGCTAAACAACGCATTTGAATGCACACGTGCTTCAAACGCACCCAAAATATGTTTCCCAAATGGTAGAACACAGCAAGTTCAAAACTCCCACGGTTAATGAAAGCACTGCTTGAAGCTCAGAATATATCCAACAATAGTGTCCTGTATGTTTCTCCACAACCACATCAGAAATGTAAATGTACAGAGGCCTGAATAGCCTTTGAAGAAATCCCCAATCCCCACTGGCATGCATTTTTCTCTACGCTACTAAATAAAGTGCAACAGTGAAACATTGTGTGGTCGTCGGCATCTCAACAGTTCTAACAATACAGACTCGAAACACCTACAGGGTGGTTTCATTCATTTTCAAGACGTCTTCTGTTATTTGTGGAAAAAAAAAGACACACACCACCAGAGAGGCTTTTTCAGTCTTCTAATGGTCTTAATGGGAAAATTCGTGGAAGGGTCGTCGAGGTTCACGGACCTTCATTCGAGGGTCTAAGATCCCGGACCTAGATTTCTGAATCTTTTGGACCCCCCCCCCCCCACCCCCTTACATCTCCACCCCCACCTCCAAACAAAAATTAAGAACCTAGGTCCGGGATCTGGGAACCTCAAAAAAGGGTTCGTGAACCTCAAGCCAACTTTCCAATCAAGACAAGCCATTAGGCAGCCATTAGCAGTAATATTTATACAACTTACATTTCTGCATTTGAGAACGTGATACAGACTTCTCAGCGTCGTAGCGTCCAGGTCGCAGGGTAATTGCGCATGTAGTTTCAAAATTTCAGCTTTCACTAAGGCGCTGGGGTGTTCCCGTAGTAACATCTCCAGCGTACGCCTCCCCAGTGTGCGCACAGTTTCTGGTAGCGTTAGCGCCACGGTCGGTGACCTGCATAGGCAGGCAGAAACTTTCAACTTTTAACTGGAGTATGGTCTTACCAAAGCGGTGGAGGTCATCGTTTCTTTGTTGTGTGCGCTTGCCGATAGTCTTACCCGAAAGGTTTTACAACTAGGGAAGCTGCATTTTATTATTTATTTGATCGTTCTTATATAGCGGCTTTTCAGCTCAAGAGCTGCTCAAGGCGCTGAACGAAAGCTTAGATTACACAGAGGTCATGATGTAAATAAGTTGATACCGAATCTGGATGACATCCGGACACTAATAGGCTAACTGGCTGCTCAGCGTTTTCAACATGTATTTCGGACACAGTGTTCATTCATTTCTCGCGATTCCTTGCATAAAGAAAATGAAAAACCACAAACACACTTTAATCCTGATATCGCTAACATCTACAGAGGTGCCAACCCCCTAATCTTCTCGTCAGTATTTCCGGACCCGTTTGTCAGTATTTTTTAACACTTGTCAGTATTTTTTTTTCTCGCAAAACCCAACCTAAGACACTATAAAGTAGCAAAAGGCTTCCCTCTGAAACAGCAGGCTATTTTCAGTCCTCTAAAATCACGATGAAAATCAGCTTGTTGAACACCACACTTGTTTTACTCTAAAATCACCATGAAAATCAGCTTGTTGAACACAGCGACGTTCGGTGAGCGCAGGAGTACTATTATGAGATCAGAAACCGGTGCAGAAGCACCGCTGGCAAAGATAAACGATCGGCAACTTCTCCTCCGTATTTGTATAAAAGCTACCGTATTTCCGTATTTAATTAACTTCGCCGGAATTAAATACGGCCAATCAGTACTGGTTGGCACCTCTGCATCTAGGGTAACTTAGCACGCTCAGCTAACTTGTAGGTAAGGAGGTCTACTTATCAATAACCCAACTTTCTCCTGGTTGACTAACAAGTGCGATAATAAAAAGGCACATGAATAAAAAGGAAACGAATTGACTATCAGAATGTACTGGACGGTAGTGTAGCCATGCTCTACAACACCAACACAAATGCTACTACTATACTACTGGCAAACGAAAAATAAAGCAGACAACGAACCTCAAAATGGTACCCACGAACGTGAGTGCTTTCATCAGTCGTTTCATAGCGATCTTCTTGTCCAAAAACGTCAACAAGGCCCCAAAAATGTACGGGGCTTGCCTGGGTACTTGCTGTTTACCCCCAAGCAATTTCATAATAATAGACAACATCAGTATTTATAAAGTGTACCAACAGATCTACTGAATTTGTATAACATCCTTGCCTATTTCTGACACATCGTAATAGCACCACTGTGTGACAGCTTTGCATTGACATGACTCAATATCACAGATTCTCCCTTGCATTTTCATTCAAGGTTGCGTGTATCGAGTTTAAAACAAGGTACACATTCATTAATTATTGTAAAATATATACGTCGTCCTCTTTTCCTCGATCCCTAAAATAAGCAGCGATTTCTATGTACACCTTGCTTTCTAACTTTAATTATTTACTGAACAACCTGGTCAGGTAGTATTGTTCAGGACTGTTGAGGATAACAAGACACGTTATTTTAACAATGTAAATGAATAAAATGCCACATTCGTAAAAACAAAAGTACAAGTACATGACTGTTTTGATCGAGGGCAGGGCATTTGTTTTAGTGTAGTGCGTTGTTAGTCTACGCATGCACAATATTCAACCTGTTATAAATGTTCCTTCTGTTTTCTCCGACAAAACGAATACTAGGCAGCAGATCAACCGTCCTTTACTGACACTAGACTCAGAAGACACGAGACACAGATCCTCATCCTCATTAAGATATAAGATACAAGATGATCTACTGTCCAACGTTTTAAACAAGGACATCTGGCATCATCATCATCATGATCATCATGATCATCATCATCATCATCATCATCATCATCATCATCATCATCATCATCATCATCATCATCACCCCCATCATCATCATCATCGTTGTGAACTAGTGTATGAGAGCACAGTTTGTTTACTAAAGGGATAGTCACTCTTGCCTGTCTAGGAAACCACTTTGCATCGTAAGCCTTGACCATCGCAATTTCGAGGACGGCGTCTGCGTACGGTTCGAGGTCTATGGAAGAGATGCCTGGCAGTCCTAGGATGGGTTCTTCCGCGACCTTGATGCCCACCACCATCTCAGGAAGAAACATGTCGTCCCCTCGTCGACTGCTCCGGACTTTGCGCTTGATGAGGTCGGCTTTCGACGTCCTGCTAATGCTGGTCTCTGAGCTCGGCCCTTTCGCCATATCGGTCACAGATAGTTTCAAAGTCCTTCCGAGCCACGATGTCCGGCCTTTTCCTGCCTTGGTCTCTCTCGTCGAGCCAAGCTCACGTGCTTCGATCCTGGCGGAGATTTTCTGTGCATCCTCGGAAGTTTCCATCTCCAAAGGCTCGCCTTTTTTTACTGGTGCCTGGTTTTCAGACAGTTTGCGCGGTCGCTGGAAGGTCACTTTTCCGGGTCTCTCCAGTGGGGCTGTCTCTTTGGGGGCTGGTTGAAATCCTGAATCCACCCTACTTTGAGTCGACAGTTTGCAGAGCAAGCTAGGGGAGTCTGTTTCTTTGGAAGCTGGCTGACATTCTGAGTCCACCGTACTTTGAGTCGACAGTCTGCTTTGCAAGGGGTGGGGGAAAAGACGCGTGGAGTGGACAGGAAGCATCCATTTCTGCACAAGCGCACGTACATAGGCACACGTGAACACGCTGTGCTCTTTGGGTTGATCCAAAGACTATCAATTGATCGACTACACTACTTGCTTGTTTTAAACTAGAAGAGCAAAGCCCATACGACTGGCATGTTCCTTAGGGAATCAATGTGCCCTATTCTAGGTGAAACTGAAGGAATACAAACACTGAAACACAAATAATTTGGACTTTGACCTAAGTGGGCCTTGATGTAACATGACCATGAACGCTCAGATATCATCAAATAAACAACAAAGCAGAAAGTTAAATATTGTAAAAATGCAACATTGACCTTGAAATGAAATGGATCTTGAGATGACCTTGCCCGTATCATGCACTTTCATGCTCGGGTATAATCAAATAAATAAACAATGCATAATGTGGGTTCAATATAGAAATATTTCCACTGCATGATTACAGTTTTTGTAAGTCACGTAGTCATTGTTAGAGATGAAATAGGTTCCGATTAATTAAAGTGTTTCCACGGACCGACAGATGGGCGGACTGGCGGACATTTGTTTTAGATACTGTATCATTTTCAAACTATTTCGGACTCATCTCGGGCACATTATACAAACATCCCCTGTAGGCCAAATACAGGTCTTGAACATAAAAGAGTTTAGACTTAGGCATTCCTTTCACAGCATCTAGTAATTAGCATGTAAGAATAACAAAAACAGCACAGAACCATGAAATAAATAGTTTTCTCACTGGAGATCAGAAGGAACCATATTTAAATCCCAATGTAGAAACAAGATGGCAAGCCATTCAAAGGTAATTCATTACACCCACACACTAAAAAATCATTTTTCAAAAGTGTTAATTTATCTGGGGGTGTTGTGATTGGGCTACATCCTAATGAAGCCAAAGGAACACACATGGAATCATAGGCTATATCTAAACGGTCTGCAATTAAAAACTAGAAGGCAGAGCCCATATGACTCCTTATGGAACTCGCAATATTTAACATGAAAATGAGTGCCATGAAGAAAACACAATGAAATGGTGGCATTAAAATGCAAAGTAATACCGATTTTGATCTTTCTATACAGTTGACCTTGGGATGACGTTGACCTCCGGCTCCAAATGCACTCATGTACTATGAAATAAAGCAAAACGTGTATTATGCCAAACAAAACCACGGTGACTTTGGGATGACCTTGGCTTTTAGTGACCTTGGGATGACCTTGTCTTTTAGTGACCTTGACCGTCAGGTGATCCTTCATTCATGTGTGGTCAAATAACCCAATGTTTTACTATGGGTTAAATAAATAGCCACTCCAATGTACGATGACCTATTTGTAATTGTTTTTGCAATCCTAAAATGACCTCGGCCTTCAAGATCAACGGAAAACGGAATATATATGAAAGATCAATCTACGATCTCAAGAAAAGAAATTTGGACTTTATATCAGCAATAATTTAGAGTCAAGATCATTTAATAGTACCTATACAAATCGACTTTGGACAGCTTCAGTGACCTTGACCTTGGAGTAAGGTTGTGTAAATTTGCAAAGTATGTGTGTCTCGTCAATATCTATCATGCAAAACAATCATAAGTTCAATATTAATAACCTAGAAAAAATTTGAAATTTTGTGAAAAATTGTCATTTTTAAAAACTAATATTTAATGATCCTGTTACCTTGACCTTGAAGTGAAGTCCTTCATTCAATGATCATTTTCGAGGTTTCACAGGCGTACACCATCTTACCAAGTTCGGTTGCGATAGTTAAAATAGGCTCCGAGTACTTAGCCACTTTAAAGTTTTTGCCCTGACTGCGGACGGCGGACTAAGGGACGGACATTTATGTTTGATATCATTTTTGGACTATTCAGGTCCTATCTCGCACAGATTTGCAAACATGTGGAAACAAATTTGGGGGGGAGGGGTGATGGAAGGGATGGAGTTGGGAGGAGGGGGATGAGTACACTGATTCAAAATGCTAGGCATGTAAGTCAAAAAAATCAAAATGGATAGGCCAATTTTTAGAAGGTGAAGCACAATACCTTTGACAAAGTACAAATATGAACGTGCTTAGCAATATATAGTGACAGTATCGGTACAGTAAAAAATAATGAATTTCGGATCAGTTATTCTTGCGATAAGGCATAGAGTGTGCTTTTGAACGAAACAAGTAAAATTGGGAGGCACGAAGCTACGAAACCGACCGTGTGCACGACTATGCGACAACCAGACTGCTACTGAGGGATGGCCCATGATTTTGAAGAACCTGTATACCAAATCTCATGAATCGCTTCAGCCGTTTTTCAGATATTGAGCAAACCGTGCCAGCGATATAAAATGACTCCAGTGATCTTGATCTTTGCGGTAGAAAATATATGATGGCCGCAAGGCAGGCCATTCAGCTGAGTAATATTCCCATGGAGACTGGTAAAATCCTTTTAGTGGTTGTTAAAATATGGCGTCCAAAAGAATCGACCAACGGACGGACGGACAGGTAGACCGACATTTTGGCTCGTTCTCATTCCATTCAAACTATTTCCAGATAGGCCTGGGAATACGAATTACAAGGACACAACCAACATGGCACGCACGCTCCTTATAAAACTTACACTATTTAAAATCGAAATGAGTGTCCAGAAAAGAAGAAAAAAAAAACAACAACAAAAACAAAAAAACAACAAAAAAAAAACAAAACAATGGTGGCATTAAAATGCAAAGTAAGCTTAATACCGACTTTGATTTTTCGATGCTCTAGACCTTGAGATGACCTTGACCTCCGGTTCCAAATTCACTCATGCATGGTAGAATAAAAGGAAGGCAAAAATTTTAATTATGCCAAAAATGTGACCTTGTGTTGACCGTGACCTTCAGTGACCTTAACCTTGTGATGACCTTGACCTTGACGTGACCAGAGCATCAGACCTTAGAAAGACCATCCTGCAAGGCACGGTGCAAGGAGGCGGAAGAAGAGGGAGACAGAAAGAGTTGGGAGGACAACATTCGAGAATGAACTGGCTTGACACTGAGCGAAGTCACGAGGGTTGCTGACGACAGAGAACGATGGATGAGATAGGACAGACGGCCGGACGAACACTTTTCTTTATTTTTTAGTTTTTGTCTTTATTTGTATTATTATTATTTTTTTTTTTTTAACGTCGTTTTTAGACGATTGAGGACTTAACTCGCACACATTTATTAACATCTGAAAAATAATTCTTTTTACTTTGGGGGTGTCGGATAGCGCAGTGGTTGGAGCACTCGCTACTGTGTCGCAAGTTAAGCACCGTCCAGTGCGGTTAGCACTTGGATGGGTAACCGCAAACCGTGAAGCGACAAATAACAACACCCCCAGTTGTCTCAACTGTGACTGAGTACCTACTCTCTTAAGGGTGGGGAAGGTAAAGCAGCGAGGGAGAGATGGGCATCACCCTCATTACGCTGGCCCAAGATAAGTGTGATCTCCCAACATCACGCTCCCCTACGGCCACAAGGCTATGGGACCACCTTTACCTTTTTTCTTTTTTACCTTTTTAAATTTAATTAATTTATTTGTAGGGGGGTGCCCCTAATGAAGATTTTCGATCCCAATGGCCTTTCCCATATTTGACATCATTACACCCCCATGCATTAGTATGAGGCAACGTCCGCAAATCAGTTAGGAATAATGACTATGACAATCATGTCCCTGTGCTTACCCTAAACGGCGCAAATTCTTCAACGGTATTCCATTCGATGTTACCTGTGTCAATGCAAATGGATATAGACAGAACAAATCCAACGTAGGATGACGGTATCAACCGAGATCTTGTTTATGCACGCATGCATTCCATTTAATCAAACGGACTTAAAGATCCTGACGCTCGTGTCCAAGACTGTTGAATGCCAGCTACACAAATACACCCAGCATGCACTAGCTCCCCTCTCCCCCATCCCAAATACCCGGTCGCCCAGGATTGTGCTCAGTTGTCTGGGCGTCAGACAATGCGCCCAAAGGCTGCAAGTGGGCGCCTAGGGCGGATTGAGTTAGATCCTGTATTGACCAGCGCCTTGAGCAGCTCTTGAGCTGGAAATGCGCTATATAAGCACGATTAAATAAATACGTATAACATATATTTAGAAAGAAAAAAAAAAAAAAAAAAACTCCCCTGTATTCCAACGGGTTTTCGTTGAAGGTTAACAATGTTACAATTCGACAGTTTCAACAATACGACAGTTATGTAGTTGCTTCATTTTTTTTTTGTTTTTGTTTTTGGTAACGCTTTATTCTCCCTTTTTATTGGGAAATTCTGGGCCGCCTCCCCTGGGGAAGGCATGGTCGCGGCCTGTGGCGCGGCGAAACTCAACCTACCTAATATTAGTTGTGTTTTTGAAATTTTGCTGGGGGGGAGGGGGATGAAACGGTGGGGGAAAGGGGAGGGGTGTGTGGCAAACCAGAGTACCCAGAAAAAACCCCGAGACGTTGCCCGAGTCGAAAGGAAATAATATTCGGAGAAACATACCGCCCAGATGCTGGATCGATCCCACACAACTGTCAGGCGCCATTGGTTTTTGGCCTGTGGACAAGGCAAGTTAATCCCGGCTTAGAACACTTGGTCACAACGCCACAAGAGTGTTTGTGGAACTAACATGAACTTAGAAAGAAACCACAGCATGGGGGAAGAGATGGCAGGAAGGAAGTGTTGATTTACATTATATTCACCTTGCTCGTTCTCTTCCCGTGATCTTGACTTTTTCCTGTCGGCTTTTTTGACTGGAAGCTTCTTAGTTGGAATAAAATCCTGATGAACAACCCGAAAAGAAAGTTTTATCGTAACATTTATCATGCACAGACTAAATAGTGTACATTTTTGTGGAACGATAACTAAACAGAATATAACTGCACCGTTTATATCAGAAATAGGCGGCTTATAAATAACTTTAGTAATAATAATAATAATAATAATATTAATAATAATAATAATAATAATAATAATAATAATAATAATAATAATAATAATAATAATAATAATAATGGATGGATGTTATACGCGCCTTATTCGTAAAACAGACTCAAAGCGCAGCGATCTGTAACTAACATAAACCCTTACATATTAAAGGCACTCTTACACTGACATCAACCACATCATTAATTCACCACTCAAACATGTGGTGTACAAGACACGCCGCTATTAGAAGACGTAATGTTATATAGATCCAATACCACGCCTTATTGAAGGGAGGGAGGAAACTGGTGTACCGGAGAAAATCCTCAATGTCCTGAAAAGTCACGTACCTAAGTCACGTAAGTTCGTCTCTCGGGGTTCGAACCCGCGACCCTAGGAATCCAGCACACTATCCACTATACTTCCAGACTCCCCCCACACCCCCTCCCTCCCTGCGTTACATTAAAATCATTACACCAGGCTCACCTGAGGAGGAAGTACTCTTCCTTTGGGAGGTTGGAAGACGACACCAAAACGGTTATCACAAAGATGTACCTGAAAAGACAACTCAGGAAAGTCACGGAGGCGAGGCCACCAGTAACAGATACATTTGGTATGCTCATTGCATCAACATTATGTCCGCATGGTTTCCATCGTAAATAGTACTCAACTTGCTCTTTTCGCCAGCAAGCGCCACTAATTATTGGTATCGCCATTCTTGTCAATATCGTCAATGTATACAATCATGACACCACCAACAACAACATCAACATTATCAACGCAGCCACTGCCGCCACAACCAATATCATTAGCATGGGCACCACCCTTAGTTATCAACAATGTGCAAAGGAACTGTTACGCCTTTCCGTCGTCGTTATCATCATCATAAACATCATCATCATCATCATCATCATCATCATCATCATCATCATCATCATCATCATCATCATCATCATCATCATCATCATCATCAGCAGCAGCAGCAGCAGCAGCAGCAGCAACAAGACTGCCGCCACCACTACCCTGGTCGACCAACAAAGCAGGGTCCTTTGAACATGACTGACAAGAATTGTCAAGAACCTACAACATTAAAACAACAACAACAACAACAACAACAACAACAGCAACAACAACAACAATAAACCACATTTCTTATTCCTCCGGACACTTAGAATCACCTCTCAAAAGTGTCCAACCGTTACAACCTAACCAGCCTGGTTCATCGCAATGCCTACATGCATAGGAGGGTTTGTGTGGTTGTTTGGTTTCATTATAAAAAGCAACATACGCATTCCTCCTGAAATCTGTCCCAGAACGTTTTAGGGGCAGAGGGCCGGAGCTTGAGCTCCCCGGTGATGACAGAGTTTGGGATTTCAGGGATGTGCATACATCGTAGGTGCCATCGCCATTTCTCGGAATCAACGTAGCTGGACGAGGCTTCCGAACGGTAAAGCAGGTCATAATGGGCAGAATTAAACAGTGACGATGGTGACAGCATTGGTAGACGCAAAAAAGATGAGTCAATTCATTCACGCATACGCGCCTTCACTACACTAGTTACAAACATTTAAACACACATAGGTAGGTTCCGACGTGGGATGCCTGGAGTTGGTGTATAAATTGTATCCCCACTTTGTGGAAACTTAGTGCTTTAAATTACTACTGTTTCGGTCTTTCTCATTTGTTCTTGCTCGTTCGTAATCGGTTCTATCAAGCTATCTTCTTCGCTAGACCAGTCACCTACTTCTTTTTTTCTTGAAAACCCTCCCAAAACTCCTCATTTGTGTATGGGCTGGACAAAAGTATTACATCTACCACTATCAGAAGCCATTACTAGCAGGAAACAAACAACGTTTCAAATGTGAGTTCCACCATGACACAAAATGCAAGGCAGCAGTGCACGTGATGGTAAGTGTTACTTATTGTATTAGTAATAATAATACCGGATGCTAATACGCGCTTTACATCGAATGATATCAAACTAAAAGCGCGGCGACCTATACCAACATACACGCTCACGAGGATGAAATTACGACAGGGGGGAATTTTGTGGGGAGGAAAAGTCCTGGGGGCACATAATCCCGGGGATGAAATTGCGACAGGGGGGGAATTTTCTCGGAAGGATAAGTCCTGGGGGGAAATAACCCTGGGGATGAAATTGCGACAGGGGGGGGGGGGGGGGAATTTGCTCGGGAGGATCTATCCCAGGGAGGAAATGATCTGGGAGGAAATGACCGGGGAGGAAATGACTGGGGAGGAAATGACTGGATACCGTCGAAAAGACATTGACAGTGGCAGTAGAGAAAGAAAATGAGTGGGAGTTAATATATTTTTTATCATAGCGCACGTGATTGTTTTGTTACCTAGGTATAATAATAATAATAATAATAATAATAATAATAATAATAATAATCATCATCATCATCATCATCATCATCATCATCATCATCATCATCATCATCATCATCATCATCATCATCATAAATAATACGATAACATTTAAGGCGCACATATCTCACCACTAGGCGAGTCAAGGCGTACTCGTACACATTCTTTCGCATCAACAACTCAGAAGAAGAACATTGAGGTTTAACGTCTACACCCACCATTGGCGATATGGCAGACGGGGATAACCATCCCAGGGAAAGAGGGGTAAGGACCTGAATCAACACTGAACCACCAAAGCAATCATACTGCAAAAATGGACAGTAAAAATGGCCACATTTTATATCGCCCACCACGGGATTCGAACCTGGGTCATCGGTGTGCCAGGCGAACGCTCTACCAATTGAGCTACGGCGGTGGGCAACAACAACTCAAGCACACTGATAAACACTTACGCATGAATTAAATGAAGATGACAAGGCAAACAATACAGAGACATGGCATTCAGAAATAATCACGAGAAAATTTAAAATAATAAAGAAAATGTACATGGCCATTTATAACTGATTTAGGCTTGCGGGTGAGGTGGATGAGGGTAAGAGGGGTGGTTTAGCAGGGCACTGTAGTCTGAGGATTATTTATGGGGAAAAAAGTCTTGAGACCCGATTTAAATGCTTCTAAAGACTGTTGTTGACGGAGGACGAGAGGTAGGGAGTTCCAGGTGGTGGGGGCTTGAAAAGGAAAGGAGCGTTGGCGTGCAGTTTTGAGTTTTGTGTGAGATATGTTGAGTTTGAGGTTGTCGTTTGGGGAGCGGAGTGGTCGGGAAGGTTGACAGAGTGAGAAGGCATCGGAGAGATAGATAGGAGCAAGCTTGTTGAGGCATTTGTATGTGAGAGTATTGAGCTTGTGTTTGAACCTATGTGTGACGGGTAGCCAGTGGAGTTGTTTTTGCAACAGATGGTTAATGTGGTCATTCTTTTTCTTTTTCAAGGCGGGCATAGCAGTTTTGAATGCGTTGAAGACGATAGACAGAAGAAGCGGGAAGTCCAGTAAAAAGGGAGTTACAATAGTCAAGACGAGAGAGAATGGTAGAAATGACAAATTTGCCTCTAGCGTCTGTGGTGAGGTACTTGCGTATAGCGGCAATGCGGCGGAGCTGAAAGTAGCAGGTGCGAGAGACAGAAGAGATATGTTGTTTCATGGAGAGGGTATTTTCTAGTGTGACTCCAAGATTTTTGACAGTAGAAGACAGAGAGACAGACGACTCAGAGGGTTCAAGAGAGTCAGATGTGGCTTTTGAGAGTTTGGATGCGGTCCTTATGAGAATGGCTTCGGTTTTATTGCTGTTGATTTGACGTTAGTTCTCAGTCAAACAAAACTCTGTACGTCGGTGATGGTATTAGCGAGAATGGATAGGGCAGTGTTAGACTGATCAGGAGTAGAGCTATTTTTTGAGTCATCAACAAAAGAGTGATGGAGAACGTAGATGTGGTCAAGAGTTTGAGTGTAGAGAGTGAGCAGTACAGGCCCAAGCACGTACCCCTGGGGGACTCCACACTCAAGCCTGATGGGGTCGAAGTTCAGTCTGTCAATGGAAACAGTCTGATAGCGGTCAGTGAGGTAAAAAGAGAACCAAGAAAGAGCTGTGGTGAGGATGCCAAATGTATGCTGAAGACATTGAAGAAGGTTGTTGTGATCGACCGTATCGAAGGCCGCTGAGAAACCAAGAAGAGCAAGGGCAAAGATTTCACCTTGGTCAGTGGCAGAAAGAAGGTCGTTAATTATTTTGAGAAGTGCAGATTCAGTGGAGTGGTTAATACAATATGCTGCCTAAAGAGAAGATAGTAGATTGATAGAGAGAAGATAAGAGTTAAACTGATTCAGAAATATTCTTTCAAAAAGTTTGGAGATGAAGGATACGTTTGAGACAAGGCAGACGCCGAGTGTGTAAAGGTCAAGCGATGGTTTATATAAAAGAGGTTTGACTACAGCAGTCTTGAAGGAGTCTGGGATTGTGCCTGATTGTAGAGAGTTGTTGATGATTTCAAAGACATAAGGACGAAGTACTACTACTACTATTTTATATGTATGTGTTTTGTTAATATTTTATAATGATGTTTATATTATATTTTGATTTTATAAACGGGGGTTCGATAAATTAGAGTACAGTTTCAGGGTCTCCTGCATGGGATGCCTTTATTGTCAAGTGACCAGCTGGTGGAATGCCTTCAGTGTTACCATTCGGGTTGTTTCAGCAGATCTTTTATACGGATCGGGAGGGGCAGGGGGGTGGGGGAGTCCTCTTTCAACCAAGTTGTGTTACTGACTCGGCTCTTTGCAGGCCGATGGACCCTATAAACAATGACTATCTATTACTACTGCTAATGATAATAATAATAATAATAATAATAATAATAATAATAATAATAATAATAATAATAATAAATAATAATAATAATAATAATAATAATAATAATAATAATAATAATAATATTAATAATAATAATAATAATAACAATAATCTATTTTATTTTTAAAAAAAATAATTAACAACTATAAAGTCTGCTCAAAGCACTCACAAGCATACTCACACAGAAGCACTTGCAAGGTAAGTGATGGTACAATAATTATGCTCTATCGTATACAAACGGAAACCTACTTCCACTGGGAGTTGGAGCTCCAGGTCTAGGCATGAAAGGTCCTAGAGGTCCACAGCCTGGTTGAGTGCTACGAGAACAGCAACAGTAAGTGACTTTAGTGCTCCCATAATGCATCGACATTTTGCAATGCGTTCTTTCTATAGATGGTAGAGCCCTGTTAACGTTCAATTATGTATTGTTTTGCTAATACCTATTTTGACTTGCAAACAAATGTGTTCGTTACTCGTGAGGTTTTTACGGACTTCTGACAGAGAAAGGGATAGAAATATAGAAATAGATAGTAAGAGAGCGAGTTGGAAGGCGAAACAGAAAGGGAGAGAGAGAGAGAGAGAGAGAGAGAGAGAGAGAGAGAGAGAGAGAGAGAGAGAGAGAGAGAGAGAGAGAGAGAGAGAGAGAGAGAGATGTTATCTCATTCTGTAAGCCTACTTATCAATACAAATTATGATGACAATGGCGATGACTACGACGACGACGATGATGATGCTGATGATGATGATGGTGATGATAATAATAATAATAATAATAATAATAATATTAATAATAATAATAATAATAATAATAATAATAACAAAAACAATAATAATAATAATAATAATAATAATAATTATTATTATTATTATTATTATTATTATTATTATTATTATTATGATGATGATGGTGATGATAATAATAATAATAATAATAATAATAATGAAATTAATAATAATAATAATAATAATAATAATAATAATAATAATAATAATAATAATAATAATAATAATTAGTAGTAGTAGTAGTAGTAGTAGTAGTAGTAGTAGTAGTAGTAGTAGTAGTAGTGGTTGTATAATAATAATAATAATAATAATAATAATAATAATAATAACAAAAACCATAAAAATAATAATAATAATAATAATAATAATAATAATAATAATAATAATAATAATAATAATAATAATTATTATTATTATTATTATTATTATTATTATTATTAATACAGAGGGTCAAAGCCCACATGATTTACATGCTTCTTAAAGAACTTGCATTAATAACATAAAAATGAGTGCCCAGAAAAAAATGAAACGGTGGCTTTAAAATGCAAACACCTACTTTTGATCTTAAAATGACTTTGACTTCCGGTTCCAAATACACCCATGTTCGACCACATACACTACAGCCACAAAAAAAAAAAAAACATATACTGATATAGCAAAAGTTGTATTATGCAAAAATACAATACAAAATAATAAATAAATAAATAATTAAAAAAATTGCTTTGGGATGACCTTAACCTTCAGTGATTTGAGATAGCCTTGGCCTTCACCTGATATTTGATTCTCATGTATGATCAAATAACCCAATGTTGTTGCATACCGAGTTAAATTGATTGATTTATTGTTGCTTTAGGTCCAGCGGACTCTTCCGAGCCAAATCAGGAACGACCGAGTTAAATAAACAGCCATTCTACTGTACAAGGAGGAATATTGTCATGTTTTTGTAATGGCGAAAATGACCTTGACCTTAAACATCAATGCAAGAACCGAACATATAAATTCAATACGTTTGGACTTTATGATTCTCTTAGTTTAAGGTCAAGGTCACTTCAAAGTATTTATAAGAACCGACTTTGGACAGCTCCAGTGATCTTCACCTGGACGCGAGGTTGACTAAATTTGCATAGTATGTACGTGTGTCTCATAGATATCTCTCATGCATCGAAAAAAAAATCATGTTTTATATCAATAACATAGAAAACAATTTTGTAAAAAGTTTTCATTTTTTGACTAACATTTGTTGACCCAATGACCTTTAACTTGAAATAATTAATTCATTAATCGTTTGAAGTCTCACCATCCTACCACGATTGGCTGCAATAGATGAAATAGGTTATGAGAAATTATGTCACTTGCAAGTTTTGCACAGAGGGATATATTGGACGCTGGACGGCGAACGCCGGATAGACTGACGAACGGACGGACGGAAAATTTTCTGTTTAAATGCTATGTTTGGCTTATTTAGGACTAATCTCACACAGATTGGCCAAAAAAAAAAAAAAATCAAAAAAAATCTGGATTTTGTTGGAATGGGGTGTGGAGAGATGAGGTAGGGGAGTTGGTGTGAGGCGGTTAGTACAAAGACTCACATTGTTATGCATGTAAATCAACCATTGGTGAATAGCGCGCACATCTCTTGCGCCGTTATATAGCGATTCAAGGCTCTTTAATTAAAGATAATGTTGCAGATAATTATTACCAACACCACTCTTTTCTTAAATATTTTATTCCAGTGTGTAGTAGATCTAAAAGGAATCAGACCAACGGTTCCACCAGCTCTTACATGTAGCGATCAAAACGTCTGGTATTTAGAAGTTTGACGTCCGACTCTGTAACACTGAGGTGGTAGACGAATGATGAGGAGCCTGCAAAATGACCGCTGTCCTCTCTCTCCGCTTCATTTTCAAGAGAATTCTGAAGAAAGTGTGACGTCATGGCTCGGCGTCGGTCAAAGAACCGCGGTTTTTCTGAAATCAATCATATCACTAATCAAGGCGTCTGTTTGAAACTGTCTTATTCAAGCTTTCACGCCAAAACAGAAAATATTATTTACAATGATATACCACATATCAATAAATCAATGAAGAAAAAAACCCATAAGGTTCAACTAAAGGGACGCAACAAGTACAGTATTCATACCTGTCAAGTGCTACGGATTTTTGCGTAGCGCTACGCATTTTAAACATTTTCCCATTGCTACGGCGTATCACAAAGCTGCTACGCAATTTTTCAAAAGTGACGATAATATTTTTTAACCAAGGGGTTTTCGCGCGAAGGTAGTCTGTTCCGGTCGAGTCCGGTTTAAAGACACTTAGTAAAAGCACCGCACTTCCGCAACACGTGTTCGTTCAGGGGCCCGTTGTCTAAGGCGGGCGCACGCCAACGCTCGCTGGCCTTCGGCTTGGAAACGGTACGCACGGCGGGCGTGCGCGTGCGTTGGCGAGCGGTGGCTGAAGGTAGTATGCCGCGTGCTTCATGATCTCGGAGCACAGCACTGCAGCAATCGTCTTCACACGGTTTCTGTTTACAATCTTTCCTTCTTCTGCCGCCATTTTGAAAACGCTCACCACGCGCAAACCGTTTCATAAGGAAAAGTGTGCAGTGCGCGCGCTCACGGCAGGCGTTTTGTTCTAGGTAACAGGCCCCTGGGGCCCGTTGTCTAAGGCGGGCGCACGCCAACGCTCGCTGGCTTTCGGCTTGGAAACGGTACGCACGCCGCGGGCGTGCGCGTGCGTTGGCGAGCGGTGGCTGAAGGTAGTATGCCGCGTGCTTCATGATCTCGGAGCACAGCACTGCAGCAATCGTATGGGGCGCCATGTGTCCATTTATTCTATGTGACTATTCTATACACAGAATAAATTCTATGCACATAGAAAGCATTCTATGCACACAAAAAGCATTAATTAGTTGAAATTCCATTTATAAAAAAGAAACCAATATTGTAAGTCATAGAATAAAATTCTTTGTATAGAATAACATTCTATAATATAGTGTAAAATTCTATTTCCATAATAAAATTCTATGTATAGAATAACATTTTATAATAGAGAATAAGATTCCATGTATGTAATACAATTCTATATTATAGAATGCACTTGTATGCATAGAATTATATTCTATAACATAGAATGAATTCTATTACAAAGAATGAATTCTATTACAAAGAATGAATTCTATAACATAGAATTTATTCTATGTGCATACAATTCATTCATTAACATAGAATGAATTCTTTAACATAAAATAAATTATATGACATAAAATGAATTCTATGTGCATAGAATAAATTGTATAACATAGAATGAATTCTATAATAAAGAATGAATTCTATATGCATAGAATGAATTTTATAGCATAGAATGAATTCTATGACATAGAATTCATTCTATGACATAGAATGAATTCTATAGGCATAGAATGAATAGTATAACATAGAATGAATAAGATGACATAGAATGAATTCTATGACATAGAATGAATTCTATAACATAGAATGAATTCTATAGCATAGAATGAATTCTATGTTACAGAATGAATTCTATGTCGTAGAATTCATTCTATGCTATAGAATTCATTCTATGCTATAGAATTCATTCTATGCTATAGAATAAATTCTATGTCATAGAATTCATTATTTGCTATAGAATTCATTCTATGTTATAGAATTCATTCTATGTCATAGAATTCATTCTATGTCATCTTATTCATTCTATGTTATACTATTTATTCTATGCTATAGAATTCATTCTATGTCATAGAATTCATTCTATGTCATAGACTTCATTCTATGTTATAGAATGAAATCAATACATACACTTTTTTTTAAAAATAGTAAAACTGGGGCACTGTCGAGGTATAGAGAACATTTTTTATGGCATGGGACTGTATTGCAGAGAGATATACACATTGCCACATCCCATCACCACACCACACCACTCTACATCACACTGCACCACAAATGTGATGGGTAGGTGTGGTGGAGTGATTAGGTTATATGATGATGTGGTCTGATTCACTCGCTTTTTAAGGCATAATAGAACTGTATTGCAGATACATACATACACATTACCACATCACATCACCACACTACATCACTCTAAATCACACCACACTGCACCACAAATGTGATGGGTGGGAGGGGTGGGGTGATTAGATTATGTGACGTGATTCACTGATGCCATGATATGTGCTGTCTGCTGCAATGTGAAGATGTGTTGCTGCTGTGATGTCGGCTGAT
Organism: Oncomelania hupensis; assembly: GCA_036898135.1. NCBI lineage: Eukaryota > Metazoa > Mollusca > Gastropoda > Littorinimorpha > Pomatiopsidae > Oncomelania > Oncomelania hupensis. Next base: position 125,949,348 of record CM072512.1, read on the forward strand.
GTGATGTGATGATTTGTTGATGTGATGTGATTTTATGTGGTGGTGCGTTTTCACGATGATGGTGATAAAGCAATGTGATGCAGTGATGTGATGTGACGATGTGATCGATGTGTGCATTCTATGTTATAGAATGTTCATTCTATAACATAGAATGTTCATTCTATAACATAGGATCCATTCTATAACATAGAATGTTCATTCTATAACATAGAATGGTCATTCTATAATGTAGAATTCATTCTATAACATAGAATGTTCATTCTATAACATAGAATCCATTCTATAACTTAGAATGTTCATTCTATTACATAGAATCCATTCTATAACATAGAATGTGCATTCTTTAACATAGAATGCATTCTATAATATAGAATGTTCATTCTATAACATCGAATCCATTCTATAACATAGAATGTGCACTCTTTAACATAGAATGCATTCTATAATATAGAATGTTCATTCTATAACATAGAATCCATTCTATAACATAGAATGTGCCTTCTTTAACATAGAATGCATTCTATAATATAGAATGTTCATTCTATGCGCAACTAGGTCATTCTTTGTGAAACGAGGCTATGAGGAATAAAGGGACATGTGCACGCGCGCGAGAACTGAAGAAATGGCTGACGTGCCAAGCGTTCTGCGGGCTTTATCAGACATTAGAACAGGCTCAAATCGCACGATACCGAGTCGATTGCAAATCGGACAGCAGGCAAGCAGTAGTTCTGACGTCATCACGTAGCATTCGCGATCGGATCGCAAACAAAATCGTTGCACAATCGGCATGTGTGGCGGGGCCTTTAGGTTTCTTGATGCAGACGACTTCAAAGCAGTGTGAGTAGACCGCGTAGCAATTAAAAAAAATTGACGTCACACCCTCCCCTCCCCCACCCCCCCCCCTCCGCCCCTGTGTGCTTACTTTTTTATTACAATGTGCTGAGGTTCTGTAAGGGTTTATAGTGACAAAATCTAATTAAATAATAAGTTCTTTTTGCTCAATACCGAAGAAATAACCGTACTGTACACTCATAAAAAGCAATAATTAATATAATTAAAGGTCGAATATTGCGATACAACTCTGAGACATAATCATTATTGCAAAAAAAAACTATTTCACCCCAGGCGTCCCCCCATAACCTATTTTCAGCTAAATAGCTCTGTTGAGAATTTGGCCTCCCTTTGTAAGAACACCCACATTTATGTATAGTTCCTTCCGTTAATAAAATGGATACAATAATAGCATTAGGAACGTACGTCAGCCATTGATGTAGAGTGATGTGGTGTGGTGATGGGATGTGGCAATGTGTATCTCTCTGCAATACAGTCCCATGCCATACAAAATTTTCTCTATACCTTGACAGTGCCCCAGTTTTTACTATTTAAAAAAAGGTTTTTATATTGATTTCATTCTATAACATAGAATGAATTCTATGACATAGAATGCATTCTATGACATAGAATGAATTCTATGACATAGAATGAATTCTATAGCATAGAATGAATAGTATAACATAGAATGAATAAGATGACATAGAATGAATTCTATGACATAGAATGAATTCTATAACATAGAATGAATTCTATAACATAGAATGAATTCTATAACATAGAATAAATTCTATAGCATAGAATGAATTCTATGACATAGAATTCATTCTGTAACATAGAATTCATTCTATGCTATAGAATAAATTATATGTCATAGAATTCATTCTATGCTATAGAATTCATTCTATGTTATAGAATTCATTCTATGTCATAGAATTCATTCTATGTAATCTTATTCATTCTATGTTATACTATTCATTCTTTGCCTATAGAATTCATTCTATGTCATAGAATGAATTCTATGTCATAGAATTCATTCTATGCTATAAAATTCATTCTATGCATATAGAATTAATTATTTATTATAGAATTCATTCTATGTTATACAATTTATTCTATGCACATAGAATTAATTCTATGTCATGCAATTTATTTTATGTTAAAGAATTCATTCTATGTTATAGAATTCATTCTTTGTAATAGAATTCTTTCTATGTTATAGAATATAGTTCTATGCATACAAGTGCATTCTATAATATAGAATTGTATTACATACATAGAATCTTATTCTCTATTATAAAATGTTATTCTATACATAGAATTTTATTATGGACATAGAATTTTACACTATATTATAGAATGTTATTCTATAAAAGAATTTTATTCTATGACTTACAATATTGGTTTCTTTTTTATAATTGGAATTTCAACTAATGAAAGCTTTTTGTGTGCTTAGAATGCTTTCTATGTGCATAGAATTTATTCTATGTATAGGATGGTCACATAGAATTAATGGACACATGGCGCCCCATAAATCGTCTTCACACGGTTTCTGTTTACAATATTTCCTTCTTCTGCCGCCATTTTGAAAACAAACGCTCACCACGCGCAAACCGTTTCATAAGGCAAAGTGTGCAGTGCGCGCGCTCACGGCAGGCGTTTTGTTCTAGGCAACAGGCCCCTGGTATAGGATCGGGATATTCAAAAGTAGGTCTTTTACCGCTGATAAAATGTTTTGTACAGATGTAGGTGTGCTTTTTAACGTTTTGCACCGTGTTTGCTCCTGTAGTCGGCTGACCGCACGCTTTTACCCATTCTTTTCACTTTTCCAAGTTGACATTCGGTTGTGGAAAGTAAATAAAGTCAACTCCTTGCATGTGAGGTTTATGTTTTCGCCGTGAATAGCTTTTTTTTTTTTTTTGTTCACCATCGCTGCTGCAAGCTTCGTACTTTGGTATAGGGTTCGGCAAAACACAGGAAAAATGCCCCATCCGGGAGACCGGAAGTCCATACCTCGGAGGCCAAGGTGAAGGACATAATTTTATAGGGGGTCATTTGTAAATCAATTAAAGTAATAATCAATACAGAAATCCAGTCCATGGTATGAAATTCCGTGGAAAAAATCTTTGGAGCAATAGAAGAAAAAAAAAACCAAACTTGGAAACAACCTACAGAAAAGGTAAAGGGAAATAGCAACTATTTATGAAGAAAAAAAAAAGGTTAGGATTTGTGCTCGATAGGAAAAAGGATTAGAAAAGATTAAATTCCATTCAAATGTATTTCCAGACACACCACCCTTATCCCATATACAGACTCATTTGCAAATCTATAAATTACTTTTTTTTAAAATTATTGTAACAAAGTGTTGCGCATTAACAAGATTTTACAATAAATTTGTAAACACATTGGATGTGTATGTTTATATTGGATGCAGAAGTTTCCAGTTTTGTTTGCGAATCGCGAATTGCGTGATTCACATTAGTGCTACACCAAGCCTCCATTTGCTATGGTTTTTCTGTTAAATTGCTACACCACAACCCGAAAACTACTTGACAGGTATGAGTATTCCAAAATATGATGACAATGGTAAAGCAGAGTAAACTAGCACACTACCACCGTTGCTAATATCCAGTCTTCAACAAAATTCTCTATAAAGAGTGTAATTACAAGCTTTACTGTTGGTTCATGGTATCCATCGTTAAAAACATTCATTGCATCAACTGCAGCTGCAGCAACAGAAGCAGATGAAGAAGAAGAAGATGATGATGAAGAAGAAGAATTTGTAATTGATAAAATGATTTTAGACTTTCTCAAACAAATACATACACCTGACTATGCAAGCTCACATTCACTCTAATCCGAAACCTAAATTTTGAACTCCGTCGAATCAACAGCATCCGTCACTTTCTGTCTGCCAAAACCACTCAAAGTCTTGTCTCAGCTTTCATTCTCTCACGGCTTGACTATTGTAACCCTCTCTTCTGTGGTTGCCCGGACTATCTATTGCCAAGACTTCAAAAGATTCAAAATAATGCCGCCCGTCTCATTCTTCGCATTCCAAGATCTGCCCATATAACTCCTCATCTTAAATCCCTACACTGGCTTCCCATCGAACAAAGAATTGAGTACAAAATTGCTTGCCTCTGCTTCAATGCTCTCTCTTCATCCGGCCCTTCTATCTCAAAACGATGGTAAACCCCTACATACCCTCCAGAACCCTTCCATCTTCTTCTACCCAAAATCTCTGCATTCCACGAGTGAACAAATCTTTTGGTGAACGCTCATTTTCATTTTCTGCTCCCACCGTTTGTAACTCCCTTCCCATGTTCTCCATTCTTCCCAAACATCTGCTGGCTTTCGTTCTGGCCTCAAGACCCATCTGTTCAAACGTTCCTTTGATGACACCACAATGTAAATTCGTGTTGAACTCTGTATAAGTGTGTGCGCGCGTGTGTTCATATTATCTAATGAAATTTTGTATGTTTTGTTTACCACGTTTTATATTGTTACTGCTCAGCTGTTTTAGTTCTTAGAAGTGTCTTATGTGAATGTAAAGCGCTCTGAGCTTTCATTAGAAAGGGCGCTATATAAATGTTAATTATTATTTATTTATTATACATGTATAAACATACACACACTTATGTACTTAATCAAACAATAACAAAAAAAGGGGTCTTTACAAAATTTGCGTGCATGCATGGGTGAAATCTGCGTATTCTTCCGTCTCACAACTTCTCTAACTCGTAACAATAAACTGAGTTGTCACATCCTCTATTAAACAATAAACATAAATCAACGCAATAGCATACGTATAGATTCAACAAGAATCAAAAAATGGAATAAATACAATTACTTCTACTCACGTCATGTCGCAGAATCAATCCGCTGAAAGAATATATAAATACACCACTCACAAATAACACACAACAGAAGAATGACCACAAACGCAACAAAAACGACAAGGAAGGATAAATTAAATTTGAAGAAATAAAATGTCTACCTACTCATTTCTTGGGATCTTTGCAGTTCTTCTCGGGATCTTTGTCGTTCTTCTCGGAATCTTTGTCGTTCTTCTCGGGATCCGTATCGTTTAGGATCAACCTCCTCTATGCTCATTTCCGCCAACTCAATACTCTTGTCCTCGTCGGAAGATGAGCTGCTGGAGTTTTCTGATAGGTGCATCAATGAAGGCGACGATCCAGAAATCTTCTTCAGCAATCGTTTGCTTTGTTTTAGTGCCTACATCACGGAAAGACACGCACGCGCACAAACACAACCACACAAACACAACCACACACACACGCACACGCACACACACACACACACATAGGTACACACGTGTGTAAATATTACTAGATCAGCAATGTTTATTATAGAACTCAACACGCTAACAGTGTCTTCATAATTATGACAACGTTCAATTCAGTCTCAGCAGTCAGCGTTGCTTTAAATCAAAATGAAAAACGTGTCTACAGTACTCCTCTTTTAACGTCACTACCGTTTAAGGTCACAAGGCGGATAAGATCAATCAGGCTGTTGGTCCCGGCCAAACACCTTCTTTGTACCATTTAGAATTCCTCGCTTAGCGTCACCTCGCATAAGGGAAAACCTCGGATAACGTCAACCCCGTTTTGGTTCCCAAATGGAGGAGACTACTGCTTAAGAGAAATTGATGTCACAGATGACGTCATTTATGAGGTCACTTCCTGTTTTGAGATGGAATTCCATCCCAGAACACCTGTCACGTCCAGCCAGCATCCGCGTTATGCGACACTCTGCAATACACACGGGAACCACTTTGACAGAGTGCGACCCATGGGCGGTGTAGACAGGTGTAACTGTGATTTGCCGTGTCCCCTCCTAGCGGGACGTATTGCCACAGTGGACCTTACTCTGAATTGACTTCATTCACTAGCGATAAAGCATGTGCTGTGTCATAGACAAAATGAACAATTTGTTAAACTTGTGTAAGGTTTTCTGCAAATACACCCAGCAACAGTCTTGGTGCATACTTTTTATTTTTTATTCTCATTTGCGTGCGTGCGCGTCAATGTGTTAGTGTGTGTGTGCGAGAGTGTGTGTATGTGTATGCATGCTTGCATCCATTCGTTTGAGTGTTTGAGTGTGTGCTTATGCATCATACACACGCACAAAAAATACATATACAGTAATGCATACATGCATATGCGCGCACCAACGTGCACACATGTACACACACATGCACACACACCCACACACACACACTGTCACACGACAAAAAAATTTAGCACCTCGTATAAGATCAAGTTTTTTACTGGTAGTTGATCTTATCAGAGGACTGTTTAGGGTGCCCCTCAGATAAGATCAAACAAAAATTTGGTCCCGTGGGGGGTCACCTTAAGCGAGGAGTACTGTACATGGGTTGCGCCTAATAATTATATGGTTAGTAATTTTGTCCAGTATATCATCAAAGAAGGACGTCTACATGTTTTATTGTTAATTATCACCATTCCCCTTCAGTTCGACTCCCCCCCCCTTCCAACCCCCACTCCTCTCTTCAAGCGTTGTAGCAAGAAACAATGGAGCCTGACAGGTGTGGGATCGATCCCGCCTCTGGGCGTTATGTTTCTCTGAATATTATTATTTTCGACTCGGGAAACGTCTCGGGGGTTTTCTCTGGGTACTCCGGTTTGCTCCCCTAGCAAAATTTCAAAAACACAACTAATATTAGGTAGGTTGGGTTTGGGCGCGCAACAGGATGCGACTACGCCTTCCCCGAGGGAGGTGGCCCAGAATTACCCGATAAAAACGGGGACAATAAAGTCTAAAAAAAATTCAAACAATCCAAAATCCAACACAAATCTCTGAATCATCTGTTAGAAAGATATTCAATGTTTAAAGGGTCCAGAGAACTGCCAAGAGTGGTATAAAAGGACCACACAAAACTAATCAATATCAGACTAAACGCCTAACATTTAAATATGATAAAAGATGTAAATAAAACCAGTCTTAGTAACCAAGAATATAACAAGACGATATGACCTACATGCGATAAGACAAACCAACATTACGTAAAAACTGAAACAAGTGTTGACTATTGCAAACTTTAAAAAATCTCATTAAAAGGTATCGATCCAAAATATCTTTCTCTTTCATTAGCAGATCAGCACATTCAGACATAATTGATTTATTGTTGCTTTAGGTCCAGCGGACTCTTCCGAGCCAAATCAGGACCGGACAACCCCCGATCCGCATAAAAGATCTGCTGAAACAACCCCAGTGGGAAAATTGAATGCCCTCCACCGGCCAGTCACTTTACAATAAAGACATCCCACGCGGGGGACGGCTGAGGGTTGACCTCAACTACGCGAACACCCCGGTTACAAAAACAAAATAGAATACAAACATCATTATAAATCATCAACCAAACACATACATATAAAATGCCTATAGTGCTAAATAGTACATTCATAGGAAGCCCTAGTGACCACCCGGCAGAAAGCGTCCAACACTCCCAAGCTGATCCAACAGACCTCATACACAAACAAGGAGTCTTGTCCAGGAAGAGTTTTCAAGAAAAAAGGTAGGTCATTGATCTAGCGAAGAAGAAGATAGTATAGCAGAGTGAAGGACAGAGCAAGAATAGGAAAGAGTAAATGAGGAAGACAGCGACAGTGGGAATTTAAAGCACTAAATTTCCATAAAGTGGGGATACTATTTATACTGAAAACCCCCGGCACTCCAACGGGGGTACTGTTGCCGCAGTGAAGCGTCTTGCCTATAAAGGAAAGACAGGTTTTCAACTGTGGCTTTCACTGTTCCCTTTATAGGTTTGAACAATCTACAGTGGCAAGATTGCTCATGACCCCAAGGGGTATTCAGACATAAAATGGCGGACTTAAAAGGACTTATCACAAGCAAAACACCACGATGGTTCTTTTCCTTTCAAAAGAAAACCATGGGTGACATAAGTATGTCCAATATGAAGGCAAGCCAAAAACAGTTTCTTATTTGCCAGTGGACGCAAAGTTAAGCAAAGAAGCAGACAAATCGGGAAAAATTTGAAATAATTTGTTATTGACTTGATTAGACTATTCGGTCTGCCAGAGCCGTTTACAACAAGAGCCAGTCAAACAACGCAGATCAGAGAATGAATCCTATCATATCCTATCCCGTAACTCGAAGGCAGTTGGGGTACCACAGATGATCGTTTAACCAACGTACTCCATCTTTCAATGTCCTCAGCAACCCTCATGACTTGGCTCAGTGTCAAGCCAGTTCATTCTCGAATGTTGTCCTTCCACCTATTTTTATGTCTACCTCTTCTTCGGCCTCCTTGCTCTGTGCCTTGCAGGATGGAAATTGCAAGGCCTGATGCTCTGGGGACGTGGCCATACCCTAGTAGTTTCCGTTTCTTCATCACTGTGAGCAGGTCATCGTGTTGTCCAATGGCTTGAGTGATTGTCTGTCGGACTTCGTTGTTGGTGATGTGCTGGGTATAGGAAATGCCCAAAAGTCTTCTGTAGCACCTCATCTCCATGCTTTGTATTCTTCGTTGTAGATCTGCTTTTAGGGTCCATGTTTCGCTAGCGTATAGTAAGATGGAGATGACAAGGGAGCGCAGCAGCCTTACCTTGGAATGTACACCGATGATCCTGTCTTTCCAAATGGGCTTCAATCTTGTCAGGGCCGCAGTTGTTTGTGCGATTCTGGAGAGGACTTCCTGTCGGGACCCACTGTCTGATACAATGGCTCCTAACTATTTGAAGCTATGCACTGTGTTGAGGGATTGGCCTTGGACTTTGATGTCCATGTTGATGCCATTGGTATTGTTGGTCATCATTTTGGTCTTCTCTGCATTTATTTCCATTCCATAGGCTCTGGAGGTGGTGTCAAGCCTCTGTACCAGCTGTTCAAGTTCTTGTTCCTCTCCAGTCAATCCATCAAGGTCATCCGCAAACCGGAGGTTGGAGATTGCTCTACCCCCTAAGCTGTATGTGCCTTCGTGATCTGCAAGGGCATCTAACATGCTGCGCTCTAGAAAGTGTTGGAGAGAGTAAGCATCCTTGAGGCACACTAACTGTTGTTCTGAACTAGTTCCCGATGGCGCTGTTTTGGAGGACTGCACTGGTAGCCTTGTCATATAGGCTTTTGATGACTTCAATAATTTTAGGGCTGATGTTATACACTCTCAGGGTTTGCCCACAGAGCTGCATGCCAGACTCAGTCAAAGGCTTTCTTGAAGTCTACAAACATCTTATATAGATGTTGTTGGTGCTGTAGGTATTTTTCGCAGATTATTTTGAGGTTGAAAATCTGTTCTGTGGTACATTGCCCTGCCCTTAATCCTGCTTGTTCTTCAGCTATGACCCCAAGCTAAACAAATCGTAGCATAGCAGAGAATAAAACAAACTGGAAAATCTCTGAAGAAAAATCTAGATGCAGAGCTTCTGTAGCCGCTTTGTCCACTGCAATATTGCAGCGGATGCCCATGTGACTAGTTACCCACATAAAAACAATATTTTTACCCTCAGAAACAAGTTGTGTATGGAGATCATGGATCTCCGCCTTAAAAGGGTGCGATATCTTTCTCGAGGAAAGAGTCTAAGTGCTGACATTGAATCAGACATGATTACAAAGGAGGATCCTTTGGAATGATAAACAAGCTTCAAAGCTAAATGCATTGCCTTGAGCTCAACTGTATAAACAGAACAAAAATCAGGTTTACGCTGTTGCAAAGGCTGGTCGAGGTGTCCCCAGAGACCGACGCAGTAGCAACTACGCCTTCCTTCTTCGACCAGTCCGCAAAACGGTTTTCGTATCCTTTACACAATGACTGTACATTGTTCAAGGTAAAGTTGCTTATAAAAAGCTTCGGAAGTATTGGACTTTTGAAGGATGTAAAATTGAAGTTGATAATGGGGTTGATGAGGTTCCAAGGTGGGAGCACAGTTTTCAATTGGTCAACATTAACAGAGTCAATATCTATGCCTGCAGTATCAAAAAGGGGACGTTTCTGATACATAAAGGAGGGATTTTTGTCGGTTTGTTGGAGCATTTAAATGTAAATAAAGTTTACCCGGGGAGGCCCATTGCACCCTCTGGGACCCGTAGAAAGAGACCCCCATCCCAAAACTAAAGGAATGCATTTTAGAGTTTTATCAACAGTAAAGCCTATGAGGCGCCATTTGTAAATTAAATCATTATTGTCATTATATCTATAGAAAATACATTTTACCTGTATAAAAGATATTGTATACTTATAAAATGAATTCTATGTCTATAAAATACATTCAATAGCAATACAAAACTTTTTATAGCTAAAAACAACATTTTTATAACTACAGACTACATTTTACAATATACAAGAGAAATCATACGCGATCATCACGCCGTTTGTAAATATTATTCCGAAAAAATATTGTATCTCTAAACACTTCAGTTTATCTCTAAACACTACATTTTATACATAAACAATTCATTTTATAGGTAAACAATTCATTTTATAACAACAAAGAGCTTTTATATCTATAAAATAAATGTTATAATATATACAATGCATTTTACCTGTAGAATGCATTCGGAGCATTATTTTACATTCGGCGCATGACATTAATTTTATACTGACTTTCGAATTGCTGATCCCAGGGAAGCAACTCCATCCTCGTGTAGACTACTTGTAAACTTCTAAGCGACTCAACATGGTAAAGACCATTAAAGTCTACTACAAAAAATGGCAAGGACCATACTAGTGTACTATATAAATTGGCGAGGACCATACAAGTGAAATGCTGATAAAACATCAGCGACATCATTGTCAGTCTCGACTGTTCCAATTATTTTTTGGTCGTCTTGAAAAACTATCGATAAGCACGAAGGCAAACCAGCTTCCATCGTAACTGTTACCTTGGAGATTGTTGACATCGCGGGAAGTCGATATAGGCTTAGCGGGAATTCCCTACACGCGCCGTAGCTATCTAAATTTAGCTTATGCAACGTCACTTCCACATGAAAAGGCAAGAGCCCAGCGCATACGTGCAGGAGGGGCCTTTTTTTCGTTGAATTGGTTGAATGTACCTATTAACCAATCGTCCCCTATACGCTTAATGAGTCCTGGGACGTAAATGTTAATTTAAAAAAAAAAAAAAACGAAAAAAAACAACCCGTCAGCCATCTTTGCGCACCGCATAGCAACTTTGGGTCGCTTAGAACGTTACAAAATAAAAATAATCAAAGGGAGAGAAGCAGTTATACAATGAGAAAGTTAGTATAAAATTATTGTAAGGCGCCGACTGGAAAATAATTGTCGCGAATGCATTCTACAGGTACAATTCATTGTACGTGTTATAAAATGTATTCTATAGATATTAAAGCTCGTTGTTGCTATAAAATGAAGAATTTACAGATAAAAGGAAGTTTTATAGATCGTTTTTGCTATAAAATGACTTGTTTATAGATACAATGACTTGTTTATAGGTAAAATGAATTGGTTACCTATAAAATGTTTTGTTTATAGATAAAATGAATTGGTTACTTATAAAATGTTTTGTTTATAGATAAAATGAATTGGTTACTTATAAAATGTTTTGTTTATAAATAAAATAGTTTTTTTGTGTTTAATATTTACAAACGGCGTGACGATTCGTGTATGATCTCTTGTATATCGTAAAATGTAGTCTGTAGCTATAAAAATGTTGCTTTATAGCTATAAAAAGTGTTGTATTGCTATAGAATGTATTTTATAGGTATATAATTCATTTTATAATTATACCATATCTTTTATACAGGTAAAATGTATGTTCTATAGATATAATGACAATAACCATTTAATTTACAAATGGCGCTTCATAAAAGCCCAGTAGCCCCCCTGTGGAACAAAACTAAAGCAAGGGAAGCAACTGGAAATCAAATAAGCAGAGAACCCGCTAAGCAAATGGCAGTTGCAGCATGTTTCACTTGAAGTGAACGACTGAGCAACGGTTGGACTTCTCCAGATCTAAATAAAGGTAAGTTTCAAACCTGTTATCATCGTAAACATGTCAATAGGATGTTAATGTGTTGAAAGAAAACAAACTCCTTGACGGTGTTATGTTGGGTTCTTCATACGATTTTTTTCAAAACTGAAGGTCCCATGGGGGCTAACGTGACAGAAGGGGTAACATCTGATGACCCCAGAGGGGCTAACGGGACTGTAGGTAACCAGAGCAGACCAACCATTTGACCATTCAACTTAGTGTGTGTAGTGTGTCTGGGTTATCAATTTATACATGTTTATCTCTGAATATGTGTGTGAGAGACTCCGAGAGCTATGGCTATGAGTATCTGTGTGCTGATTCAATTACTGTTTCAAGTGTAATGTGTTTATTTATGTTTATAATGTGTGTGGACCCGAAGAAACATGGACCATCGCAGCAGATCTACAACGAGGAATACAAAGCATATGCATGGAGATGAGGTGCTACAGAAGACTTCGGGGCATTTCCTATACCCAGCACATCACCAACAACGAAATCCAACAGACCATCACACAAGCCATTGGACAACACGATGACATGCTAACAGTAGTGAAGAAACGGAAACTCCGATGGTATGGCCACATCTCAAGAGCATGAGGCCTTGCAAAGACCATCCTGCAAGGCACGAAGCAAGGAGGCAGAAAAAGAGGGACAGAAAAAGAGGTGGGAGAACAACAATCGAGAATGGACTGGCAAGACACTGAGCGAAGCCATGAGGGTTGCTGAGGACATTGAAAGATGGAGTAAGCTGGTTAACCGATCATCTGGGGTGCCCCTACGACCTTCGAGTTATATGGCTGTGTCAGTGTGTGAGTATGTTTTGAGTATGGCTTTTGAGATGATATATTGTGACATAACCCTAACTCTAAACCCATAACAGTTGAGTGAGATAGACTTGGATGCACTTTTATGTGTGTCTGTTAACAAAATATTGCAAAACCTACTTCAATTGTGGTTATTTTTGGTATTGAGACGCAATAGGACTTGGTTATTTATTTATACTGTTCTATTTTGTGTTTCTTACTCTTTGTCATTTACTTATGATGTTCTATTTGTGTTTATAAGAGTCTCCAACATGGCTGCCTCCAGCACACAGCGATTACTTCCTCAACTCAACGGTACTGATTCCCCTGGATATTATATGGTATGGCCACGTCACCAGATCATCAGGCTTTGCAAAGACCATCCTGCAAGGCCAAGTGCAAGGAGGTAGAAGAAGATGGAGACAGAAAAAGAGGTGGGAGGAAAACATTCGAGAATGGACTGGTTTGACATTGAGCGAATCCATGAGGGTTGCTGAGGACAGAAAAAGATGGAGTACGCTGGTTAAACGATCATCTGTGGTGCCCCTACGACCTCCGAGTTACGGGATAGGATAGTATAGGATAGGTTAGGATAGGTTAGGATAGGATATATATGCCATCATGTGAATTAGCACAGGCTTGTCAACTTTCGTTAGTGTTCCCTCACAGTTTAGCTAACTTGTACAAATATATTTCTGAAGTTTCTGTTTTATGTTTCTAAATAAACAAAACAAACAAAATTTGGTTCGTTTTTGTGTGAAATAATTATACACTGTGTACCAAAAATTCACTCTTGCCAAAGCCCAAAGTCCCCCATGGGACACATGTAAAATTCCAGCCAAAGCCCAATGTCCCCTTTGGGGGTGTCGCAAGATGACTAGTTTTACCCTGCTTACTTTACTATTTAGCCTTGTTTAGTCAATGCAATCTTAGAATGTTAATGTTAGGCTGCAGCAGACGATGGAAGTAATCAGGCGTAGCAATGATATACTGCCGTTTACACACAGTGGTAGCTGACGGTAAGAGCGAAGGCAATGACATCATCGTAGCTACGTTAGGCGAGTCGATTACCAGCCTATGGGAACACAGTAGAATGGAATCAACCAGGTCTGGCTGATTCAAATAGAGAGATAGAACGGCAGTCGAGAGGAAAACGAGGAGCAGTAAACAGCTACACAGTTAGCAGAAATCTCTCCACTCATAGACCAGGAAGCAGGACTTGAGAATCTTAGAATTCAATCAAGTAGCCACGGGCCTGTCTTAGTCAAACAGGTAAATGAACATACTACTGTTTCATCGTGATATATTTATATTATTGTTGAAATTATGTTTGTGGAATTTGCTATGCATAGATTTGAATTATTAATCCGAATTTGCCTTACCACGTGGAGAAGCCGAACACGTGTTAAGCACGACCGGTTTGGACGCCATGTTGTATACCTGACGGAACCACTGTTGTTTAACCTATATGTATGTTTGCAGACCAGTGGCTGTACCAATGAATGTTTATAATATTATTAATTCTTTATGTGTATAATTAGCCACCATTTATATTTATGTATGTATAGGAAATTAGAGTTGAGATTCCAGTGGACCACGGACGTAGCAGAATGTTCGTCGCTTATGTATAGAGATGTGGAGCTATCACTGAGGGCTACTTTGGCTTTCAGTGAGACGCTCTGCACACACCTATTACTCAGGGTTGTGCAGAATTTCGTCTCTTATATTACAGACGAGCAGGCGCGATATCCCGTGCGCCCAACTCCACAGAAAAGACGATTTGGCTGTTTAGCCTCTACAGCACAGGACTGAGAGAGCAACCCTGGAAAACACTCTCCCAGACAACACAGCTTGTCAAGGAACCAAACTACACGACGACCCAGCGTGTATCAGAAGCTACCTCAAACGAAGGGCTTCAAACCCGCTACACAACAGTTAAGTGCATAGGAAAAAGTGCGCTAAAACTGATAGCAAAAGGACCACAGTAGTCCACTCTTCAGAAACTATAGTAAAAACGGACCACAGTAGTCCAATCTTCAAGAACGTTAGTAGCCAGTGCCCTATGAAGACATAACAGCTGCCTAGACTATCAGCGATCGAATCATTTGCATTGACTTGTGACTTTTTAAAGTAGATTAGTACTTCGAAGATCTTGTATAGAGTAGAAGAAATAAATGTGTGATTTTAACTGTTATCAAGTGGCTGGACTACATATGATTCATAGCCGTGTGAAAGCTAGTGTGACAGTGATCTTTTACCATTTTTCTATCTATCTCTGTACCCCAGCCTTAACACAGACCGAGCTAAATAAATAAATGTATTAAAGTAATTCACCGGGTGACTAACTAGCAGTTCCCATAGAATAAAGCGTGAGGGTTACAGCATTCCATTGTGCAGAGCCCAGCAACACAACTAAACCCCACGTGACAGGGGGGCAGTGCCAAATTCTCACTTTGGCAATTGTTTTCACACAAAAGTTTATTTTTCCATTATACAGACTCCATTTCAACACACATATACATTGTTTATTTTTTAATTTGTGTAATTATATGCCTAGGCCTCAGGGGGATAAAGGGTTTAGAACACAATCATAAGTGGGATTTTCATGGTTCGCTTTAAATTTGAGAAAATATTTCATGGCAAGCTGAAGCCTACGGATCTCCAAGGGAGATTATGGACCACCCGCCTCAGCGTAAAGAATTTCCTTCGGGGAAATGCGAAACGCCCCCAAGAAGATCGAAGACTTTGATGATGGATTGGATCAAATGGGCTTTCCTAGCAGAAACATGTACGACGTTACCATAATCCAATTTAGAGCAAACCAGATAACGATAGAGGAGGAGAGAGTTTGCTTGTCTGCTCTCCAGGCTGTGTGGCTGATAATTTTCAAAATATTAAGATCTGTCTGGCAGCTTTCCCTCAGATATTTAATATGCGGCAGAAAATTAAATTTGCTTTCAAAAATAATACACAAAATTTAATTTGTTTAGAAACTTTGATTGGTTGGCCATAAACATGGAGAAAAGGGTTCAAAACCTGGTTCTGTTTGCAATGAAAATGAATGCAATCGGTTTTAGAAAACGAACATTTGAAACCGTTTGATTCTACAAACCCCTGAATGTTATCTATGCAAAGCTGAAGTTGACGCTCCACCTTAGCCGAGATGGAGAAATCATCAACAAACAAGGATTTATCTATGCCAGATTTGACGTTTTTAACTATGTTGTTGATCTTAATGTTAAACAAAAGAGGAGAAAGAATGCTACCCTGAGGGAAACCCATCGCCTGCTCAAAGGATCTGATAAAGTGAAGCCAAATCGGATTAAAAAATTTTCATTAGTTAAAATATTTTCCATACAAATTGGCAAGTTCCCACAAAAGCCCAGGCGTTCGAGATCTTTTAGAATCCCGAACTTCCAAGTCGGTTCATACGCCTTTTCTAGATCAAACAACACAGAAATAACGTGTTCACCGTTAACCAACGCGTCTCTGACGAACGACTCGAAACGAACGAGGAGTGCTCTTGTTTTTGCGGAAACCACATTGAGAGATATCAAGAGCGTTGATGGATTCTACATCAACCGCTCATAGATCAATCTTTCCATAGTTTTGCACAAACTGCTTGTAAGGGCAATGGGTCTGTAGTTGTTTGAGTCAGAGTGATCCTTGCCAGGTTTAGGGATTGGAACAACTGCTTCCCGCTAAGATGGCGGAAAGGAAGCAGAAGACCAGATATTATTAAACACAGCCAGGAGAATTTGGAGGGATCTTTAGGAAGGGGCGAAATTAACTGATAATGAATATCAGGGCCGGAAGAAGAATTATTGGATTTCAGGATGGAAACTGTCAACTTTTCCATAGAAAAGGAAAGGCTATACATTTCACAATTATCGGATTCAAAAAAGTATGGTTCTCGTTCTTTTTTTTATCTTTGATGTTTTGAAAATTTTGGGTATATTTAATAATGAGCAGATGACGAATTGTGGTAGATGGTAAGGCCAACAAATCACCCACCTGCCTTTTGTCAGTGATTGTCCATGTTTTTTCAGGCCTTGGATCACAGCTTTGGAGTTTTTTCCTTTAATTCTTTTTATTATTTTCCAGACTGTTATTGACACCTTTTTTGTTTAATTAAGGGATACCAAATTTTGGTTCGCAGCTTCTGGTGATTAAGTATATTTTCAGCAGTAGGACTTTGAAAGAAACTTTGTTGGGCTTGTTTCCTTTTGTTGATGAAAAGTCTTGCATTCTTCATCAAACAAGGGGTCTTCGGGACACTGCTTTTAATATATGTTTTGAGTATATTTTCGGAAGCACATTCTATTAGGATATTAGAAAACTCCAAAGCGGGATCTTTGGAATTTAGAATGCCATTGGTAATAAGACAAAATGAGGAGTTTCCAAATTTGTCCCAATCTGCTACTTTGCTAAAAAAAAAAAAAAAAAAAAAAGTGCGAGCGTTGTGGCCAAGTGGGCTAAAGGTGCGGTTTGACGGGAAACGAATCAGACGCAAAGCGGTAAACGTAGCAAAGCGTCTGCTGCTATAAGCAATTGCTTTGCGTTGTGAAGCGGTCACACGATGAGAAGTTTTGCATAATAACAATCTGCGTGGAAGCAATGCGCGATTAGTTGTAAATCAGTTACCTTCCTTTCCGTCAGATTGACCCTCACAGAAGAAGTCCATGAGGCCTTTTTCGGGGTTTGGTTTCTGTAATTTTGACTTCTAACATTCCATAATGCCTCGTGGCTTTGAATTGGATCGAGGAGAATAAACGTATCGTCTTGTTTCAGATTTGCTAATGGCCCAGTAGCTTTTGATGCCGTCATGATCGCTGACATGATAACCTAGTTTTCGTACGTCGGCTCATCTGATTGGCTGGCATTCGAATGCTTCAACGCAGCAAAGCAAAATTTTAGAGCAAGCTCTAAACTGAAAGCATCCGCTTTGCTATGCTTCGCGCTTTGCTGCTGTTATGCTA
This sequence comes from Oncomelania hupensis, assembly GCA_036898135.1. Taxonomy (NCBI): domain Eukaryota; kingdom Metazoa; phylum Mollusca; class Gastropoda; order Littorinimorpha; family Pomatiopsidae; genus Oncomelania; species Oncomelania hupensis. Next base: position 125,966,955 of record CM072512.1, read on the forward strand.
TAGGTCTAGTCACACGATAAACATAGTCAAAACTACGATGTTTCGTGTTTTACTGGCTGTTTTGCTTCTTGTTTCGCTTCCCGTCAGACCGCCCCTTAAGGCGGGACTAACTTGCCTTGTCCACAAGCCAGAAACCAATTGTCGCAGTACGCCTGGCCACAAACACTCGCACAGTCTTCCAAATATAAACAGTCGCTCACGCAATCAAATGCCAGGCGTAGGACTACCCACAGTTGCTGAGACGAGTACAGAAATTGACAAACAGAGACGAACAAGGAACCACGCAAAGATGATGTTACATTCAATCACATTTTAATGCTCTCACACCTACACACACAACAGAGATAAACAATGAAATCCCTAAATTAACACTGTAAAAAAAACTTTAAAAAAATATTATAGAGAGGAGGAGGATGAAGGGGGACAGTGGGCAGATGGGGAATGACTGGCCTGAAAGTCTTGCAGTTGACGATTCCAAGCAACGTAGTCCCCTGAAAGTCTTGCAGTTGACGATTCCACGCAACGTAGTCCCATACACAGAGAGAAGAACGTTCATGCAGCTACAAGGGTCGCTCCTGCAGGCAGTCAGTGGGTGCGGTCCTGATGCTAGAGGCCAGGTAAGTCGAGCCGAAGACAGACGCGCTCTCGGGCTCAGTCCAACGATGATGATGATGATGTCGACGACACAAAGGGAAACCACTCCAGTGCATACGTCAAGGAAAAAGAATAAGCCTGAAACAACATCGTTTTCAGGATACAGTCCCTTGTCACATAGCAAACATCCTTCCCCAACCATCCCCCCAACTCTTCACCCCCTCGCTCTCGCTCTCTGAGCAATCTGCTCCTTGCTCAAGTCTCCTATACACAGTCTAGTCCCAACATCACTGCAACGCCCGTAGGCCTCAGTAAGTCTTATTCTCAAACTTACATGTAACACTTCACATCCCAATGTCAGTTACTATAGCATATTCTTACATAATGCATCCATAGCAAAAACAAACATGATAAAATCAAGCTACATAATTATGGCTAACTCACTTTACTCATGCTAAATACTTGCTAACCTGCCTGCACAAAAACATCCGTGTAGCATTCAACTTTACACACAATAAAACCTACACATTCATGCACGCACACAGGGCATACCTATGGTCGGGGTTAACACTTACCCATCCGGCTTATGAACGGAGACAACCAACTGCGCCACTCCACCGTGACGTTGCGAAACAGCCAACCCCCGAGTGCACCATCGAAGGGTTCCCACCACTATTACCACAGCAGCCAGAGAATTCCACCAACATGTACCGATAGTCCAGAAATGTCACTTCCACCATCTAGTGTTAAGAATTCCACCAACATGTACGGATAGCCCAGAAATGTCACTTCCACCATCTAGTGTTAAAGCTATTCTCCTAGCTCACCGTCACACTCAACTGTCTATCACTCTGCTAGGCCTAAACCGGCCGCTACCACAGACGCGTCGACTAGTTGAACACACACTGGTATAAAACACCATACACCAGCTCTGCTTCGCAAAAGTCAAGAAAACTTAGAATGTTAGTTTCTCTTGCTTCAGAACCTCTCCTTACTCACAGCCCAAACACCCGGTTATAACTTTACCCTGGCTATCTATGCGCAATTCGACACAGTTCACTCACCAGTTTGCATGACCCACGTGCGCCGCTTGCTTGCCCCATCGGTTCTCATCCAAATTACCCGTCCCCCATCCAGACAATTTTAGACATTTAAACTTTAACCCTCTGAACACCCACTATCTGAGACTATCCTAACTCTCGCTCTGCGACACCAATGGCGCCGACGGGTGTGGGTTCGATCCGGCATCTGGGCGTTATGTTTCTCCGAATATTATTTACTTTCGACTCGGGCAACGTCTCGGGGGTTTTCTCCGGGTACTCCGGTTTGCTCCCCCAGCTAAAATTTCAAAAATCACAAAATAATGTTAGGTAGGTTGGGTTTGGGCGCACCACTGGCTGAGACTACGCCTTCAACAGGGGAGGCAGCCCAGAGTTTCCCGATAGAAAGGGATAATAAACTGTAGTCTATATATATAAATTGCTTAGCCGGAAGTCCTTCTTCGCCACTACTATAAAGTTTGTCCGGTATGGACGCTGATCTGGCCAGGTGCTGGCCGCTGGGAATCGGCCTGCTGTGTGCTCAAAACCAGCGAAATCGTTATAGCCGACATTTCCTTACCGAATGTTTAACCGTTTCTGAGATAAATAAATAAACAAAATGTCCACAAACTGCAATAGCCTCATTCCGCGCGCTTCCATTAAAAATCAAATTGAGGTTTCAGCATGTTTTCCCATATAGACCAAAAAATTGATCGTTTCTGTAAGAAGCATTGATAGCTCAGTTGGTAACACTTTCGCCTACCGTATAGGGCGACCCAAGTTCGATTCCGACGCGGGCCATATTTTTTTAATGGTTTTTTTTTCCCCCACTACAATATGGATATTTTTCTTTTTAATTTAGGCTTTTTACCATTATTATTATTATTATTATTATTATTACTACTATTATTATTATTATTATTATTTATTATTATTATATTATTATTATTCTTGGTGTTTATGATTTGTATTTGTATTATTATTATTATTATTATTATTATTATTATTATTATTATTATTATTATTATTATTATTATTATTATTATTATTACCAAGGATCGGGATGGGGTGGTACATTATTATTATTATTATTATTATTATTATTATTATTATTATTATTATTATTATTATTATTTATAAACTAATAATAATAATAATAATAATAATAATTATTATTATTATAATATCTTATATCAAATTTTATTTTAAAACCTTGGTGTTTTTTTATGATTTCTATTTGTATTATTCACTATTATTATTCTTCTTTTTCTTCTTCTTCTTCTTCTTCTTCTTCTTCTTCTTCTTCTTATTATTATTATTATTATTATTATTATTATTATTATCAAGGATCGGGATGGGGTGGTACGTGTAGGTAAAAGGGGGCTACGGGTAGGTTTAAAGGGGCATGGGTAGGCATAACGGGGATACGGGTATATATAAGGGGGTATGGTGATGGTCGATTCCTTTCATCCATACCTGCGAAACGATCAACGGGGAAGTATCAAGGAGGGTACAGGTAGGTTACAAGGGGGGTACGAAAGGTATCAAGGGGTTATGGAGAGGTATCAAGTGGGTTCGGGGAGGTATCAAGGGGGTATGATGAGGCATCATGGGGGGGGGGACGGGGAGATATCGGAGGGGGGGTATGGTGAGGTATCAAGGGGGATATGGGGAGGTATCATCGTCCAAATGAAACTCGCAGACAACAGTTGTCTCTCTGTCTACATTTTAAACAGCAACCTGTGTACCCTGGCTTGCCAGGGTACAAAAACCACTAGTACAGTATATTTTTGAAATTCCAGCGCCGCTAGAGTTCTTCAGATTCATCTTCTATAAAACTTTATAAAAATAGGAAAATGGTAATTCCAGCAGAGATTCGAATGAGGTTTCTAATCCAGGTCCCCAAAAAAGAAGCGTCACAGATGGCCAGGTCTAATTTAGAAAATGTTCCTAAATGGCTACAATATGTAGGAGAATCTGAATTTAAAATACAGAGGTTGAGGTCATCGACAACAATATCCTAAATTATTACCTTGGGGATTGTGATGGTCACTTCCCTCTATGGGGGAGTGACCATTCAGATCAAGAACAATCACAAAGGGAGATGGGAGTTAATCTATCAAGTTTAATAAACGAGCTTTGCATATGGGTTTTAAAAGGGATAAATATAAGGAGCAGACCATTACAGTTTTTTTAAAGATACCCGAGCAGCAATCGCCCCTAGATTTGTGGTCAATGTAACTGGGCTAAATAAAATGTCTGACCGACCACATAAGGGTTCCCATGAGAAATACTGGATTGCAAGCAAGAGTACGCAGATAATTGAAGTATTTTATCAGGACTCGGAAGAGTTTCCTATAGACAAAATGACACTTGGTCTGTTTTTAATAAGCAGGAACAACTGTTTGTAGTTGGCTTTAAGACCTCTAATGTTCCATTGTATTATAAAAGTCATGATAGGAAAAAATAAAAATAATAAGTTTTATTTCAATCGATTTTCTACTCTTATTTTTCTTCTTCATTATAACTGACTATTTTTTCGCTGGAGATGGAGGTGCTGACCCTTGTTGAGGTGACTCCTCCATGTTAACATTCTACCTCCAAGGAGGAGAAACGATTCACAGTAATGTATTTCTTAGAAGACAACGGTACTGGTTTATTTTCAGTCTTTGAAGAGGACTTCGAGTAGGTTAACTGTTGTGTGGTCCCAGTCGAAGGTGTCCGACTTCTATGGGGAGAGAAGTAGAGGGGTCGTGGACCAGGTGCCCTCCCTGGTCCCGTAGGTACAACAGGGTGTACAGGTGTGGTAATGAGGGGAGAGGGGAGAAAGGAGGGGTGAGATAGTTTCGACCCGGCCGCCGGCGCGTTCACCTTAGGAGGTGCAGGCATTGTCTTAGTGGAAGTCGGCTCGCTGGAGCAGGACCTCTGCTGATTACTAGCAATACCATTTTTCTCTTTGTTTTCACAAACGTTTTTCTAGAGAATTCAGCACCGATCCTAGAGCAGATTTGTCAGAAACAGAAATAATTGATGAGATAGACACTGACAAAAGGCAGGTGGCTGATTTGTTGGCATTACCATCTACCACAATTCGTCATCTGCTCATTATTAAATATACCCAAAATTTTCAAAACATCAAAGATAAAAATTGATGAGATAGATTTGAGCATGTTTGGCACAGTGTTTGTTGTCAGCAAAACTCTGTACGTACCACATGGGTTGAGAGTCTCATACCGTTTTCTCGCCTCTGGAAATGAGCATCTTTCTCTTGTTTTAGCCTCCCTGATCCAAATAGGGCAAGATTTCGACGATGCAGAATGATCTCCTTGCAATTTGAGCACTTTGGAGCATCATTGCACTGATCGCCATGGAAATCTCCCCAACAGTTGAAACAGGCTGGTGTGTTTTTACGTGCCGTGCTACCGTGACTATACTTTTGGCAGTTAAAACATCGCAGTGGCGAATGCACTAACACAGAAACAGGAATACTTTCGTAGCATACGATCACTCTTTTAGGCACGTCAGGTGTTCACAAGGTCAAAAACAAAGTATTTGTGGGAAATTTATTTCCGTCTATGTCTGTTCTCATGACCCTATGTGCCTCGCTAACACCCTGTTTTGCCAAGCCATCTTTTATTTAAGACTCTGTCATTCCATCAAACTCAGTGACCGTACAACTCCTATAGATGATGTTTAGTGTGCGGTGACAACTCACATTTACATCGAAACACCCGGCTACCTAGTTCGAGCTTGGAGCCATCTCTAGCTCATAGTTGTTCTGATGTCCTTTCCGTGGAACAGCCCACAAGGAAACTTCCATCTCTCAGTCTTTTCATACCTTTGATCTGTCTAGACACTTCAACAAACTACAAACTACTTTTCCACGACAAATGGGGACATTTTTTGGTTTTCGTTTGTCATCCTAGCACTCGCTACTGTGTCGCAAGTTAAGCACCGTCCAGTGCGGTTAGCACTTGGATGCGACAAATAACAGCGCCCCCAGTTGACTCAACTGTGACTGAGTACCTACTCTCTTAAGGGTGGGGAAGGTAAAGCAGCGAGGGAGAGAGATGGGCATCACCCTCATTTCGCTGGCCCAAGATAAGTGTGATCTCCAACATCACGCTCCCCTACGGCCACAAGGCTATGGGACCACCTAAACCTACCTTTACCTTGTCATCCTAACAATCAAGAAGCATGGCCATGTCTTGAAGAGCCCAAATTCTTTCGCTGTGCGTCTGGGTTCAGTGTCGCTGAGAGTCGTGTCCATTATTCGTGTCCATTCCGTCATAAGTTCTTTTCTGTTTTTTGGGCTTTTGTTTGTGTTGTCTTTGAAGCGTAGGCTTAATGATAGCAGAAATAAACGTCACCCTACGCGAGCTGCTGTGCTAGAGAAGGGACAATGGATGGTCAGTGACGTCCATAGGCCTGGGACAAACCCTCCGTATTCGCGGTTGTGAAAAGTTTTTAACAGGTCACAACCATCCAGCCTCTGGCCACGCGGAACCAACGCAGGCTTGTCTGTATGGGGGAGAATTTTGGGAAGAAATAAGGTATAGAAAGAACCAGTAAGACAGAAGAAAGAAAAGGGAAAAGCTGAAAAGTTGGTAGAAAGAGCTTTAGAGTGAAATAGAATACAGGTGAAAGGAACGGTAAAACAGAAGCAAAATCATCTGTTAACTCGTTAAAGTTAAAATATAAAATAACTAGTAAGAAAATCTGCAACATTCTAGTGAGAACAGTATAAGGTATATTGTAATCATCATCATCAATATCAAAATAATAATAATAATAATAATAATAATAATAATAATAATAATAATAATAATAATAATAATAATAATGATGATAATCATCATCATCATCATCATCATCATCATCATCATCATCATCATCATCATCATCATCATCATAATACTTCTTGTTGTGTCTTCTTCTTCTTTATTATTATTATTATTATTATTATTATTATTATTATTATTATTATTATTATTATTATTTTAGTATTATTATTAAATCCTTCTCTTCCCTGGCCCACAGCAGCTGGTACAGAGATTTTTGGGCTTGGCACTGTACTAGGGAGACTTACGTATCGGGGCTGACCTCAGGTCCAGGTGGCTGGGGGTCAAATACATTGCGGTAAGGCAACAGATCCACATACAGCGATGCCAAAACTATTTAGGTCTCAGTTATTCAGACTGCATCTTGAAATGTTTGCCACCACCTACCTATGTATTATCAGTAACGGTCAAAACCTTGACCCTGGATGAAGGACTGATTAAAGTCATGATTGTTTAGTTAAGTTTCTCTCTCACAATTCAGACACGCCAACAACGATGTCAAGTACTATACTTACCTCCATTTGGTCACCCACGAGGACTGAGTAAGGTATCTGGGTCTCCACACTGATGTGGGAACCTCTGCTCGCCGCCACAGGATGGCTGGCGTCTTTAGGCGCTGCTGTAGTGGAAGATATCGTGCTTCGTGCCACGGATGTGGATGTCTCGTGCACTGACATAGTTCCCGTTTGTTGGTCCACACTGTTCGTCGAGGAGGCTGTGGTTCGGGTTCCTTCCACAATGACTGCGCTCTTGCTTTCAGACTTGCTCACACTAGCGGTGCTCCCGGCAGTAGCACATTCTGAGACGCTAGCTGCGGGTTCACTGGTAAGTTCATCGGCACTGTCGCTCGGAGGTACGGAAAAACTCAGTGATTTTTTGACACATACATTCACGTCCACACTACCGCCCTGTGCTACACTGACACCCAGGATGCCTTTCAGAGCCACACTAGAATGTTTTGCATCGCCGAGGCTTAAAGTCACGGCTGAACCAGAGTTTTTCTCAGCTATTCCCGCAATTGCCTCCACACCACGGGAGTCTTGATCTGCACTGACGCTCATGGTAACGTCAGTTCCGTAATTGTGGCTTTCTGCAGCGCTGATACTGGCCCTGGGACTTATGTCGGTGTTGACACTTGATCGTTCCACAACATCGACATCGACGTTTAAATTTGTGTCAGCACCGACATTCCTTCTAGGACTTGCTTTAGCGTCCACACTAAGAAGACTTCTGGTTTTGCTCGGGCTTTTCGTCGTTTCAGTTCCGGTGATTTTTTTGGCGCTGAAATTTACATCCACGCTGACTGTAGGTTCTTTCGCAGAGCCGGCAGGTGGGATTGAACGGAGTTGCAGGAACCGATCACCTGCCGCGACTGTTCGGGTTTTGGTTTTGGAAGGGTTCAGCTGCTTCAGCAGACTCCTGAAGACGGTCGCTGCGGAGGGTTTTGGTGCTGCGGCTTTGCAGACACTACACACAGCTCTCGAAAACAAAGCAGCGTCTTTCCGCGCTTGTTTCAACCTTTTCTGTCGTTTTAATTTAAATTTTCTATCAAAGTCCACTCGCCGAGAAACACGTGACAAAGCAATTATGTTGCAAAGCGATGATGCTGCATGCTTCAGGTTCTTGAAGCGTCGCCTGTTCAAGGCGCTGGTGATGGCACGGTCTGGCACCAAGCTCAGGCGATGGCCTGACATGGGTTCTGGTTCCTCGGTGTCCGAAAGTTTACTTTCCTGCAGCACAGCAAACTTGCTGCGGCGATGACGTTGGCGGCGGATGACGTCGATGGTCACGTTGACCTCCTTGCCGGTGAAGGCACGAAACTGGAGCTTCCACTGCTGCTGTTTTAGGTTCTGGCTCAATCCGGACGACGTCGAGGATGACGACGCCAACATCCGCTGTAGGCGTCGTTGTCGACGTCGTCGTCGTACTTGGCTCGGGTCCACCCTGCAAAGAAGCCGCATATTGAAACACTACCTTTTAACACTTATGAATAGAGGTCAGGTGGCTATGATCATGATTCATACCCATAGGAAGCCGTACTATGTAGCATACTCTCTTACAGAGGACGGCTTTCAGCAAAGCACCAGCAAGAAACATAACCATACAAAACTGTGAACAATCTGCTACACACAAAAACATACCAGGCTCGAAATGATTCAGTGTGAGGTTGTGGTGGTTCAATCTCATCGTCCTGTAAAAAAAAAAACGAAAACAAGAAAAATCGAGAACAAGACTGCAAGCCAGTAAAAGACGCACAGCTGAAAATCAAGGCAAACTGTTACTTTTCGTGGGGCATGTTCTGTCTCAGCTTTATCTTTAAAGAAGCAAAATGAAAACATTGAACCATCGGCCACTATCTCAACTATCTGCAAGCAAAAAATGTATCAAACACGGTGCAGTCGCAAAACGTGATAATGACACACAGCGACCCTGACTATTTGAGACAGTGCAACTGTGAATGACATAAAAGACATAGCAGTAGTTAAAGTATCTGCATAGTAAAAATCGTAAAAATGGGACAACTAATGTTTTCAATAAAGAAAAAAAAAAACAAATTAACAAAAATAAAGGGAAGAAAGAAGGGAAGAAAGAGGGGCAGGGAGGGGATGGGGGGGGGAGGGGATGAGAAGAGGGGGATATACAAAACTACAACCAAAATTTTAAAAACACGGTGTGCTGAGCATTTCTTTAATCAGATAAGCACGCTGTATGCGAACGATCCATTTCATTCTTAAACAACAGGCTCTGTAAGCAAAAGTTAATTGACCAATTTTGAGTTTCCTTCCAAATCTAACTGAAAGTTCCAATTATCTGCACAGAAAATGATCCGAAAATAATCTGAATTTATTCAGAAAACCTGTCAGTCATGTTTCTTTCATCTTCGCCATACTGGCCGTATTAGTAAGCAGTTCACCACTGTTGCCACAAAAGAGCTCATTACATCTCTCATCCTTCCACGACTGGACTTCTGCAACTCACTTATTTCTGGTTTGCCTGCATCATCCATCCACCTCCTTCAACGCTTTTATAATTCTGCAGCTCATCTGAACTTGAAAAAGAAAAGATCTGATCACATCACCCCACTGCTCTCTTCTCTTCACTGGCTGCCCGTCACAAAGAATACTCTACAAAGATAACCTTCTTTGCTTCAAGTGCATCAACGGTTCTGCTCCTTCCTACCTTTCAGACAGCAAGCATCTGTACACACCATCACGCAACCTCCGCTCACCTTCAGATCCTCTGACTCTTCGACGCCCTCGAACCAAACTTCTTTCTGCCAGATCCGCTCCTTCTCCTCCTTGGGACCATCTACTTGGAATCAACTCCCATTTTCTCTCCGCAGCAAATCTCCTCCAAACAGAGCCTAATAACTCATTCTATTCTCTTTGCAGTCCGCTGGATCCTATAAACAATGACTAACTAACTAACTAATCTCCTCTCGTCTTCGTTTGTTAATTAACCAACTTCCACAACAATGGTCTGTTCCGAAAGATCTCTACCAACCCACATCTGCCAATGTGCATATAGTTTTCCATTTTTTTTTAATTTGAAGTATCCATTTTTTATATACATGTTTTTGTTTGTTTTGTTTTGTGTGTGAATGCGTGAAAATTGCGCTTTTAACCGATTTTTAATACGAAAAAGCGCTACAGATAAATATTATCATCATCATCATCATCATCATCATCATCATCATCATCATCATCATCATCATTATTATTATTATTATTATTATTATTATTATTATTAATTTGTAGAATGTTGTGTCACTATTCGTATAATTAAATTGTACCTTATATGTCTTGTTCATCATGATCTGTAAATGCGCCTTTGATAAGTACATTTCTGGGGACGAGTACCTGCGCGAAGACAATCATCAGTAAGGTCATCATTAGATATCAAGAGAATATCAACAATACTAAATGCCAAATAAAGACAGTGAATTCATAATCAGGTTCTAAATAACCAACTCACACCATTTCAACATACAATCACACCCACACCCATGCACAAACAGACATCCACACACACAAATGCCCGAACGTTTGTAGATATTTAATAATAATAATAATAATAATAATAATAATAATAATAATAATAATAATAATAATAATAATAATAATAATAATAATAATTACAACGGGTTTTTATATAGCGGGTACCCATGACCAGACTCACCACGCTTTACATAGTCATTACATATAAATACATAAAAAAAAGACAAAAATATACTATTTACAACTATGTACACAAATGACAAAAAAAGACAGAAAATAGAATAGTAAAAACCTATTCACAGCTATTTATATGCCCGGTTAGGCCCAGGAAGAAAAACAGTATAAATATTTACAGCCGTGTATACACTTACGGATCAGACATAGACAGAAGATGAGAGCATGGCAGCGGGATACAAATCAGTCTGAATAATGCAATTTGAAGAGGTGGGTTTTGAGGGCCTTTTTGAATGCTTGTGTTGATTGTATGTTGCGGATATGGGAGGGAAGGGAATTCCACTGCTTATGTGCGGAGTAAGCGAATGCACGTTGGCCGTATGTCTTAGTGCAGGTGACGGGAACCTTGAGTGTGCGAGTGTCAGCAGAAGATCTTAAAGTGCGTGAAGGGGAGTAGACAGACAATAGATCAGCAAGGTAGGAAGGACAAGAATCTGTGAAGAAGTTGTGACAGAGAACAGAGAGTTTGTACTCTATGCGTGCTTGCACAGGAAGCCAGTGAAGGGAATGTAGTAGAGGTGTGATGTGATCGCGTTTCTTAGCTCGGAATACTAGTCTAGCTGCTGAGTTCTGAACCTTTTGTAGTTTGTCAATGATGTGTTTCGGGGAGCCAGCAAGGAGAGAGTTGCAATAGTCAAGACGAGAAAGGACGAGAGCGCAGACTAGGGTTTTGGTGGCAGGGACTGTAAGATAGTGGCGAAAGGAGCTGATTTGGCGTATGGCCGTGTATGCAGAGCGACAGACGTTGGAGATGTGGTTGTTGAGGGACAGGTCATCGGAGAGAATGTAGCCGAGATTTCTTGCTGAGGATGAGAACTGAATGTTTGTTGTCCCTACTGTAAGCGATGTTGGGAGAGGCGAGAGTGAGGAGGAGGAGTTGTGCTTGTGAATGAGGAGGGCTTCGGTTTTATCGTCATTAAGCTTAAACTTGTTGAGTGTCATCCATGACTTAATGTCTGTGATGCAGTTCTCCAAAGTCTGAACAGTGGAATTAATGAGAGAGGGGGCGGTGGATTTATACAGTTGTGTGTCGTCTGCAAATGACTGACTCTCAACAGCACGCTTTCTAAGCAGGAGAAGCGGTGGCTTGGTGTACAGAGTGAATAACACCGGCCCTAAAACGGAACCCTGAGGCACGCCACACACCAAGTCTGCTGTGCTGGAGAAACAGCCATCGACATTGACTGCTTGTGATCTGTCGGAAAGATATGAGTGGAACCAAGCCAAGGACCGAGCCAGAGATTCCAAAGTAGTGTTGAAGAGTGTTAAAGAGAATGTGATGGTCGACTGTGTCAAAGGCGGCTGAGAGGTCTAATAAGGTGAGAACGGAGACGTTACCATTATCTAAGGCAAGCAACAGATCATTGGTTACCTTTATGAAGCCAATATGTACTTACACCAAAATGTTCCCACGAGCGATAAGTAAATGTCCAGCGTCAGTAAAGAAGCAGGCATCGTCGACAATTTCTTCAAACACAAGTTCCCGCAACATGATGTTCTGCATGTTCCAGATCTGTTACAATACATAACAAGATTTAATAGCATTTTCTTAGTCTTTTATTTTCAAAGAAATTATCAAGACGAAAGCGAGGGATGGAGACAAGGGTGAAGAAAGAGAGAGGGAGGGAGAGAGAGAGGGAGAGAGAGAGAGGGAGAGGATTGCATAAACAGTACAAGCAGCTGAAGAAGAAGAGGAAGAAGAAGGACAAGAGGAGGAGAAGGAGGAGGAAGATAGGAAACACACCTTCACAGTTTTGTCTTTGCTGGCAGTGCAGAAAATCTGCATCAAGATGCACTTATCCAGAGCTTGGATCTATCGAGGACAATACAAAGCAATCACAGCTGTCATCAAAATATAAACTAGAACAACAAAGCTCCTATGACTCGCAATCTCCTTATGGAACTTGCAATATTTAACATAAAAATAAGTGCCCGGTGGCATTACAACGCAAAGTCATACCGAGTTGGATCTTTCAATGCCCTTGCACTTTAAATGATATTGACCTCCGGCTCCAAATACACTCATGTACTATCAAATAAACTACAGCAAAAGTTGCATTATGCAAATAAAAAAACAACAGTGGCAATAGGATGAACTTGACCTTTAGTTACCTTGACCCTGGAATGACCTTGACCTTCACGTGCTCTCTCATGCATGTACGATCAAATAACCCAATGTTGTTGCATACTATGAGTTAAATATACAGCCATCCTACAGTAAGATTACCTATTTCTTGAATGTTTGTGCAAGACCTAAAATGACCTTAACCTTCATGATCAACTCAAAAACGGAACATATATTTTAAGATCAATCTATCATTTCTAAAAACAAGTTTAGACTTTATATCTCTCTAGTTTAGGGTCAAGGTCACTTCAAAGTACCTATAATAACCGTCTTTGGACATCTCCAGTGACCTTAACTTTGGAGTGAGATTGACCAAATTTACACAGTATGTGTGTATCATTATAATCTATCATACACCAGAGAATCATAAGTTTAATATTAATAACTTAGGAAAACTACGAGGGCAAAGAAAGCCCATATGACTCACATGCTCCTTATGGAACTCGCAATATTTAACTTGAAAATGTGTGCCCAGAAAAAAACAAAATGAAACTGTGGCATTAAAATGCAAAGTACTATTAACTTTGCTCTTTCTACGCTCTTGACACTGAGATGACACTGACCTTCGGCTGCAAAGACACTCATGTACTATCAAATAAACTAAAGCAAAGTTGTATTATGCCAAAAAACTGTTACCTTTGGATGACTTTGACCTTCAGTGACCTTGACCTTGGCCTCACATGATCTCTCATGCATGTCTGAACAAATAACCCAATGTTGTTGCATACGATGGGTTAAATAAACAGCAATTCCGCTGTACAATGACTTGTTTTGTGTATGCTTTTGTAAAGCCTAAAATGACCTTGACCTTCAAGATAATAATAATAATAATAATAATAATAATAATAATAATAATAATAATAATAATAATAATAATAATAACAGGCAATTTATATAGCGCTTTCTAAAATCGGGGTGTCGGATAGCGCAGTGGTTGGAGCACTCACTACTGTGTCGCAAGTTAAGCACCGTCCAGTGCGGTTAGCACTTGGATCGCAAAACGTGAAGCGACAAATAACAACGCCCCCAGCTGACTCAACTGTGACTGAGTACCTACTCTCTTAAGGGTGGGGAATGTAAAGCAGCGAGGGAGAGAGATGGGCATCACCCTCATTACGCTGGCCCAAGATAAGTGTGATCTCCAACATCACGCTCCCCTACGGCCACAAGGCTATGGGACTACCTTTACCTTTCCAAAATCACAAAGCGCTTTACACAAACAAATGTAAACACAACATGCGTACTTTGGTCAATAACACGCAACCACATACACATCCCAACACCCAAAAACACATACTCAGGGCGCCTAAGAAAAGGCCTCTGCAAAATCGGAAAATATATAAAAGATCTACTATCTCTAAATTTGACAAGTTTAGACTTTATATCTCTTATAATTTAGGGTCAAGATCACTTCAAAGTATCTATACAAACCGACTTTGAACACCTTCAGTGAGCCTGACCTTGGAGTGAGGTTGACCAATGAGCATTATCCTGGGCGAATGGAATTAAGAAGCATGGTGTGGATATTGGGTGTGGACATCCACAATACCGCATAATTCCGTTGTTAGCAAAAGGACCTACTTTGTCTGTGTGGTCGTAGTGTCTTCGGTGACTGAGGTAGGTGACTGTGTATTCATCTTTCTCAAACAAGGGTTTGATCCGAAGTTGTTGCCTGCCCCTGAGAGCGACAGTGGGGCGCTTCAAGTGAGCCACATCACCCACATGGTACATCGTCAGTGTTCTGCACCAGCACATATTACACATTCCAATACATAACCCATTTTAGAAGGTGGACGAATGAACACTATCGGATAACGTCTACGACCACCATTGGCGATGTGGTAGACGTGGGGATAACCATCCCAGAAAAGACGATTAGGGACCTAAATCAACAGGGTCTTTTCCGGAATTAGAGAGACCAAGGTAATAATTATACATTTCTAACCGGGTTGTTCACTTCTTTAAAAATTGATTTTAAAAGGTCTGCGATAAGTTTACGATGAAATGCAAATATGATGTGGACTAAATTCTTTCCTTCCTCTTCTTTTTGTAGCGAGCACAACCGTGCCTTGTTAGAACATCCGGTTCTGTATAAAAACAATTCGCAGACCTTGGCTTAATTTGAGGGATATGGAAAAATGATGACAGATACACTATGAATTAAAAAAAAAAGAAAAAAAAAGAAAGGACAGTTGAAAAAGGAAAAAGAAATGAATGAAGTAATGAAATTAAAGAACAGAAGAAATTAAGAATGTGTAAAGTCGAACTTCGTGAGAGGTCAAACAGACCTCAATAAGATAATCTTAGCTACAGTAGAACCTATCCATGCATGCTGCTGAAATAGTCGTTTGACGACATAATCAAGCAGTACTCTAACTGAGGTCGGCATCACGGCCAACACAAAACTTTCAAGTGACATCGTTTTTGCATTTTATAATGCCTAATTGTGCCAGTAAACTCGATGCTTGCATGAATTTTGAATATGAAAGTGGTTGCCCTGACAATCTTACATAAACTTGCTGCACGTCAACACTGTGCGGCAGCCTTGAACTGAAACCTTAAGCTACACTAGTTTTAAATATGCGAGTTTGGCCTACAGAACTAAATGAAATGCAAAAGGTTACAGATGTTCATAGAAAGTAACAGCCAGAGTCTCGTTCACAGCAGCCATCAGGACGGGAACGACGCAAAAGTGAGGATGATCGTCTCTCAAATTTATCTGAAAATAAAGGAAACTATAAGGGCAAAGCCCATATGATTCACACGCTCTTACAGAATTTGCAACATTTAACATAACATTTATTGCCCAGAAGAAACAATAATGAAAATGTGGCCTTAAAACACAGGCGGCGGAAGCGGGGGTGGGGGGAGGGGAGGCATGGGGGCAATGCCCCCTCCCCCCCTAGAAAAATATATGGGGGGGGGGGGCAGCCTTATATATTGCCCCCTCCCACCCCCCATAATGAGTAGTTGGTTTTTTTTTTTTTTTTTTTTGTTTTTGTTTGTTTGTTTGTTTGTTTTTTTTGCCAGCGCATCAAAGGATTTTTTTTTCTAATGGAATCAACCAATACAAGTGTTTATCATCATAATCATAATCATCACCCTCTGATCAGTGAGAGAAGTTCGTCCCTTCGTCATCATTTCCTGTCGACGCGTCATAATCGTTAGCCTTAGCGTAGATCAAAGTGACCGACAGTTTTCGACATCGTGCACGTCACAGTCGCGTTTTGAAAACTTTCATTTGCTGTCAGTTTTTACAGTCTACCGTTTTCAATATCAGCAATTTTCTCGACTACAAGTGAAGAAGTCAGCAAAATGGCAAATGCTTTGACAACTGGTGTTATTGTTCCTCGTCAAGCATCCCGACAGGCTCTCCGTGACAACCAACCTACGGCCACTCCAGAAGAATATTTCAAGATTAGCATTGCCATTCCTTTCTTTGAACACATGTCAACCGAATTGGACTCGAGGTTCAAAAATGCTGGTCTAGCAGTTGATGGTCTCTGTCTGGTGCCATGCACTTTAATAGACAACCAGGATGGTTTCATGCAGGTTCCAGAAGGGGTGATGCTGGCAATGTTGTGGGAGTCTGACCTACAAGACAACGCTACCCTTGATGCAGAATACCAACGGTGGGTTTGCGAATGGCGAAGTGCTGCTGAGAATGCGACAGCTATCATCCCATCCACGGCATCAGAAGCACTGAAACATTGTGACAGGAATTTTTATCCCAACCTGTTCATTATGCTAAAGAACCTTTGCACCCTGCCTGTCACTACTGCCGAGTGTGAGCGTTCAAACAGTCAGTTGCGCAACCTGAAAAACTACCTGCGCTCTACAATGGGGCAACAGAGACTCAATGGACTTGCTTTATTGAAAGTGTACAGGGATGTTGATATTGACTTCAAAGAGGCAGTGAACTGTTTTGCCAGAAGATACAATTCACAAATGGTACTAATGCCGAGGAACCTAGTGCAGCAAGACTGAATTAAGTGAAAGCAGGGCGGTGATGTTCATAAACTACAAGGTAAAGCTTTATACCGTTAATGATCAACAAAAAGTAGTGAATAATAATAGTATACAAAACATCTCTATTGATAAATAAATGTTTGAGTGTGTGTTGTTTTTTTTGAGGGGTAGAGAATAATTTTTGTACCCCAGAGTTTGTCAGTTCAATTGTTCAAAAAGCTCAAAGTCCCAGACCATCACAGATGGCTTTTTCAAGTTTCAGATTGCACCAGATTGCACCATTTTGCATCTTCGACAAAAACAAAAATTCCGGGGAAGCATGCCCCCGGATCCTCCTAGAAGGCTCGGCGCTTCGCGCCTTCGCTGAATCTGTAACCCCCACCCCCACCCTCGACTTTTCCCAGGTCTGGCCCTGATGTCAGTGAATATAATGTGTGTGTGCCACCCCCTCCACCCCCCCCCCCCCCCCCAATCCTGAGCAGCTTCCGCCGCCTGTGTAAAATGCAAAGTAATACCGACTTTGATCTTTCTATGCTCTTGACCTCCTGCTCCAAATACACTCATCTACGATCAAATAAATTACAGGAAAAGTTGTATTATGCCAAACAACGTAGCTTGGGATGACCTTGACCTTCAGTGTCCTTTACCTTGGGATGACGTAGATCTTCACATGACCTCTCATGCTCATGTATGATCAAATAATTCCATGTTAGTACAAACTATGGGTTAAATAGAGCTAGTTTACTGTCGATAACCTATTTTTGTGTAGGTTTTTGCAAGGTCTAAAATGACCATTACATTCAAGATAAACGCAAAAACGGAACAAATATTAAAGATCTATCCATCAGCTTTAAATACAACACGTTTGGGCTTTATGTCTCTCATAGTTTAGGGTTAGGATCAAGGTCACTTCAAAGTACCTATACTAACCAACTTTGGACAGCTCCAGTGACCTTGACCTTGGAGAGAGGTTGTCCAAATTTGTATAGTATGTGTGTTTCATTGATATGTATCACGCATCAAATAATCATAAGTTCAATATTTATAACCTAGAAAAGTGACAAGTTAAATTTTGTAAAAATTTGTCATTTTTTGACTAACACTTGTTGACCCTGTGACCTTGACCTTGATGTGAAGTCATTCATTCACTCATCATTTATGAGGTCATTTCGGTATACACCATCTTTTCACGTTTGGTTGTGATGATATATTAATCCAATGTCAAGTTTTTGCATAGACATCGGACGGCAGACAGACAGACGGACGGACGGACCAAAAAACAAAGAAGTTTTAAATGTCAATTTTTGGCTATTTAGGGCTTATCTTGCACAGATATGGAAAAATCTTAATTAATTTTTTTTTGGGGGGTGAGGGGTGGGGGGGGAGGCGGTGTTTCCCTTGTGGGTTCGGGCACTGAATAGAATAGACCCAACGTTTCCAGCTGTAAGAGGCGACTAACAGGGGTGATATCAGCACGACATCACTGGGCCAAAGTCTTCTACGACCACGTGCTCGGGGCCAAGGCGAGCCACACTGTATTCGTGGATATCGGCTGTGGCCAAAAGCCCGGAGAGGATTGGGCCCTGCCAGGTCTTTCTTCAATCTTGCCCAATACACACTGCATGATGAAAAGAATCATTCACTCCATACCGGATCGGTCGTCGCCCGGGTCACCAAAGACCACGCATTCATTTGGCCACCAGGACGGAGGTGATGAGTGTGCTACTGATGGACAACTTAGCAAGATCCGCACGAGAAACAAAATCGTCATAGGAACCTAAAGTGTCAGGACCCTAACTGAGGATGGAAAATTAGAAGAACAAGCTGGACCACTATCGATGGAACATTTTAGATATCAGCGAACTGCGCTCGAAAGGCCTAGGTGAAACAACGACCAACAAAGGCCACAAGCTTTATTTCAGCTGGAGAGATGACAGGCACGAACTCGGTGTTGGATTCTTGGTCCACAAGAACGTTCTAGCCACTGTCATGGGTTGCCGCCCAGTTTCCAGTAGACTCATTACCATCCGTCCCTTTCAACATCACCATCATCCAGGCCTATTCCCCAACATCAGACTCATCAAAGTGGAGGATTTCTATGAAAATCTACAGGTTGTCCTTGACCAAATGCCGAAGAAGGACATAATCATAGCGCAAGACGATGGAATGTCAAAGTTGGCCAAGATGCGACCCACAACTAGGGAGACACATATGGACCCAATGCGACAACGAGGCAAATGTCAGTGGTCTGAGACTCTTGGAGTTTGCCAGATACAACAATCTGATACTGGCAAACACGCTTGGTCGCCACAAAAAATCCAGACCATGGACATGGCACAGTACCGGCGGGGAGCATCACAACCAGATCGACAACATCATGATCAAGAAACGCTTCAGATCAAGCATCAACATTGGCATGACACGCACTTTTCCAGGAGCAGAAATCTGAAGTGGCTACGATCTCGTGATGATGTCTTTCCGGCCCCACTTGAAGAGAGTAAACACAGCAAAGTGCATTAGACTGAAGTTCGACCTGGACAAACTGCAAGACCCGGGTGAGGCAGAAATATTCCAAGCCACAAATGGAGGGAAATTTGCACCACTGCTCATTTTGAGAGCTGGTGAAGTAGATGTCAACACCATGACCACCACCTTCAACTCAGCTGTGACAGATGCCGCCACTGAGATCCTTGGCAAGCACCGCCCAAAAAAGAAGCAGTGGATCACATTTGAACTTTTGGACCTGTTTGATAAACGAAGAGAGATGAAAAAGAAAAAAGAACACCTCACGGAGAGCTGATACCTACCGAAAAATCAACAATGGCATCCGAAAAAAAATGCGCACAGCAAAAGGAGGATAGAAGATCAATGCAAGAAAATAGAGAACATTCTGAACAAAAACAACAGCAATAAGGCCTACCAGACTGTGAAGCGGCTGAAAAGTGTTAAACAGCCCAAGGTCTCCACGAGCCAAAGCAAGTCTGGCATGTGCCTTACAGAAGAACAAGAAGTCTTGGATAGATGGACAGAGTACTGCTCTGACCTTTAAAACCACCCACCACACCACATCAATTCTAGCATGTCCCCAGAACAGAGAAGAAGAAGAAATAATCCCAAATCTCCAAGAAGTTGAGGCAGCAGTGACATCGCTGAAGAAAGGGAAGTCAGCGGGAGTGGACAACATACCGCGGAACTGCTTCAAGCAGGATGAAAAGCGATGATTGATGCCCTCACCATTATCTATAACAAGATCTGGCAGAGTGGGGAGTGGCTTACACCATGGACCCAGTCGCTTGTCATCATTCTTCCCAAAAAAGGTAACCTTCAGGAGTATGAAAATTACCGCACCACCAGCCTCGTCAGCAATCCCAGCAAGGTCCTCACCATTATCTGTAACAAGATCTGGCAAAGTGGGGAGTGGCTTACACCATGGACCCAGTCGCTTGTCATCACTCTTCCCCAAAAAGGTAACCTTCATGAGTGTGAAAATTATTGCACCACCAGCCTTATCAGCTATCCCAGCAGGGCCCTCCTAAAACTAATACTCGACAGGTTGAAACCCCAAGCTGAACAAATCATAAGCTGAAGAATAAGCAGGATTCAGGGCAGGGTGAAGTACCACTGAATAGATTTTCAACCTCAGAATAATCTGCGAGAAATACCTACAGCACCAACAACATATATATCATGTGTTCGTAGTCTTTAAGAAGGCTTTTAATAATGGACATTTATATGTTTGACCGAGTCTGGCATGCAGCTCTGTGGGCAACCATGAGAGTGTTCAACATCAGCACTAAAATTATTGAAGTCATCAAAAGCTTGTATGAGAAGGCTACCAGTGCAGTACTCCATAACAGTGCTATTGGAATCTGGTTCAGAACAACAATCTGTGTGCGTCAAAGATGCTTACTCTCTCCCACACTCTTCACTATCTTCCAAGAGCGCATCATGTCAGATGCCCTTGCAGATCACGAAGGCACAGTCGGCATATGGGGTAGAGCAATCTCCAACCTTCGTTTTGCGGATGACATTGATGGATTGGCTGGAGAGGAACAAGAACTTGAAAAGCTGGTACAGCGGCTTGACAACACCTTCAGAGCCTTTGGAATGGAAATAAGTGCACAGAAAACTAAAATTATTACCAACAACACCAATGGCATCAACACGGACATCACAGTCCAAGGTCAATCCCTCAACACAGTGCATAGCTTCAAATATTTAGGAGCCATTGTATCAGACAATGAGTGCCGATAGGAAGTCCTCTCCAGGATCGCACAAACAACTGTTACCCTGGCAAGGTTGAAGCCCATTTGGAAAGACAAGACCATCAGTCTACATTCCAAGGTAAGGCCGCTGCGCTCCCTTGTCATCTCTATCTTCCCATTCGCTTGCGAGACATGGATCCTCACAGCAGATATACAACGAAGAATACAAAGCATGGAGATGAGGTGCTACAGAAGACTTTAGGGCATTTCCTATACCCAGCAAATCACCTCAACGAAATCCAACATACCATCACACAAGCCATTGGACAACACGATGACCTGCTCACATTGGTGAAGAAACGGAAACTCCGATGGTATGGCCACATCACCAGATCATCAGGCCTTGCAAAGAACACCCTGCAAGGCACAGTGCAAGGAGGTAAAGAAGAGGGAGACCGAAAAAGAGGTGGGAGGACAACATTCGAGAGTGGACTAGCTTGACACTGAGCGAAGCCATGAGGGTTGCTGAGGACAGAGAAAGATGAGGTACGCTGGTTAAACGATCATCTGTGGTGCCCCAACGACCTCCGAGTTATGGAATAGGAAGGATAGTATAGGATATTGGGGGTGGGGAGTGTGAAGTGGGGGGGAGGGGAGAGGGTGAATACATACTCAAATTGCCATGCATGCGAGTCAAAATAGGGATTTTGAGGGGTAAATTTATGTGAGTAAAAAAAACACATTTTTTTTAAACGTTAAAGTGGATGGCGATGACGACTTAGATGAACACGATGATGATGAAGATTGATGATGATGATGATGATGATGATGATGATGATGATGATGATGATGATGATGATGATGATGATGATGATGATGATGATGATGATTCTGATTCGCGATAACAATAAAATGACAACAACAGCTTAAGGAAACAAATCCGCTAATTTGGCTCACCGTAATGACCAGGCGCATCAAAAGATGTAGGCCCGATTTTTCACTTACTTCCGCCACCAACCTCCAAACCTGAAATCATTATCGTCGTCGTCGTCATCATCAATCAATTATCATCATCACCACCACCACCACTGTCGTCGTCTCACCATCGTTATTTTATTGCCCTCTTACTCCTTTATATTCGCTTTCTTTTTCTTATCCATAATATTCCTTAAGATCAGCACCACAAGGACTGGACGTAGGAACAGCAACAGCACCACCAACCAATACCATCATAATCACTGTCAACAATACACCACAACCACCACCAACAACAACAGACCTTGAAAACACACACACACACTCACACACACACCCACACCCACACAAAGACGTATCCACAGCCGTAGGGATTGTTCCCTGTAATTTATGGAGACCCTAAATAGATCTTGAATCGGTTAACGACAACGACAACATTACCTCATCCCCTCCCCACCACTACCACACCACCAGCACCACCACCAAAAACAACAACAACAACAACAACAACAACAAATATCGTTAAAACAGTATTATGCCTGTAAAGAAGATGATGTGAGTATTAAACAAGAACCAGAACCAGAATAAAAACGCGAGACCTTGATTAAACAGTCCCAGCCTCCGGAGAAGATGATTCTGCCAGTGTCATACACAGTGGTGTGGTCAGGAGCTATTTCCGCCAGCGTTTCCAGGCACGTCACTTGGCCGTTATGAGCCTGGGTGGCGCCACCACAACACACAACACAAAATATGGGGCACAGTTTCTGCTTTGCGTGTTTGTTTAAATGCTCTCGCGTTAGATGTTTTTTAAAATGCTTTCGTTGCCTACAATGTTTGTCTGCTGGCTAAACATAGCAAAGTACCCATGCTCGCTACGTGTACGCTCTCTGGGTCACTCCCCCATCCCTCCAGAATCGTAATGTCATCTTCGTGATCTGTTCATTCTCCCGAGGTCATACAACAATCATGGGTGAAGGCCGGGCTGTATTCACAGACAAAGGGAGCAAACTGTCACATCGCCTGTCTTGTCTGGGGTTAGTGGCGCCCCTGTCGGAACGTAATCTTCGTTAATGTGCCTTTCACACTTGTCCATCCGAAAAGCACTACTGGGGAATAGAATCCAAATACATTATTCTCACCCAATATGATGCCCATCACTCAACACCGACGCTGAATAGAGCGCATTAGACATCGCATACATATTTCACAATATCCTAACTATAGTTCTAACTGACCTGAACAGGCTCAGGCATGGAAAAGGTCTCAGAATTAAGAAGATCGATCTGTCCATTCTGAAGCCCGAGTAACACAATGACACACTCGATGCACCGGTCATCCGTTCCCACACTCTGCACAAAGCAGCAAGAAACTCACGTTAACTACTATCTACACATTTCCAATTCAGATAAGTCTACGCTAGATTCCAGGAACACTTAAACTTCTACTACCACACTATCAGCCTTTTGTCTAAACAAAGCAGGTCATTTTCTGATATTTCCTGCAAATATGTTTCTTTTTCTTTTTTAATTCCTTGCGTTTAAGAAGATTTAAAAGGGCAAACGCCATATGAGCCTTGGTCCATATGGAACTTACACTATTCTACACGAAAAGGAGTGCGCAGAAAACACGGAAACGAAAAGGTTGCATTAAAACTCGGATCTTGCACTGATCTTTGACCTTCCGATGACGTGATCTCTGGCTCCAAATGGACACTGGTGTACGTTCAAATAAGGCACTTTTGATAGAAAAAATAGGTTTGGAGAAATTGGTTTCATTTATATGTTTGTCCTTGCGGATGTATGTGTGTGTAAACGCGTAAGTTTGGTCTTGAGTTTTAAAAATAAATAATTATTATTATAGCCTCTTATTAAATATTAAGCCACTTGCAAGTTTTGCACGGTTGGACGAACCGACAGACAGACTGACGGACGGACACATTTTTTTTTAATAACAGTTTTGGACTACTTAGGACTCACCCGATTTGCAAAATTCAAGAATTTCTGTAGGGGGTGAGTACTTACTCACATTGCTGCACGATCAGACCGAGGAGGTGGAGTAGAAAAAAAAGTAAGATGAAGGAAGACAAGAGTCTGCTTACCACCAAGATGTCCGTCATACAGAGAACACTCTCGTCTTCAGTTTCTGGCACCAGTTGCTCTACAGCGCGAAACGGATTCTTGCCGCAGTTCACGCTCATCACTGTCAAGTTCAAAGGACATTATTTGAACATGAAGATGATGATGATGATGATGATGATAACGATGATGATGAAGAAGATGATGATGATGATGAAGAAGTTTAAAGTTGTAGTGGCGATGATGATGATGATGATGATGATGATGATGATGATGATGATGATGATCAAGTTGACGGTAGTGATGATGATTACTGCCGACGATGGTGGTGTTGGTGGTGGTGATGATGACGACGATGATGATGATGATCATGATGATGATGTTGGTGGCGGTGGTAATGATGTTGGTGGTGCTTACCTCCTCCATTGAACATGATGAAGTGCAGTCGCTGGGCAAGGACATCGTAGGAGTACTTTGTGCACAGCTTTGACCAAGGAAAACGGACAGACGGACAATGAACAGGAACTAGATCAGTTTGTTCCCACAATACAGATATTTATAACAGTGCAGTTGTAATTATGTTGGGTGGTGTAGGCTCTTATAACTGATGCAAGGTACGCAATTGGCAGAGGCAAGCTGAGTTAGAGAAAAACAGGACAGCTACTAAGTCGTGTCCACTGTCTTGTCAGGTATTGTTTTGAGGGAGAAAGGAGAGAAGGGGTGCGGTGGAAGGGTGTGGAGATGGGGGAAGTACACCAGAAACATTGTCAGTAGAAGCCAATGGAAGTGTAACTGTTACGTTGAAACGCGAAGGATAGTATGTCAGAAACGTGCACGATAGATCTAATCGTTTCGCTTTGCAAAGTATTCAATAATAGAGTGTATTTACCTTTGATTTGATTTTGCGTTGTTGTTAGGAGAAGCCTTGTATAACGTCGATAATTTTCGTTAGTCGATATTATTGGAGAATTCTCTAGATTTGCTTGTTTACTGTCGATCGAAGCTTCGCGTTAGGTGTAGATATTTGAGAACATTTTTGGACCGAAAAGAATGTTGTATGACGTAAGACAGTGATGACGAAATATAGTTTGATTGTTTGTATCGTCATCGGGAACATTCTGACGTTAACTATCCCATCCTCCTATCCTATCCTGTCCCGTAACCCGAAGGTCGTAGGGGCACCACAGATGATCGTTTAACCAGCATACTCCATCTTTCTCTGTCCTCAGCAGCCCTGATGGCTTCGCTCAGTGTCAAACCAGTCCATACTCGAATGTTGTCCTCCCACCTCTTTTTCGGTCTCCCTCTTCTTCTACCCCCTTGCACTGTGCCTTGCAGAATAGTCTTTGCAAGGCCTGATGATCTGGTGACGTGGCCATACCATCGGAGTTTCCGTTTCTTCACCACTGTGAGCAGGTCACCGTGTTGTCCAATGGCTTGTGTGATGGTCTGTCGGACTTCGTCGTTGGTGATGTGTTGGGTATAGGAAATGCCCAGAAGTCTTCTGTAGCACCTCATCTCCATGCTTTGTATTCTTCGTTGGAGATCTGCTGTAAGGGTCCATGTTTCGCAAGCATATAGGAAGATGGAGATGACAAGGGAGCGCAGCAGTCTTACTTTGGAATGTAGACTGATGGTCCTGTCTTTCCAAATGGGCTTCAACCTTGTCAGGGCAGCAGTTGTTTGTGCGATCCTGGAGAGGACTTCCTGTCGGGACCCATTGTCTGATACAATGGCTCCTAAGTATTTGAAGCTATGCACTGTGTTGAGGGATTGGCCTTGGACTTTGATGTCCGTGTTGATGCCATTGGTGTTGTTGGTCATCATTTTGGTCTTCTCTGCACTTATTTCCATTCCATAGGCTCTGGAGGTGGTGTCAAGCCTCTGTACCAGCTGTTCAAGATCTTGTTCCTCTCCAGCCAATCCATCAATGTCATCTGCGAAAAGAAAATTGGAGATTGCTCTACCCCCTATGCTGACTGTGCCTTCATGGTCTGCAAAAGCATCTGACATGATGCGCTCTAGGAAGATGTTGAAGAGTGTTGGAGAGAGTAGGCATCCTTGACGCACACTGATGTTGTTCTGAACCAGTTCCCGATGGCGCTGTTATGGAGGACTGCACTGGTAGCCTTGTCATACAGGCTTTTGATGACTTCAATAATTTTAGGGCTGATGTTGTACACTTTCATTGTTGCCCATAGAGCTGCATGCCAGACTCGGTCAAACGCCTTCTTGAAGTCTATGAACACATGATACAGATGTTGTTGGTGCTGTAGGTATTTCTCACAGATTATTCTGAGGTTAAAAATCTGCTCAGTGGTACTTCGCCCTGCCTTGAATCCTGCTTGTTCTTCAGCTATGATTTGTTCAGCTTGGGGTTTCAACCTGTTGAGTATTATTTTCAGGAGGACCTTGCTGGGATGGCTGATGAGGCTGATGGTACGGTAATTTTCACACTCCTGAAGGTTACCTTTTTTGGGAAGAGTGATGACAAGCTACTGGGTCCATGGTATAGGCCACTCCCCACTCTGCATGGTGAGGGCATCAATCATCGCTTCTCCTCCTGCTTGTAGCAGTTCCGCGGGTATGTTGTCCACTCCCGCTGACTTCCCTTTCTTTAGCGATTGCACTGCTGCCTCAACTTCTTCCCGGAGAATTGGGAGGATTTCTTCTTCTTCTCTGTTCTCGGGACATGCTAGAACTGATGGGTCTCCATTTGGTGTATGGTTGTAAAGGTCAGAGCAGTACTCTGTCCATCTGTCCAAGACTTCTCGTTCTTCTGTAAGGCATATGCCAGACTTGCTTTGGATCGTGGAGACTTTGGGCTGTTTGACACTTGTCAGCCGCTTCAGTCTGGTAGGCCTTCTTGCTGTTGTTCTTGTTCAGACTGTTCTCTATTTCCTGGCATTGATCTTCTATCCAGTTCTCCTTTGCTGTGCGCATGCCTTTTCGGATGTCATTGTTGATTATTCGGTAGACGTCAGCTTCCTGTGGGGTGTTCTTTTTTTTTTTTTTTTTTTTTTTTTTTTTTTATTTCTTCGTTTATCACACAGATCCAAAAGTTCAGGTGTGATCCACGGCTTCTTCTTTGGCTTTTTTTTTCTTACTTTACACAGAGCATCGTTTATATAGTTTTTCTCTCAACGCGAGATAACGTCCACGTCCAGAGGCCGTGGACGTTATCTCGAGTTGAGAGAAAAACTATTTAAACGATGCTCTGTGTAAAGTAAGAAAAAAAAAGTGAAAATGCGAATGAATGCAGTTGTTGATGTACGCTGAATAAAGTTTGAAAACTTCATACGACGACTCCGTGCCTTGTTGCTGATTGAACGGGTTGCGTGGATAAACGAATCCGAGTTACACTCATCAGGATTTCAGCATTGGGGCTGAATCAACTACTGATAGAAAAACACCAAACGAGTGTAACAGTAACAATGAAGCAGTCAAAGCCTCTTTTAATCAGCCTCCACCTTCTATTACAGAAGGGAAAATTTACCATTACCGCCAGTACTATTAGACTTACTTTGTAGAACAGGAAAGGGTACATGAACTTTATCGTTTCGCTGGTCACTGGGTTTTTAAACCACACACCTCCATCCTGAAAATAAAGGTTACGCTTGTTAAAAAAAAAAAAAAAAAAAAACTGTTCACAGAGATCCCAGGAAATTTATTTATCCCAAAACACCCACACCCAATTTCGCTAATTTCAAAAGAAAACGCGTAGCTGAGCGGAGTATTTGATTCCCGACTGTTGGCTACTTGTCCCATGAGAAAGCAGCCTAACCCCAACCCCTTAACCCCTCGAAAGAGGAGCATAAAAATTATCTACCTTGCAAGGTGGGAAGCATGTTTAGAGCACACAGCACTGCGGGCTACCAAAGAGCTTATTACGGAAAGAGGGGGGAACTTCCATTACGCCATATACAAAAATGCGAGACGCTCTCACGGATTATTTCCCTTTGCTCGGGCTGGCTATATTTCATCATCTGCTATATGAATGATCCGTGCGTGGTAACTTATTGAGCTGAGCCTATGCCATTGCAAAAGAACATTTTTATGGCAACGTTTGCAAAAACCAAACTTTTAACCATCATTATTATTAACATTCCGCTACTGCTGTCTTTTTTTTATTATTATTATTTTTTAATGTTTACTTATTGACATTTATTAGGTGCTTTTATGCTGCTTATGTGTGTATGTCATAGGTTCGTTTTCTGCCCTGGAATGTATTATTTTTTAATCAACGACAGATATTTTAAAATTAAAATATGCATGACAGACTGTTTTTATCCGAAACTGTGTAAATCCGTAATCGTGAGAGAGAGAGAGAGAGAGAGAGAGAGAGAGAGAGAGGGGGGGGGGGGGGTTGGGGGAAGAGAGAGCTCTGTCATTCAATCAATTAATCACAATAAAGCACAATAACAAAATGTTTCACTAATAGTGTGAATTTAATTTATATCAGGTGTCCCCTACCCCCCAACCCTCTCACCTCCCACAACACTGGCTTCATAACATCAGTCACTTCAGGATCAACGGTTTCTTTTCTCTCACATCTCAGTTACAGGTTCTCCAGAAGAAGTGAAATCTTTCTGACGAGGTGACATATTTCTGTTATAATACTGCATTCATGCCGTTACACGTGGATGTATTATTATTATTATTATTATTATTATTATTATTATTATTATTATTATTATTATTATTGTTGTTGTTGTTATTATTATTATTATTATTATCTTGCACAGTATATGATCACGAGGAGAAAACAGACTTAGTCTAATTTAACTTGTTAACATAAGCAGTTTGACGAAGCCAAACTGCCAATCTGACATCTTCTTTTGAAATATAAGCACAAATATAGTCAAACAACCTAGCAATAACGTAAATAGTGAGCGACCTGTTGAATGTAAACTGTCAGCAAGCAAACTGTTTTGGATTTAGCACATAGGTATAACATGAATCATTTGAGCCGCTCTCCGATTGTTT
This sequence comes from Oncomelania hupensis, assembly GCA_036898135.1. Lineage (NCBI taxonomy): Eukaryota > Metazoa > Mollusca > Gastropoda > Littorinimorpha > Pomatiopsidae > Oncomelania > Oncomelania hupensis. The sequence continues at coordinate 125,995,997 of CM072512.1, forward strand.
TAACACTAACAGCACTGCAGCGGTCTTAGTTTAGGCCTACCTAAACACAAAAAAATGAAGTTTTTCAATTGCAATTTACCTTTCTTTGTCTCTTTGAAATTTGAAAAAGGACTTGCCAACACAACTTTTCTTGTATCTGGCATTATGGCAATTGATGGCTGTGCAAAAGTCACCGCCCTGTTTCACTCGGTCGCCTTTTGACTTTCTGCCACGAGCCATTTTCAGCACGCTGACAAGGGCGCATAACTCGTACCTTTCGTCTCGCGGTTCTGTACCAAGTTCCCCCTCTTTCTATCATTAAGCTCTTTGGGGCTACTATTGCCACCAAACTCTCTGCAGGTCACTGCCACAAACCTGAATATCATGCCAGTTGAAAATTTGGCCCCTTGTGCATACCAAGAAGCAGAAGGCAATGGTGTCAGGCTGGGAGAGCATATGTCGTGTCACCTTGTCCTGCATAATCCAAAGGCTCAAGACTCGCCCAAGGATTCTACACAGACTACCCAGACTTACAAGGGAACCAAGTCCCTCTTGCAGCCTCAAGGTGGACAACCTCTCCCAAGCGTGACCAGTCGCCTCCCATTTTGCCACACAAGTTACCTAGCAGATCAACACCAATGGTTGGAAAGCAAGCGGCAAATATCTTATGCCAATACTAGAACAAACCCGATCATCAGATATACTTACAATAATTACGTGCCACTTTCAAATGCTATTTAATACTTTATATATATAAATAAAGATTTTTTTTTAAAGTTATCTGGCGTGAACTTATAATCATAATGCATATTTTAAAAAAAATAACTACATATCAATAGTATTTTAAATTAATATAAAACTCACTTGGGGTGACCTTTAGCGTCGAGGCAGAGTACGGTAATTTAAAAAAAAAAATAAGCCACAGACATGCTTTTATTTGTAAAATAATTATAATTAGTATACCGATGTGCCAATGAGGATCCTGTTGGGGACATCTCCGTGACCCAAAAGTCGTTTCATCACTATCACATCAGAGTCCATTTTGCAAAAGGTACGATAAGGCTGCAAAAATACAACAATTGGTTTGATTTGTGAAAGCTTGTTTCTTTGGTTTATTCCCAGCATACCCAATGTTTAACTGCTTGAAAGTACTGAAAGTTCGTAGTTTACTCACCCTGTAGTCTAATTCACATACAAACACACACAAAAGAAGAAAAAATAACTCACCTAACTATTCTGAGTTGAGAGAGAAAGAGAGTGAGAGAGAGAGGGAGAGAGAGTGAGGGAGAGAGAGTGAGTGAGAGAAAAAGAGAGAGGTGAGCGGACAGGTTAACGGACAACCTATTATTTATTCCCTCTCTGTTACGTTGAAACGCGAAGGATAGTATGTCTGAAACGCGCACGATAGATCTAATCGTTTCGCTTTGCAAAGTAGTCAATAATAGAGTGCATTTACCTTTGATTTGAGTTTGCATTGTTGTTAGGAGAAGCTTTGTATACCGTTGATAACTTTCGTTAGTCGATATTATTGGAGAATTCTCTAGATGTGCTTGTTTACTGTCGATAGAAGCTTCGCGATATTTGAGAACATTCTTGGACAGAAAAGAATGTTGTATGACGTAAGTCAGTGATGACAAGTTTCATTTGATTGGTTGTGGTGCGTCACTCTGGCGTGTTCTAAATTGTTCTGGAGTATGAAGAGACTATATAAGTGCCTGTTTCAAAAGAGGTGTGTTGAAGGAGAATGCTTCTGGAGTCCAACATGTAAGCCACGTGTTAGTCCTCATTAGGGGCCAATATTATAACAAATAATTTGAACATACTCATTAAGATAAGATAAGATTGGATAAGATAAGATAAGATAAGATAAGATAAGATAAGATAAGATAAGATATGATATTACTTTATTAATCCAAAAGCATGGACATTACATTGTCTGTCAATTAAACATGTCCATTCATTCTTTTTTTACACACACATAAAGACGCATGTTTCTCACACGTGCCAGAAATAATATAATAATAATAAAATAATATTATTATGAGCTATATTGCCATTGGAAGCTTGAATCAAAGAGAACATCTGAAGTGACATAGAACTAATTACATAGTGAACGATTGAGGGTTCGGCCCTACGTAATTCAATCTCTTAGTGGTTATGAATATCGACAATGGCCACAGAAACGATACCTCCACAAATTCGTAAAAGTGGACAGTCTCCTTGTTCACCTCGCACCAGATCCCAACAATTTCTTCGTTCATGTGAGCGCTTAGACCCATCTGGGTGATAGGCTTATTGGACACCTTCACCTGCTTGAACTGAAAAACAGAAGAAGAGAAATAGGGCAATGAACAGATGACAAGACGGAAGAGGAAGAGGAATAACTGAACCGAATGCTCCGTTCGACAATCATCACCACGAGGACATTCTCGTTGCTTTCTTCTGCAGTAAAAGACAACCTGCAAGTAAATAATCTCTACTCACTGCTGCATGTTTGGGACCGACAGGCGCGCTTGTATGAGATGCCGAAGCAATAAACCGTCACTTTGTATGTCCTAGGGGGGGGGGGGGGGGAGAGAGAGAGAGAGAGAGAGAGAGAGAGAGAGAGAGAGATAGAGAGAGAGAGAGAGAGAGAGAGAGAGAGAGAGAGAGAGAGAGAGAGAGAGAGAGAGAGAGAGAGAGAGAGAGAGAGAGAGAGAGAGAGAGAGAGAGAGAGAGAGAGAGAGAGAGAGAGAGAGAGAGAGAGAGAGAGAGAGAGAGAGAGAGAGAGAGAGAGAGAGAGAGAGAGAGAGAGAGAGAGAGAGAGAGAGAGAGAGAGAGAGAGAGAGAGAGAGAGAGAGAGAGAGAGAGAGAGAGAGAGAGAGAGAGAGAGAGAGAGAGAGAGAGAGAGAGAGAGAGAGAGAGAGAGAGAGAGAGAGAGAGAGAGAGAGAGAGAGAGAGAGAGAGAGAGAGAGAGAGAGAGAGAGAGAGAGAGAGAGAGAGAGACGCTTACATCCAGATACCAGCGCCTGTGTTTGGACCACTGTGTGGTGGTGCTTTCACTTTTATTACGATGAATAGGAAGGTATGACGGCCTACTAGCGCCAAAACCGAGAGTTATCATTATCACGAGATAATTGAAATTATCACATGTTCTGTGTAATTTACGGAGATATCGGTAATCCGCAGTGTTAATTAATAATTATCAATATTTGCCACGCTTTCCTAGCGCCAAAACCTGATAATTACAAATATCATGAGATATCTAGTAAAGCGTGGCCAAAACTAAAAATTAGTCATGAACACTGTGAATTACCGGTATCTCTGTGAATTACACAGAACACGTGGTAATTACAATTATCACTGATACATGTAAGTTTTGCAGGTTTTGACGCTAGTAAGCCGCCTAACCAGAATTAAGCATGATCACGTGAAAATAATTATCAAGTGACAATTTTAATTATTATGTGATAATTACAATTTTCAGTTTTGGCGCATTTCCAGGGGGTTCATAGAGCCAAAAATGAACATTAAACATGATCACGCAAACATAATATGTGTAAATTTTCAATGATAATTGTAATTATCTCTTGATAATTGTAATTATCCCATGATATTTGTAATTATCACATGATAATTGTAATTATCAGGTTTTGGCGCTAGTAGGCCGCCATAGGAAGGGTGGGTCACGAAGTGAATTGTTAAATATCTATATTTGTGTATACAGACACGGTAATTTGAATATTTATAGTTTATGATTTATATGTTTGAAATATAATATTGATAACTCATTTTCTAAATGCATAAACTATTTTCATAAATCGATAAATGTTATTTTTCTGTCAGACCCGGAACGGCATTGCTTCAGAGAAAGATAAAATTATATTAGAATTTAGTTATTTATTATTTTATTACTTTAGAACTTATAGTTTTATTGAATTCCGTTTTAATTATAATTCTACTATTTTGAGTGAGAAATAAGAGAAGAATAAAATTAGCAAAACGTATATTGTTATGTTTGAACTGTTACGTATTTTATATATGAGTATTTAGAGTTTATCTCTTTGTCTCAACTTGTGTAATTGTATAAAGAAAGGCTTTTTGATGAAGGCGTGGAATTGGAAAGTTTAAAATTGTTTACAAACTTTGTAGGAATCTTCTGAGAATACAGCTAATTATTTCATATGACAGGGTGACAGATGAATTGTTGATTGTTGCTCACTTTAGAAAACGTGTCCAGTCGCCAGATATACACCCACCCGTCAGAGGCACAGGACATCAGGTATTGCTGCGTGTCGTGACACACCACATCTGCAACTCAACTTGCTCTTATGTAGGGGCATAGTATATATGTAGGGGCATATATAATTAATACCGAACATAGCGAAGACGAAGACGGCGACGAGGATGATGATGATGATGATGATGATGATGATGACGACGACGATAAGAGGGAGGAATGGGAGGTGAAGAAGATTTGAATTTTGACACTTTATTGTCCATTTTAATCGGAAAATTCTGGGCCGCCTCCCCTGGGGTCGTAGTCGCAGCCGGTGGCGCGCGCAAACCCAACCTATATATATATATATATATATTGCTGGGAGAACCCGGAGAAAAACCCCGAGAGGTTGCCCGAGTCGAACGTAAATAATATTCGGAGAAACATAGCGCCACCAAGAGGCGGGATCGATCCCACACCTGTCAGACGCCTTTGTTTTCTAGCCTGTGGACAAGGCAAGATAGTCCCGCCTTAGACCACGCGGCCACAACGCTCGCATAAGAAGAATTTCGAGACGTTACCTTTATAGTTCATGATGACGACAATGACTATGAAGGAGCTGATGGCGAAAGCAAAGGTGAAGAAGAAAAAAAGAACAAAAAAAAAAACACAAGTAGTTGGTGATGATGGTAATGAAAGGGATAATGATGATGATGATGATGATGATGATGATGATGATGATGATGATGATGATGATGATGATGATGATGATGATGATGATGGTGACGATGACAAGGACGGCGAAGCCGATGATGAGGATTAGGCAGTACTGATGTTGGTGACGACAGAGTGTTTGCTGCTTACCAGCACCAAACTGTCACGCTGGAGACCATTCTCCTCACAAACAACTGGATAGAGTAGAAAACGGTCCGTGACCGAACGAACACGGGAGAAAACAGAACTCTGAACCCGAAATATTTATCGCGAACTCTAAAGGCCCCGCCACACATACCGGTTTGAAGGCCGATTCTAGATCGGGTTTAGGATCCGTTTGCGATCGGGCCGGACTCCAAAACCGATAGCACTGCCACACGTTTCCGATCAGGTCGACCCGAAACTTCCACACAATGCGCATTGTTTATATTCACTTTCACTAGTGTCAGTGTACACGATCCCCAACCCCATCCAACAGTTTACCATCCCCATCCAACAGCTCACCATCTTGTCTGAATCCACAGCAGAAATAATGTCTCTACATGCTACAAAAACTATTTAAAAATAAAAACGTAATGGAAAACCAAATCAAAACCATACAAAACATCGCGGGTTACATCACAGGCTCTGAAGTCTTTATTAATTTCGTCTTTGTAAACTCGTGGGCTCCTACATAGGTACGTAGTATAGTATATATAGTATGTAATTGAGGCCTACAAAAGATGAGACTTCCCAGCCTGTCACCTGTCATCAGCTTCGTTTGTGCCGCCAAGTTGACAATGAACACGGGACGCATTCTGATTGGTTGAAGTTTACAATCGGGGCCGATTTTGCACAGCAGAATAGAACATGCTCTAATCGCACGATACCGAGCCGATTGTCATCGGACCGCAGGGCAAGTAGTAGTTCTGACGTCATCACGTAGGAATCGGGATCGGATCGCAAACAAAATCGTTGCACAATCGGCATGTGTGGCGGGGCCTTAAAGTTAGCGGTAGTTTTTCTCGGGGAAACAAAATACCTCCCTCACACACACACACACCTGGAAATTGTTTAGACTGCGTACTGTACCTGAAATGGCGCCACGATGTCCAACAAACGTGTGCATCACGACCCCCTTGATCGCGGTGGACCACACCTGAAAATCAAAATGGATGACACAGACCTCGATGACGCAGTGGGTGCTCCACGCAATTCACTGCGTAGTTGAGACTATCCGCTTACGTTCACCTCTCCACTAATCTTTGCCGCTGATTACAGGATTTGAGGTTTATCTGCAATCCTGATTTAGTCGCCTTTAAAAAAAAAAAAATAAAAAAACATCTCCCCAACCTTTTAGGCGCCGAAGAACAATTGTGAATGAAAAAAACAACTATTTGTTGTTTCCAAATAAATATTACAAACTATGTTGCGTAAGCGCGTATTAAATCAGAAAGGGGGTGCGGCGTAAAGCGGTTTTACAGCATGGTCTTTTTCATAAGCAGGGGCTAGCGGCGCGCGAACGCGAAGCAAGGTGATATTCTGGCAACAAACACGCTATGCAGACAGCGTGGAGTTACTACGCCTCGCTGCATAAGCTGTCCAGCGGTGTTGAGGGTGAGGGTGAGGGGTAAAGGGGTGGAGAGGAGGGGAAGGCGAACGTAAATTTAGTTTGAACTATACATCGTGCCCACGCACAAGTATGCGGGACAGACTGTTACCAATGCATGCACTTCGCTCCATTAAAAAGAAAATGGTAAGCCATTGTTTACTTAATCGTTTTAATACACGGCTCTTTTCCAGCTCAAGAGCTGCTCAAGGCGTTGGCCGATACAGGATCTAACTCCATCCTGACCGAGGCACCCACTAGCAACCTTTGGGCGCATAGTATGACGCCCAGAGCACAACTCTGGGCGAACGGGAATGGAGGGGGGGGGGGGGGGGGGGGTGAGGGGGAGGAGGGAAGGGAGAAGGGACCTAGTGCATGCTGGGTGTATTTGTGTAGCCGGCACTCGCCCGTCTAGGACATGAGCGTCAGGATCTTTTAAAGTCCATGCGAGGGAATGCGTGCACAAACTAGACCTCGCCAAACATTCACACACACACCCTCCCCCCCACCCCCCCCCCCCCCCCCCCCCCCACCCTCCCCCACACACGCACACCCACAGCAAAAAATACGCATTTTCAAAAGTGTTAATTTTGTTGGCGGTGTTGTCACTCGGTGTTGATTCTTAACGAAACAAAAATAAAACATGGAATTACTGGCCACAATCTGAAGTATCACAGTCGGAAAGGCCAATTTTTAGAATCAGCGCAAAATGTGTTTAGAAAATGGTGAAGAACAATGAGCTTGACCTTTGAGAGGTGCAAATACGAAGGTTAACAATACAATACAATACAAGATTATTGCTTTAGGTCCAGCGGACTCTTCCGAGCCAAATCAGGACCATTACGAAGGTTAACATGCTTAGCAGTGGCTAAAGGATCCGCAAAGTAATAATTATGAAATTCGGTTAAGCTATTCTTGAGATAACGCAGCCAGTGTTTAGGACGTAACACACCAATATTAGTAAAGGTGTTCTAACCCGCCAGAAACACTTGTTTGGGTTCAAATGTATAACCAAACTATAGCGGAGTTTCACGCTTGGCTCCACAGAGGGCAGGAAGTGTTGTCAAAAGTTACGTCCCTTAGGCACTGGGTAGGCAAAACTATAGCGGCGCATACTGTGGAAAGTTTTTTTTTTTTTTTTTTTTCAAATAATTATTGAGTACTTGAAATGTGCCAGTGTGCATGCGTGTGAGCGTTATGAGCAGACTGTTGTTTGGAATTGCGCTAAATACAATAAATTATGATGATTAGTGAATGCGCAGTTTGGTTTTCTATTGGCCTGAAAGTCATGTTTAATGTGAAGAATGTACTCAAGATTTTCGGTGCATGTTAAACAGAGAAACTGCACGAGTCAAGGTGGCCTTTTCATGCCAAAACATTGTTTTTGTGTGCGTGGTATTTTATCAAATTCAAATAGTTGTTAAATTAAAATTATTAATTTATCACCTGGGTTGTCAACGACTTGGTGTCGAATGCAACACGTGTAATACTCACAAACAGTGAAACAATCAAACAAGGCCAGTTCTTTCAGACCAGAAATTTAATGTGCTACGGTACGAACATATGATATTTATTGATAAACTCCACCTGAGATGAGAGAAACAGATCATGTGACACTTCACAATGCTGAAGCAGAAAAGGTACCTCTGCAAGCCCATAATCTAAGAAAACCAAACTTAAACTTTCTCACTTGATCTGAAATATGTGTATCCCCCCCTTCTTTCCCCACTCATTTACACCTCATAGCCAAACACAAAGAGGGACAGTAGACAATGCAACAATGTAATGCTTGTTTGATTTATTGGTGGTAAAGGTGTTCCAGTAACCTTTCGATTGTTGGGAAAGGCGTTTAGGACCTCTTTTCTTTGGGCCAGCTTAATGAGGAGTGTGCCCATCTCCACTCCTCTCCCTAGCTGCGTTACTCTCCCCAGTCTCAAAAAGAGCCAGGTACCCATTGACAGCTGGTGGACTGGGGTGTGTTGTACACTCGTTTCGTTCTTTGTGTCGTTTGGTGGTTGTCTTCAAGTAGCCTACTAACCGGGCTCAATGTGGCTTAATGAAACATGTTCTAGTGCGTACCTAAACTACTACGCTACTGAATCATCCTAATAAATGTATTGAACTATCGATCTTGTCTAAGTTCACGCAACTGCAAAATACACACAAATATGTTCCGAAAACAAAAATTTGAGAGCACATTTTGAATATTTATTCAGGATCACTGATGTGCATATGAAATTCACCGAAACATCACCGGGTGAACAGTAGTGGTACACGTTGAAAACAACAGTAATCGATGCAAACAATGCTGTTTGCAAAAAGCATTAATTCCGACAAACTATTATACACTCCTTTAGATCCTTGCACACCATTAACGTGAAATGAAACATTAGTTATTCCTGCATCTACCAGCTGGACATTACGTTAGATTATTATTGAAACTATTTTACATGCATCTTTAGTAATCTATACAAAATAATAGAATTAGAAGCAATGTTTCTTACACATGAACACAGTGGCAGCATTGAAAGTAGCCCAACAGTTGGATTGTAACGATAAAGGCCAATCAACGCATCGCAAACACAATCAATATATACACAATTATATACAACACATACAATGCCTAACAAACTATACTAATATAATACATCTCTTTAGTTTACTATACAAATTACTAGAAGCAATGTTTCTGTCTCTCACGCACACACCCAAATACACATGTACGTGCGTTTAAGCACCCACACACACTGTCACAGCAATAAAGGTAGCCTAACAGTTTGATTGTAACTATACATGTTAATGTATGCACAATCAATATTTAAACAATTCCATATTGCACATACAATGCAAAACAAAGTATAGCCTACTAATATAATACTCACATTTGGTATTTCAGGCCCAATACACAGTTCATAATAATGTGCATAGAGCAGCGCATATTTAATATTACAGGCCTACTACACAGTTCATAATATGTGCATAGAGCAGCGCATATTTAATATTACAGGCCTACTACACAGTTCATAATATGTACATAGAGCAGCGCATATTTAATATTACAGGCCTACTACACAGTTCATAATATGTGCATAGAGCAGCGCATATTTAATATTACAGGCCTACTACACAGTTCATAATATGTACATAGAGCAGCACAGATTTAATATTACAGGCCTACTACACAGTTCATAATATGTGCATAGAGCAGCGCATATTTAATATTACAGGCCTACTACACAGTTCATAATATGTACATAGAGCAGCGCATATTTAATATTACAGGCCTACTACACAGTTCATAATATGTACATATAGCAGCACAGATTTAATATTAAGGTCTACTACACAGTTCATAATACGTGCATATAACAGCACAGATTTAATATTACAGGCCTACTACACAGTTCATAATATGTACATAGAGCAGCACAGATTTAATATTACAGGCCTACTACACAGTTCATAATATGTACATAGAGCAGCACAGATTTAATATTAAGGTCTACTACACAGTTCATAATACGTGCATATAACAGCACATATTTAATATTACAGGCCTACTACACAGTTCATAATATGTACATAGAGCAGCGCATATTTAATATTACAGGCCTACTACACAGTTCATAATATGTACATAGAGCAGCACAGATTTAATATTGCAGGCCTACTACACAGTTCATAATATGTACATAGAGCAGCACAGATTTAATATTAAGGTCTACTACACAGTTCATAATATGTGCATACAACAGCACAGATTTAATATTAAGGTCTACTACACAGTTCATTATATGTGCATACAACAGCACAGATGTAATATTACAGGCCTACTACACAGTTCATAATATGTGCATACAACAGCACAGATTTAATATTAAGGTCTACTACACAGTTCATAATATGTGCATACAACAGCACAGATTTAATATTAAGGTCTACTACACAGTTCATAATATGTGCATACAACAGCACAGATTTAATATTAAGGTCTACTACACAGTTCATAATATGTGCATACAACAGCACAGATTTAATATTAAAGTCTACTACACAGTTCATAATGTGCATATAACAGCACAGATTTAATATTACAGGCTTACTACACAGTTCATAATATGTGCATACAACAGCACAGATTTCATATTACAGGCCTACTACACAGTTCATAATATGTACATAGAGCAGCACAGATTTAATATTAAGGTCTACTACACAGTTCATAATACGTGCACAGAGCACAAGTCGGAGCCGTGTTTTCCACGCACGGGCAAGCTTCTTGGATGCTAGTATTCTACAAAGAAATACTGATCTCTTCTCTACTCCTTTTCCTGAAAAATTCTGACACAAAACGGAGTATTTTTTCCCCATCTTTCGCTTCAACATACCAACCGGAAGTTAATTTTGACTACCCACGACTTTTCGCCATGGGCCACCACTCGCCTTCGGAAACTGTCCCATAGACTAAACTCCTATTCCTTTTCTTTAGAGCCGCGCTCGGCCCACCGTATACCCCAAGCAAAGTTCATGTTTCCGGAGATTGCCGTATGCGATTGAAAACGCAACGGAGAAACCGGAACTTCCACCATTACGTCACAAACACTTACATTCGGGTCTCGCTAACGGCGTTATAGAGATGGATGTCGGCCGTCATAACCGTAAAAAAATCATCCTACTTTCACTGACAGATACCACAAACGTTACCACAGTTAAATCTGCTTAAAAAAATATAGGTGAGATCTACTTTAAAATCGGTCTAGCTTTTCCGAGATAGTCAGCCAAACATGTTTAGCAACATAATGGTTCCAGTGACTCTGACCTTTGCCGTAAAGCAAATATGACGAGGATGGGGAGAAAGCCGCTAAACTAGGTAATGTTTCTATCAAGTTTTGTCAAAATCCGTTCATTGGTTCTTGAGATAAAATATATGGTCGTTCCTCCCGACTATTTCCAAGTATTTCCAGATCCAGATAAGTCTGCAAATACCAAAAGGGTATTTTGTGTCACCGTTTCTTACCTTGACAATGCCGAAGCGGCTGCCGGTGATGAGGAAAACATTCTTATTGAAAATGCAGCAACTGCAAGCAAAGACATGTATCGTCCGTCACTACCCTGCCTGTCTTTTTCTGCATTAGGCTACAGTGGAGTCGTCGATTTTTCTTAGATATTAATTTCCAAACTTCTCACATTCCTGTAAGATATGTAGACTTATATATTTACTCAAACATTACGTGACCTATTGTGGTAAAAAAACAAACACCAAAAAACAACAACTAAAACAAAAACGATCACGCACACACACTAGCTCAATGCCTATGTGAGCAGCACTGTTTAGTGCCTCTACATTTTGCTTGCTGCGGGCTATTTATAGCTTGCCTGCACCCTCCCTTCCAGTGAAATGAAAGGAAAGGAAGCATCGGCGAAGCTATTTATAGCTAGCCTGGCTGACCTAACCTCAAAACTAAAAAGCCTTGGTTGAGCCGCTGTGCACCCTCAAAGTAAGATGAACCAAAAATTAATTAATTAATTAATTAATACATTAAAAAATACCAGGTTATTGGGCCTCCTGATTCGTCAGTCATCTTGAACATCTCTTTCCAAGTCTGAAAACACAACAAACTCGCTCAGTCACTGACTCGCAAAATAACCATATCAAGTATATATGTTTTAAATTTATACTTAATATCTATCTATCTATCTATCTATCTATCTATCTATCTATCTATCTATCTATCTATCTATCTATCTATCTATCTATCTATCTATCTATCTATCTATCTATCTATCTATCTATCTATCTATCTATCTATCTATCTATCTATCTATCTATCTATCTATCTATCTATCTATCTATCTATCTATCTATCTATCTATCTATCTATCTATCTATCTATCTATCTACCTACCTACCTATCTACCTATCTAATCTAATCTAATCTAATCTAATCTAATCTAATCTAAGCGAGCGTTGTGGCCAAGTGGGCTAAGGAGGGACTAACGTGCCAGAAACCAATGGAGCCTGACAGATGTGGGATCGATCCAGCATCGGGGCGTTATGTTTTGCACGGACAGATGGCGAATGGCTGAAGGCGGACTGACAGATGACCGAACAAACTCTTCTTTTTTTTTAATGTCATTTTTGGATAAGTTAGCATTCACCTTGCACATAATTATTTGCAAAAATCTAGAAAAAATGTGTTTTTGGGGGTGGGTACAGTGCTAAGCATGTGAGTCAAAAATTAAACAAATACATAAATACACAGTAGATACAAAATAAATGCTAAAAAAAGATGTGCGAAACAAAGCAAAAGAAACTATTGTTAAACTTTACACTATTGTAACTTTGGTATACCTTTGCATTCTTAATCCTACACGACAGTATTCATTCTACTCCATCCCAGTTAGCAACGTCTCAAGTGCCGCATGTATGACTTACAAAGTAATTGACGTTGATTAGTCCAGATTCCGCGACAAGATACAAAGAATGCGACGTCTCGTCAATCACGATCTTGCTGATCAGCTAAAAACAACAGCAGCATACCAGGATAAAGGTCAAACGTCAAATCTCATTTACAACATTTTGGCAAATACACATACTGATGGCAAAAGGAGTCAAATAATAGTAAAATAAATCAATATATTTAAATCACAAATTTGCTGATGGCCATGTACTGCAGCCACTTTTAAAGAAAAAACAGTGTAACTGTAGAAAGGTAGTGCGTGTGAGGATAGAAGTGAGAAAGTTCACAAGCACTCGGGTATGGTCCTTGTTCACCAGGAAGCGGAGTCAGAATGTGTACAGTGACTAAGTAAATTTTAGTTTGGTGTCATCACCATCATTTTCACCAACATCATCCACATCATCATCTTCATCATCAACGGGCTCGAATCTAACTTTAGCCTTTTTAGAACGCGAGCCCTGTAAAGAAACAAAAAGAACTAATAAATTCCTAGAATGAGAAGATAATAAAACTACTGAGAAATAAAGTATTACAGAAATATTGAGAAAATAGAAATTATTCAGAATCCAAAGGCAATATAAACTACAAAACGGAAGAGAAACTTCTATCAAAATTATTCAAATATAAATGATAAATATTGAATCAAAACGTTCGCAAAAAAAATCAAGATACATTTCCGCATCAAAAGATAAAATTGGATAAAAATAATAATACTAACGCATCAAAAGAATAATATTCTTCATATTCATAATGTTAAAAAAACGGTTTATCTTAATTAATCGTTTATAACAATCTATGAATCAGTAATTCAAAATGTCGTCATTATGCCTTTGTCGATGAGACAAATATCAAACTAACATCACAAGAATACATAATATTGAAAATATGGAAATCTAGAAAATCATAATGAAAGTCATAAATCAAATTGAAAAAAAAAAACGCGAATCGCGAATCGATGTTTTCTTACTATTAAACATTGCATGAAATACAAAATAGATCAACATAATATGTACTTACCAGTTAGTGTCACTTGAGCCCCCCAAAAAGGCACAAGCTACTTTGCAAACCTGATTGCCTGTCTATAATGACTCATTTTACTTTTACATAAATAAAATGTAGACTATGCTAAGTTGCTGCTACTGCTTCAACTGTCAGGGCACTCACAAAATAGCGGGTGATGCATTAGTGATAAACAAGATCATAAGAAAGGGCATGTTTCCACGGCATGTCCTACCAGCTAAGTTACCTCGTGCGATTCCACAGAAATACTGAAATCCACGCTATTATCCATCGTTGGTGTCGCCTGCAAACAGCATGGTAATAAAACTGTCATTCACGGATTCTTTTTTACAATGAATGTATGAATAGACAATTGGAGACGTTCATTAACAACTTGGACAGGAACCCATAATCACAACTCCAGGGCTTGAACGGAAACAGGTACTAACTGTCGCGCTGTGATTTCACTTGATTTTAAAAATTTAAAAAGACGACAACCATATTTGAAAATAACTTACAGTACTGTTGCTGATGAATAAAGATCATGAGACAGGGCCGTTCTACGACTTGTCCATAAGGGATCAAACTCGGCAATGGCCGCACACTGGTAAACGATACAACGCAAAGCGATTGGTGCGAGAGTGATGGCAAACTTGTCAACAGCGGTTTCGATCAACAGCGTTGGCCAACTAGCGTTAAACATTGCAATTAGGGAATTGATTGATTGATTGATTGATTGTTGTTTTAGGTCCAGCGGACTCTTCCGAGCCAAATCAGGACCGGACAACCCCCCAATCCGCATAAAAGATCTGCCGAAACAACCCTAGTAGGAAAATTGAATGCCCTCCACCGGCCAGTCACTTTACAATAAAGACATCCCACGCAGGGGACGGCTGAGGCTTTACCCCAACTACTCGAACCCCCGGTTACAAAAACAAAATAGAATACAAACATCATTATAAATCATCAACAAAACACATACATATAAAATGCCTATAGTGCTAAATAATACAATCATAGGAAGCCTTAGTGACCACCCGGCAGAAAGCGCCCAACACTCCCAAGCTGATCCAACAGACCTCATACACAAACAAGGAGTCTTGTCCAGGAAGAGTTTTCAAGAAAAAAGGTAGGTCACTGATCCAGCGAAGAAGAAGATAGTATAGCAGAATGATAGGACAGAGCAGGAATGGGAAAGAGTAAATGAGGAAGACAGCGACAGTGGGAATTTAAAGCACTAAATTTCCATAAAGTGGGGATACTATTTATACTGAAAACCCCCGGCACTCCAACGGGGGTACTGTTGCCGCAGTGAATCTGTCTTGCCTACAAAGGAAAGACAGGTTTTCAACTGGGGCTTTCACTTTTCCCTTTATAGGTTTGAACAATCTACAGTGGCAAGATTGCTCATGACCCCAAGGGGTTTGCAATTAGGGAAAGCGAAGAAGGCGAGAATGATGGAAAACTTGTCAAACACGGTTCGATCCTGACTAACTAATCGGACGCGGAACCATTTAAGGAAACTAGAAGGGCAAAGCACAAATGACTCACAAGCTCCTTATTAAACTTCAAATATTTAACATAAAAACAAGTGCATAGAAAAGAAGAACAAACAAAAAAAAAACTTAAAAAAAGAAGCGTGACATAAAAATGCAAAGTAACTCCGGTTTTAATCTTTCGATGCTCTTGACCTTGAGATGGCTTGACTCTGGCTTCAAATGCACTCACGTGCGATCAAATAAACCACAATATAGAAAAAAATTATATTATGCCCCCCCCCCCCCCCTCCCTCTCCCGAAAAAAAGAAACCAGTGACCTTGAAATTACCCTGACCTTCACGTGACCTCTGATGCTCATGTTTGATCAAATAATTCAATATTATAGCATGCTATGGGTCAAAATATAGAGTCATTCCACTCTATGATGAGAAATATTTTAATGTTTTTGTAAGTCATAAAATGACCTTGCCCTTCAAGATAACACAAAAACGAAACAAACATGAGAGATCAACCTATTCTATTATACATAAATACAACAAGAAAGACACTTTACTCCCGTTTCCTACTCCTTCGGATGAGAGTATAAACCGAGGTCTAGTCTCTGTGTGTGTCGCATACATTCCATCATAACGGACTTTAAAGATCCTGACGCTCATGTCCTAGACGGGTGAGTGCCAGTGACAAGAACACCCAGCATGCACCTAGGTCCTTCTCCCCCATTCCTTGCTGCCCAGGATTGTGCTCAGTTGTCTGGAGCGTTATTACGGTGCGCCCAAAGGCTGCAAATTGGCGCCTCGGGCGGCTTGAGTTAGATCCTGTATCGGCCAGCGCCTTGAGCAGCTCTTGAGCTGAAAAAGCGCTATATAAGAACGATTAAATAAATAAATAAATAAATAACAAGTTTGGATTTAACATCTCTCATAGCGAGGGTCACTTTAAAGTACCAACACGAACCGACTTTGGACAGCTTCAGTGACCTTGACATTGGATTGACTTTGCACAATATGTGTGTCGCATTGATAGCTATCATGCTTCAAAGAATCATAAGTTCAAAATTAATAACGTAGAAAAAAAGAGAATTTTGTGGAAAATTGTCTTTTTTTTTTTTTAACTAACATTAATTTGTTACCCTGTGACCTTGACCTTGAAGTGCAGTCATTCATTCACTGATCATGTTTGAAGTCTTATGGACATACACCATCTTACCAAGTTTGGTTGTGATACATAAAATAGGTTCCGAGTACTATTTACATTATTGCACAGACGTACGGCGGATGGCGAACAGACACGCAGACAGACGGACAATTTTAAAAAAAGTCGTTTGGGGCTATTTTAGGATTGATATCGCATAGATTTGCAGATTGTGGCGGGAGGGAGGGGGAATGGGAGGAAGAGCGGGAGGAGGAGGCTGGAGGGGAGAGGGTGAAGGGGGGAAAGGTGCAGGGGAGGCGAGTAATCAGGCTCAGATTGCTATGCACGTAAATGAAAAAGCGAACAGAGAAAGATTGTACAAACGTGTTCGCTGTTAGTATCACAACCTAGCCTACCGATAACAAGACGCTGATGTTCGCTGTCAGTATCACAGCCTAGCCTACCGATAACAAGACGCTGATGTTCGCTGTTAGTATCACCGCCTAGCCTACCGATAACAAGACGCTGATGTTCGCTGTCAGTATCACAGCCTAGCCTACCGATAACAAGACGCTGATGTTCGCTGTTAGTATCACCGCCTAGCCTACCGATAACAAGACGCTGATGTTCGCTGTTAGTATCACAGCCTAGCTTACCGATAACAAGACGCTGATGTTCGCTGTTAGTATCACCGCCTAGCCTACCGATAACAAGACGCTGATGTTCGCTGTTAGTATCACAGCCTAGCTTACCGATAACAAGACGCTGATGTTCGCTGTTAGTATCACCGCCTAGCCTACCGATAACAAGACGCTGATGTTCGCTGTTAGTATCACAACCTAGCCTACCGATAACAAGACGCTGATGTTCGCTGTTAGTATCACCGCCTAGCCTACCGATAACAAGACGCTGATGTTCGCTTTAGTATCACCGCCTAGCCTACCGATAACAAGACGCTGATGTTCGCTGTCAGTATCACAGCCTAGCCTACCGATAACAAGACGCTGATGTTCGCTTTAGTATCACCGCCTAGACTACCGATAACAAGACGCTGATGTTCGCTTTAGTATCACCGCCTAGCCTACCGATAACAAGACGCTGATGTTCGCTGTCAGTATCACCGCCTAGCCTACCGATAACAAGACGCTGATGTTCGCTGTTAGTATCACAGCCTAGCCTACCGATAACAAGACGATGATGTTCGCTGTTAGTATCACAACCTAGCCTACCGATAACAAGACGCTGATGTTCGCTGTTAGTATCACAGCCTAGCCTACCGATAACAAGACGCTGATGTTCGCTGTTAGTATCACCGCCTAGCCTACCGATAACAAGACGCTGATGTTCGCTGTTAGTATCACATCCTAGCCTACCGATAACAAGACGTTGATGTTCGCTGTTAGTATCACAGCCTAGCCTACCGATAACAAGACGATGATGTTCGCTGTTAGTATCACAACCTAGCCTACCGATAACAAGACGCTGATGTTCGCTGTTAGTATCACAACCTAGCCTACCGATAACAAGACGATGATGTTCGCTGTTAGTATCACAACCTAGCCTACCGATAACAAGACGATGATGTTCGCTGTTAGTATCACAACCTAGCCTACCGATAACAAGACGCTGATGTTCGCTGTTAGTATCACCGCCTAGCCTACCGATAACAAGACGATGATGTTCGCTGTTAGTATCACCGCCTAGCCTACCGATAACAAGACGCTGATGTTCGCTGTTAGTATCACATCCTAGCCTACCGATAACAAGACGCTGATGTTCGCTGTTAGTATCACAGCCTAGCCTACCGATAACAAGACGATGATGTTCGCTGTTAGTATCACAACCTAGCCTACCGATAACAAGACGCTGATGTTCGCTGTTAGTATCACAACCTAGCCTACCGATAACAAGACGATGATGTTCGCTGTTAGTATCACAACCTAGCCTACCGATAACAAGACGATGATGTTCGCTGTTAGTATCACAACCTAGCCTACCGATAACAAGACGATGATGTTCGCTGTTAGTATCACAACCTAGCCTACCGATAACAAGACGCTGATGTTCGCTGTTAGTATCACAGCCTAGCCTACCGATAACAAGACGCTGATGTTCGCTGTTAGTATCACCGCCTAGCCTGCCGATAACAAGACGCTGAAGTTCGCTGTTAGTATCACCACCTAGCCTACCGATAACAAGACGCTGATGTTCGCTGTTAGTATCACAACCTAGCCTACCGATAACAAGACGCTGATGTTCGCTGTTAGTATCACAGCCTAGCCTACCGATAACAAGACGCTGATGTTCGCTGTTAGTATCACCGCCTAGCCTACCGATAACAAGACGATGATGTTCGCTGTTAGTATCACAGCCTAGCCTACCGATAACAAGACGCTGATGTTCGCTGTTAGTATCACAGCCTAGCCTACCGATAACAAGACGCTGATGTTCGCTGTTAGTATCACCACCTAGCCTGCCGATAACAAGACGCTGATGTTCGCTGTTAGTATCACCACCTAGCCTACCGATAACAAGACGCTGATGTTCGCTGTTAGTATAGTATCACATCCTAGCCTACCGATAACAAGGCGATGATGTTCGCTGTTAGTATCACCGCCTAGCCTACCGATAACAAGACGCTGATGTTCGCTGTTAGTATCACAGCCTAGCCTACCGATAACAAGACGATGATGTTCGCTGTTAGTATCACCGCCTAGCCTACCGATAACAAGACGCTGATGTTCGCTGTTAGTATCACCGCCTAGCCTACCGATAACAAGACGATGATGTTCGCTGTTCACCGCCTAGCCTACCGATAACAAGACGCTGATGTTCGCTGTTAGTATCACAGCCTATCCTACCGATAACAAGACGCTGATGTTCGCTGTTAGTATCACCACCTAGCCTACCGATAACAAGACGCTGATGTTCGCTGTTAGTATCACCGCCTAGCCTACCGATAACAAGACGCTGATGTTCGCTGTTAGTATCACCGCCTAGCCTACCGATAACAAGACGCTGATGTTCGCTGTTAGTATCACAACCTAGCCTACCGATAACAAGACGCTGATGTTCGCTGTTAGTATCACCGCCTAGCCTACCGATAACAAGACGCTGATGTTCGCTGTTAGTATCACCGCCTAGCCTACCGATAACAAGACGCTGATGTTCGCTGTTAGTATCACCGCCTAGCCTACCGATAACAAGACGCTGATGTTCGCTGTTAGTATCACAGCCTAGCCTACCGATAACAAGACGCTGATGTTCGCTGTTAGTATCACAGCCTAGCCTACCGATAACAAGACGATGATGTTCGCTGTTAGTATCACCGCCTAGCCTACCGATAACAAGACGCTGATGTTCGCTGTTAGTATAGTATCACATCCTAGCCTACCGATAACAAGACGCTGATGTTCGAGCGCAGTGCAGTACCCCTACTCCTTCTGATGAGAGTTTAAAACGAGGTCTCGTCTGTGCACGCACACATCCCATCGCACGTACTGTACACATCTGGACAGGCGAGTCAAAACATCCAGCAAGAACAGTGTCCTTTCTGCTCACTCCACGCCAGGTTGCCCAGGATCATGCTCAATGGACTGAGGCGTTAGACGATAAGCCTAAATCAAAACGTGGGCGTCTCGGGCAGCTTATTTTTTTTATTATTTATTATTTAATCGTTCTTATATAGCGCTTTTCCAGCTCAAGAGCTGCTCAAGGCGCTGGCCGATACAGGATCTAACTCAAGCCGCCCGAGACGCCCACCCGCAGCCTTTGGGCGCAAGGTCTGACGCCCGGACAACTGAGCACAATCCTGGTCAGCCAGGGATGGGGGAGAAGGACCTAGGTGCATGCTGGGTGTTTTCTTGTCACCGGCACTCACCCGTCTAGGACATGAGCGTCAGGATCTTTAAAGTCCGTTATGATGGAATGTATGCGACACAGACTAGACCTCGGTTTATACTCTCATCCGAAGGAGTAGGAAAACAGGAGTAAAGTGTCTTTCCCAGGGACACAACACAATGGCCCGGCCAGGGCTCGAACCCGGGACCTTCCGATCCGCAAGCCGAAGCACTACCATTAGACCACAGTGCCTCCCGAGCTTGAGTGAGATCTTGTATCGGCCACAGCCGTGAGCAGCTCCTTGGCTGGAAAATGTCTATTAAAGAAAGTGATATAAAGAAATAAAATAAATAACTTCCCTTTCCTCTTAGAGCTGTTTCTGAAATTTGACTGGGAAGAATCCCTATTTCGAAAGAGATATAGTATCTAAACCATCTAGGATTTCTCATTCGTAGAGGGTTTGGACTAAACGCATGTTTATATTAGGACAACCTAGTAGCGACTCTGATTATTCCGATTATTATTCTGGATATTATTCTGATTCTGATTTAGATTCTTCGTATTATGATGACGATGATGATGATGATGATGGTGATGATGATGATGATGATGATGATGATGATGATGATGATGATGATGATGACGATGATGATTTTATTGTATTTTTATTTCTATTATGCGTTCCTTTAATGTGCCCTGGCGGACAAAGTACGATCGAAGCAGACCATCAAAACGCACTAACATCTGTAGTCCCTGGTGTCCCCCCCCCTCCCCTCCCTCTTCCCCCCTCGCTCCCCCATGACGGCGACACAATGACATTCTGATGAAAACATTGCACGGATAGTTAGAGATAGCCGATGCTGTATTAGCTAGTTCAGGATAGTGGTACAGATTTAACTGAAATAAAAAATCAAAACCTACCGTTTCGATATCCTTAAGTTTAAAGTAGTGGGAGATTCCAATACCTACAACTACCACAGTCTCGACCTCTGGAACGAATACCATGCTGTACAAAGCACAAATCAGCGGCCAAATAAAATGTTTAAGTATGGGCAAAGAAACTTCAATGGTAATTAAATATCAGATTTAATTGCTAACCCGCTTTACACCGGACACAACTTCAGTTTGCAGTGCCAGTGAATGATGAAGAAGAGGCAATGTCAGTTTCATTTATCTCCAAATGGAGGTACTCTTGATATAAACGGTTGAGAAATTGCCACAAGTTGCTTACTATGCTAACCCCATCATCATCGTCAACATCGTCGTCGTCATCATCATCATCATCATCATCATCATCATCATCATCATCATCATCATCATCATCATCATCATCATCATCATATTCATCATCATCATCATCATCATCATCATAAATTGTCATCATCTGACATGGCCCTGAATTACCGACCTGATGGCATTGAACTGTTGTACAGCACTTTTACAAACAACCTTCGGAACACCACCGACCAGGCGCAGAATAACCAGGTATTTGTCAGTGTTGAAGCCCATAAATATCTGCAGCAGGTTAATAATGTAATGAATAGACTCCAAGATGATCAATTATAAATTGTTGTACACACGTGTTAGAAAACAATAATGAATATATGTGGTGTGCCGAATTAGGGTAAGTGCGGAGTACGCGTCATCGGTAGCAATATTGCGGAAACGCGGAATGACGCAAAAGTCTGGCCATTTCAGGTATTGGGCAGCCATTTGCTTTAAATGCGTATAGAGGCTCAAAAGTTGCCGATTACGCCCACACGGCAGTCGTTTTCACGAAAATATAAATAATGGCTTTCTAGATGAAATTCTGCTGGCCTAAAACTTAATGCCATGTTCACCTTTCAACAACAAATTGTAATGTATTTATTGTACACAAATTAAGGCAGCGGTGAGCTAATTATCAGTTGTTGATGATGATTTTTTGTGTTCAAAGTCCTCGAGACTTCTAGTGTCATAAGTGCCGAACAGTTATCAGAACGGAACATTGGAAGTTCTGCCGACAGATCATGATAGACGATAACAAAAATAATAACTCACTCTATTGTTGCTGAGATGTCTGAACTGTAGAAATGTTAGCGGGTACTCCGTTCTGAAGAAAACAAAAACAAAAGTTATTATAAAAGAAGATAAAAGCTCGCTTCAAATTGTTGGATCGCCCACAGCATATAGCATGATAATGAAATATTAATTAACTACATCCGGGGCGGATCTAGGGAGGAGTGTGGGGAAAGAGAAGGGAGGCAGGGCTAGGGGCTTCCCCTATTATGATACGTACTATTGCGCAACCCGTCCGCTATAGGGGATCCACAGAATTCTAGCCGAGGGTCCATTGTTCTTGGTTAATGCGCCTTTGGTTACATCCTTGGCGTTGCTTTCCCTTCAGTTCACCAGTGCAATGTGTACTACCGGAAATATTTCAGAATTTGCTACGGGCAGGACGCGGAAGACAATGACGAAGCGACCCCCTTATTTTAAATCTGCCGATGCTGCGGGCACTAAGAAACTGAAGGTTGGGCAGTAAATAGGCTTAATCATAAAGAAAATGTATTAAGTATTCGGCACCACACAACTATCTACAACTACACACACACAAATATACACACATATACACCACACACACACACTTAAAAACTTTCTATCACACAAACAGATACTCACACACACATAACCACACAAACACACTCACCCACAGTAGCACAATTATATATCACACAACAACCCATCCACACTTCTTATTATTATAGACCACCAGCATGCAGCTTAGCGGCCAACTAAGTTCCAGCCAGCCGGATTGATTGATTGATTGATTGATTTATTGTTGCTTTAGGTCCAGCGGACTCTTCCGAGCCAAATCAGGACCGGACAACCCCCGATCCGCATAAAAGATCTGCTGAAACAACCCTAGTGGGAAAATTGAATGCCCTCCACCGGCCAGTCACTTTACAATAAAGACACCCCACGCATTGACGGCTGAGGGTTTACCTCAACTACGCGAACCCCCGGTTACAAAAACAAAATAGAATACAAACATCATTATAAATTATCAACAAAACACATACATATAAAATGCCTACATTGCTAAATACTATCATAGGAAGCCCTAGTGACCACCCAGCAGAAAGCGTCCAACACTCCCAAGCTGATCCAACAGACCTCATACACAAACAATGAGTCTTGTCCAGGAAGAGTTTTCAAGAAAAAAGGTAGGTCATTGATCTAGCGAAGAAGAGCAAATGAGGAAGACAGCGACAGTGGGAATTTAAAGCACTAAATTTCCAGAAAGTGGGGATACTATTTATACTGAAACCCCCGGCACTCCAACGGGGGGAACTGTTGCCGCAGTGAAGCGGTCTTGCCTATAAAGGAAAGACAGGTTTTCAACTGGGGCTTTCACTTTTCCCTGTATAGGTTAGAACAATCTACAGTGGCAAGATTGCTCATGACCCCAAGGGGAAGCCAGCCGGATACCGAATCGCAAGATTAGAACATATGTCTGAGAATCCTATCCTATCCTATCCTGTCCCGTAACCTGGAGGTCGTAGGGGCACCACAGATGATCGTTTAACCAGCATACTCCATCTTTCTCTGTCCTCAGCAGCCCTGATGGCTTCGCTCAGTGTCAAACCAATCCATTCTCGAATGTTGTCCTCCCACCTCTTTTTCGGTCTCCCTCTTCTTCTACCTCCTTGCACTGTGCCTTGCAGAATAGTCTTTGCAAGGCCTGATGATCTGGTGACGTGGCCATACCATCGGAGTTTCCGTTTCTTCACCACTGTTAGCAGGTCATCGTGTTGTCCAATGGCTTGTGTGATGGTCTGTCGGACTTCGTCGTTGGTGATGTGTTGGGCATAGGAAATGCCCAGAAGTCTTCTGTAGCACCTCATCTCCATGCTTTGTATTCTTCGTTGGAGATCTGCTATGAGGGTCCAGGAAGATGGAGATGACAAGAGAGCGCAGCAGTCTTACTTTGGAATGTAGACTGATGGTCCTGTCTTTCCAAATGGGCTTCAACCTTGTCAGGGCAGCAGTTGTTTGTGCGATCCTGGAGAGGACTTCCTGTCGGGACCCATTGTCTCATAAATGGTCTCACAATGGCTCATAAATATTTGAAGCTATGCACTGTGTTGAGGGATTGGCCTTGGACGTTGATGTCCGAGTTGATGCCATTGGTGTTGTTGGTCCTCATTTTGGTCTTCTCTGCACTTATTTCCATTAAGCTCTAGAGGTGGTGTCAAGCCTCTGTACAAGCTGTTCAAGTTCTTGTTCCTCTCCAGCAGGGGTGAGATTTAACCCAGGAGACTAACTAGCCCGCCGGGCTAGCTAGGAAGTAAAGTGAGGTAGCCCGCATGGTTTTTAGGCAGCCCGACAATCGCGTATTTACGGCAATGTGTACAGTGCATTAGACTAAATTCTTTATCGAAAATGAGCCAAGATCGATCTTCGCCATCTGAACGTTTCAGCCATGCAGTCTCAAAATGTCTTTTTCTCTTCGGTTCATACTCTTTGTGACGCTCTTTCTTCTCCGAACTAGAATTCGCCTTCTTTGGAGGGGGTTCGTTGACCCCAGAAATAAAGTTCCACATTTTTGGATCAACAACCGTCACCTTGACAATACACGTAATTTGTAGCAGTGTTTTTTTCACAAACAAAGCAGACAGCGCGCTTGGCGCAAAAGGGAAGTAGGCAAAGGGAAATAACCCTCGCGTATGCTTCATACTCGTAGCAGACGAAAAGTGACCTAAAAACGCTCTCGCTTCGGACCGAGCTTCTAAAAGTTTGCAAGTAGTATTATTTTTTTTAGGTCGCCAGGCGGGCTGGCTCAACTATAAAGTGAGGTCGCCCGAGCCGATTTTAAGTCGCCTCGGGCGACCGCTAAATCTCACCCCTGCTCTCCAGCCAATCCATCAATGTCATCCGCAAAACGAAGATTGGAGATTGCTCTAGCCCCTATGCTGACTGTGCCTTCATGATCTGCAAGAGCATCTGACATGATGCGCTCTAGGAAGATGTTGAAGAGTGTTGGAGAGAGTAGGCATCCTTGACGCACACCGATTGTTGTTCTGAACCAGTTCCCGATGGCGCTGTTGTAGAGGACTGCACTGGTAGCCTTGTCATACAGGCTTTTGATGACTTTAATGATTTTAGGGCTGATGTTGTACACTTTCATTGTTGCCCATAGAGCTGCATGCCAGAATCGGTCAAACGCCTCCTTGAAGTCTATGAACACATGATATAGATGTTGTTGGTGCTGTAGGTATTTCTCACAGATTATTCTGAGGTTGAAAATCTGTTCAGTGGTACTTCGCCCTGCCCTGAATCCTCCTTGTTCTTCAGCTATGATTTGTTCAGCTTGGGGTTTCAACCTTTTGAGTAATAATTTCAGAAGGATCTTGGCTGGCTGATGAGGCTGATGGTGCGGTAATTTTCACACTCATGAAGGTTACCTTTTTTGGAAAGAGCGATGACAAGCGACTGGGTCCATGGTATAGGCCACTCCCCACTCTGCCAGATCTTGTTACAGATAATGGTGAGGGCATCAATCATCGTTTCTCCTCCTGCTTGTAGCAGTTCCGCTGGTATGCTGTCCACTCCCGCTGACTTCCCTTTCTTTAGCGGTTGCACTGCTGGCTCAACTTCTTCCCGGAGAATTGGGAGGATTTCTTCTTCTCTGTTCTCGGGACATGCTAGAACTGATGGGTCTCCATTTGGTGTATGGTTGGAAAGGTCAGAGCAATACTCTGTCCATCTGTCCCAGATTTCTTGTTCTTCTGTTAGGTATATGCCAGACTTGCTTTGGATCGTGGAGACTTTGGGCTGTTTGACACTTGTCAGCCGCTT
The DNA here is from genome assembly GCA_036898135.1 of Oncomelania hupensis. Lineage (NCBI taxonomy): Eukaryota > Metazoa > Mollusca > Gastropoda > Littorinimorpha > Pomatiopsidae > Oncomelania > Oncomelania hupensis. Next base: position 126,022,247 of record CM072512.1, read on the forward strand.
CACAGCCTGGTAGGCCTTCTTGCTGTTGTTCTTGTTCAGACTGTTCTCTATTTCCTGGCATTGATCTTCTATCCTGTCTGAGAAGAGATAGGTTTTGAGTGTTTCTTGAAGGTGGTAATTTACTGAGTGCGACTAAGTTCAGGGGGAAGAGAATTCCAAAGCTACGCGGCAGGTACTGCGAAAGACATTTTCCCGAAGGAGTTCAGAGAATATCTTGGGACAGTGAGAAAAGAGGCATCTTGAGAGCGCAGAGAACGAGCTAGCTGACAGGATGTTGTTATAAGTTCAGATAGGTAAGTAGAAAATGAATCAATTCAAGATAGTGAAATCAGATAGAAGCAACTTTATAATCTATGCGAGCCTTAACAGGCAGTCAATGTAGTGTATGAAGTGCAGCGGTAGCGCTAGAGCGCCGCGGCTGACGGAGAACCAAGCGTGCAGCATTGTTCTGGATACGCTGGAGTTTAGAAAGTTTTTAATCTGGAAGGTCAGCCAGAAGAGAGTTACTGAAGTCAAGACGAGATATGATGCAGGAGGCAGCAAGTTTGTTTGCAGTGTCAACAGAGAGTTAATGGCGGATTTTGCTGATCCTACGGATGTGGAAGCTCAAAGCTTTACAAATCTTGTTAGTGTGTGTCTCCTTCGTGAGGCCCTGATCAAGGTGAACTCCAAGATTGCGGACCTACATTGAGAATGGAATCGTTTATAGACAGTAGAGGAGTTTGACGAAGCTTGGACTGTTTGCCAACTAAGATGAGCTCAGTCTTGTCATCGTTCAGTGTTAGTCCGTTTGAGCCCAGCCAGCCAGCGACAGAACCAATTCAGTTAAAATATGTCTTGTGCAAGAGCCGGAAGTTCTGATGGTGGAGCAGAATTGTGAAGTTTTTTTATCATCAGCAAAGAACTGGTATGAATGATTGAAAGAACCGATTACTGTGCTGAGAGGTTGTACTGTGATGAGAGGTTGTGTGTACCTAGTGAATAAAACAGGACCAAGAGCAGAGCCCTGTGGAACTCCATACTTAAGTAAAATATTGGTATAGTTATCTAATTTATTGGTCTGAACATCAGCTAGCAAAGCAGTTAGTGGACCATCTTAGACACTTACATTTCTTTCCGTATTTCCCTGCCGTTGTTGCGGGCCGTACACTGAAAAACTTCCTGCTTGGTGCCGACGAAGTAGAAGTAATTCTCATTGTGCCTCATGCGGTGATCCATGCTGCGGTAGTATCCGCAAGGTTTCATCCTCGCTGTCCGCTGTACACATAAATAAAGACACCAGGAAACCTTATAACTTTCAAGTGTGAAAGGGCATCCTGCAGATCAGGGGTTCAAGTGTCCAATGTATCACATTATAGTGTCCAAGGTATCACATTATAGTGTCCAAGGTATCACATTATAGTGTTATGTATTTATAAATTTAAAAACAAAACAAAACAAAACATTATTCCGTGTTTTTATTTAATAATTTCTACTTCCCTTCTCATAGTAACATGTATAGATGTGGGCATTATAAGTTAATGAATTGTGGATGATGATGATGATGATGATGATGATGATGATGATGATGATGATGATGATGATGATGATCCTATCCTATCCCGTAACTCGGAGGTCGTAGGGGCACCACAAATGATCGTTTAACCAGCGTACTCCATTCCTCCCTGTCCTCAGCAACCCTGATTGTTTCGCTCAGTGTCAAACCAGTCCATTCTCGAATGCTGTCCTCCCACCTCTTTTTCGGTTTCCCTCTACTTCTACCTCCTTGCACTGTGCCTTGCAGGATGGTCTTTGCAAGACCTGATGATCTGGTGACGTGGCCATACCATCGGAGTTTCCATTTTTTCACCACTGTGAGCAGGTCATCGTGTTTTCCAATGGCTTGTATGATGATGATGATGGTGATGATGAATACTTTTGATACATTAATTATTACTTACTCGTATTTTAAATGTTTGTTTGCTATCAGAACAGAACAGAACATAAATTAATTTTTTTTAATGATTTTAAAATGTATGTAAATATATAGCTCTACTTTCAACCCAGGCGGCCACGGCGCTAAAGGTACTACGGTTGACACAATTCACAGCCCAGCATCCCCATGCCTAATAGATTGCTGATTCTTTCTGATAGAACCAGCGCCGCCCATGCAAAGACGCACACTTGCTGCAAGGCAGAGCACAGTTCATCAGACCATCTGGTCTGAGAGTGGGGTATTCTGAACTGGTTGAACGGTTGGTAAGCTAACAATCAATAAGCTCAAAACCAAACAAATAAATCTTTATTGAGTTCTTTATGTAAACCCAATCAAATGTCCGCATAGGCACTTACCCTTGGAATATCGTCGACGAACAAGCTGTATTCATCATCAAACAAGGTGTAGTCTCTCGTCTTTATTCGTTTAGCCTCCAACTCCCAAGGTCTGATTACTTTAGTGTCGCGCACCTCTGGCATCAAATCTGCTGTACAGTGTTGGCCTTTCATCGTGAAAGACGTGGACATCTCATCGTTCCACCAATCATCGTTTGTTCGATTCTTTAAGTTTAACACCGTAACCACACCGGCGGCCATCGTCGTTCTTTGGTCCCTATTCATGGCTGAATGAGGAAGCGCTCGCTCACATTTCGTCTGTCGTCGTTCCCTTTCCATGCCCGAGTTAGGCTCACCGATCGCCGTTTGTCGATCCAGTTCAATGGCTGCGTTTGAAAGTGTTCGCTGACTTATTGTCAACTTTCGTTCCAGGACTTTAATTTCCTTTGCAATGGCTGGATCAGAAACAGGTCGCCGACCACCGATCTGTTTTTTCATGGCTGAATAATTCTTCAAGAGCTCCTACAGGTCTACTTTGGTGTGTATTGTTCCACAGCTATTCTCTGAAACAAATATAGATCTGCTTAGAAGTCTTGCTGGCTTTGGGATAGCCTATCGAAAAAACAACAATAAAAACCCACAACCCCGTCCCACCCCCCTCCCCTCCAAAAAAACAACAACAAACCCCACCCCCACCCCCCACCCAAAAAAAACAACAAAAACAACAACAACAACAACAACAACAACAACAACAAAACTAAGATCAGTTGACAATATGTCGAAGGAGTTCAGTATCGTATCGTCTGTTCATCAACTAATGATATTACATAAAGACATGAAAATCAGTGTCTCTATGAATCAGAGATCGGTCATTTTACTGCAGATCTGGATATAATCTGGAACACAAGTTTTGCTTTAGCGCGTTGATTAACATGCAGTTCCTAACTCTATAAGGATATTCGGAGTTTCTAATTACATCTTTTAAAACAGTTTTAGCAAAGCCAAAGATAGAACTTAACTAGTCATAGGCTAATACTTACTACCTTCGTCAGCATCTGCCAAAATACTGGCTGAAGAAAGAAATCAGCCCGTTCTTCACACGACTGGACCCTTACAGCAGAACGCAAACATCGTGCATTACGTACGGTGCCCTCCCTTAGTGTCACATGCGTAGTGTTTATCAATAAAGTCTATATATACGTTCAGATTTTACAAGACTGATACTTTGGGAGGAAGAACAAAACCTGTTCATGACGCAAGTTTTAGTGACGAAAATGACTATGACGTCAACTCGTAGAAAAATTCCACTTGTAGAAGTTGCGTTATAGTCGGGAGGCCTATCCGACAAATTATGTTTGTTTGAGAAGGGCCAGGAATATGGGGCGCCATGTGTCCATTTATTCTATGTGACCATTCTATACATAGAATAAATTCTATGCACATAGAAAGCATTCTATACACACAAAAAGCTTTCATTAGTTGAAATTCCATTTATAAAAAAGAAACCAATATTGTAAGTCATAGAATAAAATTCTTTGTATAGAATAACATTCTATAATATAGTGTAAAATTCTATGTCCATAATACAATTCTATGTATAGAATAACATTTTATAATAGAGAATAATATTCTATGTATGTAATACAATTCTATATTATAGAATGCACTTGTATGCATAGAATTATATTCTATAACATAGAATGAATTCTATTACAAAGAATGAATTCTATAACATAGAATGAATTCTTTAAAATAAAATAAATTGCATGACATAGAATTATTTCTATATGCATAGAATTCATTCTATAACATAGAATGAATTCTTTAACATAAAATAAATTATATGACATAAACATAGAATGAATAAGATGACATAGAATGAATTCTATGACATAGAATGAATTCTATGACATAGAATGAATTCTATAACATACAATGAATTCTATAGCATAGAATGAATTCTATGACATAGAATTTATTCTATAGCATAGAATGAATTATAAGTTACAGAATGAATTCTATGTCATAGAATTCTTTCTATGCTATATAATTCATTCTATGTTATAGAATTCATTCTATGCTATAGAATAAATTCTATCTTATATTATTCATTCTATGTCATAGAATTCATTCTATATTATAGAATTCATTCTATGTCATAGAAATCATTCTATGTCATCTTATTCATTCTATGTTATACTATTCATTCTATGCTATAGAATTCACTCTATGTCATAGAATTCATTCTATGTCATAGAATTCATTCTATGTTATAGAATGAAATCAATATAAAAACCTTTTTTTAAATAGTAAAAACTGGGGCACTGTCAAGGTATAGAGAACATTTTGGGATATTGTGATGTTTTGAACATAGCACACTCGTGCAATAATGATTACAGAGCGATTTGTCACTGACATTCAGTTTAGAGTTGACGACATGCAGTGCTTCATCATTTGCGCTCGAAGTGGAAATCGATGAAAGGAAATGTTCTTTTCTTTGCAGAAAGGTTTTACGTCGGAGTTAGAGCATCCAAACGCAGCAAAGTACTTCACCATTTTCAAACTCGATCATGCTGTGTTATTCCCGCAGCAATGTGGCCGCCACGCCTTTGTGCATAGCGCCCTGGGGGGCCGCTTGGGGTGAAATAGATTTTTTGCAATATTCAGCTTTATGAACCTTTCATTTATTATGTCTCAGAGTTGTATAGCAATATTCGACCTTTAAATATATTAATTATTGCTTTTTATGAGTGTACAGTACGGTTATTTCTTCGGTATTGAGCGAAAAGAACTGATTATTTAATTAGATTTTGTCACTATAAACCCTTACAGAACCTCAGCACATTGTAATGAAAAAAGCAAGCACGCAGGGGCGGAAGGGGGGGGGGGGAGGGTGTGACGTCAATTATTTTTATTGCTAAGCGATCTATTCACACTAATTATACCGTCGAAGTCGTCCGCATCAAGAAACCTAAATGCTTGTTCACGAAATTATGATGTCTGATAAAGCCGCAGAGCGCTTGGTACGTCAGCCATTGCGCGTGCAAGGCTCCACGTGTCCCTTTATACGTCACAGCCTCGCTTCACATAGAATGGCCTAGTTGCGCATAGAATGAGCATTCTATGTTATAGAATGAACATTCTATGTTATAGAATGGATTCTATCATTCTAAGTTATACAATGGATTCTATGTTATAGAATGAACATTATATGTTATAGAATTAATTCTATGTTATAGAATGACCATTCTATGTTATAGAATGAACATTCTATGTTATAGAATGGATCCTATGTTATAGAATGAACATTCTATGTTATAGAATGAACATTCTATAACATAGAATGCATTCTATGTGCACCAAATGTTAAAAAACAATTATATGAAAATAGAATGTATTCAGTGTTGCGAATAAAATCCATTTTATGTTAAAAAAATGAATTTTATGTCATACAATTCTTGCTGTGTTATACAATTAATTCTATATACATATAATTCATTTCATTCACATAAAATTAAAAAACACAACTAATAAATTGTAACAAAATTTAGAATTTAAAAAAAGATATTGTATGACACATCACCACATCGCATCATCACCACATCGATCACATCATCACATCACATCACTGCATCACATTGCTTCATCACCATCATCGTGAAAACGCACCACCACATAAAATCACATCATATCAACAAATCATCACATCACATCAGCCGACATCACAGCAGCAGCACATCTTCACATTGCAGCAGACAGCACATATCATGGCATCAGTGAATCACATCACATAATCTAATCACCCCACCCCTCCCACCCATCACATTTGTGGTGCAGTGTGGTGTGATTTAGAGTGATGTAGTGTGGTGATGTGATGTGGAAATGTGTATGTATGTATCTGCAATACAGGTCTATTATGCCTTAAAAGCAGTGAATCAGACCACATCGTCACATAACCTAATCACTCCACCACACCTACCCATCACATTTGTGGTGCAGTGTGATGTAGAGTGATGTGGTGTGGTGATGGGATGTGGCAATGTGTATATCTCTCTGCAATACAGTCCCATGCCATAAAAAATGTTCTCTATACCTTGACAGTGCCCCAGTTTTTACTATTTAAAAAAAAGTGTATATATTGATTTCATTCTATAACATAGAATGAAGTCTATGACATAGAATGAATTCTATGACATAGAATGAATTCTATGACATAGAATGAATTCTATGACATAGAATTAATTATATAGCATAGAATGAATAGTATAACATAGAATGAATAAGATGACATAGAATGAATTCTATGACATAGAATGAATTCTATAACATAGAATGAATTCTATAGCAAAGAATGAATTCTATGACATAGAATTTATTCTATAGCATAGAATGAATTCTATAGCATAGAATGAATTCTATGACATAGGATTCATTCTGTAACATAGAATTCATTCTATGCTATAGAATAAATTCTATAGCATAGAATTCATTCTATGCTATAGAATTCATTCTATGTTATAGAATTCATTCTATGCTATAGAATAAATTCTATGTCATAGAATTCATTCTATGCTATAGAATTCATTCTATGTTATAGAATTCATTCTATGTCATAAAATTCATTCTATGTCATCTTATTCATTCTATGTTATACTATTCATTCTATGCCTATAGAATTCATTCTATGTCATAGAATGAATTCTATGTCATAGAATTCATTCTATGCTATAAAATTCATTCTATGCATATAGAATTCATTCTTTATTATAGAATTCATTCTATGTTATACAATTTATTCTATGCACATAGAATTCATTTTATGTCATATAATTTATTTTATGTTAAAGAATTCATTCTATGTTATAGAATGAATTGTATGCACATAGAATAAATTCTATGTTATAGAATTCAGTCTTTGTAATAGAATTCATTCTATGTTATAGAATACAATTCTATGCATACAAGTGCATTCTATAATATAGAATTGTATTACATACATAGAATCTTATTCTCTATTATAAAATGTTATTCTATACATAGAATTGTATTATGGACATAGAATTTTACACTATATTATAGAATGTTATTCTATACAAAGAATTTTATTCTATGACTTACAATATTGGTTTCTTTTTTATAAATGGAATTTCAACTAATGAATGCTTTTTGTGTGCATAGAATGCTTTCTATGTGCATAGAATTTATTCTATGTATAGAATAGTCACATAGAATAAATGGACACATGGCGCCCCATACAGGAAAGCATGGATATGCATGGTAAGGGGGGAGGGAAGGGGAGGAACTAGGGCAAGACCTAGTTACTGTCTGCATACAATGCTGATATTAAGGCTGGAAAGAACAGGAAGTCAGCGGGGGTGGACAACATACCCGCGGAACTGCTTCAAGCAGGAGGAGAAGCGATGATTGATGCACTCACCATTATCTGTTTAAAAAAAAAAAGTATATCAACTTAGTTGATATACTTTTGCTGTAACAAGATCTGGCACAGTGGGGAGTGGCCTACACCATGGACCTAGTCGCTTGTCATCACTTCCAAAAAAATGTAACCTTCAGTAGTGTGAAAATTACCGCACCATCAGCCTCATCAGCCATCCCAGCAAGGTCCTCCTGAAAATAATACTCAACAGGTTGAAACCACAAGCTAAACAAATCATAGCTGAAGAACAAGCAGGATTCAGGGCAGGACGGAAAGATTTTGAACCTCAGAATAATCTGCGAGAAATACCTACAGCACCAACAACATCTATATCATGTGTTTGTAGACTTCAAGAAGGCGTTGACCGAGTCTGGCACGCAGCTATGTGGGCAACCATAAAAGTGTGCATCATCAGCCCTAAAATAATTGAAGTCATCAAAAGCCTATATGACAAGGCTACCAGTGCAGTCCTCCATAACAACGCCATCAAAAACTGGTTCAGAACAACAATCGGTGTGCGTCAAGGATGCCTACTCTCTCCAAAACTCTTCAACATCTTCCTAGAGCGCATCCTGTCAGATGCCTTTGCAGATCACGAAGGCACAGTCAGCATATGGGGTAGAGCAATCTCCAATTCTCGTTTTGCGGATGACATTGATGGATTGGATGAACGGGAACAAGAACTTGAACAGCTGGTACAGAGGCTTGACACAACCTCCAGAGCCTATGGAATGGAAATAAGTGCAGAGAAGACCAAAATGATGACCAACAACACCAATGGCATCAACACGGACATCAAAGTCCAAGGCCAGCCCCCCAGCACAGTGCATAGCTTCAAATATTTAGGAGCCATTGTATCAGACAATGGGTCCCGACAGGAAGTCCTCTCCAGGATCGCACAAACTGCTGCCCAGACAAAGTTGAAACCCATTTGGAAAGACAGGACCATCAGTCTACATTCCAAGGTAAGACTGCTGCGCTCCCTTGTCATCTCCATCTTCCTATACGCTTGCGAAACATGGACCCTCACAGCAGATCTACAACTAAGAATACAAAGCATGGAGATGAGGTGCTACAGAAGACTTCTGGGCTTTTCCTATATCCAGCACATCACCAACGACGATCGCACAAGCCATTGGACAACACGATGACCTGCTCAAAATGGTGAAGAAACGGCAACGCCGATGGTATGGGCCACGTCACCAGGTCTTGCAAAGACCATACTATACTGCAAAGCACAGTGCCAGGAGGTAGAAGACGAAGGAGACCGAAAAAGAGGTGGGAGGACAACATTCGAGAATGGACTGGTTTGACACTTAGCGAAGCCATCAGGGTTGCTGAGGACAGAGAAAGATGGCGTATGCTGGTTAAACGATCATCTGTGGTGCCCCTACGACCTCCGAGTTACGGGATAGGATAGGATAGAAAAGGACTTACGAAAGTTGGCAATGTTAACTATTTTATTCCATAGTGTCTTAATGTACTTTTCTATATCTACCGGTTAAATAATACAATTTGTTCCTCTCGGGACTGGTCGCACGAAGCAACCGGTCACACGCTAAAATACGTTCCATACAACAAAGGCGGAAATTAGTTTTTGCTGCGGCTCTCTCATAGACTCCTTTGCTTATTCCTGTAGTGCTCTCCCTTGTTGCTACGTACATGTTGTGAAAGCTATGGCCAGCAGAGTTCGAGTTCAAGCAGTTCGGAGGATAAGATAAGATAACAATTTTATTTTGCAAGGATAAAAGAGTAAGCTTAGTTAGTTAGTAATTGCCTACATGGCCCAGCGGACTATAAAGAGCCGAATCAGGACCACAAAATCAAGGCCACAGCTTGGCTGAAAGAGGACTCACCCCTAATCCTCATAAACGATCTGCTGAAACAACCCCAGTGGCAACATCAGAGAGTCCTGGTCAATGGCAACATTGAAGGCACTATGTACCGGTCACTGTACAATAAAGGCATCCCATGCAGGGGACGCTGAGGCTATACTCTAATTTATCGAACCCCCGTTTACAAAAATAAATAGAATACAAACATCATTATAAAATATCATACATATAAAATGCCTACATTGCTAAATAATAGGAAGCCCTAGTGACAATTTAGCAGAAAGCGTCCAATATACACCGTGCCTTGCAGGATGGTCTGTGCAAGGCCTGATGCTCGGGTGACGAGGCCATACCATCGGAGTTTCCTTTTCTTCACCACTGTTAGCATGTCATCGTGTTGTCCAATGGCTTGTGAGATGGTCTATCGGAATTCGTTGTTGATGATGTGCAGGGTATAGGAAATGCACATAAATCTCATGTAGCACCTCATCTCCGAGCTTTGTATTCTTCGTTGCAGATCTGATGTGAGGGTCCATGTTTCGCAAGCGTATAGAATGATGGAGATGACAAAGGAAGCGCACAACACCCCTACCTTGGAATGTAGACTGATGGTCCTGTCTTTCCAAATGGGTTTCAACCTTGTCTGGGCAGCAGTTGTTTGTGCGATCCTTCAAAGGATTTCCTGTCGGGACCCATTGTCTAGTTAAATGGCTCCCAAATATTTGAAGCTATGCACTGTGTTGAGGGATTGGCCTTGGACTTTGATGTCCCTGTTGATGCCATTGGTGTTGTTGGTCATCATTTTGGTCTTCTCTGCACTTATTTCCATTCCATAGGCTCTGGAGGTTGTGTCAAGCCTCTGCACTAGCTGTTCAAGTTCTTTTTCCTCTTCAGCCAATCCATCAATGTCATCCGCAAAACGGAGGTTGGAGATTGCTCTACCCCCTATGCTGACTGTGCCTTCGTGATCTGCAAAGGCATCTGACATGATGCGTTCTAGGAAGATGTTGAAGAGTTTTGGAGAGAGTAGGCATCCTTGACGCACACCGATTGTTGTTCTGAACCAGTTATAGATGGCGCTGTTGTAGAGGACTGCACTGGTAGCCTTGTCATACAGGTTTTTGATGACTTCAATGATTTTAGGGCTGATGTTGTGCCTTCTCATGGTTGCCCACAGAGCTGCATGCCAGACTCGGTCAAACGCTTTCTTGAAGTCTTTAAACATATGATTTTTGTGCTGTAGGTATTTCTCGCAGATTATTCTGAGGTTGAAAATCTGTTCAGTGGTACTTCGCCCTACCCTAAATCCTGTTGATTCCTAAGCTATGATTTGTTCAGCTTGGTGTTCAACCTGTTGAGTATTGTCACCGCCACGACTCTCTCCGGGCAGACGCCACAAACAGACAACTTCCACACGCAGACAACCCAGAAAGAATGACGATTACCCGCAGACGGAAGTGATGAAAACACAACAAATATATATACAACTTTCAAGCTATTTATTCATTCATACCACACACTCATACACATACAACATTTACACATGAAACGAGAAAAATGGTGATGGAACAATCAATGGGTCGATGAACAATGAAATGGTATATCAGATGAACGAGGGTTGCTAATCAACCACGTCTATGTATCGACTGTGCACCGCAAAAGTCCGTGGCACAAAAATGACCGAACACAGGGGGGGGGGGGGGTTCGAGTGTCAAGAGGGGGACAACAAGGAAAAAGCCGACCTGATAGTATGGCGTCCCTGTTGAAGTCTCCGTAAAGGTACCCGCCCCTCCTCGTGGCTGTTAACGGACTGTCGCTGTTGATGCCCAAGCGTAGTGGCGTCGCCACTCCCTCTCGCCGCTGACGATGATGATGATGATGATGGTGACGCCGTAGTCGCGGCAGCCCTGCCACCGTCGACGTCTCTCAGCCTGACTCCTCCAGTCGGCTAACACTGCGACGTCGAGGCCAGGTCTCGTCCACGGACGTCACAACCACCACGGGAAAGGTGGGGTTGTGGAACGATGAAGATGTACACAAATGCGGACGTGGACGAACGGGTGGTGATGATGATGTTCGGTCCAAACGACCAAGTGCCGTCGTCGTTGTCGCACGACGCTGGTCAACGTCGATCCGCGTTACCCAGTGACGAGCTGATGAATACGAACGAATGGTCGAGCTTCCGACGACTTTCGAACCTGCAACATGCTTGTCGTATTGTTAATGTCATGTCCACCTGATTCTGTCCCCCTTCCTCCTCACACTCTCCCCCCCTATTACACTCACTAACTTCTGTATCTTGAGGAGGCACAACTGCTGTCCACTTCACTTCCCTTGACTACTATTATTGACACTTGTGATCAAACACATAATTCATAAAACTCAATGAAACTATGAATGCATGAAATGAGCAATGCTGCAAATGAATACATGTAAACAGCACATTATCCATATCAAGCAACCGCAACCACAACAACAGCAACCACTTCCATCCTACCTTCATCACACTTCACCCCCATTCTCCTCCCTCATTCTCCCTCCTTCAGTCGCACTCTTCCTTTCGTCTGCCTCTCCTCAGTGCAACCATCCTTCCCCCAGCCTCACGCAGCTATCGTTCAACACCCCAACAGCCGGCCCTCGGTCATTAGCACAGTAAGGAAAAATACCACCATCACACTCACCCACACGGTTCGAATGTAAAGTACCTGTAGCCGCCCTTTCACCTGCTTGCCTACACAGTACTCCAAGTAAGGTAATCCCGTGCGTAGTAGTTTCCGTTAGTGGATAATACCTGACACTAACCTACCACAACACAAAACTTAGTTATTTGCTCCACACTCTTTCCCGAGCTTGCTACCACAACTGTAACACTTCCAACTAGGTTTCCTTTTGGAACCAGCTATTATTTACGTTAACAACTGTCCCTCCCTTACTTCCAGAACAAAACCACCCAGAGAAACAAGACCGCACGTCTTCTCTGTTACTCTGCCAAAACCTGTTCTGTCTTACAGTGAGTAAACTTCTTCCTGGCTAACTGACCTTATGCTGTTTAGTCACGATTCGCACGCATACCCATGCATACGATAAGCACGCAGTAACTACCCCTAACTCATTAACTCTCCACCCACACAGTCTACCCGGTTTCATCACAGACTGCCCTGTGACAAGTATTATTTTCAGAAGGACCTTGCGGGGATGGCTGAAGAGGCTGATGGTGCGGTAATTTTCACACTCCTACAGGTTACCTTTTCTGGGAAGAGTAATGACAAGCGACTGGGTCCATGGTGTGCTAGAAGTCGCAGCTACTCTTTGTTGGTCCTGATACTAGTTGTTCAAAGTTGCAAAGTTTAATAGTATCGGTCCAGTGTTTATTAGGTTTAAACAAGTCAATATTAAAATACTCTAAAATGAATGTTGTCCTCCCTCCCACCTCTTTTTAATTTTAAAACAAATCTACATCATCCTCTTCTATTTGCACTGTGCCTTTCAGGATGGGCTCTGCACAGCCTGATGCTCTGGTGACGTAGCCATACCATCGGAGTTTGCATTTCTTTACCACTGTGAGCATGTTATCGTGTTGTCCAAAGGCTTGTGTGATGGTCTGTCGGACTTCGTTGTTGGGGATGTAATGAATATAGAAAATGCCCAGATGTCTTTTGTAGTTCCTCATCTCGATGATGGTATGTATTCTTCGTTTTAGATCTAATGTGAGGGTTCGTGTTTCACAAGAGTATAGGAAGATGGAGATGGCAAGGGAGCGCAGCAGCCTTATCTTGGAGTGTAGACTGATGGTCCAATATTTCTAAATCGCTTCAATCATGTCAAGGCAGCAGTTGTTTATGCTATCCTGGAGAGGACTTTTTGTCGGGACCCATTGTCTGATACAATTACTCCTAAATATGTTAAGCTGTGCACGGTGTTGAGGAATTGACCTTGGATTTTGATGCCCGTGTTGATGCCACTGGTGTTGTTGGTCATCATTTTGGTCTTTTCTGCACTTTTTTCATTCAAAAGGCTCTAAAGGTGGTTTCAAGCGTCTGTACCAACTGTTCAAGTTCTTGTTCCTATCCAGCCAATCTATCAGTATCAATGCCATTCGCAAAACAGAGGTTGGAGATTGTTCTACCCCCTGTGCTTACTATGCCTTCAAGATCTGCAAAGGCACCTGACACGATGCGCTCCAAAGAGATTTTTAGGAATGTTGGGTAGAGTAGGCATCATTGACAAACGCCGATTGTTGTTCTGAACCAGTTCCCGATGGCGCTAATGTAGATAACTGCACTGGTAGCCTGTGCATACAGGCTTTTGATGACTTCAATAATCTTAGGGCTGATGTTGTACACTCTCACTGTTTAACACTTGTAAGCCTCTTCAAAATCTGTTAGGCCTTCTTGCTGTTGTTCTTGTTCAGATTGTTCTCGGTTTCCTGGCATTGATTTTCCGTCCAGTTCTCCTTTGTTGTGCGCATATCTTTTCGGATGTCAGTCACTGTTGAATTTTTGGTAGGCATCAGCTCTCTGTGAGGTGTTCTTTTTTTCCTTTTCATCTCTCTTCGTTTGTTGCACAGGTCCAAAAGTTCAGGTGAGATCCACAGTTTTTTTCTTTGGGTGGTACTTGCCAAGGATCTCAGTGGCGGGCTGTCACTACTGAGTTGAAAGTGGTGGTCATGGTTTTGACATCTATTTCGGCAGCTCCCAAAATGAGCAGTGGTGGAAATTTCCCTCCAATCGAGGCTTGGAATATTTCTGCCACCTCCGGGTATTGCATTCTGTCTAAGTTGAACTTCAGCCAGGTGCATTTTACTTTTTGGTTACTCTCTTTAATAAGTCGAGCCTGAAAGATATAATCACGAGATCGTGGTCATTTCTGATGCCAGCTCCTGGAAAAGCGCGTGTCTTTCCAATGTTGACGCTTGATATTTGAAGTGTTTCTTGACCATGATGTTGTCAGTCTGGTTGTGATGGTTCCCGCTGTGTCTGTGCCAGGTCCATCGCTTGGATTTTTTGTGGGGACCAAGCGTGTTTGCTAGTATCAGATTTTTGTATCTGACAAACTCCAAGTCTATTTCCTCTCTCATTTGTCTTGTTGTTTCAGTGGGGTCCATATGTGTCTCCCCAGTTGTGGTACGCATCTTGGCCAATCTTGACATTCAGTCGCCTTGCACTTTGACTATGTCCTTACACGGAACTTGGTCAAGGACTGCATGCAGTTGTTTATAAAAATCCTCGACCTCGCTGTCGTCACAATCTGATGTTGGGGCGTAATCCGGGATGATGGTGATGTTGAAAGGGGCTGCTCTCAGACGGATGGTAATGAGTCTACTGGAGACTGAGCGGCAACACATGACAGTGGCCATAATGTCTTTGTGGACCAAGAACCCAAGGCCGTGCTCGTGCCTGTCATCTCTCCCGCTGAAATAAAGCTTGTGGCCTTTCTCGGTAGTGTTTTCACCTAGGCCTTTTTAGCGCAGTTCGCCAATACCTAAAATGTTCCATCGATAGTGCATTAGTGGTCTAGCTCGTGAGCGTTATCTTCTAATTTTCCTTTCGCCGTTAGGGTCCTGACATTCCAGGTTACTATGACGATGTTGTCTCTCGTATGGATCTTGCTAAAATTTCCATTAGTAACCCACTTATTACCTCCATCGCTCACTCTCAGAACTGCTGAAACTCGAATTGTTGGCCGTATCTTTTACAACATGACTGCTCGAATTCGAACTCGAACCGTTGGTCATAGCTTTCACTACATGTACGTAGCAACAAAGGAGAGCACTGCAGAAACAAGGAAAAAGGCTTATGAGCGAACTCAGCGAAAAACCAACTTTCGCCTCTGTTGTATCGAATCAATTTTGGCGTATGATCGGTTGCTTCATGCGATCGGTCCTGAGATTAAAGCGCATGGAACAAGTTGTATGATTTAATCGGTGGTGTCGCGTCACCCGAGTGGATTCCGCGACGTTCAGCTCAACAACGAGTGGAAGGAATAGTAACTCAAACAAAAGAAACCAAAACAAAATGCCAGATGAACAATCACACTCTTTTATTCAACAATGACGCACACACTCACAGGATAATGGGATACTAAACCACTCTCAACCTCTATCAAGACCCCCAACCCAGTATTTACTAAACAATTACCTCCCTTGTCTAACTGAAAACCCCAGAACTATACACAAACAGAATGCCCACAACAATTGCAACAATCAATTAAATTTCAGATAAACAAAATCCCAAGCTGAATCCACAATCAGAAAATCTTAAAAGTCAATCGCGTTGAATAAGCTAACTTTACAGTTCAGAATCACTGTTCGTAACCTAACTATCTATTAACTGAGCTCAGAGTAAACTAAAGCAGTTGATCACACAGATAAAGGAAGTGATTTACACTGAGTACCGAAGATATGTTTTTAGGTGTGTGACGTGCGAATCTGTATGTGTGTGGGTGCGGTGTAGCTGAGATACTGTAGCCCGATGGAAAGCTTCCGGTCGTCCGAAGCAACGGCAAGTCCCGGCGATGATGGAGGGCCACACCTAGCGGTGGCGCCAACAGCCAAAGAGAAACGTGGCGGTGGTGGCGGCGAGGCCAGGCAACATCCACACCTCCCAGCGGCAAAGGCAGAGGTCTCAGAGCTGATGTACACACGGCACAGTAGTACAGCAGCGACACGTAGGAATCGTAGAATTATACCAGTGGTAGTAGCATAACAGTAGTGGTAGCAGTAGAAGAAGCAGAAGCAATGGCAAAAGTAGAAAAGTAGTAGCAGTAGACAAAATAGAAGACAACAGCCCAATCTGTGGACAAATAAAGGGTCTCACTAGTTCGTCCACAAAAACTTAAACACTACATAACAGGATAAGCTTTCCGCTGTTTGCCATCTTGACCTGTCTCGATAATACAAGGCAGTTCTTAATTCTAATAATTCATCACTTCATGAAACATAGCCGTTTATATAAATAAACATAATTATTACAACTGCACTTCCAGTCACACAATCCCGATTCATCTCATCCACACTTCCATCTTCGTCACCCCTCTCTACGTTATAGTACATTATCTCCCTTCATTCACAATTATCTCTATCACGCTATAATACAAACACACTTCCCTCATATTCATCACCCCTCTCCAACACAGAACATTGTCTCCCTTCCTTCACATTCATCACCCCTCTCTCTCTCTCTCTCTTTAACATGCATACTTCATTGTCACCCTTCGTAACCCACTTTGGCAACAACAGCAACGACATTATTCATACACATCTTCAACCAAGAAAATCATATGAAAATCATATAAAATCAATAAACTACTATTTATCAAAACACATCCCTTTCCCTCTCATTCACCATCATTCATTCACGTACGCAGACGCGGAATGCACAGCCACTGAGGAAAAGAATTACAGGTGACGCGCAACAGCGGACCACAATCACCCTCACTAACGCACAAACATATAACTGTCACACTCTCAACCAAAATGTCCGCTGGCGGTCACCTATAGTTGTTAAGACGAGAAGAGACAACCACAAACACAAACCACAAAATGATAACATAAGAGGATGATTACAATCACTGTCACACTTTATTCATACAACATGCATACCCACTTGCATACCCATGATAATAATTATAATAACACATCTAGAATAGAATTCTTGCATATAAGTCCCAGAGTCTCTGTAACACAGTTACTGGAAAATAATAATGTCCAGAGTTCCACAAACACTACTGAATGTTCTCTGCACAGAAACTACACCAAGTTCTCAATATATTATAGAATAAACTGTTCAATAATAAGAAGGAGGGAGGGGAATGAATGGGGATGGTATGAAAGGACGGTACTGGCCTGAATTCCCAGATGAGACTTCCGCTGATACAATAGCAGACAACTGCCAGAAGTCCTAGTGAAGTCAGCACCTATGGTTATACAACACCACTGTCATCTGCGTTGCATCACGTGGCTTTGTTGACATCCGGAGAAGACCAGGCCAGCAGCATTCCATGACGTCGTAGAAGAAGTCCGGCATGATGGCCGCCCTCACGATGAAAGATGAGAAGAATGATATGAAGATCGGTGAGAAACAGAGATCCTCAAGGCGATGATGTAAGGTGACACCGCGAGCCTGCAACCATTTAGGACAGGCTACAGTACAATGACTCATCCCCTCTCGTCCTCACCATCCCTACCATCCCCCTCGACGATCACCCCCTCCCCCCTCTTCTCCACAATCCTCTAGAGTGTCCTCTCTCCGTCAATTCTGTCAATCTCCACGCACAATAAACAATATATATGCATCAATAAGAAAGACCCTGAAAAAGAGATTACATGCCAACTGGCTATTCATAATACGTGTAAGCATATCATAATACCATTTATCATACTAATTCAACCTAAACATAACCAGAATTCACTGGAGTCAACCATGACAGGTCTCCCTCTCATACTCCACCTTCCACCCGCTAGCATACACTCTCCCTGTACACCAGCATTCACGCAACATACGTTCCCTGTTTACACAACCACGCCATCCACCCCCACACAGGTGATGCACTCTCACAAGCATGCGCGCACAATACAGGACCACCAAATATTCAGGCATTACTCACCCAATTCGGCTCTTGACTGAGAAACAGAGAATCACTGGCCAAGTGACAAAAGGTAGATAGAAATGACCTCCAACGTGTGGCAAGTCACCGGCACAGGCCTATCCTGCGCTAGTAGTAGCTACCCAATAATGAGTCCAGCTGTCACTGCATATTATGCCGTCGCATAAACTCACACCTAACTGGCGTCAATGACACTGGCAAACACTATCCTCAGCTTATCCTACTGACAACTAACTATGCGTTGACAGGTCCCAGCAATAAGCTTCCCTGGTACTACCACTTCCGACAAAAGAAGGACTACAAGTTATTATACTTTATAACACACTTCCTGTCCCTTCTTACTGTCACGTATTAAACACTTTTCTGGTTTACCTACGTCCTCTATCACCTTCAGAGAATACAGCTTTACACTTAGAAACAACCTTCTCCAAGGCTTTCTCCCTCTGTTCTGCCTCGTTTTTACCCCTGTCACATTGCGACTTCGCATTTCAAACTTTTGAGAGCTCACCAACTGGTTCTGGCCGGTTTGGCAGCTATGGAACCGCTCGCTCCACACACACACACACACACACACACACTGTACTAGGATCATCTACCAATCCAAGTCCATCTACGTATTTATCTTAATCACTGCCCTACTTCTTATTTATTTCACGTCGCACCGCGACAAACCTCCCCCTCAAGACGAAGCCTGCTGAGCTCAACTTCATTTCTCATTCCATGGATCTACTCAGATAATCTGCTTCCAAGTTCTTTGCTCCTGCGATTGCTCTCACTTCAAATGAGTAAACTTGCAGTTGCAGCGCCCATCTTGTCAGTCTAGAATTTGCTGGCTGGGTCCTCTGCAAATACTGAAGAGGATGATGGTCCGTCTCGATGATGAAATGTCGTCCGAACAGATATGGCTCGAACCGCTTGACTCCCCAAACCACCGCCAAGCATTCCTTTTCGATGGTCGAATACTTCTTTTCAGCTGGCAGCAGTTTCTTGCTGGCATACCCCACGGGGTGTAGTCCATCTTCACTCTCCTGCAGAAACGCGGCTCCTATCCCTTGATCTGAGGCATCGGTTCTCAAGATGAAGGTTTTCTCAAAGTCTGGGAGTTTGACTACAGGCTCATTAGTCAACAACCGTTTAAGTTGGTCAAACGCCTTCTGGCACTCCCCTGTCCAGACCACTTGTTTTGCTGTCCTCTGAGGAAGATCGGCGAGTACCTTTCCAAATCCTCCACACAGTTTTTGTAGTTGAGCCCTTTTTACGCTATCCAGATCCGGGCAGATATCTACATCTCCTGGTCCTTCGGTTGCACGCAATGGAATCAGTGGTACCTCCTGACCATAACCTGATGCTTCCAATGGTTCTTCCTGTTCCTCTTGAATCACCACTCCAACTGTTGGGATCGATTCCGTCCTTGGATGGTACAGCTTGAGTAGGTTGGCGTGATATAAACACCTCTTCCTGTTCCGCAGAATGCGGTAATCGCACTGACCAACTCGCTGTATTCTTCGCACGTTGCCCTTTGGTGTAGTACGCTGACAGGTATCACACGTTCGGCAGTACTGGCGAATGTCTTGACACATCCCTGGCTAATAAAACTGGTTCCATATTCTGTCCTGGGTCTTTTTGGTACCAAGATGGCCACTCATGGGAGGATCATGTGCAAGTCGCATGACTTCTTTCCTTAAACTTTTGGGCACCACCAATTGTGTGTAATCCACTCCATCACGTCCTGAGTACTCTCTGTACACACATCCTCTTTTCCGGACAAAAGCTACCCTACCAGTCCGATGTATGTGAGGTAACTTCTCATCAGCAAAGTGGCGAACTCTGGCCAATGAGTCGTCTGCGTTCTGGAGCTCTTGCAGTTTCCGTGGTGTCATGTTCAGTTGCGTGGGTTCTGACACCACCAACTTTCCAGGTAATTCCTTTTCAGCTTTTTCCTGGGCCCGGGTTTGGACCGGAGCGGCACACCTGTAGTGTCGTTGCTCTGGAAACACTGGAACATCAAACTTCTCTCCTGAGATGTTTTTGACGCAGTTGGGTATCAGCACCCCAACCATCAAACCTGGGATCAGAGCTGCTTCCACTTCTCCGGTGAAATATGGAGATTCTAAATCTACCCATGCTGTCCAAACTCGTTCCACATGGTTCGATGATGCCAGGAACACGTCTCTTTGCCATCCGGTCAAACCATTCTTTATCAGTTCCCGTCTGACACATAGGATTTCAGCGCCTGTTTCACGCAAAGCTGATGTCGAAATTCCATTCACTTTGACTTCACATCTGAACTCATTCACTTGCGGCATAGCACTAGCCTCTGTCACGTTGCTTACTCCTCCCCCTGACCTCCGCAATGTAGGACAATTTCTCTGAAAATGTCCTGGCTGTTTGCACTTGTAGCAGAGTTTGGACGCCGTCTGGTCTCTACGTGACGTGACATTGGATGTCTTCAAATTATCCTTCGCTGACTGCTGACCTCCCCTTTCCTGCTGAGGTCTCCTGCCGGACACTGTAATAGCCGCCCGAGCGTCTGTGTATTGCTGAGCGAGAGTTGCAGCCTCTTCTACATTTCCTGGTTTCCTCTCTCTGATGAACGTGGATAAGTCTGCAGGCAAATTATCCATTAGTTGCTCCATGAGGACTAAGTCTTGCAAATCATCAAAGGTAGCAGTCTTACCTGCTAAGCTCAACCATCTTGACAGGTATAACCTGGACCTGGCAACCAGCTGTCTGTAGGTCTCGTTCCCATCACGACGTGTCGTGCGAAACTTTTTCCTGTAAGACTCTGCTGTAAGTTTGAAACAGATCAACAATGCTTCTTTCAGAACATCATAGTTTGCTGCTTCCTCATCAGTCAGACCTACATACACCTGTCGAGCTTTTCCCTTCAACAGAGTACCCATCCTGACAGCCCATGAATCTTTCCTCCAATTTTGAATTTTTGCGAATCTTTCAAATTGAGCTAAGTAGGATTCCAAATCATCTTTATCTTCCAAAAATGGGAGTCTAAATTCCATTGACGCGAACTGGGTGTCGGTTTTGGCTTTAGGTTCTTGAACCCTAATTCTGGCTAATTCTAGCTCAAGTTGTCTCGCCCTTTCTCGCTCCTCTCTTTCAAAATGTCTCTCGCTCTCTTCTCTGGCAAACTCAATAAGATCTTTGCCCTTCAGATCAAGATCCTTGCCTATCCTTAGGTATTTCTCTAGTCCCACATCCTCCCCCTTGCTTACCGGGGCATCTTGGCCTACTCGTGACACACCAAATCCGCCATAACCTCCTGCGTCTGTAGTACCACCCCCATAGCCCATTTTGCTAAATGTGTACTCTCCAGATGCTATGACTTTTAGTTCTGTATCCATGTACGCCTCACTTCTAGTGATCGACTCTGTGGTACTGGTTACCTGATAGAGAGAACCATAGACTTGGCTAGGAACATCAGGATAATCCTCCACCGAGGGTGAAGGGGTTCTATACACTTCAGCCATCCTCCTTCTCCCACTCAAGTCGCTTCGAGATTTCCTCTCTGATCTTGCCTGCTCACGACTGCGTGTATGTGCAGCGACCGGGCTTAAATCTCCTTGATAAGACATGATAATAAAAATACTGACCAAAGTTTTTGCCTATCTTATACTCTAATCTATCCTAACTCTAAATCTACACCCTAACAACCTACTCTAAACAACTATACTAAATCGCAGTGGCGCAACTCATCAGTCGCTTGTCTACTAATCACGAAGCACGAAAGTGTAAGTAATGTCGTACGCCCGAACACTTGGTGGTCCTGGGTCCCTTCGCCGTACAGCTTCCCGGACTCCCTCCAACCACCCACCGGCGCACATTCAATCACCCACACAAGCACACTAAGGATCAGCACAGGCAACCACACACGATGAGATGTAAACAGACACACACAGAACAAGACACTCAACAACTAGGTAACTATGGGGCTAGCTGGTTTACACCACACTAGGATCCCCGGCATCTCCACCATTTGACGCGCAACAGCGGACCACAATCACCCTCACTAACGCACAAACATATAACTGTCACACTCTCAACCAAAATGTCCGCTGGCGGTCACCTATAGTTGTTAAGACGAGAAGAGACAACCACAAACACAAACCACAAAATGATAACAGAAGAGGATGATTACAATCACTGTCACACTTTATTCATACAACATGCATACCCACTTGCATACCCATGATAATAATTATAATAACACATCTAGAATAGAATTCTTGCATATAAGTCCCAGAGTCTCTGTAACACAGTTACTGGAAAATAATAATGTCCAGAGTTCCACAAACACTACTGAATGTTCTCTGCACAGAAACTACACCAAGTTCTCAATATATTATAGAATAAACTGTTCAATAATAAGAAGGAGGGAGGGGAATGAATGGGGATGGTATGAAAGGACGGTACTGGCCTGAATTCCCAGATGAGACTTCCGCTGATACAATAGCAGACAACTGCCAGAAGTCCTAGTGAAGTCAGCACCTATGGTTATACAACACCACTGTCATCTGCGTTGCATCACGTGGCTTTGTTGACATCCGGAGAAGACCAGGCCAGCAGCATTCCATGACGTCGTAGAAGAAGTCCGGCATGATGGCCGCCCTCACGATGAAAGATGAGAAGAATGATATGAAGATCGGTGAGAAACAGAGATCCTCAAGGCGATGATGTAAGGTGACACCGCGAGCCTGCAACCATTTAGGACAGGCTACAGTACAATGACTCATCCCCTCTCGTCCTCACCATCCCTACCATCCCCCTCGACGATCACCCCCTCCCCCCTCTTCTCCACAATCCTCTAGAGTGTCCTCTCTCCGTCAATTCTGTCAATCTCCACGCACAATAAACAATATATATGCATCAATAAGAAAGACCCTGAAAAAGAGATTACATGCCAACTGGCTATTCATAATACGTGTAAGCATATCATAATACCATTTATCATACTAATTCAACCTAAACATAACCAGAATTCACTGGAGGCAACCATGACAGGTCTCCCTCTCATACTCCACCTTCCACCCGCTAGCATACACTCTCCCTGTACACCAGCATTCACGCAACATACGTTCCCTGTTTACACAACCACGCCATCCACCCCCACACAGGTGATGCACTCTCACAAGCATGCGCGCACAATACAGGACCACCAAATATTCAGGCATTACTCACCAAATTCGGCTCTTGACTGAGAAACAGAGAATCACTGGCCAAGTGACAAAAGGTAGATAGAAATGACCTCCAACGTGTGGCAAGTCACCGGCACAGGCCTATCCTGCGCTAGTAGTAGCTACCCAATAATGAGTCCAGCTGTCACTGCATATTATGCCGTCGCATAAACTCACACCTAACTGGCGTCAATGACACTGGCAAATACTATCCTCAGCTTATCCTACTGACAACTAACTATGCGTTGACAGGTCCCAGCAATAAGCTTCCCTGGTACTACCACTTCCGACAAAAGAAGGACTACAAGTTATTATACTTTATAACACACTTCCTGTCCCTTCTTACTGTCACGTATTAAACACTTTTCTGGTTTACCTACGTCCTCTATCACCTTCAGAGAATACAGCTTTACACTTAGAAACAACCTTCTCCAAGGCTTTCTCCCTCTGTTCTGCCTCGTTCTTACCCCTGTCACATTGCGACTTCGCATTTCAAACTTTTGAGAGCTCACCAACTGGTTCTGGCCGGTTTGGCAGCTATGGAACCGCTCGCTCCACACACACACACACACACACACACACACACACTGTACTAGGATCATCTACCAATCCGAGTCCATCTACGTATTTATCTTAATCACTGCCCTACTTCTTATTTATTTCACGTCGCACCGCGACAACAGGGTTCAACTCACCTTTTAGTCCTCGGCTTGTGGCACACACATACATGTTAACCTGCATGACACAACACTATACAACACACCACAGTACAGTACAGCTGGTTAGTAGTTGAGAGTATCAAGTTCGTTTCTGGCTAATGCTTAGCTATGCACTGGAGCATCTCAATACTGACGAAGTACTTGAGCTTTGGCAGGTGCCCAAACGAGGGCCACACAACCTTAGGACTGAACGCTACACTTATTACTTCCCAATAAATGGCGGTTACAGTCCTCCCACTACAGGCTTTTAGACATTCTTGTCCCGATGAGGGTGCAAGACCTTGGGTGGTTCGAAACACAACGAACACTCTACCCTTACAGAAGAACGTACTCTAACCTGACACACACTCACAAAGTTACTTCTGTCCCAAAAAGATTGACTGCTCGCAAAAGCTTCTCAATTGACTCTGCTAACTAAATCATATACCAGCACACAGGACAGCATCGAGTCGAGCTCAGTAACCCAGTTTCCCCATTATGCATTATGCTCTTGCGTTAAACACGTGAAACCCACACATACTAATCTTTCATAGGCAGTAAAAGAAACTGCCGAATCGACTATGTACACTATATCACTAGAGATGTGCAACTCTGCACGATGTGTAACTAACTCTAGTACGTGCTGAAAACTCGTGTCGTCACAGGTGGGTCTGACTGGGCCTTTACTGCTGTGACTTCCTAATTTGAATTTGTGTGTTTTTTGTGTTTGTGCATGTGCTAGATGTATGTAGTTTAGTATCCATATTTTTATTTCTCTATTTTCTGTTGTATAGTACAGTCTCTTATTCTGCAAGTGCTTGTGTGATAATAATAATAATAATAATAATAATAATAATAATAATAATAATAATAATAATAATAATAATAAAACAGGCAATTTATACAGCGCTTTCCAAACTCACAAAGCGCTTTACACAAACAAATGTAAACACAACATGCGTACATTGGTCAATAACAGGCAACCACATATACATCCCAACATCAAAAATAACTAACAACACTCACTAATGGCGCCTAAGAAAAGGCCTCTCTAAAAAGATGCGTCTTCAAGTTCTTTTTAAAAGACGCTAGTGAAAGACGGACCGAGGTAGCGAGTTCCAGGTCTGAACGGAGAAGAAACTGAAAGCTCTACCACCGTGTCTCACCCTGTGGTATTCTGGTACACGGAGCATCCTTTCATCTGCAGACGAGTGGAGAGACCGAGAAGTAACATACACAGTCAAAAAGTTCGGAAAGATAGCTAGGGGCAGTTCCAGAGATGATGTGGTAGCAAATACATGAGGTTTTATATGTTAATTCGTTGTTCAACTGGGAGCCAGTGTAGCTCTTGAAAGAAAGGCGTGCAATGCTGTGATTTCCGTGCTTTGAAGATGAGTTTAGCTGCAGAGTTTTGGACTTGCTGAGCTTGTAAGCGCTTTGAGCTAACATTTTAGTTTGGAGTTGCGCTTTATAAAATACATTATTATTATTATTATTATTATTATTATTATTATTATTATTATTATTATTATTAGATCTAGGTTGTGAACAGAGAAAGTGATACAAATCCGAGATGACTGGAACAGTAACAGATGAACACGAGCATAGTGTATAATCCAGTTTTAAAATGTCTGAAACGTTTTTCTTTTTTTTCTCCACAGGAAATGTCTTCTAATAAACAACAACATAAAGCGTATGGACAAACCTCAATGAGTACATGGATCAAAATAACTTGATCAAATCGGTTAAAGATAACAAAACTGTGTATAGATGTAATAACACACATCTACCCTTAGCATCTGACGTGATGGAATTATAAAGCCAAGGTCAATGTGATCCAGCCCAATGCATTTAAAAAATAAAGCCAGGTTCCATTTGAAATACCGAAATATATGGGAATGCAATACAAATAAGCCAGCAAAAGCAAAGAATGTCTACTCAAATTCTCCAAAAAGACGAAGCAATACATGAAAAACGCCAAAATATTATTTAAAACATAATCATTGATTTTTAAAAAAATCGCTCAATAGTAAAACGCATGCAGAAGCCAAACATAAATTACATGATAACTGTAGTCTGCCTGTATGAATAAGAACAGAATAGTTCTATAAGAAAGCAGTAATTCGATTAAAATAAAAACTCTTTTAAAAACAAAAACCAAACAAAAAACAATAGACAAAATTCTGAAAACTAGACAAGTGGCAATAGCTATAACTTCATTTCTAAAAAAAGTCAACAAAATACAATGATTGGGAAGAAATATAAAATAAAATAAAATATTAAATCTTTTCTTAAACAATAAAACGAATGTAAATGACCTACAGAAAAGTTCTGCTACATGGTCACAACAAAAGAAATATTCAGTAATAACATCATACTGGGAAAAAAAAGTGCTTCGGCTGCTGGTAAAAAAATAAAACTTGCAATGAAACCCCATAAAGCGTCATGAAATACTTATAATTAACATACGGTAAACATATTACTCTTTAACAAATCTCTACATGTTGCGTCCACCAAGTCTCGTCGGTTAGTCACAACAGCTAGTAGTATATTCAATACTTCCACTAAAGGTAAATTTAAAGTGGGTGTTGTGGCGATAGAAATTTTCAGAGTACCAACAAGTGCTCAAACAAAACGACTTTGCGTGTGCCCATCTAACTTTTCATGGGTTGGCTGATCTTCTGCTTAATAAAGTCACAAGCATTTCTATTTCTCTCAAGCCACTGTTTTGATCTCGATGGTATCGCCTCCAAGATGTCCCTGCCAGAAATGGTCGCATCCACAATACGACTTGCAGGTGCCTGAAAATCCGATGAACAGATTCTAAATGTATAGAAAACGCAGAAGTAGCCTACAGTAAACACTACAGCGAAGTCAAACCTCATCTGAAGGAAAGTGATGTAGATTAAATTCGTCGTTTAATTATATCGCAGTTCACAGACAGACAGACAGACAGACAGACAGACAGACAGACAGACAGAGAGAGAGAGAGAGAGAGGGAGAGAGAGAGAGAGAGAGAGAGAGAGAGAGAGAGAGAGAGAGAGAGGGGGGGGGAGATGAATAATAATGTTCGTCATTTGTAAGGCGCCTTAGCCTAAGGATCAAGGCGCTGGCCGATACATTGATTGATTGATTGATTGATGCTTTAGGTCTAGCAGAGAGGGAGAGAGAGAGAGGGAGAGAGATAAAAGATGGGTATTTGTTACTTCCCATTAAAAAAAAATATATATATATATTTTGAGTTTGAGTTGTCTCTATATCTCCCCTTCTATAAGACATGTGGCTGTTGGACACCATTGTTTATAGGGTATGGTCAGTTGGTGTGTGGGGTGTAGTATGGAGGGGTTCAATAAAAGATGGTTAAAGCTACAGAGAGATAGGTCAAAAAAGAGAGAGCAAGAAAACGATGGAGAGAGAGAGCAAGAAAACGATGGAGAGAGATAGAGATAGAGAGAGAGAGAGAGAGAGAGAGAGAGAGAGAGAGAGAGAGAGAGAGAGAGAGAGAGATAGAGAGAGAGAGAAAGAGAGAGAGAGAGAGAGAGAGAGAGAGCGAGAGCGAGAGCGAGAGAGAGAGAGAGAGAGAGAGAGGAGAGAGAGAGAGAGGGGGGGGGGGGGGGGGGGGGGAGATGAATAATAATAATAATGTTCGTCATTTGTAAGGCGCCTTAGCCTAAGGATCAAGGCGCTGGCCGATACAGGTTCTAACTCAAACCGCCCGAGACACCCACCCGCAGCCTTTGGGCGCATGGTCTGACGCCCGAACAACTGAGCACAATCCTGGGCAGCCAAGGATGGGGGAGAAGGACCAAGTGCATGCTGGGTGTGTTCTTGTTACCGGCACTCACCCGTCTAGGACATGAGCGTCAGGATCTTTAAAGTCCGTTATGATGGAATGTATGCGACACACAGACTAGACCTCGGTTTATACTCTCATCCGAAGGAGTAGGAAAACAGGAGTAAAGTGTCTTTCCCAGGGACACAACACAATGGCCCGGCCAGGGCTCGAACCCGGGACCTTCATATCCGCAAGCCGAAGTACTACCATTAGACCACAGTGCCTCCCAAGCGATGAGGCGAAGAAGAACTTGAAAAACAAGAAGAGAAGAAGAAGAAAAAGTAGAGCACCAGATGAGAAGAACAGAACAAGATAAGGAGGAGAAGAAGAAGAAAAGAACGGAAAATGTACCTTCTGGAGTTCCTCAAACGGTTTGAAGGGATTGACTGAAATACTGTTAATTTGCCTGCGATTTGCACAAAGCGGAGGCAACCGCGGTATGAACTTCGTTCTTGCAGATCCTTTCTTGGGCGGAGAGGAAACGAAGAAGGATGTCATCGGTGGCCCAGGGACCGGTCTGGCCAAGCACTCCTCTGGCGGGATCTTGCCCAGGTAGGGGAACTTGTTCTTGAAGTAAACTGCGCCAGTTTCTTCTAACAAATTGGTGTCCTTCTGGTTCATGGTGTTTTGAACTAACCGTGTTGTTGGTATATGATGAATGTTATTCACGATTCTGTCGACCTTTTCCATTATATTTTCCGTTTTCTTAACCGTCCTCTTAAGTGTGTCCGCTTTCGTATCCGTCTGCTGCTTTACCTTATCTGTCTCGTTGGCAAGTTGCCTCATCTTATGCGATATCGCGTCATCTTCATTTTGCGCAAGTTTATTCCTTATCTTATGTATCCCCAGCTTCAACTTGTTCACCGTCTGGTCTATCTGTTTCTGAACTGCGTCAGCTTCGTTGTGCAGTTGCTGTCGAATCCGTTCTTGTCTCGCGTCTAGTTGTTGTTGGATTCTGTCCAGTTTATCTATCATAGGTCGGACAGGCACAGCAGGATGTCGAGTTGTCCAGGAAACGTCCAACTTGCCATATTGCGTTCGTCCGCTTCGCCTGAATCAAACGAACAAGAACAACACAACGACAATCACTGAGTTAATGCATTATAATTTGACTGTTTGACAACAATTAGAGGGGCAAAGACCATGTGCTCACATGCTCCTTATGAAACTTGAAATATTTAACATGAAAATGAGTGCCCAGAAAACCCCGAAACGAAATGGTGGCATTACAATGCAAATACCGACTTGATCTTTCTCTGCTCTAGACATTGAGATGTCCTTGACCTCAGGCTCCATATATACTCATATACATAAACTACAGCAAAAGTTTTTATTACGCCAAATACTACAGTAACTTTCAGTGACCTTCACCTTGGGATAACCTTGATTTTCATGTGACTTCTGATGCTCATGTATGATTAAATAACCCAATGTTGTTGCATACTATGGCTCAAATATAGAGACATTCCATTGTACAATCTCTCATTGTAAGGCCTAAAATAACCTTGACCTTCAAGATCAACACAAACAACGAAAATATATGAAATGGCAATCTATTATTTCTAATATACAATAAATTTGAACTTTATATATATCGCATAGTTTATGGTCAAGGTCACTGTAAAGTACCCATACGAACCGATTTTGGACACCTCCAGTGACCGTGGCCTTGGATCGAGGTTGACCAAATGAACATGGTATGCGTGCTTCATTAATATCTATCATGCTTCAAAGAATCAGTTCCATATTAATAACTTAGAAAAAAAAAAGAAATTTCGTAAAATATTGTCATATTTTGACTAACATTTGTTAACCCTGTGACCTTGACCTTTGACTGAAGTAGTTCATTCACTAATCCCTTTCAAGGTCTCATGGCTATACACCATCTTATTTTGGATTTCATAGATAAATTAGGTCCCGAGATATTAAGCCACTTGCACGTTTTGCACATACGACAACCCACCTCCCACCCCTTAGCCCCCCCCCTCCCTGTCCCCCCCCCAAAAAAAAAATTAAAATCCACCAAACTTTCCCCTAACCACCACTGCCCCCCCCCCCCCCCCCCCAAATTAAAAAAAAAAAAAAGCAAACGCCCAATAAAAATAATGTCATTTTGGAACTATTTAGGACTAATCTTTCCAAAAATATGGAAATAGTTTAAGGAGAATAAATACATAGACTCACTTTGCTGCACGCATTTGAGTCAATAAAAAGTGGACTGTTGAAAAGTATCTATTTTACACTTCTTTCTTTCCATGGAAAGGTGGCGAAGTCAGCTCAAACAACCTACCTCAAACTCATTACTGTAAAACAAACACTTCTTGTGGACGATATATAATATGTATCGTCCGCAAAAAGTGTTTTGCAGTAATGAGTTTGAGGTAGGCAGCATTTGAAAACATTTGATATCTTGAAACTGGTCCTGATTTGGCTCGGAAGAGTCCGCTGGACCTAAAGCAATAATCATGTAATGTAATGTAATGAATGATATCTTGAAAACGCAGCACTTGCAAAGTTCCGATCATCGGAGCTTCCTATGTCTATGCTCGAACTAATAAAGTGTAATTTCACGCATTACAGAAGGCATACAGAATATTAACAATAATGTTTTTTCTAGCTACATAAAACTAGCGAAAGAAGCAACGGAAAAGTGATATACTAACATGCACGGGGTAGCCATCCCTAAACGTCCCTCAAGGGGTTGTATAGGTCGGGGTACTGCTTCTGTCTGTTTCGGTGGAGTCTCATGTACAGGCTCTGTCTTGTACTCGGTCCTTAGACCTGGTTCTCCCGGTATCCAGTAATATTTCGTGTTTATGGGCAACACTTTTCTTACTTTCTCCCGCATTATTGGGCTTCTTTTTCTTCCTGGTTTCCACCGTCTGCTCGTCTGGGTGCCGGCGTCTGATACCGTGTATTGTAGTCTTGGAAGAGGCGAATCTAAAATTTAAGACCGTGAGAGACTCAATTTAGGACTGCGACATCATAGTGGATTCATATAAGTCCTATCTTATCCTATCCTGTAACTCGAAGGTCGTTGGAGCACCACAGATGATCGTTTAACCAGCGTACTTCATCTTT
The DNA here is from genome assembly GCA_036898135.1 of Oncomelania hupensis. NCBI lineage: Eukaryota > Metazoa > Mollusca > Gastropoda > Littorinimorpha > Pomatiopsidae > Oncomelania > Oncomelania hupensis. The sequence continues at coordinate 126,053,236 of CM072512.1, forward strand.
CTCTGTCCTCAGGAACCCTCATGGCTTCGCTCAGTGTCAAGCCAGTCCATTCTCAAATGTTGCCCTCTTACCTCTTTTTATGTGTCCATCTTCTTCTGCCTCCTTGCACCGTGCATTGGAGGATGATCTTTGCAAAGCCTGATGCTCTGGTGTCGTGGCCATACTATAGGAGTTTGCGTTTCTTCATCACTTTTAGCATGTCATTGTGTTGTCCAATGGTTTGTGTGATGATCTGTCGGACTTCGTTGTTGGTGAAGTGCTGGGTACAGTAAATGCCGAGAAGCCTTATGTAGCACCTCATCTCCATGCTTTGTATTCTTCATTGTAGATCTGCTGTAATGGTTTTTGTTTCGCAAGCGCACAGGAAGATGGAGATGACAAGGGAGCACAGCAGCCTTACCTTAGAATGTAGACTGATGGTCCTGTCTTTGCAAATCGGCTTCAACCTTGTCAGGGCAGCAGTTGTTTGTGCGATCCTGGAGAGGACTTCCTGTCGGGACCCATTGTCTGATACAATGGCTCCTAAATATTTGAAGCTATGCACTGTGTTGAGGGATTGGACTTTGGCGTCCATGTAAATGCCATTGGTGTTGTTGGTCATCATTTTGATCTTCTCTGCACTTATTTCCATGCCAAAGGCTCTGGAGATTGTGTCAAGCCTCTGTACCAGCTGTTCAAATTCCTGTTCCTCTTCAGCCAGTCCATCAATGTCATCAGCAAAACGGATGTTGGAGATTGCTTTGCTGATTGTGCCTTCATGATCAGCAATGGCAAATGATATGATGCGCTCTAGGAAGATTGTGACGACACGAGTGTTGACGCACGCTAAATAATGCTGTGTCAGGATGTATATAATGTATACTTTCATATCTCTGAGAGTGCGATGTGCGAAGTTTGAATCAGCATTTTGTATTGCGTGGGGTATGACAGGAATTTAGGTTTCCACGTGCGATACGCATAGCTCGATGGGTATTAGGGGCTGAACGGAGCTCTGTGCCTTGAATTGTGGACTGGGAGAAAGGGTTAGGCCTGAGAGTCAAGTGGGTAGCGCTTACGATCAGACGGCTGTTTTGGATGAAGTGTGACTACCACTATCATAGGATAGAGTTAGAGTCCTTTCATAAGGGTTGTGTTCGTGTGTTAGAACCACCCGAGGTCTTGCTCCTTCGTAAGGGCAAGAATGACCAGAGTACTGTAAATATTGCTATAGAGAAGGAATTTTATAGCAGTAGTGGGAGGAATATGACTGCCACCATTTCTGTGTGATTAGGTGTAGGGTCTGTTCCTAAGGGTGTGTACTCTTTTCTTAGGGACCGCCCAAGGTTCAGCTACCTTGACGGTGCTGAGATGTTCCTTGATCATAGTTTAGCGCACTGAACGAACCATCTACTCTCTACAGATTGTGTTGTGTTGTGTTGTGGTGTATCTGTACTTCACAGGCCGGGGAACTGAAGGTGAGTGGGTGCCCAGTCGCCTAATTCTTTTAAAGGCTATACATTCTGAGATGCGTAGGTGAATGAATTATGAAGGATGAGGGGAAAAGGGGTATTTGATAAATAGCATTTTTTATGAGTTTCTTGATGAAGATGTAAAAAGGAATGTTGTTGTTGATGTTGTTGCCAAAATGGGGTCAAGGGTGGGTGACGATGAAGTATACATGATAATATGAGAGAGAGAGAGAGAGGGAGAGAGAGAGAGGGGTGACGATGTATTATAGTATGCTAGAGGGGTGATGAATATGAATGTGAGAGAGGGGTGACGATATATTATAGTATGCTAGAGGGGTGATGAATATGAAAGAGAGGTTGAATCAAGATTGTTGACTAGAAATGAAATTATAATATGCATCTGTATTTGTTTAAATAATCATGTTTATGGGATGTTAATATAAATTATAGAAGGATTACGAATTGTTGTAATGCACGAATAAACAGATCAAGATGGCGGACGGCGGAAGGAGTTATTTCCCATGTATTGTTTACTTTGTTGAGGTAGCTTAGTAAGACGGTTTATTTGTTGACCAGATTGGGCCTATTTCTGCTACTACTACTACCATTGTCTAATACTATTGTTCTTCCACATATCTGTTCCTACGTGTTTCTCCGCCACCTCTACGTGCTTCTACTGCTGCTGTTGGGTTCTGGATGCTGTGGCTCCATCTGCTGGTTTCTTTGGTGCCGGGCTGAGACGGTGCGAGACCTTTGCCGCCTGGGCGCCCGAAGACCCTTGCCACTGGGAGGACTGCTACCTGGTTCGTCCATTCAGGAACGTGCACACACACAAGCATACATACCACTTCACACGCACATAAACATATATATAAACCCGTGACTATTTACTACAAACTATGATAGATGCAAAGCCTTAGTACAACTTCAGGCAGATTAATCAGTTCGGATTGAAGACAGTTCTGTTTCACGTGTATAAAGTTTGACAATAATTAAATACCTTTCTTCAAGTCTTGGTGACTGAACATTTAAGCCATCAGTTGTGTCATTTCAGATATATTTTCATATTGTTATATCTTGTTGTGTTGGCATCTTGTGTACAGTGTCAAGGGTCACGGATTAGACAAGGGATGTAATTGTTAATTGTTGGGGTTGTGGGTCCGGATAAGGGTTGGGGTTGGTTTAGATTTCCCATTCTCACGTGTGATTGTATGTCAAATAAAAGAGTGTAAATGTTCATCTGGCATTTGTGTTAGTTTTAGTTTGAGTTTATATCCCTTTCACTCGCTGTTGAGCTGAAGTCGCTGATCCCGCTCGGGTGACGTGACAAAGATGTTGAAGAGTGTTGGAGAGAGTAGGCATCTTTGACGCACATCGATTGCTTTTCTAAACCAGTTCCCGATGGAGCTGTTGTGGAGGATTGTACTGGCAGCCTTTTCATACAGGTTTTTGATGACTTTAATAATGTTAGGGATGATGTTATACACTCTCATGGTCGCCTACAGAGCTGCATGCCAGACTAGGTCAAACACTTTCTTGAAGTCTATAAACACATGATATAGATGTTTTTGGTGCTGTATGTATTTCTCGCAGATTATTCTGAGTTTGAAAATATGTACAATGATACTTCGCCATGAATGTTCTTCAGCAATGATTTGTTCAGCTTGGAGTTTCAACCTGTTGAGTAATATTTTCAGGAGGACCTTCCTGGGATGGCTGATGGTGCGGTAATATTCACATTCCTGAAGGTTACCCTTTTTTGGAAGAGTGATGTCATGTCAGTACTGTAGCATAAAAAACATTGCCTTGGTATGAGGGCGTTCAGATCAGAGGAGACAACATCTGTGTACGAACATTTACTAAAACGAAAGCTACGTCATAGAAAAAGAGTGATCTTTGTGTTACATGTGTTTATCATTATATCAATAGTCGATTCAGCCCAGATGCTTGAATCTTGATATGTGTGACACGATTTCGTTTATCTACGCAGCTGTTCACTCAGCAAAAAGGCATGAGTCGTCGTATAATGTTTTCCAACTTGATTGAGCAAACATCATTAACTGCATACAAGATCTCTTTTCAAAAATCACTTCAGAAAGAACTTTTTCCCAAGCCGACAGTGCACTAGGTATATAGCCTCTCTGCAAAGAAGAGAAACTTCGAAGATTCCATAATGACGCAATAAAACCCAATCAAAATAAAACTGGTCACCGGAACTACGCACTGTCTTACGTCATAGAACACTCCTCAGGTTACAAGCTATCGCCAGATACATCTGGAAACTTCGATCGATAATAAACAAGTAATTACAGAAAATTATCAACGATACTACCACAATATCGATTTACGGAAATTATCAACATTATACAAAACCTTTCTAGCAACAGAGTAGAATCAAATCAAAGGTAAATACACGCTATTAGTGCATGCTTTGCAACAGAAAACGTTTGGAACTATCGTGCGCATCTCAATCGTAACACTTTGACGTTATTAACGGTATACCAATCTTGCATTGGAAAAACGTGTCTCGCGTGATCTGAAAACACCCTCGTAGGCTTACATAGAATTTCTGGCATTTCCCTGAAACCGATTCTGTGACACAAAAGACTATATTACAACATATTAGATTCACAAACAAGATCGAATCTCTTTGGCTTCACATTTGTGTTTTATTCCATTTAAAGTGGTGCACCTTTTAACACTAAAATAGCTGCACCTTTTCTTCACCAAAGGAACTTGAGCCGCCAGACGGTGAAGAGCTTTACTTTAAAATATATGGCCATTTTATCTTCAGCAAGAATTCTCTCCTTTTACTTACGAGGTCAGACACCGCGCACCGGGTTGACCTTAATCCTACTTCAAGGAAGTTTGAACGTACCAACGATGGAAGGGTGAGCGTGTTCCATGTGTATCCTGTCGCTCTCCACTCCGCTGTCATCGTCACTCGATGACAGAAAATGCAGCGAGCTATTACAGAAAAAAAAGAAGAAAAAAAAACCCACCCAAGGGCGAACAGTTTAGCTGAGACTAGACGGGAACCTTTCCCTCTCCTTGACAGAGAGAGAAGGTCTGTTTGGGGTGGCAGTCAAAGGAAGTTAGGTAATCGTTTTAGGGCATCACTTAATGTGAATGATAAATATAAGTTGCTCTCGTTAGATAGAAAGTGCAGCGATCTATAGTTACTAGGCTACTGTCTAGTGACTGTTTTTTTTTTATAGTGTATAATTTAACTTAATGCTAATACAGTGGAACCTCCGGTATACGACCGTCCAAAATCTGAGAAAAAACGGTCTTATAATAGAGGTGGTCTTATACCGGAAACAAGGGGTGGGATGGGGGGAGGGGTGTGGTAGGCTCAAAGGGGTATGTAGTCATAATTTTCACACTCACCAGCATGTATTCTCTGACAAAGGAAACTGTAAAACATGTTTCATTTTTAGCTTTGTCTTTTATTCACAACTTCCGAAATAAAAAACAGTCGAACCACTGCCAGACGCGTTCATACAAGTCTGTCAGTGCAGAAGCTCTCGAGTCTCGGTTTCGATAATTTCCTTTCGCCACTTTCTCCACTCTCCCATCGTAGTTTAACAGATTCCTTATCCTTTATGATGAGCTGAATTTGGGTCTTCCCAACGTCTAAACTTCTTGCAATAGACAAACAACTCTCCCCATTTTCACTTCTTTCAATCACTTTCATCCTCTCTGCCAAACTCAAAACGTTCCTCTTGCGCGACGCCATTTTGACAAGCCAGTGTAGGCGAGTAATGTCCCTTATTTTCGAACCGGAAATAGCAGACAACAGCATGCGTACACTAACATGAGAGAAAAAAACGAAAGGTACAGACAACAAATTAACTGATATCCTCTTTTAAATTGCCCTTAGACGGTCGTATAAAGGTCTTAAGACACGGTCGCTGGTCGCATAAACGAGGTTGTCGCATACCAGAGGTCATTTATTATTGGAAGTGAATCCGTCATTAGTTTTCAGGTCACATAACGGAGGGAGTCGTATACCAGAGAGCCGGATACCGGAGGTTCCACTGTATTGCTGGCATGGGGAATTACAGTGTCCATTACTGACAAGTAGTCTATACAGCATGCAAATAGTAGACAGAAAATGCAGCGATCTAACGGGGAAAGAACAAGGTGGGATTCAAATGCTGCTGGTAACTAAGCAAATAAGAAAAAATGGCACTATAGCTTACCTGTGTACGCGTAAATGTGTGTGTAAGTGTGTGTGTGTGTAAGTGTGTGTTTGTGTGAATGCTTGTGTGTGAATGAATTGTTTGATTTATAATTTAAGCTACGACAAATATTATAATACGGACGACGATTACAGATTGTGCTTGTCTGGTAGTGTTTTGTTTAAACTGTCTTTGTTCTGTATGTATTCATCTTTTTAGTGAAGGTTAATGCACATAGTACTACACACAAAGAGAGAACTAAACATAAAAAGTTACCTGCGGCTGGCAGTAGATGTAGGCACATAAAATCGAGAGTTCAGGTTTTCATATGCAGCCGTGGACCTATTTTGTCCAGATTGGAAGTCTTGCTTTGACGTCTTTATTGTGCGTTGCAGTTGTGTTCGGAAGTGTTCATACGGTTTCCTCTTCATTAGCTGAGGAGGCTGGTTGATCAATTTCCGCTGAGGAGGCTGGTTGATCAATTTCCGCTGAGGAGGCTGGTTGATCAATTTCCGCTTCCCCAATGCAGATGCCTTGTCTTGCCTTGCCTTGCAAGATGTGGGTAAATAACAAAATAATCTCAATGGTATCGAGTTGAACTGAACCGAACTGAACTGAGCTAAAATACTGAATACAGAAGTAAACCACACAAAAATTAAATAAACAAACTAATAAACAAACTAGAGTAGAATGAATGAAAGAACCAAACAATACAATAAATTAATAATTCAATGAAATAATCCTGGGTGCTGAATTTTGACTGATACAAAGAAAGCGCAAATGTCATGCTCTTCCGGACAACTAACAATAACATGCCTGAACGGTAATGCAAAATGACTCAAAAACTAGACCCGTTATTCTATCCTAGCCCGTAACTCGAAAGTTGTTGGGGCATCACAGATAATCATGTACAGTAACCAGCGTACTCCATCTTTCTCTGTCCTCAGCAGTCCTCATGGCTTTACTCGGTTTCAAGCCAGTCCATTATCAAATGTTGTTTTCCCACCTCTTTTTCTGTTTCCACCTTCTTCTGCCTCCTTGCACAGTGCCTTGCAGGATGGTCTTTACAAGGCCTGAGGCTCTGGTGACGTGGCCACACATCGGAGTTTCCGTTTCTCCACCATTTTGAGCATGTCATCGTGTTGTTCACAGGCTTGTGCGATGATTTGTCGGACGTCGTCGTTGGTGATGTGCTCGATATAGGAATTGCCCAGAAATAACACCTCATATCAATTCTTTTTCTTCGTTGTAGGTCTACTGTGAGGGTCCATGTTTTGCAAGAGTATAGGAAGATGGAGATGATAAAGGAGCACCCTTACGTTGGAGTGCAAGCTGATGGTCTGGTGTCTTTCCAAATGGGCCTCAATTGTGTCAGGGTAGCAGTTGTTTGTGCGATCCTGGAGAGGGCTTTCTGTCGGGACCCATTGTCTAATACAATTACTCATAAATATTTGGGAAGCTGTGCACCGTGTTGAGGTTGGCCTTGGACTTTGATGTCCGTGCTGATGCCATTGGTGATGTTGGTCACCAATTTGGTCTTCTCTGCATTATTTCTATTTCAAAAGCTTTGGAGGTGGTGTCAAAGCTATGTACCAGCTGTTCTTGTTCCTATCCATCCAATCCATCAATGTTATTCGCAAAACGGAGGAGGTTGGAGATTGCTCTACCCACTATGCTGATGTGCGTTGATGATCAGCAAAGGCCTCCGACACGAGGCGCTCCAGAAAGATGTTGAAAAGTGTTGGAGAGAGTAGGCATCCTTGACCCTTGACGCATGCCGATTCTTGATCTGAACCAGTTCCCGATGGCGCTGTTGTGGAGGATTTCACTGGTAGCCCTGTCATACAGGCTTTTGATGACTGCAATAATGTTAGGGATGATGATTTTTACTCGCATGGTTGTCCACATAGCTGTTGTCAGACTCAGTCAAGCGCTTTCTTGAAGTTTACAAACACATGATATAGATGTTGTTGGTGTTGTAGGTGTTTTTCGCAGATTATTCTGATGTTGAAAATCTGCTCAGTGGTACTTCGCCCTGCCCTGAATCCTGCTTGTTCTTTAGCTATGATTTGTTCAGCTTAGAGTTTCAACCTGTGAGTATTATTTTCAGCAGGACTTTGCTGGGATGACTGATGAGGTTGATCGTACGGCAGTTTTTACACTCCTGAAGATTACCCTTTGTGGGAAGAGTGATGACAAGCGACTGGGTCAATGGTGTAGGCGACTCCCCACTCTGTCAGGTCTTGTTACAGATAATGGCGGGGGCGTCAATCATCGCTTCTCCTCCTGCTTGAAGCAATTCTGCAGGTCCACTCCCACTGACTTCCCCTTCTTCAGCTATTGCACTGCTGCCTCAACTTCTTCTCGGAGAATTGGGAGTATTTCTTCTTCTTCACTGTTCTGGGGACATATTAGAACTGATGGGTCTTCGTTTGGTGCGTGGTTGTAAAGCTCAGAGCAATACTCTGTCCATCTATCCAAGACTTCTAATTCTTCTGTAAGGCACAAGCCAGACTTGGTTTTGATCGTGGAGACCTTAAGCTGTTTGTTAACCTCCTCACAGTCTGGTAGGCCTTCTTGCTGTTGTTATTGTTCAGATTGTTCTCTAGTTCCTGGCACTGATCTTCTATCATTAGCAAGTTCTCATTTGCTGTGTGCATGCCTGTTGATTTTTTGGTAGGCATAAGCTCCACGTCAGGTGTTCTTTTTGTTTTTCATCTCTCTTCATTTGTCACACAGGTCCAAAAGTCTCGGTGTCCACGATTTCCTCTTTGGGCGGTGCTTGCCAGGGATCTCAGGAGCGGCATCTACTATTGCTGAGTTGAAGGTGGTGGTCAAGATGTTGACATCTACTTCACCAGCTCCCAAAATGAGCAGTGGTGCACATTTCCTTCAAATTGTGGCTTGGAATATTTCTGCTACCTCCGGATCTTGCAGTTTGTCTAATGTCGAACTTCAGCCTGCTGCACTTTGCATTGTTTACTCATTTTAAATAGAGCCTGGAAGACATCATCACGAGATCGTGGTCACTTCCGATGTCTGCTCCTGGAAAAGCGCGTGTCTTGCCAATGTGAGACGCTTGATCTGAAGCCTTTTTTGACCATGATGTCGTCGATCTGGTTGTGATGCTCCCCGCTGGGACTGTGCCAGGTCCATCGTCTGGATTTATTGTGGGGACCAAGCGTATTTGCCAGTATCAGATTGTTGTATCTGGCACACTCCAAGAATCTCAGACCTCTGTCATTTGTCTCGTTGTTGCAGTGGGGTCCACATGTGTGTCCCCAGTTGTTGTACGTATCTTGGCCAATCTTGGAATTCCAGTCGCCTTGCACTATGACTATGTCCTTCCACGGAACTTGGTCAATGACCGCATATAGATGCTCATAGAAATCCTAGACTTCGCTGTCATCATAGTCTGATTTTGGGGCGCAGGTCGGGATGATGGTGATGTTGAAAGGAGCTGCTCTCAGACGGATGGTAATGAGTCTACTGGAGACTGGGCGCGCGGCAACCCATGACAGTGGCAAGTATGTTTTTGCGGACCAAAAATCCAACGCCGTGTTCGAGCCTGTCATCTCTCCCTCTGAAATAAAGTTTGTGGCCTTTGTCGGTGGTTGTTTCACCTAGGCCTTTCCAGCTCAGTTCGTCGATACCTAAAATGTTCGATTTATAGTGGTCCAGCTCGTGGGCCAGTTCTTCTAATTTTCCCTCTGCAGTTAGGGTCTTGACATTCCAGGTTCCTAAGACGATGTTGTCTCTCCTGCGGATCTTGCTATGGTGTCTATCACTATCCCACTTATTACCTCCGTCATGTTGACCCGGGCGACGACAGATCCGATATGGAATGAGTGGTTCTTTTCATCATATGGTGTGTCTTGGACAAGAAAGACCGTGCGCGGTCCAGTCCTCTTCAGGCTGTTGTCCACAGCCGAAACCCGAGAGTACAGTGTGGCTCGCCTTGGTCCCGAGCATGTGGTCGTTGAACCTATACCAACGTGAGTAGAACCGTCACAGGACATCGCCGTAATTATTTACATTTTTGTTGTTATAGTTCCAGTTTTGTAGTGGATGCGTGTGGGCCGTGTGGTGTGTGTGTGTGTGTGTGTGTGTGAGAGAGAGAGAGAGAGTGTGTGTGTGTGTGTGTGCGTGTGTGTGTGAGTGTGAGTGCGTTTTGCAATTCTGCTACGTGATAATGCGCGCTCAGAGCGAAATCTCAAGTTTGAAGTTGGAGGTGAATCTAGAATTGATATTCCACTGGATAATATGTGTCACCAATGCGTGGATCATTCGGGTTGCCTACTCAGCGAAAGTCCTAAAGCTGCAGAGCAGCGCCATTCAGGACAAGGGGGATTGAAGGTAGCGCTTGCAGTGTTTTGTGTGTTGTGTGTGTGATTGTGTGTGTTTTGTATCTCACTATCTGGCACTGGTCCGTCTCAGACATATGTGACGGGATCTGTACTGTCCCTGCGATAGAATGCATGCGTGTACAGATTAGGCCTCGGCTTATACTCTCGTCCCAAAGAGTATTGGCACTGCGCTTACCTTATCACGCTTAATTTGGATTAATTCGATGGGTTTCTTCTTATCAGCTCTCCGCATTTCTGCCATCATGATTCGACTGGAAGTCAACGACAACTTGCTGGATGCCAGTGACGAGCTGTCCAAGTAAGCAATGCCTTCGTTTATTCAATACAAAACAATACAATCCAATACTGCAATAATACAAATACAACACAAAATACAATTCAATGCGCTATATTACAAAGTAAAATGTTTTTCCTCATTCATTTAGTAAGCGTCTAGAGCTAGATGAACACATCCACACTACTACTACTACCAAACGAAAAAATACTATGTCATCATATCGCCATCATCATCATTAGTAGCTTATGTGATTTATTTTTATATATATTTATTTATAAGCTTAATTGTACTTGAAATATATATATATATATTCCTCCGTAATTTGAATTGTGCTTTACGTACCTTTCGAAAGGACTATCTTCATCGAGGGAGGAGGATGATTCAGTGCACTGGACGGCAGATTCCTTTCCCTTAAAAAAAAGGTAAAGGTGTTCCTTTAACCTTTCAGTCGTTGGGGAGAGAGGCGTTTAGGACCTCCCTTTTCTCTGGGCAAACTTATGATGACTGATGACTGAATATTTGTTAGGAGCATAAATATTTCCATGCAAAAAGCATGGTCGATGAGGGCGGTACCAATCACCTCTCTCTCCCTGCCTTACCTTCCACGGTTCTAAAATCAGCCAGGTATACACCGCTGGTCCTTTTACAGATCATCTAATCCTCAATTGCCCATAAACTGCTGACAAAGACAATGGAATGCTGTAACCCTCACGCTTTATTCTATGGGAACTGCTAGTTAGTCACCCGGTGAATTACTTTAATACATTTATTTATTTAGCTCGGTCTGTGTTAGGGCTGGGGTACAGAGATAGATAGAAAAATGGTAAAAGATTACTGTCACACTAGCTTTCACACGGCTATGAATCATATGTAGTCCAGCCACTTGATAACAGTTAAAATCACACATTTATTTCTTCTACTCTATACAATATCTTCGATGTACTAATCTACCTTAAAAAGTCATGAGTCAATGCAAATAATTCGATCGCTGATAGTCTAGGCAGCTGTTATGTCTTCATAGGGCACTGGCTACTAGAGTTCATGTAGATTGGACTACTGTGGTCCTCTTTAAAGTAGTTTCTGAAGAGTGGACTACTGTGGTCCTTTTTCTATCAGTTTTAGTGCACGTTTTCCTATGCACTTAGCTTGTGTGTAGCGGGTTTGAAGCCCTTTGTTGAGGTAGCTTCTCGTACACGCTGGGTCGTCGTGTAGTTTGGTTCCTTGACACGCGGTGGTGTCTTGGAGAGTGTTTTCCAGGGGAGCTCTCTCAGTCCTGTGCTGTAGAGGCTAAACAGCCAACTCGTCTTTTCTGTGGAGTTGGGCGCACGGTATGTCTCGCCTGTTCGTCTGTAACACAAGAGACGAAATTCTGCACAACCTTGAATAATAGGTCTGTGCAGAGCGTCTCACTGAAAGCCAAAGTAGCCCTCAGTGATAGCTCCACATCTCTATACATAAGCGACGAACATTCTGCTACGTCCGTGGTCCACTGGAATCTCAACTCTAATTTCCTATACATACATAAATATAAATCGTGGCTAATTATACACATAAAGATTTAATAATATTATAAACATTCACTGGTACACCCACTGGTCTGCAAACATACAGATAGGTTCAACAACATTGGTTCCGTCAGGTATACAACATGGCGTCCAAATCTGTCGTGCTTAACACGTGTTCGGCTTTTCCACGTGGTAAGGCAAATTCGGATTAACAATTCAAGTCTATGCATAGCAAATTCCACAAACATAATTTCAACAATAATATAAATATATAACGATGAAACAGAAGTATGTTCATTTACCTGTTTGACAAAGTCAGGCTCGTGGCTATTTGATTGAGTTCTAAGATTCTCAAGTCCTGCTTCCTGGTCTGTTCAGGAGAGATCTTACTGCTAACTGTGTAGCTGATTACTGCTCCTCGGTTCAAAAACGACTGCCGTTCTATCTCTCTATTTGAATCAGCCAGACCTGGTTGAGTCCATTATACGGTGTTCCCATTGGTTGGTAATCGACTCGCCTAACGTAGCTACGATGATGTCATTGCCTTCGCTCTTACCGTCAGCTACCACTGTGTGTGTAAACGGCAGTATATCATTGCTACGCTTGATTACTTCCATCGTCTGCTGCAGCCTAACATTAACATTCTGAGATTACAATGACTAAACAAGGCTACAACGTAAAGTAAGCAGGGTAAAACTAGTCCGTCTGTCACAATACTCAAAGCATAAAAATATGCTGGTGCATAGAATAACATTAGGTCAGAGAAAGAGAAACACCTTTCAACGCATCCCTGCCTATATTAGAACATTTACGGAAAGCGGCATGTAAAATGTTCCTCATACGACCGCATAAAAACAATAAAACTGAGGCTCTGTTTGCACGATCTATGAATGGGAATGTTCAAAACAACAATCGTTCCATACTGAACATCAGCAGTATGGGGCCATATAACACCTCAATCATTATCATTACAATCATCATCACCATAATCATCTAGATCATGATCATTCCTTACCAGCACAATGTCAGAAGACACGATTGTCCGGGTCATGGGTCCACCGCTCATCTTGGAAAAGGCAGCCATCGCTTGTAACTTCTCCCATGTGAATTTGAATTGGTCCTGCTCGAACAAGCTGCGAAAGTATACGAAAGCGGCTCCCTCCTCGCCCGGCACCTCGTTTATTCTCTGCCAAAGCGATGTCTCAAATTCCTGTTCAACCTGATTCCAGCACCCAGAATAAACATTGTCAGATTTTCTTTAAAGCGTTCAAGATTTGTTTATGTCTCCAAAATCAGTTCTTCAAACGTTAAAATGAAACAATAAAATTGATTGATTGATTGATTGTTGCTTTAGGTCCAGCGGACTCTTCCGAGCAAAACAATAAAACACTTAATAATAATAAAGTAGGCGTGTATAGCGCGGTACCCCCGCTCATGGCTGGGCTCACCGCTCTTAACATAGGATATATATTAGATAAGATAGTACACCGATCAGAACAGACATATGAACAATAAAAACAAAGTATGCAAGCATTCACACCAACCGTACTCGCAAAAGCATACAAGGGAACATCATATACAATACACTTCACATGCATAATAAAAAAAAAGTATTAATTTAATAATAAAAATCGACCGTTGTTTCCAAAGATCTCCGTGGCGGTTAATGTCACAGCTGTGTTGAAGGTGATGGTCATGGTGTTGACATCTACTTCACCAGCTCCCAAGATGAGCAGTGGTGCAAATTTCCCTCCAATTGTGGCCTGAAATATTTTTGCCAGCTCCGGTTCTTGCAGTTTGTCCAGGTCGAACTTCAGTCTAGTGCACTTCGCTGTGGCTACTATCTTCAAGTGGGGCCGAAAAGACATCATCACGAGATCGTGGTCACTTCCGATGTCTGCTCCTGGAAAAGCGCGTGTCCTGCCAATGTTGATGCTTGATCTGAAGCGTTTCTTGACCATGATGTAGGCGATCTGGTTGTGATGCTCCATGCCGGGATTTGCCATGTCCATCGTCTGGATTTTTTGTGGAGACCAAGCGTGTTTTCCAGTATCAGATTGTTGTATCTAGCAAACTCCAACAGTCTCAGACCCCTGTCATTTGTCTCGTTGTTGCAGTTGGGTCCACATGTGTCTCCCCAGTTGTGGTGCGCATCTTGGCTAACCTTGGCTTTCCACTATAACTATGTCCTTCTACGGCACTTGGTCAAGGACAGCCTGTAGATTTTCATAGAAATCCTCCACTTCGCTGTCGTCATAGTCTGATGTTGGGGCATAGGCCTGGATGATGGTGATGTTGAAAAGGGGCTGCTCTCAAACCGATGGTGATGAGTCTACTGGAGACTAGGCGGCAACCCATGACAGTGGCTAGAATGTCCTAGTGGACCAAGAATCCAATGCCGTGTTCGCGCCTGTCATCTCTACCGCTGAAATAAAGCTTGTGGCCTTTGTCGGTCGTTGTTTCACCTAGGCCTTTTCAGCGCAGTTTGCTGATCCCGAAAACGTTCCATCGATAGCGGTCCAGCTCGTGGGCTAGTTCTTCTAATTTTTCCTCCGCAGTTAGGGTCCTGACATTCCACGTTCCTATGACGATGTTGTTTCTGGTGCGGATCTATGGGGTGGCCTCGTGGCGCAGTGGATAAGTCGCCGGTTTCCTATGCCGAAGGTCGCGGGTTCGTTTCCCGCAAGGGGCGAACGTATGTGACTTAGGTACGAGACTATTGAGGTCACCGAGGGTTTTCTCCGGGCACTCCGGTTTCCTCCCTCCCTTCAATAATGGTACAGGATGCAGTCAATATAAAAAATTTACAAATAAAAATTCGATTTTCTTCCGTCTTCTAATAGCGATCTCCATGCCTTTACACCACCTGTTTGAGTGATGTATGTGTATTTGGTGTGTGTGAGGGTAAATGAGACAGGTGAGCGTGTATGTTGGTATAGATCGCCGAGCTTTGAGCCTTGGGGAAAGGCGCGTACATAGCATCCTGTATTATTATTATTATTATTATTATTATTATTATTGGCGGCAGGGATAGCTCAGTGGTCAGAGCGCACGACTTGTGTGAGTGCGTCTTGGGCGACGTGGGTTCAAATCCTGACTTCAGCAAACTAGTTTGTGATTGCTGGATATTACGGGCAAGCGCCTTGAGAAACTCTCTGAGCTTGTAAGTGCGCTATATAAGAGAAATCTCTTTCTTTCTTTCTTTCTTTATTATTATTAAGTTGTCCATCAGGAGTACACTTATCATCTCCATCCTGATGGCCAACGGAAGGTCCGTGGTGACCCGGGCGACGACCGATCCTGTATGGAGTAAATGGTTTTATTCATCATGCAGTGTGTCTTGCGCAAGAAAGACCTGGCAGGACCCAATCCTCTCCAGGTTTGTTACATCTAACAATAATTAATTAATACAATGGTCAGATTAAAAAAAGACAAGACCCGCCTCATCCCTGTTGCAGAAATAAAATAGTATCAGTAAAATAATGTATAAACTAATGCAAAATAATTCTGTAAAAATAATTAGATACAAAAGCAGCCCCCTCCCCTTCAGATATAAATGTACAGACTATTTACATGTCAAGCCATGGACGGCACACAGCCGGTGTCCGTCATCGGTCGGAGGGTGAGAGTCAATCAGAATAGTACAGTTTGAAGAGATGGGTCTTGATTGGGTTTTTGAAGCCTGGGTGGTGTCACAAGAGGCGAGTTTGAACCCAGCACTAAGACTTCTCACCTTAAACATTCATCCTGCTTTGGCCTTTGTAACTTAAATTCGAGGTATAGCAGACGACAGCAGTTAGGATTGCTCTAAGCATAGGTAGGCTAAATCTTCACTAGGTAGGTCGTAGCATAAACCAGCTGACCTATATCCAGCAGCCCCCACGCCGGCGCTAAGAATCTTGGAATATCGTGCACTTTAGCTGACCACAGCATACGTCAGTCTTTGTTAAAATCGCACCCGAGACTCAAAAGCTGAACGATCTCTCTCAGAAGACTACGCAGGTGACGGGTGAAATTCATTTCATCGCAGTATAGCCATAGTCTGACAATATCAAAATCTTTTGTTTCATCGTGATTATTTGATATTATTATTGGATTATGCTTGTGAAGTCTTGCCATGTTTTATAATTGTGAATGTTAGTAAAACTTTGCTTGACCACGTGGCTGACCCACGCGACCGGTTTCGACACCACGAGGTAGCCAATACGGACCCACGGTTGTTTCTCCTATTTGTAATATTGCAGACCAGTGGCTGTACCGGAGAAATTGTATATTATGAATTACTTCTCCCTGTGTTTATATGTATAGGAAGTATGTTGGAGATTCCAGTGGACCACGGACTTATTGTTCGTCTCTTATCTGTATAAGTTGAGATGATCTCGCTGAGGGCTGTTTCTGCCAATAGTGAGATGCTCTGCACACCCTTTGTAAACAAGGCGTTGGAGAAACTCGTCTTATGTTTTGCAGACGAGCAGGCTTGGTCCGCGGCAGGAGATAGACCCCACTGAGAGTCAACCCTGACATTCGGCCTGTAATTGAGCAGAGAGCACTGAGTTCGAATAGCTCAGTAGTCAACAAACAAGACGAGAAGACAACAGCACCGCACCTCGAAGCTAAGTCCATAGAACAAGTGCACGAACACTGATCTATAGGGACTGTGCAATAATCCACTCTTTCTGAAAAAAAAACAAACTTTAGGCAAAACAAGAACAAAGCCCAGTGATGAGACAGTAGCAAGTATCGAGAACAGTAACAGAATAGATCCATCAAAGATCTACCCATTCTCTGAACCACTCGAAGTGAACTTTGGACTGTTAAGTTAATCCTAGTTATCTTACGTTTTGGACATTTAAGTTAAGTGTAGTGATTAGAAAATTTAAATATAGAGTAGAGGAAATAGATGTGTGATGTTTACCGTTAACAAGTGGCTGGACTAGCTATGCTTCATAGCCGTGCGAGAGCTAGTGTGTCAGTGAATCTTTTACACGTTTCTCCCTATCTCTGTAATCCCATCCTCACGCAGACTGGACCAAAAATATAAATGTATTAAGATAAGTCATAGCCGATCTCCGCAGACGAAAGACGAGTGGGTAATAGCACTCCATTGTGCAGAGCCCAGCAACAACAGAACCCACCTTCACAGGTGGTCGGTATGTCGCGGATTTGTGATGGAAGAGAATTCCAATGTTAGGAAGCGCAGAAGGATAAAGATCGTTCACCATATGTCTTAGTGCGTGTCTTGGGAACAAAAAGAATGCGCGCATCTGCAGAGGAGCGAAGCTGTCGAGAGGGTGAGTAGACAGTTAGAAGATCAGTAAGATAGGAGGGTCAGGAGTCAGAGAAGATGTTGTGACAGAATGGACAGTTTGTAGTCGATGCGGGCTTGGACGGGGAGCCAGTGAAGTGAGTGTAGAAGTCCAGTGATGTGATCGCGCTTTTTTGTTTTAAGAACTAACTAAGCAGCAGAGTTTTGGACCCTTTACAGTTTATCGATGAAGTGTTTAGGTGAACCTGACAGAAGAGAGTTGCAATGGTCTACACGAGAGAGAACGATGGCACAGACTAATACTTTTGTAGCACTAATAGTGAGGTTATGGCGGATGGAGCTGATCTGGCAGATGGCGGTGTAAGCAGAGCGACAGATGTGAGAGATGAGACTGCTGAGAGACATATCATCGGAGAGAATGTAGCCAAGATTCCTAGCAGAGGGAGAGAACTGTATGTCAGAGCAGCCTACTTGAACAGAAGTGGGGAGAGACGAGGCAAAGGTTGATTTGTGATTGTGGATAAGGAATGCTTCTGTCTTGTCGTCATTCAACCTCAGCCCACTGAGGGCCATCCATGACTTGACCTCATCAATGCACTCCCGCACGGTCTGGAAGTTAACGAAGATAACAAGAGAAAGATGGGTGGGTTTGTACAGCTACGTGTCATCTGCAAACGACTGGCTCTCAACAGCATGCTTTTCGAGCAAGAGGAGCAGTGGCTTGGTGTACATTAGGAACAAAACAGGGTCTACAACGGACCCCTGTGGAACCCCGCACACCAAGTCAGCTCTGCTGGAGAAACAACCATCCACAGTGACAGCCTGAGTTCTATCGGAAAGGTAAGATCGAAACCAAGCCAAAACTGATCCAGAAATTCTAAAGTAATCCCGCAGGTATCTTGAATAGGGTGTGATGGTCAACGGTATCAAAGGCCGCATTAAGATCTAAGAGGGTTAGGACGGAGACGTTACCGCTGTCCAGGGCGAGCAAGAGGTCATTGGTGACTTTCAGGAGAGCTGTCTCTGTGCTGTGAAAAGGTCTATAAGCTGACTGGTTTGGACTAAGAAGGGAGTTATAAAACACTTCCACATTATTACGAGCCAGAGGTGCGCGCGCCTGTGTGTGTTTTGTGTGTGTGGGTGTGTGTATGTGTGTGTGTGCGTATTTGAGGCAAAAGGGGAGTTGGGTTGACGGCTACGGAGATGTGTTTACATACATTTCTTATCATTAATTGTGTAATATTATAATAGTTTTTATGTCAGGTGCTGGGTGTTCATTTCCACTTTTGGTGTCCCTCTTGTTATTACGTTGATTGATTGATTGATTGATTGTTGCTTTAGGTCCAGCGGACTCTTCCAAGCCAAATCAGGACCGTGTTATTACGTAAACAATCTTGATTAGCGTTTAACTTTAATGTAAAAAAACAAACAAACAACTAAAACATTAGAATCTAATTTAATATAATACAACACAATACAATTCGACTTTATTTGTCTTACACGGAGCTATTACAATGACAACAACATTGTTTTTCAGGTTGTGAGATATGCGATTTGGCGAATCGAGTCATATAAAAGCTTATTTATCATCATCATCATCATCATCATCATCATCATCATCATCATCATCATCATCATCATCATCATCATCGTCGTCGTCGTCGTCCTCCTCCTCCTCATCATCATTATTATCATACCACACTTTTGCAACGCTCTAATCCCCTAAATATTCTTTGAGAAGAAGACGATGACGGCGACGAAGACGACGACCACGAAGAAAAGGAAGAAGGGGAGGAAAAAGAAGGAGAAGGAGGAGGAGGAGGAGGAGGAGGAGGAAAAAGAAGAGGTAAAACTTCTCTTCACCCTCATTGACGTGTAGCCTGATGCGGTTTTTGACAGAATGTTATTCTTCTGCAGGTGCAATACTAGATCTTTCTTCGACCTGATCCCGAATCTTTGCAAGGCCGTAACACCTGCTTCTTGCAAGTCCTTCTGAAGAACAGAATCCCTCAACAATATTATATCCAGTGCTTATTGTTGGACACATAATAGTTTAGATTAAATGTACCAGTAGCCTACTATAAACTACAGGGGCAAAGCCCATATGATTCACCTGCCCCTTATTGAACTGGCAATATTCTACAAGAAAATAAGTGACAAGAAAAACTTAAACAAAACGGTGGCATTGAAATGCAATACTGGCATTGATCTTGCGATATCTTGACCGTCAGATGACCTTGATCTCCGGCTCCAAATGGACACTCACGATCAAATAAACTAAAGCAAGATGTATTTATGCCAAAAACCATTGACCTTAGGATGACCCTTACTATAGAATGGCCTTGACCTTTAAATGACCTCGATGCTTGTGCATGATGAAATAACCCCATCTTGATGCTTACGATTAGTCAAATTTTGGGCATTCCACTGCACGATGACAAATTTGTTATGTCTTTGTAAGGCATAAAAATGACCCTGGCCTTGAAGTTCACCACAAAACCTGGACATAAATTAAAGATCCAATCTCTTATCTCTACGCACAACACGATCGGAAGTTTTATCTCTCATAGTTTATGGTCATGATCACACCAAAATATCCATATGAACCAACTTTGGACTCATGTGACCTTGACCTTGGAGCGAGGTTGACCAAATTTGCATAGCATGTAAGTCTTATTGATATTTATAATGCAACAAAGAATCATAAGTTCAGTATGAATAATTGCAACAACAAAAAGTTAAATTTTGTGAATAACTGTCTTATTTTGACAAACATTTGCTGACTGTGTCCTTGACCTTGAAGTGAAGTCATTCAATCACTGATTATTTTCGAGGTCTCATGAATATACCCCATGCTACCATGTTTGGATGCGATAGATGAACTAGGTTCTGAAAAATATTGCCACTTGCACGATTTGAACAAAGGTCGGGAGGACACATTTAAAACAAAATTATGGGTTATTTAGAAATTATCTCGCGTAGGACTTGCAAATATCTTTTTTTTGTTGTTGGTGAAGGAGGGTGGAGGAAGGAAGAAGGGAGGTGTGTAAGTAATCTTTTTTTATGCTTCAAATACTACACACAAACTATTATAATAAACGCTCTCTCTCATTTCTCTCTCTCTTTCCATCAACAAAGTCATTTAATAATTGTAGACTTGAGTCAATTGTTTTAGTCACATGAGAATAAGCCATATATCATGCTGCCTGGTCCTTCCTATGAGAAAATAAATATTAATATACACAGGGCTCTCAAAAGCTCTTGACTGTAAGTGTTGGCAAACAATCTCTTATGTTGATATGATGTTCCAAGGCTTTCTGAGTGCGTGAGAAAATGTCAGCTGGGGGCAGTAAACACTCGTAATATGTATGTACTATTAAAAACAGCTTAGTACGCATGCGTACAAACAAGAAGAATACATGGATTGTCCAAGGCTTGGTTTCTACTGTGTAGGACAAACTGTATATTCATTTACAATTGCTTGGCAAGTGCTTTTTTTGTAATTCCCACATTCTCTTTCTTTCTCTTTCTATCTTTTTCTATTTCTCTGTATTTGTGAGAAAAGTAAACAAATATATTGGTTTTAAAAGTGATGGAGAGGTGAGGTTACAAACTAATCAAAAAGTCCATCTTTTATGAGAAAAGTAACATGTGGAATTGTCTTTTCTTCATTCTCTAAAACACACTTTTTGGCTTATCTCAAGAATACTTGAACCAAATTCATCATTTTTTGCCTTGTGCATGCTCTAACCACTGTTAACTTTAAATACAGCTAAGCACGTTGAAGCATTCACATTTGTACTTTCTCAAAGGTCAAGGTCATTGAGCTTTACAATTTTCTAAACATGTACTGCGCTGTATCTAAAACTTGACTGATCGGATTTTAAAGATTTTGTAAAGCTTGCAAATAGTTGAGATCGTGGCCTTTCATTCCATGTTTTCCTTTTGTTTGGTCAGGATAAAGGCCGGTCACTACACTGCCAGAAACATTATCACTTTTGACCATGATTATTTGTAGGAGACTTGTGTCAATGTCTGGAAAAAACATTTTGGACAGCTTGCCATCATGTTTCTCTTGAGCTTGCTATCTTTCTTTATTTAGTGGTGCTCCCAGGACGTACACACACACACACACACACACACACACACACACACACACACACACACACACACACACACACACACACACACACACACACACTTTACCACCCTCAACCAAAACACACAGACTCATAACCAGAACTACCGCAAAGCTTGTAATTTCGCGTACACGTTCCGAGTGACGGAAAAGAAGTTCTGATTCCGATCTAGCCGCAGTCAACTTACATTATCGCTCTTGAGAGCACTGTAAAGATCCCTGAAAGTGTTGGGGTCCAAAGCAGCGAGATCTGGATACATTCTGAGCACCGCAGCACGCACGGTTGCATCAGGGTGGAACCTCATGTCTGTTACTTTCCGACCCACCATCAACTTCACCTTCTCAGGCATTAATGCGTCCACGTCGAAGTCTCTGTAATGATTGATTTGTACTGTTTACAATCAAAGTAAACCAATTTTCTAACGCGGCAAATCCCCACCCCCTTCCCCAACACCACCTCCAAAAATATAACTTTAAAGTAAATAAATAAACAAATACATTAATAACTCAATGCAACTATGTGCTTAAACAACTAAAGCTCAACAAACCGGTCGCTTATTAATAAGAAAATAGTGCTGATGGTAGTACAGACCGCAAAATGCTGGCGAAACAGCCAAGAACTTCCAGGAGCACGGGGGTAGCAGTGGTCATCTCGACTAGGCTCAACAGGCCGCCGATCACGTAGGGGGATTTCCTAGGCACTTCCTGTCAGTCATTTACAGCAAACCCGGGTGAACAGAATGGGGGAGAAAATTTAAAAGACTGGAGGCCTTCATAAGAGTTTAAAACTAGAAGGGCAAAGCCCATATGACTCACATGTTCCCTATAGAACGTGCAACATTCTACATGAAAATGAGTGCCCAGAAAAACTGAAACGAAACAGCTGCATTAAATACGCAAAGTAATATTGACTTTGATCTTGACCTCTGGCTCCAAATGGAAACTCATGTACGATTAAATAAACTACAGGAAACGTTTTATTCTGCAAAATATAAACAAAATATCGTGATCTTGGGATGACACTGACTTTCACTTAACCGTTGATGCTCATGAATGATTAAATGACCCAATGTTGATGAATACTGTGGTTCAAAAATACAACCATTCCACTGTACGCTGACAAAGTTTGTATGTTGCTGTAAGGTCAAAAATGACACTGACCTTCAAGGTCACCGCAAAAATGGTCAAATGTATTAAAGATCAATCTATCACCTGAATACAACATGTTTGGACATTTTATCTCTCATAGTTAATGGTCAGGGTCACTTCAAAGTACAGACGTCTAAAAGCTGCTGTGACCTTAACCTTGGAGCGAGATTGACCAAAAATTTACAGAGTATGTATGTCTCATTGATATCTATGATGCACCAAAGAATCATAAGTTCAATATCAACTTCGGAAAATAGTGAAAGTTTGTGAAATGTCTATTTTGTTTGACTAACATTTGTTGACCGTGAAGTGAAATCATTCATTCACTGATTACTTTTTAGGTCTCATGGATATACACCATTTTACCACATTAGTTTGGGATAAATTAAATAGGTACTGAGAAATTAAGCCACTTGAACGTTTTGCACATGATGCTGCTGCTGCTGCTGCTGATGATGATGCTGATGTCCACTTGTGCCGCGAATGCATCCATCCAAAAACGAATGCTCGGTGCGCATAAAGAGGATGCGAAAAAAAAGCAACCACAGTCCAACTAGGAAAGAAAAATAAAAGGGGAAGAGTAGGTGGGGTAGGGAAGACAGTGAGAGCGAGTATGGCGCTTGGCAAAATCCATAGAAACAAAGTCACTCTGAGGCGAATAGGTCTTCTTTCTGAAGAATCCAGCAGTCTGTTATCTTCAGAGTCTCAGGCAACGAGTTCCAAAGCAGTGGACACAACGGATGTAGCGAAAGACCATTTTAAAACAGATGGGGCAAAAGACCATTTTAAAACAGATGGAGCAAAAGACCATTTTAAAACAGATGGAGCAAAAGACCATTTTAAAACAGATGGAGCAAAAGACCATTTTAAAACAGATGGGGCAAAAGACCATTTTAAAACAGATGGAGCAAAAGACCATTTTAAAACAGATGGGGCAAAAGACCATTTTAAAACAGATGGGGCAAAAGACCATTTTAAAAGAGATGGGGAAAAGACCATTTTAAAACAGATGGAGCAAAAGACCATTTTAAAACAGATGGGGCAAAAGACCATTTTAAAACAGATGGGGCAAAAGACCATTTTAAAACAGATGGGGCAAAAGACCATTTTAAAACAGATGGAGCAAAAGACCATTTTAAAACAGATGGGGCAAAAGACATTTTAAAACAGATGGAGCAAAAGACCATTTTAAAACAGATGGAGCAAAACCATTTTAAAACAGATGGAGCAAAAGACCATTTTAAAACAGATGGGGCAAAAGACCATTTTAAAACAGATGGAGCGAAAGACCATTTTAAAACAGATGGAGCAAAAGACCATTTTAAAACAGATGGAGCAAAAGACCATTTTAAAACAGATGGAGCGAAAGACCATTTTAAAACAGATGGAGCAAAAGACCATTTTAAAACAGATGGAGCGAAAGACCATTTAAAAACAAAAATCATTTTTGGACTATTTAGGACATATCTCGCACAGCTTTACAAAACTCTGGATTTTGTGTGTGCGTAAATTCATAGACTTACACTGATGCACGTAGGTGAGCCAAACACACACACGCACACATACACAAAAATACGCATACCCACGGGAGTGGCTTAATGGTCCAAGCCGTTGGGCAGTTCGCGTGTTAAAGCTAATTGGCATATTACACCGCTTTGGGTTCGATCCTGATAGCGACCAGATGGAAAGACTACAAGAACCTCGACATGGCCAACTCTTTAGGGTGGTAAAGACTATAAGAACCTTGACTGATCTATGAAGGTGTGGGCGCTGACCTTTCTGGGGAACCACTTCTTGTTGTAGGCTATGACCATTTCTTTGTTAAAGACGGCGTCTTCGTAAGGCTCCAGTTCCAACACGGTGACGCCAGGCAGGCCCAGGATAGGTTTTACCACGACCATCACCACGTCAGGTTTGTGTAGGTGTGAAGTAGGACGGCCACTGTGGACTTTCCGCCTTACCACTTGCCACAGGTGAAGTTGTGACGGGTGCTGCTCCCATTCCTCTAAAAGCTGCAGCTCTCCTGATGCCATATCATTACATAATATAGAGTTATTATCAACAAAACAGGAATTCACAGTACCAGCATAGAAAGGCGGATGCGTTTGAAGCGAACAAGACACACATACGTACAGCATTACAGATTAAGAATTTTCAATGGACAGTAGATATATACACTAGCACGCACATTATATAATAATAAATATATATATTTTTTAAATTTATAAGGTGCATACCATTCGGATCTAGCCCCACTGGACGGGTGGGGACGGGGATGAGACATATAAACACACAATAAATCTTACCTACGCACATATACACTGACACCACCTACTCGTGCTGACGTGACTACTGATAGTACTGCCGAAAGATAAGTTTTGAGGTTGTAGGCCTACTTGAAATGTGTGAGTGGTGAACAATGAACATTCACAAATTCACAGAATTTTCAAAAAGAACGGCTAGCATACCAAATATTATAAAGTTGTTATTGCAGTATAGCTAAGTAATTTGTTTTTTTAATTTGATTATGAGAACTTGAAAAACACAACCGTAATAATGCAGTCAGAATCATGAATAACATTTGTAGTGATTGTCAGTATTATTTTAGGAATAGTTTAATTCTCAGAAACGGATTTTTAAAAAAAGCCACATTATTCCACAAATAATACCAAGAAGAACCTAAGCAGTGATTTCAAGAAGTTTCAAATTAAATTATTGTTCTAACACATTGTTATCATTTTGCATTCCAGTAACTGATTTCACTTAGTTATTCAAATAGTTACTTGGTGTGTGTTAGTTCATTATTGTTCTTAGTTATGTCTAGTTAATTTGTCACGATAGAATAACTATAAGGGCAAAGACCATATGACTCACGTGCTCCTATAGAATTGTTAATATTCTACATGAAAATGAGTGCCCAGAAAAAACTGAAACGGTGGCATTAGCATGCACAGTAACATTGGCTTTGATCTTGCGATGATCTTGCCCTTGACATGATCCCGACCTCTGGCTCCGAATGAACACTAATGTACGAATAAACTACAGCAAAAAGTGTATAATGTAAAAACAGTGACCTTGGGATGGAATTGACCTTCAAATGGCCATTGATGCTCATGTATGATCGAATAACCCAATGTTGATGCATAATAGGGTTAGATATAGAGCCATTCCAAGACACGATTACAATTTACAAAAAATGTTTTTGTCAGGCTTAACATGATCTTGAACTTCAAACTCAACGCAAAAAAACGTTAAATATTTGGACATTTTATCTCTAACAGTTAAGGGTCAAGGTCACTTCAACCTATCTTAACCGACGTTTAACAACAGCTGTGGCGTTGGCCTTAGAGCGAGACTGACTAAATATGCAGGATATATATGTCTCATTGATATCTATCATTCCTCAAAGAAAAAGTAGTAAATAAAGAGAAAAGACTAGAAAATCGAACATAACTACAGTGTGACTATTTATAACTTTCCTTTTCTCTCTCTCTGGCGATGGTGGACTGGGAACTGTGTGTTATTGGTGAGTGGAGTTTATATATACTACTCAAAATAATACAAGGGCCACTTGGACATATGGGTCTCTCTTTAAATCAGAAACACGAATTCAATTTATTAGTTCATCATATTTTATTGCAATCATTTCTGCATCAATAACAAAAAAGACTTTAGACATCAGTCGCTTAAAATTCGAGTAAATTCAATTTAACAGGACATACCCCTCATTTACAAAATCAAAACTTTAGAAACCAAAAATCTATGGAGTCAGTATCGGGTGTGGCCACCGTTTGCATCAATGCAGTCTTGGCATCGTTGTCTCATGGACCGTATCAGGTTATGGAGGATGTTTCCTGGGATGGCCAACCACTCTTGCTGGAGAACTTGGACCAGAATTTCAAGGTTAGCTCCTGGTGGGAGGTTTGCCCGTGTCTGTCGACCGAAGACATCCCACAGATGTTCTATGGGGTTCAAATCGGGTGATCGAGCCGGCCAATCCATCCTTATGACGTGCTGTTGCTGCAGGAAGTCATTGACGATACGCGCTTGGTGGGGTCTGGCATTATCGTCCTGTAGTATGGCACCTTCCCCAATGGCCCGCAGAGCTGGGAGAACCCTAGGTTGTAGGACGTCATCCCTGTAGCCAATACCGTTTAAGTTGCCATGAATTTGGAGCAGGGGTGTTCTGAAGTTTAATGCGAAGCCACCCCACATCATGACAGATCCACCACCAAAGTGGTCATGCTCGCGCACCGTCGCATCAGCAAAACGCTCCCGTGGAGGCCTCCAAACATTCACTCGACGGTCGTTGAAAGACAAGGAGAACCGAGACTCGTCTGTAAAGAGCACCCTTGACCAATGTTGCCTAGTCCACACCAAATGGAGCCGACCCCAGGCCAAACGCGCTGCACGGTGAGCTGGGGTGAGCAAAGGCCGTACTGCTGGTCGTCTTGATCGCAGGTTTGCCTCGTGTAGACAGTTGCGAATTGTCTGGTCGCTGACGTTAACATTGCTGGCTGCGTGAAGCTGTCTTCTGATGGTGTTTGCTGTAACGGACCTCGTCCTCAGAGCTGACAGGGTGATGAAATGGTCTTGTCTTGCAGTGGTAACGCGGGGGCGTCCGGACCTTCTTGGTTCTTGGACGCTTCCAGTGTTGTTAAAGCGCTCCCGCAGCCTTTGGACAACGGAGTGGGACACTCCCAGCCGCCTGCCAACTTCTCTCACCACCACCCCTTCCTGAAGCCATGCAATAGCTCTGCCTCTATCCGCATCAGTCAATCTTCGCCTTGGGGGCATGGTTAGAAAAGCAGCAAAAGCGCTGCCATTTATACCCAGAAAAAAAGCGCCGATTGTTGAACTGAACTCAGAAAATGCAAGCCTTTCGCGTGCAAATCACTTTTTAATGTTGAAAATTTTGCTTTATTAGCAAGACAACAGTAAATTAGGGTCATTTTTTGTAAAAATTGGGTTTGTTTTTCAACTCGGTGCAGAAAGTTCAAAACTCACACATGTGATTACTTGTCAGAATAAGATTGTCTTGAATGTTACTGTACAGGATAAGTTTTGAAATAAGCAATATAAGCGATATTATTGAAAGCAGCAAAAAATAATTAAACTAAATGAAATATGAGAGTGGCCTTTCAATTATTTTGAGTAGTATATATATTTATGTCAACGGATTTATTAATAAGAGACATGACGTGAGTAGAAACAATTGTATTTACCCCATTTTGATTCTGGTTGATTCTGTACTTGTGCTATTTTGTTGATTTATGGGTATGGTTTAATAGAGAGTGTGACAACGTAGTTTATTGTTACGAGTTAGAGAAGCTGTAAGACTGTAGAACACGCATATTCACGCATATACGCACGCAAATTCTGAATTACCCCACTTCGTTACAGTGTGTGTGTGTGTGTGTGTGTGTGTGTGTGAGTGCGTGCGCGCGCGCGTGTGTGTGTGTGTATGCGTGTGTGCGTGCATGTGTGTGTGTGTGAATACAAAGACTCACATTACCATACATAAAACTGTACTTAATGTACCAGGTTTGAGATTACGTCTCAAATGCAGTTCGGAGACCAACTTAAAAAAATATGAACGATGCCCCATATAATATACACATCGAACACTTACCAGCATTGAAAGCCTTTCAAAGGGAATAAAGTGAGGACGATCAACAATGTGATCAACTATGTGGAAGGGTGTTAACGTAAAGAGAACGCACGCCTATTTGCGGGCAGCTTACAGGCCTCAACGACAAAGTGGCCGTTCACCGCT
Source organism: Oncomelania hupensis (assembly GCA_036898135.1). NCBI lineage: Eukaryota > Metazoa > Mollusca > Gastropoda > Littorinimorpha > Pomatiopsidae > Oncomelania > Oncomelania hupensis. The sequence continues at coordinate 126,081,346 of CM072512.1, forward strand.
GATTTTCACCAAAACGACGACACGTGTATTTCAGACATTAGCTCATACTCACGCGGAACACTGGCCGGCACTGCTTTCTTTATGTCGGCCTTTTTCTTTGAGGTCCCCTGGCCTAGGCGAGATGAAAGCTTTTGTTTCTGGACCCCGGGAGATGTGGAAGGTTCTGGGTCTTGACGAACAGAAGGTTTTCGATCTGAAACCTTTTGGGTTGCTAACAAAGATGGCCCTGGGCTTGTATGAAAGGAGACACTTTGGTCTTTATCTAGATGGGAGGATATTTTGGGGCTTGGTAATGCGGAAGACTCTAGACCTTGTGATAAAAGTTTTCGACCTGCTGACGTGGAAGGTTCCAGGACTCTCTGGGCAAAAGGTTTTTGGCTTGCTGGCAAGGAAGACTCTGGGACTTGAAATAAAACCCTTGGGCTTGGTGACGTTGTCTGTGTTGTGCGTTGACTGGACACAATTTTTGGGTTATGTCCCATTGCCAGCTTGTGGCCTGGAACTTGATTGTATGAAGGTCTACTGGTTGAAGGAGTTCGACGCATCCTAGGTGGCCGAATAGTTGTAAGGGGTTTCAGCTTATGTCGATTAGAAGCTCTGAGACTGGAGGGTATGGAACTTATGATCCGGAAATCCTCTTTCTGGATTTCCTCCAGAGCGGCCCTCTTGTTGATGCGCGCCCTTTCCAGTCGCATTGAATAATCCAGCTGTGCCCTTTGAACAGCTCTCTCCTTCTCCGCCCGTAACTGATTCTTTACAATCGCCAGGCGCAGCTCCCGCTCCTGTTTGTTAGCGTCGTATATGCCGTCATGCAAGTCTTCCTCTTCTTCCGCCGTTGTTACCACTGCTGGACCGATCGTGTGCACCGGGAACATGGCTCTCTGACAAACAGTACAAAAGATAAGTAAATAAATATATGGCATTATCTCTTACTGCTGAGGCAAAAAAAAAAAATTAATGTCGGCATATGTGGTAGATGACCTGGTATCAACCTAAAATGAAAATGGATATAGGAGTTAACAAGAAAAAAAAAAGATAAAGAAAGAAAAGAAGAAAGATTGTTGTGAAAAGTGAAGAGGTAGAAAGCACTGAGAACTTATGATGTGTAGGTTCGGTGGACTTTCTCTCTGAAAGTGGATGTATATTGTGCTGTAAAGACTACAGGTATTTATGTTTTTTATTATTGTGAAATGTTGGAGAGGTATATTTTTTGCATTGGATTTATTGTGTTGAGAGGTGGTGAGCTTTTGTCCACTAAGATGGAATATAATTTTCATTGATGTAATAATATTATTACTTACATGGGGCTATAATTATAGAGCAGTAGAAAAGATATGAATGGAAGGTGTGAGCATGTTGATAGTAGTTTTCATTCATTCATTCATCCTGGATATGGATAACATTGTGGGAGAAGGAAAGAAACGATCACATATGGAATGGAATTGGAAAAGTGAAGAAACTAAGAGAGGTGAGCAAGGATGAAACAAAGAAAAACAGTATGATTATAAAAGCCAGAGCATCGACATGTATATTATATTATATTATCCATCCATCTATCTATCTATTTATCTATCTTCTATATTGTTGTAGCTGCCTGCGGGAAGTTGGTGTTAGCTGCATACACCTGGACACACCGCGTTGTCTCAGACAACGGGGATAGGACGACTCGAAAGACATCGGGGTCGGCCGTTTTTCTGATACCTGACCAAGTCACGTTTTCTTCCTCAGACAGATAGGGCAGGCGAGCCCATCTGCCTGTCTAAAACATCAACGGTTCAACCAGGCTTATTCGTGCACGGACTCCCTGCGTTACCACAGGTAACGAGTTTTGTGTATATTTTGGCTCAGGACATGCGAATGCCGGCCGTTTGAGTTCCGCAGACAGTTAATCTGGACAGTGAGGTGTAAAAAGATTAGTGTAAAAAGGTTGGTGTAGAAAGATTGTTGTGAAAGATTGGTATAAAATATTGTTATTTATTTATATAAAGTATTAAGAGCATGGAACTTATATTTGTGTTGGTGCTTGCCTGTGTTAGTGAGAATCTGTGAATTTGTGAGTGTGGTAGTTAACAGAGAGACTTGCACGCACACCTTAGTTTGATCTAGGAGTCAATTATATTTTGCATTCACTTAATTATTATAAACAGGCACCCATACAAATATCCATACGTTACACATACTATCAATATTTCTATGGAATTAAAGTTCAATTACAGCCACGACATTGTCAGAAAGTAAAGAACTTTACTTACTCTCATCTCAGTAAATTCTTCTTTTGTTTGAAACGTGCTTGCCATTCCTGCAGCAAAACGAACAATACACACATTGGTAGCCCGAAGAACCAAAACAAGTTGAAACACACTGTAAACTGGTACATGTAGGAAAGTCACAATCACACCTTGGTATTCCGATAAATAGTTAGTTATTCATTGTTTTGTTTATAAGGTCCAGCGGACTGCAAAGAGCCGAATCAGGACAACAAAATCAGGACCACAATTTGGTTGAAAGAGGACTCACCCCTGATCCCTATAAAAAATCTGCTGAAACAACCCTATTGGTAACACTGAAGGCACTCCACCAGCCAGTCACCAACAATAAAGGCACCCCACGAAGGGGACGCTGAGGCTATACTCTAATATATCGAACCCCCGTTCACAAAAAACAAAATAGAATATAACATTCATTATAAAATATCAACAAAACACATAACGCTTACATTGCTTAATAATAATATTATATAAAAACCTATCATATCCTATCCCGTAACTCCAAGGTCGTAAGGGCACCACAGATGATCGTTTAACCAGCGTACCCCATCTTTCTCTGTTCTCAGCAACCCTCATGGCTTCGTTCAGTGTCAGACCTGTCCATTCTCGAATGTTGGCTTCTCACCTCTTTCTCTGTCGCCTTCTTCTTCTGCCTCCTTGCACTCTGCCTTGCAGGATGATCTTTGCAAGGCCTGATGATCTGGTGACGTAGCCATATCATCGGAGTTTCCGTTTCTTCACCACTGTGAGCATGTCATCGTGTTGCCCAATGGCTTGTGTGATGGTCTGTGGGACTTCATTGTTGGTGATGTTCTGGGTATAGGAAACGCCCAGAAGTCTTCTGTAGCACCTCATCTCCATGCTTTGTATATATAAAAGCCCTAGTGACCATTTGGCAGAAAGCGTCCAATATTCCCAATCTGACCAAACAGACCTCCTACACAAAAGAGTTTTTGAAGAGTTTTCAAGAAAAAAGGTAGGTGACTGGTCTAGCAAAAAAGAATTGTAGTTCGATAGAACAGAATAGGAATGAACATGAACAAAGAGAAAGACAGCGACAGTGGGAATTTAAAGCACTAAATTTTTAAAAGGTTGGGATACCATATATACCTAAGCCCCCGGCACTCCCACCAGGGGAGGAAGGGGGGGGGGAGAGAGGAGGGAGTGGAGAAGGGGCGAAGGGGGAGGGAGGAGAGTAGAGGGGGCGAAGAGGCGGGTGGGGTGGTTCTAATAAAAAAAAAATTAACACAACTTAGTAGATTAATTTGATAAATATAGCAAGTCAAAGTTACACGTTTGTCATTTGGAAAATAGAGCACGTTAAAGATGTACGTCGGTAAGCATCGCTTTGCACGGACTTCTAAGATCCTGACGCTCATGTCGTAGACGGGCGGGAGTCAGCCACACAAATCCACCAAGCATGCACTAGGTTTCTTCTCATCTATCCCCGGTCGCTTAGGATTGTGCTCAATCATCTCGGCCGTCAGACGATGAGTGGGCAAGTGGGCGCCTCGGGTGGCTTGAGTTAGATCCACGTGGGCCAGCACCGTAAGCAGCGCACTAGCGGCAAAAGCCTAATACAAGACTGATCAAATAAATCTACACGCAAAGGGCCAAAGGAAAGCAATGATACAAATCACCCAACATTAACTCATCATGCATTTGATGTCTCGCTCAAGCAACCTTACTTGTAATCCGAGTGCCTTACCTTTTTTGTGTTGGCATTTTCCTCCTTTCTCGTCTATCTGCCCTTCAGGTTCACCACCCTCTGGCGGCGGACATCGCTAAGGAGTTAAAACACGATAGCAAGACATTCAAATCTATTTCCTGACACCCACTCACGTTTACTAATCATGTCGGGTTGCGGGCCGTTTTTATTTTCACACTAACTCACAGAGACAAAACAGCAGCTACAGCCCTTTCAAAAACAAATGAATAATATCCACTTTATTATTCTAAATAACTAAACCACTTGCACACACACACACACCCACCCACACACACACGGCAGATGATGATGAGGAAAGTGCGTGTGCGTGTGTGTGTGTGTGGATGCGTGGGTGTGTGTGTGTGTGTGTGTGTGTGTGGCGATGTAGCAACGTCGTTATTGTTACACCCTCTTTATACTCCGTTCTTTTGAAGGCCTCGTTATTTTGACATCAAAACAGTATTCCGTTAGGGTCAGGCTTAGGGTTTGGGTTAGATTTAGTGATTGATTCAAACAATGGACACTTTTTTTTTAAAAAGTCAGATCAACGTAAGTGGCGTTTCATGAAAGTCGTAACAACGGCGTTTTTACACGGTTGTGTGTGCGTGTTTGTGTGCGCGAGTGTGTGCGTGCGTGTGCGTGTGAGTGTGTGGCCTGCGTGTGGTGCGTGTTTGATGTCCGTTCTGATGTTTGCCTTCTTTGTGCTGGTGAATACGGAATTGTTTCCCTTGGCTGGGATTGTAATATTTTAGTAACTGGTATTGTTTTAATACTTTGTTGTGCAATAGTTACTGTATTCGTAATATTTTATTAATAACGAAATTTTTTATTATAACAAACGTGCGTGATAGGGGTGTGTGAGATGTGTGTGGGTAAAAAAAATGAATGAATCTCTAAAATTTTTTTTTTCATGCAAGTTTTATTTTTTTAAGAATTGTTTATTTTGCATGCTTTTCTTTATTTAAATGCGACTGTACATAGTTCCTTTGATGGTAATACAGATTACTTGAACATCACCACCACCACCACCACCACCACCACCACCCACCACCCATCATCCTCCATCCTCATCATCAATCATCATCATCATCAATCATCATCAATCATCAATCATCCATCATCATCATCAATCATCAATCATCATCAATCATCAATCATCATCATCATCATCATCATCATCATCATCATCATCATCATCATCATCATCATCATCCGCAAGCAGTAGCAGCAGCTATCCATGCCTTACCGGCTTTTTGACCCAGAAAGGAGGACGTTTCTCCAAACAGTAGCGTTTTTCATATAGTTGCATCTGCACAAAGAAAACTCTTCACAACAATGGAAGTATAATCTGCAAACAGCAAACAAGCACAAAATGGAAGCACATTAACATAATGCATCATTTCGCGGAAATCCTAACATGTTTAGCTTCGACTGAAAGTCACTTGTTCATACATCGTGTTCATTTTCAGGTTTTGGTCCGTTGTACTACAGCATATATTATACTGTAAGCGCTACAATGATTGATTGATTGCTTCATTCTTCCATTAGATGTAGGTGTCGATACTCCTGAAAACAAGGTTTATGGTAATGGTCAGATAACGTCCACTCCCTCCTTCCCTCTTTCTTTCCGTACATTCTGCTGCTGTTAAAAACAGACCCGTTCTTAAATTGCTTCACCATTGGATTCATCTTTCGACTATGTAAAAGTACTTATATATCACCCTTGCTCTTGTCATAAACGAATATAAAATTATGAATTCATTCGTTCCCACGTGATCTGTTTTGTCAATACGGGCTTCCTTTTCCCCTTCCTCACTCCAATTCACTAACCCCCCCCCCCCCCACAACCACCCTGCCACACACCATCATTTCAAAATGTTGCAGGCTGATAGAGAAGGGTGGGGGTGCAGGAGAAGGGAAAGGTTAAGGGGAAGGTGGGAGGAGGGGATTCAGAGTATAACATTGGCGCGATCATGGACCATTTCATAGAAAACGTATCTAAATAAGTGTTTGTCTTCGTAGTTAGATACAGAAAATGTAAAATGTACTACGTTCAATAGAGTTAAAAATTAATAACCAAGAAGGACAACGCACACATCTATCGTCCAGTCTTTCCCAGTACGTTTTCTTGTGGGGTGGCAGTGGCTTGGGAGCCCTGGTGAAGACAGAGTTTGGAAGTTGAGGAATCTTCATCAGTCGTCTGTGCCACATAATTTCGCGCGAATCCGCATAGCTCGACGAGGTATCTAAATCCACAGGGAAAACATTAACCACATGAACTATAGCTGGCGAACAAAGACTCTAAAGTACACACAGAAAATGAGAATTCGAACTCGAATAACAGCGAAAAGTTAACGATATGAACTATAACAGCACACAATGATTGTAAAACTACACACAGACAATCCGCATTCAAACTCTGAATCTCCCATATTCAACCCGGAAAAACAGAGAAAACATACCTACATGAACTATCGCTAACGAACGATGATTGTAAAATAAACACAGAAATTCAAACGTCAAACTGCACTGCACAAAGATATTTATAAGCAGTTCGGGATCGGTATGAATTCATCCGACTTCTGAAAGTAAACTATTTTGTTTGAATAAAGACAAAGAACGTTCGGGACTACGACGGCGTGAAAATATGGATATTTGACTTAAGACTATTAACCTTGCCAATACAACACAATTATGCAATATGACTGTCAGTGGATTTGAACATAGCAGGCCTTCACAGTATGTACACCGAGTTCTTGAGTCAAGGGACGGAGACAATTAATGAAAAAAAATATAACACCTCCTCACCTGATTCTGATTTAGCTCCTGGTCGAAGCGGTCCTACAGGGCCCGCTCCGGGTAGCTGTCTGTTTTATAAACGAAAGAAATGTAATGTAATATTGGCTGCAGCGGTTTAGTTTTCAAAACTATAACGAGGTGGCAAGCAAAAAAATAAAATAAACAAGAAGCATTTCCCGACAACACACATTTATAACTCGAGTTGAGTTTGTGGGTGTTGTTTTTCGCGAGCGCTCTCTCTCTCTCTGTCTCTCTGTCTCTCTGTCTCTCTCTCTCTTTCTCTCTCTCTCTCTCTCTCTCTCTCTCTCTCTCTCACACACACACACACACACACACCCACACACACCCACACACACAAAACATATCCCACCCTACCGCCAGCACAAAAAAAAAATGTAATCTGTCTTAGCTGTGAGTCTCATAAAGACTTCACATCTACAAAAAAAAGTGGACAATTTCCATATTATTTAGTTGAGCGCACTGTTCGAGCCACGTATTTAGCAGAGAACTGATCCCAGCGACCTTGACCTTTGAGGATGAGCATGAGATGCTGGCCATTAGCCCAAGCAACGTTCTTATGACATTTGGTAAACATCTGTTCAATGTTCTGACGGGTGCAAAAGAACGACCAAATTTAAGACCGACGACAGCCCCCGATTCCATATTATTTCAAAAGATTTTCAGACGTCGTCATCCCCACTCTAGCTGTTCCGACACTATAGATCTACTGTCTTATTTCCTTTTCTAATTTCGGAATCATTCTCCATGATTGTTAAGGTATTTCAACAATCGGTGTGCGTCAAGGATGCCTACTCTCTCCAACACTCTTTAATATCTTCCTAGAGCGCATAATGTCAGATGCCCTTGCAGATCTTGAAGGCACAGTCATCATAGGGAGTAGAGCAATCTCCATTCTCTGTTTTGCGGATAACATTGATGGATTGGCTGGAGAGGAACAAGAACTTGAACAGCTTGCATAGAGGCTTGACACCACCTCCAGAGCCTTTGGAATTGAAATAAGTGCAGAGAAGACCAACATGATGACAAAGGCATCAACATGGACATCAAAGTCCAAGGCCAATCCTTCAACGCAGTACATAGCTTCAAATATCTAGGGGCCATTGTATCAGAAAATGGGTCCCGACAGGAAGTCTTCTCCAAGATCGCACAAACAATTGCTGCCCTGACAAGGTTGAAGCCCATTTGGAAAAACAGGACCATCAGTCTCCATTCCAAAGTAAGGCTGCTGCGCTCCCTTGTCATCTCCATCTTCCTATACGCTTGCGAAACATGGACCCTCACAGCAGATCTACAACAAAGAATACAAAGCATGGAATGAGGTGCTACAGAAGACTTCTGGGCACTTCCTATACCCAGCACATCACCAACAACGAAGTCCGACAGACCATCACACAAGCCACTGGACAACATGATGACATGCTCACAGTGGTGAAGAAACGGAAACTCCCATGGTATGTCCACATCACCAGAGCATCAGGCCTTGCAAAAACCATCCTGCAAGGCACGGTGCAGGGAGACAGAAGAAGAGGGAGACAGAAAAAGAGGTGGGAGGACAACAGTCGAGAATGGACTGGTTTGACTCTGAACGAAGCCATGAGGGTTGCTGAGAACAAAGAAAGATGGAGTACGCTGGTTAAACGATCATCTGTGGTGCCCCAACGACCCTTGAGTTACAGGATAGGATAGGATAGGATAGGATAGGTCCATGTATTTCCCCGATATCTCTTTGTCACAAAAGTAACAACAAAAATGGCCCTACCACCCCACATAAATAAATACATCAATAAATAAATACCGATATTCGTTGAAGCGTCTGGTGAGGAGTAGGTCGATTTGAAATTTGGAGACGCTCCAGAGCGCAGCAAATCCTGCCAAGAAGTGACCACGGTCGGTCTTGTCTGCACGAATGCTTGCAGAACTGTCAATGGAGCTGTAATAATAGTCTGCTGCCTGGAATCCTGTTACAACAAATAAATCAGTCTAATTTAGTATATAAATTTGGTGTAGTTTATTTGATCGTACCACTACTGTAAACTTGGAGCCAGAAGTCAAAGACATCATAAGATCGAGATCATCGCAAGATCAAAATCGGTATTACTTTGCATTTTAATGTGACATTTGTACACAAATTTTAAGACAGTATTATATACATATATGTAACCAAGTGGTATGAATTGGAATCAAAACATACAAGACTAATAAACAAACTAAAAGAAACCAAAGTCACATTTTATGATTTAAAGAAAATCTTTATTTTGATGAATATAGCCAAATGAAATTTAAATCTGTCCCCCCCCCCAAAAAAAAATAAAATAAAATAAACAAACGACAAGTGACCAGTAACAATTCCAAATGACCAGCGACAATGACCACAAACAAAAACAAATCTTATATATCTAGATACTACTGCAACTTTGAACACAATCACACTGAACATCAAACATTACATTACATTATTATTGCTTTAGGTCCAGCGGACTCTTCCGAGCCAAATCAGGACCGGACAACCCCCGATCCGCATAAAAGATCTGCTGAAACAACCCTAGTGGTAAAACTGAAAGCTCCTCACCAGCCAGTCACTTTACAATAAAGACATCCCACGCAGGGGACGCTGAGGCTGTACTCTAATTTATCGAACCCCCGTTTACACAAACAAAATAGAATACAAACATCATTATAAATTATCAACAAAACACATACATATAAAATGCCTATATTGCTAAATAATAACATCATAGGAAGCCCTAGTGACCACCCGGCAGAAAGCGTCCAATATTCCCAAGCTGATCCAACAGACCCCATACACAAACAAGGAGACTTGTCCCGGAAGAGTTTTCAAGAAAAAAGGTAGGTGACTGGTCTAGCGAAGAAGAAGATAGTATAGCAGATTGATAGAACAGAGCAGGAATGAGAAAGAGCAAACGAGAAAGACAGCGACAGTGGGAACTTAAAGCACTAAATTTCCAGAAAGTGGGGATACTATTTATACTGAAACCCCCGGCACCCCAACGGGGGAGAACATCACACTGGACATATAAGCCTACATTTTAAAACATCGAGAAAGTACATGTGTCTATTACTGAAACGCCGATTATCATATGAAACGCTAAAAGAAAGAGAGCACACACACATCACACGCACACACCATACACACTCACATGGAGAAGTAAATCAATACATGTTTGAAAAGTTCTCTATTGTATAAAAAATATAGTGAAAACATCCATATGAATAAAAGTGAACACTGACATTGCAAATAACGTGACATACAAGCGAACATATAGCTAAAAGATTAAATGCGCAAAGTACCATACGTACCGTCAATAAATTGAATGCTTTTCGTGCCCAGTCTGGATGGTTTCCTTTCTGTCCGTAAGACGATCACTTCAGCGAGTTCCATGGCTTCTGCCTGCCCTTCGTAGTAAGAACTGGAACTGCTATCCCAGAAATCAGTGTCCAGCACATCACTACATTTATCCAGCATCCCTTTAGTAGCCAGAGGCTCCTCACAAGTGACTACATCAAGAGGCTTCTTTGTAGGAATACGCCCTGCGGAACTGGGTAGAAGCACCTTGGTACAATCAACTGGTGGTGTTTCGATTACTCCGACATCATGCATTGTGCTGATGCCCACGGAAGGTGTTTTCAAGCCCTGATTATGCTGCAGCGCTAGATGTGACTCGACGGAGGAAAGCCCTTTGATCAATCGCTGAGATTTCGTTGATTTCTGGAACCATTGTAACCATGAACATGTATACAATCTGTACCAATACAATCTCACAGCAACTCAGTAATCTTCACCTGTTATCCTGGCAACATACACAATGCTTTAAAGTTATGTTTCTTTATTATTCCTAACCTATCCTATCCTATCCTATCCTTTAACTCTGAGGTCGTTAGGACACAACAGCTGATCGTTTAACCAGCATACGCCATCTTTCTTTGTCCTCAGCAACCCTGAAGGCTTCGCTCAATGTCAAGTCAGTCCATTCTCGAATGTTGTCCTCCCACCTCATCCTCGTTCTCCCTCTTCTTCTACCTCCCTGCACCGTGCCTTGCAGGATGGTCTTTGCAAGGCCTGATGAACTAGTGACGTGTCCATACTATCGGAGTTTCCCTTTCTTCACCACTGTGAGCAGGTCATCGTGTTGTCCAATGGCTTGTGTCTGTCGGACTTCGTCGTTGGTGATGTGCTGGGTATTGGAAATGCCCAAAAGTCTTCTGTAGCACCTCATTTCCATGCTTTGTATTTTTCGTTGTAGATCTGCTGTGAGGGTCCATGTTTCGCAAGCATATAGGAAGATGGAGATGACAAGGGAACGCAGCAGCCTTACCTTGGAATGTATACTGATGGTCTTGTCTTTCCAAATGGGCTTCAACCTTGCCAGGGCAGCAGTTGTTTGTGCGATCCATGAGAGGAATTCCTGTCGGGACCCATTGTCTGATACAATGGCGCCTAAATATTTGAAGTACCGTGTTGATGCCATTGGTGTTGTTGGTGGTGACACGTCACTTTAGCGCCAGCACTACAGCGCCATACCTTTCAGCGCCACCATTTCAGCGCGGCGTCTTTTCAGCACCGTACTTTTTAGCGCCGTACATTTCAGCACGGGGGATGTCAGCGCCGTGCACTTTAGCGCCGGGAGACTTCAGCGCCGTGCACTTTAGCGCCGGGAGACTTCAGCGCCGTACATATCAGCGCCATGATAGGGGAAAAGGAGGGAATGTTGGGGGAGGGGGTAAAATTATTGGCGTCAGAGAGAGAGAGAGAGAGAGAGAGAGAGAGAGAGAGAGAGAGAGAGAGAGAGAGAGAGAGAGAGAGAGAGAGAGAGAGAGAGAGAGAGCACTTCGTGAGTTACAGATCAAGTCTGAATGAGTGGTTTGAGTTATATTCAGAGAGAGAGACAGAGAGAGACAGAGAGAGAGAGAGAGAGAGAGAGAGAGAGGGGAGAGAGAGAGAGAGGAGAGAGAGAGAGAGAGAGAGAGAGAGAGAGAGAGAGAGAGAGAGAGAGAGAGAGAGAGAGAGAGGTGTTGTGAGTGGTGTGATTGATATTCAGACGGAGTTGAGTTGAAATCGGGTTATTTTTCTGTTCATTACTCCTGACGTTCTTTGCCGTGGAAACATGGCAAAGATTGCTGAGTCCTACCTAAGCATACGGAGAAAATAAAAGTTTAGCTACAATGGCTACTCCTTCCGCTTCGATAAGAACAGTACAAAAGATCCAGAATTGTCTTTTTGGCGATGTGACAATGGTACATGTAAGGCCAGACTGCACCTGAGAGATGGGGCAGTGGTGCAGGAGGTGGGGGAGCACCTCTCTCTCCCCCTCTGTCTTCCTCTAGCGCTATAATGTACTGCGCTACAATGTACGGCGCTAAAATTTCGCCACGCTGAAATGTACGGTGCTGAAAAGTCCCAGCGCTGAAGTGTACGGCGCTGAAGTATCCTCGCGCTGAAGTGTATGGCGCTGAAGTTCTGGTGCTGAAGTGCTGGCGCTGAAGTGACATGGAACCGTTGTTGGTCATCATTTTGGTCTTCTTTGCACTTATTTCCATTCCATAGGCTCTGGAGGTGGTGTCAAGCCTCTGTACCAGCTATTTAAGTTCTTGTTCCTCTCCAGCCAATCCATCAACGTCATCCGCAAAACGAAGGTTGGAGATTGCTCTACCTCCTATGCCGACTGTGCCTTCGTGATCTGCAAGGACATCTGACATGATGCGCTCTAGGAAGATGTTGAAGAGGGTTGGAGAGAGTAGGCATCCTTGATGCACACCGATTGTTGTTATGAACCAGTTCCCGATGGCGTTTTTGTGGAGGACTGCACTGGTGGCCTTGTCATGCAGGCCTTTGATGATTTCAAAAATTTTAGGGCTGATGTTGTACACTCTCATGGTTGCCCATAGAGCTGATGCCAGACTCGATCGAACGCCGTCTTGAAGTCTACGAACACATGATACAGATGTTGTTGGTGCTGTAGGTATTTCTCGCAAATTATTCTGAGGTTGAAAATCTGTTCGGTGGTACTTTGCCCTGACCTGAGTCCTGCTTGTTCTTCAGCTATGATTTGGTCAGCTTGGGGTTTCAAACTGTTGAGTATTATTTTCAGGAGGACCTTGCTGGGATGACTGATGAGGCTGATGGTGCGGTAATTTTCACACTCCGGGTGAGGGCGTCAATCATCGCTTCTCCTCCTGCTTGAAGCACTTCCGCGGGTATGTTGTCCACTCCCGCGGACTTCCCTTTCTTCAGCGATTGCACTGCTGCCTCAACTTCTCGGAGAATTGGGGGGATTTCTCTTCTTCTTCTCTGTTTTTGGGACATGGTAGAACTGACGGGTCTCCGTTTGGTGTGTGGTTGTAAAGGTCAGAGCAGTACTCTGTCCATCTTTCCAAGGCTTCTTTTTCTTCCGTAAGGCATATGCCAGACTTGCTTTGGATCGTGGAGACCTTGGGCTGTTCAACACTTGTCAGCCGCTTCGCAGTCTGGTAGGTCTTCTTGCTGTTGTTCTTGTTCAGACTGTTCTCTATTTCCTTATTATTAAAGTTTAAAAACAATTAAGTTCTATGATCTTGAAGACGCCCTTTTTAAGCACGATCCTGTGAGGAAGCGTAAGATGCAACTGATGAAAGGCTAATCAGCTTTAATTAAAAATAACAAACACTTACTGCATTTTCCTCGTTAGACAGAGCAGAAGGAGATATGTTGTCGTCCATTGATTTGGGCAAGTGAGCACCACGGTCATCAACAGTGGCCACGCTGCTTTGGAACACAGGTAGCGATGGAATACGCTTCTCAGAAAGCTTACTAAAGTCCACATCCATCACAAGCCTATGACTGTGTACGTCAGGCACAGAGCTGGATCTCTTTCGCACTGGCACTTCCGCTACTGATACTTTCTTCTGCACAGCTTGCTGAATCTGCACGCTGCCTGGGTGAATTATTCCGCCTGCCAAACTAGAAGCGCTGCCTGCGCCATTGGCAGTGACAATAAGAGTGGGGTCAGATCTCGTAACCATCAGTGGGGTTTCACCTGTGCTACCGAGGCCGATAAGCCTTGCTCTGGCCCGCCCTGTAACTGAGACGATAGTGTTCTTCGGCTTCATCAACCCGATAAGGAAAGTTCCCAGATCAGTTGGCGTTTTAAGGCTAAACTCTTGACACACCTTACATTTAGATTTATGAATACGCGGCGTAACGTCCATCTTTGATTCGGAAGCCTGACGCTTTTTCTTCTGCTTGGGTGTGATTTTCATCATGAGGGACATCTTTTGGTCCGCACGTAGATTACTCCTGGCGGCCAGAAGCTTAGTCCTAGTGGCGTCGACGGCTAGCTTTATAGTGCCGCTCGTGGAAAAGTCGGGAAGGCGAGCGAAGACGTCAATCGCTTTACGGATGGCACCAGCCACTGTGATGATATTGCGCTTTTGGAACATTCGCTTATTGCGTGGAACCATCCTCAAACAATGTCCGGTGATAGGGAGGGGATTATCCTGACCATCAACTGTCAGTGACTCAAACTTGTCGCAGCGACGACATGGGCGATACTGAACCGCAGTGTTCATGATGAAGATGTCAGCTGTGTTGCCTCTGGCGGTGAACAATAGGCGCCACTCCTGCACCACCAGGCCGAGCCCGGACGCTGGCTCGGTGTTCACAGGCGCACCTTGAGGCTGTCGCCGTTGGTATCGTCGCCGTATACGATTCGGATCAATCCTGGGTGCATTTACACAACACAATCACTAAAATAATAATATAAATTTGTTCTTGTATTTCCAGATAACATCTGGAAGTACTTTTAAATAGTCTGGAATCAGAATGAGCCAAATGTCAGGGTTTATCTTGTTTCTATATGTGTTGCTGAATTAAAGGTGTCGTTGAAGCATTCGATTTGGATCAATCTTTTTATACAGTTACTACACACGGTAATAATAAAATAACTGCTTACATGTTCTTTCTTATTTCTTGTAGGACAGTGGACTATAAGCTGTTCACCTGTGTCGCAGCTGATTCGTGATCATGCATCCACGTGTGGTGTTTATTTTAGCATCTTATTGCATATTGGCATGAACAGCAAAAGCTAATAAAGGCACTGGCAGACTGTTACGTTGAAACGCGAACGAAAGTATGTCGGAAGCGTGTACGATAGATCTAATCGTTTCGATTTGCAAAGTATTCAATAATGGAGTTTATTTACCTTTGATTTGAGTTTGCATTGTTGTTAGGAGAGGCTTTGTATAACGTTGATAATTTTCGTTGGTCGATATTGTCGGAGAATACTCTGGATTTCCTTGTTTACCACCGATCGAAGGTTCGGGACGATTGTCGAAGTAAGAGAAGGTTCGGGGTATGTGTGGAGAGATGAATGACGTAAGTCAGTGATGACGATCTTTTATTCGATTGGTGGCAGTGCGTCATTTCTACGGTATTCGAAATCTTTCCGGAAAAGAGAGAGGTTATTTAATCGTGTGCCGAGTTGCTGTTGAGAGATAGTAAAGTTGTTGATAGTGATTTGGAGAGTTGCTGTGAAAGTTGTTGAGTTGAATTGAGAATTGTATGCAGTTGTTGATGTGTGCTGAATAAAAAGTGGAAAACTTCATACGTCGACTTTGTGACTTGTATGCTGCTTGAGCGGATTGCGTGAATAAACGAATCTGAGTTACACAACTATCAGGAATTCAAGCATCGGGGCTGAATCAGATACTGATAGAAAACACCAACATCAAACTGAGTGTAACATTTTGGGGGTCAAGCCGCGATTCACGCCATAGCCAAGGGTTCAACTGCTACAACAAGCGAGTCAACGTTACGAGAGGCAGTCATCGAGGGTAGCCGCCAACGAGTTGCGTCGAGAGGGGCCAACATACTGGGACTACATCCGATAGGTTCGGGTTGACTGCAAGGGCGTGTAGTCGCCGAAGAGTTGCTTCGTGAGCGAACAACAGAGCGGGACTACGTGGCTGCCGCAAGACTACGTCGAGGGACAGTCTCGGAGCTACATCGCCAGTGTTACAGAGAGCGGCGAGCGGACGTCGCGTCTACTTCAGCACAGGAGCGTGTACATCAACACCAGCGTGGTGCAGCGGCGCATACGACGAGGACAGCGGGGCCTGCGTCAGCGAAGGCGACTAGTGACAAGCATCAGCGCTACTGCAGAAAGCGTGCTGTTCTAGAACAGTCTAGAAGAGTGCAGCACAGTCAAGAACTTTCTAGAAAAGAACTTTCCAGAAAAGAACTTTCCAGAAACATCAAGATGGCTGACTTCTGGCAGAAAGGGGTTGAACTAAATCTAAAAGGCAAGCAGCTGACGGAGTACGTCAAGTCTCAGGAGAGAATACGAGAAAGAGAATTGGAAGAGAAGCGTCTAGAAAAAGAAATAGAACTAGAACAGAAGCGTCTAGAAGTAGAAGAGCAGCGTCGCCGTGAAGAAATAGAATTAGAAGAGCAGCGTCGCCGAGAAGAAAGAGAAGAGCGGCGTCTAGAAAGAGAAGAGCGGCGTCAAGAAAGAGAGATGGAAGAGAGACGATTAGAAGCTGAGCGTCAATACCAGCTAGAGTTGGCGCGTATCCAGAACAATCAGCATGCGCCACAAGTTATCAGTGACAACACGGCTCCAAAATTGCCAGCTTTCGTCGACGGGAAGGACCAGATCGACAGCTATCTGGCGAGATTCGAAAGGTTCGCCGAAAGCTCCAATTGGCAACCTCGAGACTGGGCGATTCGACTGAGTGCACTTCTGACGGGGCAAGCTCTCGAAGTTTACACCAGACTGTCGAACGATGACGCCAAAAACTACGACGTCTTGAAAGAGGCCCTGTTGCAGTGCTACAACTTTACAGAGAAGGGCTACCGTAAACGCTTCCGTGAATGCCGGCCTAAGTCAGACGAGACGCCAAAGCAGTTTGTGGAGCGCCTGTCGTCATATCTACACAAGTGGGTGGAGTTATCAGGCGAAACGAAGTCTTACGACAGTCTCCATGACCTGATCGTGAAGGAACAATTTCTCAATGCCTGTCACAAGGACCTAGCGACCCACTTAGAAGAACAAAAGCTGCAGACGCTTAAAGATGTGACTGAGGCTGCTGAAAGATATCTCATCGCTCATGGGAAAACCCTGGGGCCACCCAGCGCGACGAAACATTTTCAGAAGACTGGAAACCATGTGAACCAGATCCAGGGAAGCCAGACGAGCCAGAGACAGACAGACTCCACGCCTCCTCCCAGGGAAGGGCATTCAAGAGGCTGTTTCACCTGCAACGCTACAGACCACAGAGCGGCTAACTGTCCTCAAAACAAAAGTAGCGGACAGCGGAGCAGTACGGGCAATTCAGCGGCGGGCAACCGGCAGAGGCGGTTCTCCAATCAACGGCAAACCAGTAGATCTGACCATCAGGTGTGCGGCGGGAGCGTCATTCTTCCGAGTGAGACCAAGCGCACAGCTACTCCTGCGGACGTGCAAGAGTGCATGACTGATGGCCAACTTCTCCTTGCCAACGGAAAATCCATCCCCGTCGTCGCCAGCGCAGCCGTGACCGTCCAGAACATGCCAGTTTCCAAGGGACGCGTCGGAAATCATGAAGTGACTGTCTTAAGAGACTCTGGCTGCAGTGGGGTCATCGTCAGAGAAGACCTAATCGCTAAAGAACAGTTCACTGGCGATTCAAAATGGACACTTATGGCCGACAGCAAATGTGTGAGAGCGCCAGTTGCGAAGATTCATGTCAACACCCCTTTCTACATAGGCGAAGTCGAAGCGGTTTGCCTGAAGAAGCCGCTGTATGATTTGATGATCGGGAATATCGACGGCGCGAGACGACCCGACGACCCCGATCCAGAGTGGAGTCCTGCCTCAACTCAACACGTCGAAGTTGTGGAGGAGGATCCATTGCCGTTTCCCGATGGAGACCTTACAGAGCTGCTACGGGACAATGTGGTTACTCAGGCTCAGTCCTGCCGACCAGAGATCGTCGGTGCTGTTACTACCAGGGCCCAGGCCAAGAGAGACAAGACGTCTACGCCACTGAAGGTCGCCGACAACTCCAAAGCTGCCATCGTGGGCAGAGATAAGCTGACCCAGCTCCAGGAAGCTGACAGCACTTTAAACAAGTACAGGAACCGCCAAGACCACGTGACCAAGGGCAGTGGTACGATCTATTTTGAGGTGAAGGCCAAGATCCTGTACCGAATCTTCCAGCACCCGAGGGTCAACGGAGGGAAACCACTACGTCAAGTCTTGGTACCGTTACCCCTAAGGCGCCAGGTGATGGAAGTAGCGCATGACTCAATCATGGGAGGTCACCTGGGTATCAAGAAGACGTCGGATAGAATCCAGGCGGTGTTCTACTGGCCAGGACTTCATGCGGACGTCAGCCGTTTCTGCCGATCATGTGACATTTGCCAGAAGACCATACCTCGAGGAAGGGTCCCGAAAGTGCCTATGCAGAGGATGCCTCTGATCGACCGACCTTTCAAGAGGGTGGCCTTAGACTTAATCGGCGAAATAAGACCTCCGAGTGAAGAAGGTCATCGGTGGGTACTGACTTTAGTGGACTACGCGACTCGGTACCCAGAAGCAGTGCCTCTGAAGAAGATTGACACTGAAACGGTAGCAGAGGCACTGGTGGACATGTTCAGTAGACTTGGAGTGCCTGAAGAAATTCTGACAGACCTCGGGACGCAGTTCGTCTCTGACTGCATGAAGGAGGTCAACAGGCTGCTGAGCATCCGGCATTTGACTACGACACCCTACCATCCGATGTGCAACGGGCTTGTCGAAAAGTTCAATGCTACGTTGAAGTCCACCCTGAAGAAACTGTGCAGCGAGCAGCCCAGACAATGGCATCGTTACATCAACGCCTTACTGTTCGCCTACAGAGAAGTGCCGCAGGAGTCCACCGGCTTTTCTCCGTTCGAGCTGCTGTACGGAAGAACCATCCGAGGGCCGATGCACATCCTAAAAGAACTGTGGACGAAAGAAGTAGACACCCCAGAGGTGAAGAACAGCTACCAGTACGTGTTTGAGCTACGGGAGAAGCTGGAGCAGACTCTCGAGATAGCCAGAGAAAACCTGAAGAAGTCCCAAGACTGTGGGAAGCACTACTATGATCGTAGGGCTGTGAACAGGAAGTTTAAACCTGGCAACAAAGTGCTGGTGCTGCTACCTACTGATCACAATAAGTTGCTGATGCAGTGGAGAGGCCCGTACGAAGTGGAGACCGTGGTGGGGATCAACGACTATAAGGTGAAGGTCGGCCAGCATTCCAAGATATACCACGCCAACCTCCTTAAGCTGTACGTGGAAAGGCCATCAGAGACTGTGCACGCAGCAACAGCAGCTGTGACCGACGACAGCTTTGACAGCGAAGAACTGTTGGAACTGGGAGACTTCCACAGCAAAGAAGGCATCAATGATGTTAAGCTAGGACCAAGCTTGACGGAAGGTCAAAAGTTAGAGCTCAAGGACCTTATGGGCGAGTTTACCCATAGCTTCAATGATGTCCCAGGCTCTACGACTTTGGTCGAACATGAAGTCCACACCCAGACCTGGAAGGAGCATCTGCAGACCTTAAGGGAGCCGTTCCACCGTCCCGCAGAAGCCAACCTGACCGTGACACCCGGCAAATGCATCATGGGAGCTGACAACGTCGACTGCGTCGGACATCCGATGGAAAAAGGAGACAACGGAGGACGCACTGATTCCGGGGAAGCCCACGTGATCATCGTCTTTGACCCTGGGCCGATGACGACCGCAACTGACGGGGGCGTCGTTTCCTTGCGGTTGAAAGAACATTGACTGTGTGGAGAACATTGGCAATATCTAAACAGACTTGCAGATGAGAAACATTGACCTTGTGTGAATGAACTGTGAACATTGACAGTATCCAGAAAGACTTGCGGATGAAAAACATGGACTCTGTGTATATAAATTGAGAACATTGACAGTAAATGAGACAGTTTGAAGTAAGTTTTAATTCTGTACATTGTTTGTGCATTACGTTTCAACGTTGTTGAAAGAAATTGGGTAAATTTCTTCTTGAGTGGGGGGTTATGTTACGTTGAAACGCGAACGAAAGTATGTCAGAAGCGTGTACGATAGATCTAATCGTTTCGATTTGCAAAGTATTCAATAATGGAGTTTATTTACCTTTGATTTGAGTTTGCATTGTTGTTAGGAGAGGCTTTGTATAACGTTGATAATTTTCGTTGGTCGATATTGTCGGAGAATACTCTGGATTTCCTTGTTTACCACCGATCGAAGGTTCGGGACGATTGTCGAAGTAAGAGAAGGTTCGGGGTATGTGTGGAGAGATGAATGACGTAAGTCAGTGATGACGATCTTTTATTCGATTGGTGGCAGTGCGTCATTTCTACGGTATTCGAAATCTTTCCGGAAAAGAGAGAGGTTATTTAATCGTGTGCCGAGTTGCTGTTGAGAGATAGTAAAGTTGTTGATAGTGATTTGGAGAGTTGCTGTGAAAGTTGTTGAGTTGAATTGAGAATTGTATGCAGTTGTTGATGTGTGCTGAATAAAAAGTGGAAAACTTCATACGTCGACTTTGTGACTTGTATGCTGCTTGAGCGGGTTGCGTGAATAAACGAATCTGAGTTACACAACTATCAGGAATTCAAGCATCGGGGCTGAATCAGATACTGATAGAAAACACCAACATCAAACTGAGTGTAACACAGACGTTAGCCAATGAGTGCAGACTGAAATAAGTGCTTACGCCTTTCTTGTACTTCTTGGGTGTATCGATATCAATAACTCAAGCTGATATATTACGGTAATCACTTCCACGGAACTCACAGATTGTATGGATAAATTTACTCAAAACAATGACTGTAATGATTGTCAAAGGGTAAAGAATTGTTGCTTACAAGACTACCAATCTTCTCTTGACTCTCACACTTTCTACCAGAAATACTCAACATTCAATTACTGTCATTCACTTCAGCCCCATGTACATGTACAGCACAATCAGATCCTGTGCTTTTATTAAAATAAAAATTAAAAAAAGTTTGCTAAACTTGGAATAGGAAGGTGGTCATGACGTTGCGTCATTTTCTGCAGTACGATAGTGCATCTAATGTTAAACCTATTACTGTTTGGTCCTTCTTGTACTGATGCACACGAAACTGTTTGGTCCTTCTTGTACTGATGCACACGAAACTCAACATCACTTTTCGCTTGTGTGTCCCACATACGCTGATCTTCGTGTTCAGTAAATTCTTATAAAATGTTATAGACAGCCAGTTTGTTTAAAACGGCGCTGTTATTTGTTTCCAGTAATGAAAAACAGATAATAAATTTTGAGTTTTTCATTTACAAATGGTTTGCTGTCAGAAACGACCTACTGGTTCAAAATTATTCATTCGTTCTTTACATATTGTTACTTTGTTTCAGGTTTACTTATCTATTATTTATGAGTATACTTGTATTGTATTTATATGTTCCTTTTTTGTTACGATGGTTTATACGTATAGAAATGTCCTTTTGATTTTTTTTGTTTTCTGTTGTTCACTCCTGTTGACGGGGTCTATCCTATCCTATCCTATCCCGCAACTGTAAAGTCATTGGGGCACAACAAATGATCGTTTAACGAGCGTACACTATCTCTCTCTGTCCTCAGCAACCATAATGGCTTCGCTCAGTGTCAAGCCAGTCCATTCTCGAATGTTGTCCTACCACCTCTTTTTCTATCTCCCTTTTCTTCTGCCTCCAGGATGGTCTTTGCAAGGTCTGATGATCTGGTGACGTGGCCATACCATCGGAGTTTCAGTTTCTTCACCATTGTGAGCTTGTCATCATACTGTCCAATGGATTGTGCGATGGCTTGTCGGACTTCGTTGTTGGTGATGTGCTGGGGGTAGGAAATGCCCAGAAGTCTCCTGAAGCACCTCATTTCCATTCTTTGCATTCTTCGTTGTAGGTCTGCTGTGATGTTCCGCAAACGTATAGGAAGATGGAGATGGCAAGGGAGCGCAGCAGCCTTAACTTTGAGTGTATACTGATGGTCCTTTCTTTTTAAATGGGCTTCAACCTTGTCAGGGCAGCAGTTGTTTGTGCGATCCTGGAGATGATTGCCTGTCGGGACCAATTGTCTGATACAATGGCTCCTAAATATTTGAACCTATGCACTGTGTTGTCCGTGTTGATGCCACTGATGTTGTGGGTCATCATTTTGATCTTCTCTGCACTCATTTCCATTCCAAAGGCTCTGGAGGTGCCCCCTATGCTGACTGTGCCTTCGTGATCTGCGAGGGCATCTGACATGATGCGCTCTAGGAAGATGTTGAAGAGTATTGGAGAGAGTAGGCATCCTTGACGCAGACCGATTGTTGTTCTGAACCAGTTTCCGATGGCGCTTTTGTGGAGCACTGCACACTGGTAGCCTTGTCATACATGCTTTTGATGACTTCAATAATGGTAGGGCTGATGTTGTACACTCTTATGGTTGCCCACAGAGCTGCATGCCAGACTCGATCAAACGCCTTTTAGACGTCTACGAACACATGATATAGATGTTGGTGCTGTAGGTATTTCTCGCAGATTATTCTGAGGTTGAAAATCTGTTCAGTGGTACTTCGCCCTGCACGGGATCCTGCTTGTTCTTCAGCTAGGATTTGTTCAGCTTGGGGTTTCAATCTGTTGAGTATTATTTTCAGGAGGACCTTGTTGGGATGGCTGATGAGGCTGATGGTAATTTTCACACTCCTGAAGGTTACTTTTTTTAGGAAGAGTGATGACAAGCGATTGGGTCCATGGTGTAGGCCACTCCCCACTCTGCCAGACCTTGTTACAGGTAATGGTGAGGGCGTCAATCATCGCTTCTCCTCCTGCTTGAAGCAATTATGCGGGTTAGTTAGTTATTCATTACTTACAGGGTCCAGCGGACTGCAAAGAGCCAAATCAGGACCACAAAATCAGGACCCCAACTCGCCCCTGATCCGTATAAAAGATCTGCTGAAACAACCCTAGTTGTAACACTGAAGGCACTCCACCAGCAGGTCACTTTACAACAAAGACATCCCACGCTGGGGCGCTGAGTCTATACTCTCTTTTATCAAACCCCCGTTTACAAAAACAAAAAAGAATATAAACATCAATATAAAATATCAACAAAACACAAACATATAAAATGCCTACATTGCTAAATAGTAATATCATAGGAAGCCCTAGAGACCATTTGGCAGAAAGCGTCCAATATTCCCAAGCTGACCCAACATACCTCATACACAAATTACGAGTTTTGAAAGAGTTTTCAATAAAAACGATAGGTGACTGGTCTATCGAAGAAGATAGTATATGATAGATGAGATGTATAGAACACGAGTAGGAATTAGAAAAACCAAGGAGAAAGACAGTGACAGTGGGAACTTAAAGCACTAAATTTCCAGAAAGTGGGGATACTATTTATACCGAAACCCCAGGCACCCGAATGTTGTTCACTCCCGCTGACTTCCCTTTCTTCAGCGATTGCACTGCTGCCTCAACTTCTTCTCGGAGAATTGGGAGGATTTCTTCTTCTTCTCTGTTATGGGGACACGCTAGAACTGATGGGTCTCCATTTGGTATCTGGTTGACGGGGTCTATGAGCTATCAGTGTTATTTTAAAAAATCCGACTCTCAAGAAATTTTAATGATTGTATTTGTATATTCCAGAATATACGACAATGGGTAAACTTATAACCCTTACCAAGAATTGTCGTTTACCACGATTTCTTGAGGTCTCTCAATTTCATCGTCCTGGAAAATAAGATACAGAATGTAACAGATTCGTACAGTTGTACTGACGGCTTGCCGCTGTGCGAATTCTCACTCCAGGCTCTCTGTTATGTAAGAGTCAAAATGCGCGCGTTAAGTTGGGGTGCAACGACGCGCTCAGGTCAATCCTTTACCTGGTTAGTTTCATACTCTCCTCTCCTCCCCCCCCAAAAAAAAAGCATCGTACCAAACACTTCTAGTACCTTCTACAAGAAAACCTCCTGAGCCCCCTTACCCTACTAATTCTTCATTAACCAACGTATATCATTTATGTTGGTTGGTTGTTTTCTAAAACGTCCACTTCTTGGAGATGAAAAGACGCACGCACGCAACCACCACATAATCGCACCACATACATTCAACCGCGCCATTGTAGAATAACAGATTTGGCTAATCTAACGCTTAGCATTACAAAGCTTATGTTACCAATGGATTTGAAGCTAAAATGGACGGATATGACTGCATTGAAGTAATACATGTTTAAGAGAAATAGATTCACCACATATGCATATAATTTCTTGAAAGAGATAATAAAGTTGTCTTATTTTATCTTATGCAATTAATATTTTCACACTATTTGGTTTTAATTGAGTTTAGTATTATTCTATCTGTGCCATGATTAAACCTGATCTAGCAATTCCACAAGGTTTACACATAATTCAGATTGAGTTAATCTCTTTTACAAATTTATTTTCTATAGTGTTTTTAATTGTTTAAAAAGACCACGGATTCAATATTGTTTGAGAGCTAATAGTCATTATAAATCAAACTATTTCTCGTTATAAATTTGCAACCAGCCTTTTCCCTTCTCATGGAGGTCCATGTACAGCCATACCTTGTAGTTTCGGTTCACCATCAGTGAAAGGTAGGACCACGGCAGGTACATTTCTGGTGACGAGTACCTGAAAATGAAACCATCTACTAAAACACTAAATAACGACAGCGAAGTGTGCGCTTGTATCACAATTGTAAGCTATAGTTGACATCAATAACTAAAGAAAAAAAAAATTTTCATCATCATCATCATTACCATCACCACCCATATCATTCAAATCAACTTACACTAGGACGTTGCTACGGGCGATCAGCATGTGTCCAGCATCGGTGATGAAACAGGCGTCGTCGATGATCTCTTCAAATAGCATCTCCCTCATCAGGATGTTCTCGTTGTTCCAAATCTACTAATAAGAAACAAAAGAAAGAAATAAGAGAGAGAGAGAGAGAGAGAGAGAGAGAGAGAGAGAGAGAGAGAGAGAGAGAGAGAGAGAGAGAGAGAGAGAGAGAGAGAGAGAGAGAGAGAGAGAGAGAGAGAGAGAGAGAGAGAGAGAGAGAGAGAGAGAGAGAGAGAGAGAGAGAGAGAGAGAGAGAGAGAGAGAGAGAGATCACGCGCTTTTTCATCGATCGAATTCAAAGCGCGGCGATCTGAAGAGATCGCAATTACAGAAGTAGGAAGAGAAAAATTATTTATATTTTGGATAGGTTTGATTGACTGCATCCAGTACCATTATTGAAGGGTGGGAGGAAACCGGAGTACCCGGAGAAAACCCTCGGTGTCCTGGAATGTCTCGTACCTAAGTCAACAAGTTCGTCCCAGGCGGGGCACAAACCCGCCACCAGGTAGCTTATTCCATAATCATGTTCAATTCCAAATTGGAAACTGCAATACGTAGCACATATTATATCCACATTTATTTTATTGACCAAGCTCTTGGCAGCTAGGCCCACGCTTCAAGTTTTGAAAAAAAGGAATAAAAAGAGTCCCTTTCTTTTAGAACTCAACTGAATTAAACGGCGACATTTGTGTTGAAATTCGAAAGCCAAAATTAAATTAGATACAGCTTGTTAATTGGAGTGTGGAAAGGCGGCTTAAAAAAAAACCATTATCATAATAACTTCATAGGTTGTAAATACGGGCAAATAATTTAAACTACGTAAGTGTATATCAACCTTGATGGTTTTGTCCTTGCTACCAGTGATGAAAATCCTCAGCACAGGGCACTTATCCAAGGCTGTAATCTAAGAGAAAAAAAACAAACAAACGAAATGTCATCATCGCTGCACGCACGCACACACCCTCGCTTGCGCGCACACTGACACACACACACGCGTGCACTCACACACACACACACACACACACACACAAAACGCGCGCCCGCCAGGAAACCATTTCATAGTGATGTTCTGCCTTACGACTTGCCTACGGACGACAAGCAACTTGGTTACAGACGACGAACTCCGTCTTTGTATCAATACAATACACACTATACATGGTTAGAGTGGCCTTAGGAAGCAACGTCGGGATCGATTTGTTCTTGGATGGGTGACCATGCTCGGAAGACAACCATCGAACGTCAAAAAAAAAAAGAAGAAGACAAAAAAAAAGACAGCAGCAGACAACACACTCCAGTCCATCCAGCTGTGAATCGATTCGGTACCTGGCTCTCTGTAGAACCGGGGAGGTAAAGCAGCGAGGGAGAGGAGATGGACAACGCCTTTATTAAGCTGGCTCAGAGAAAAGAGATATCTAAAAAAGCGCCTCTCTCCCCAAAGACCAAAATGTTACGGGAACTCCTTTACCACCTTTTCATACCCAAGACTCGCAGGTGCATGTCTATTGTCAAAATGCAGCAGACCCGCGTCCACCCAAAACAGCTTGTTGGCAGCTTTATGAACGGGGCTTAAAGGAAGGATCGATATGAGACTTAGGTCAACAGTTCTATTATTAAGCTTATACATAAGATAGAGCTATTTGTTCATAAACCCGTTCACAAAACTTGAATCCGCGCAAATACGAGTCTGCACATTTCATTAGGGCGCGTCCACATGACGAGCTGCGCTTTGAGCTAGCGGTGGCGTAGCGTTGGACGAGCTTTGAGCTTTGAGCGGTGGGTGGCCACACCAAAAGCGTCAAAAAGCTAGCAACTCGCTAGCTGCAGAGCTGGCTGTAAGCTCGGTGACAGCTGGGGTGGCCACATGACAAGCTGTTACAGCTAGCTGCCTGCGAGCGTGATGCTAGCTGTCGTTCAGAAGTTTATTATCTGTGGTTTTGCAAGGCGTCGCAGACCCGCAACTAAAATTTATTTCTGTTGAAGTTGGAGCCTACGGGAAAGAGAGTGATGGAATATTTTCCAGGTTTCAGATGAAACTCTGCCTTGAAGGGAATACAGTAAATATGTCCCACTACCAAATTCCAACATTCACCTTTCCTATTTTTTGGGTAGGTAACCCAGGCTATCGCAAAAGCCATACCTAATAACACGCATCAACACAGTCAATATCATCTTCAATTATCGCCATTCTATGGCAAGCCGTTGTGTAGAATGCGGGTTTGTAGTGCTTGCTGGAAAATGGTAAGTGCTGAAAACAGCAATCTGCACAAAGTGACCACTGCTGACAACATTGTGCTAGCACTGTTGCCTTGCACAATGCAGTCATCCATCATGAGGTCGTTGATATAAAAAAGGACACGGAGATCTGGGATGATACTCAAGTCCGTGGTTGAACAGGACAGACGGATGGATAGGGTGTTACTCAGGTCGTACTGGACAATACTTAGCAAGGGTGAGAGAATAGCTGGTTGAGTATTTTGTCAGGGTAGGTGCAGTGAACTGGCAGGAAAACTACAGTTAATATAACTTTGCTGAACTAACTGACGGCAGTGATAATGAAGGATGAGACTCGTGACTTTAGTTTTCCCACAATGTTCATATACGTCACAAAGCTTGTGATTTTAAATCTAAAGTTGGTCACTTTTAAGATCAACATGGAATGTACTATTAAAAAAATAAAACAAAGAATGCAGATTTAAAAAAGATGGACCTGCAATCATGCACTCCACCCAAATGTTGGTCATTTACTGTTCAGCCTTCCCCTTTTCTCTCTCTTGTTTTCCCCCCACCCCCCACCCCTACAAAGCTACAAAGAAATAAACCCAAGTTAAAACTTTAACTATATATTTTTGTAAACTTTTATTGGCTGGCATCAAACACACAATACCTACATCATAAGTGTTCATTGATAATTTACCATCATAGCCCTTTTATTTATTTTTTATGTATAAAATCCAGATCTAAATCTAGGTTGAATTTGGGACTATAAGCACGGTTCTAAATCTGAGTGAAAACATCAAATGTGAATTCGCTTAATAGATCTAGATCTGTATTTTATTTGCAACAAATTGTGTTAAAACATAATAAAAGAGAAAAAAGCACTTACTGGGTAATTATTTTTCAATGGCGACTGCACAAATGATAAAGCTGCAATTTTGTCAATTAGGCCTATACTATACGAAAAGAGCAATTGGTCATTTTATTATAAAATTTATAACCATCTTCACTCAATCACTAACGTGAGTGCCTTGCCATTTTAGGCACCTCCTGAAACAGCTTTGCTCAAACCTCCCTGTTCGAAAATCTTTTTGTTTTTTTCTGCCACAATCTCTTATTTTGTAGTTCTCTGATTCCGTAAGCGAAGGGTGGTAAGAAGACTGATTCAAGGCCAAGGACACAAAACCAATCAAGGTCAAGGACCCAAAACCACCGCTTGAGCTTCGAGCGTCGATAAATGCCCAGAACATTACCGCTGCTCGAAGCTAGCAATAGCCGCGCGGCTACCGCTCGTGGTGTGGACGCTTCTACAGTAATTCTAGTTAGACTTTTCGCAGCGCAGCTGAAGCGCAGCTCAAAGCTTCGCTCGAAGCTTGTCATGTGGACGCGCCCTTAAGCTTGTACATAAGATAGAGCTATTTGTTCATAAACCCGTTAACAAAACTTGAATCCGCGCAAATACGAGTCTGCACATTTCATCCACAATACAAATCAGATCTCAAGTAGATCTTAACAAGGTTGCTGTTAATTAAAGAACGGACATGAGAACAATACTAACACTGCAAGGTTATGATAACAGAAAATCAATAGGAGGTAGTTCTTCAGAAGGTCCAAACAAGATTGCTTATTGGAACCACATAGAGATCCTCAATTCACATCTTAGCGAGGCGCTCTTTTGCAACAGTGTTCACTCCTGGGAACTCCGCCTTTTAAGGAAAACAGTTTTAAAGTAGCCGACTTTGAAGGCATTAAACACTTCTAACAAATTTGCCATTGATAGTGAAAGTCTGCAGTCATCAGAAACACGAATTTAAGCCTACATCTCCTATTGCAGTTTTACAATTAACAATGCAAAGAAAATCAACATCACCAATAGAGTCTTTTAGCACAACAATCTTGCGCAAGTTTCTGTGTATAGAGTAGCCGCTTGGCAAAGCAGGCCCGAAAATGTGTTTTTCTATAGTTTTTGTTTGTTTGTTTGTTTTCTTTTCTTTTGTTGAGCGACCACAAAACGTTCTAAGGGAGCGAACAGTTAAACTTTAAAAGTAACAAAAGCGAGGCAAGGTGATTCGCTCACGAAGCACCCTGCAGGGTTGGGCCTCGTGCAAGGGTCAACTTACCGTGTCTGTATGGTCGTACTGTGATCTGTGAGAGAGGCGTCGTACTGGGTACTCAGATTCTGCGTACATAGGGTAACTTACTCCAAAACATTTCTTCACACCGATCTTCGGCTCCAGGTGTCCAAGGTCACCAATATTGAACATCAGCAGGGTCCTCGTAAAAATAAGCAATGCTATGATTGCGTTTGGGTCATCATTAGTAGAATCGTTGACGTTGTAATCGTTGCAGTCATCAATTTCGTCATTGTAATCCTCCTCTTCCATCTAATCCTCTTCCTCCTTCTCCTCCTCATCACCATTCTCCTCCTCCTCACCACCACCATCATCATCATCATCATCATCATCATCATCATCATCATCATCATCATCATCATCATCATACAACCTGAACCTTCTCTCATGCATTATACATTCTTATGCAGTAGGCCTACATGCTACAAAATATAGCTGGGTAACTTTCATTAATATTGAAACATCTGAACAGCTTTGACAACTGTGTGCTGCAACAACTGAACGAGAATCAACTTTACAATGCGTTACTGAAGGTGACTGCTAACGTATCATCTACGGCCGACATCTTGGTGGGTGCATTCTGTAGGTCGTGCAAATTGATCTGAAACACAGCAGTCAGTCCAATGAGCAGTAAATAATTGTTTATTTATGTTTGGCACTGTATGGTTTTTTAAATAGTTTTAGTAAAATGTTAATCTGTTTATAAAAGAAATTCTGACGTAGGACATTTGAGTAGTTAGTTAGTTAGTTATATAGATTAACGTCCCCGGACACATAAGCGTATAAGGGACGCATTTTTATTACTGTCATATTACTTCTTTTCCCTATGTCATTATGTGGTATTTTTTACTTTGAGCTATTTTTATAGTTGCTTCATTATTTATTCTGAAAGCTGATGTCCTGTGTGTGTGTGTGTGTGTGTGTGTGTGTGTGTGTGTGTGTGTGTAGGTGTGTGTGTGTGTGTGTGTGTGTGTGTTTGCGTGTAGGTGTGTTTGTGTGTGCGTAGGCGCGCGCGCGTATGTTTTCCTCTTTAACCTTTTTATACTTAGATGTGATGTCTGCTATTATTTCTTACGTTGTTTAACGTGTTTTATCTCATAATGTTGTACCGTATTGTTAAAATGTGTATCCATGTTAGATGTGATGTCTGCTATTATTTCTTACGTTGTTTAACGTGTTTTATCTCATACTGTTGTACCGTATTGTTAAAATGTGTATCCATGTTAGATGTGATGTCTGCTATTATTTCTTACGTTGTTTAACGTGTTTTATCTCATAATGTTGTACCGTATTGTTAAAATGTGTATCCATGTTAGATGTGATGTCTGCTATATTTTTTTTTTCGTTGTTTAACGTGTTTTATCTCATAATGTTGTACCGTATTGTTAAAATGTGTATCCATGTTAGATGCGATGTCTGCTATTATTTCTTACGTTGTTTAACGTGTTTTATCTCATAATGTTGTACCGTATTGTTAAAATGTGTATCCATGTTAGATGTGATGTCTGATATTATTTCTTACGTTGTTTAACGTGTTTTATCTCATAATGTTGTACCGTATTGTTAAAATATGTATCCATGTTAGATGTGATGTTTGTATTATTTCTTACGATGTTTAACTGTTGTATCTTATTATGTTTGACCGCATTGTTTATATTTTTATCTTTGCCAGCGTATGTGTATGTATACGTGCGGGCGCTTAGAGCAAACTTTAAACTTGGTTTTGACGATATATATAAAAAAATAATTATTATTATTATCATTATAATTTATTTATTTATTATTTTTTTTATTTATTTATTTATCAATCTATCTATTTTTGGTTGTTGTTTGCCAGACATTTACTCGTGCTCGTACGCATTATGTACTCACAACATTTCTACCACAAACACATGCGCATATATCTATCGATACTACGTAACTTTTACTGACCACAATCATAAGTCTTAAGCGGAGACTTAAGCCCGTCTCCCGAACTTCCACTTCCAGCCTCCAGGCCTTAATGCAATTGTCCGTGCCTCCAGATAAGACGACCCTGCCCGTGCCAAACGCTGCCTCGTTGTTAGGCATCACTTCGGTCAGAGCCTCCATGCATACCACCGCTCCATTGTGGGCCTGAACATAATGAGGGCTTCTTCTTCTTGACGATGATGATGATGATGATGACGATGACGATGACGATGATGATGATGATGATGATGATGATGATGATGATGATGATGATGATGATGATGATGATGATAATGATGATGATGGCAATATGCACATCATCAGGCATCTATACTAAATCTTATAATATCATGCTTAGGGTGCGTAGATCTACTTCTTATTCTTGGTCATTTATCACAGCCATTAAACAGTATGGTTTCGCCAACACCGTGAAGGATTACAGAACGCATAGCCTACCAGAGTAAATGCGCTATGGTATATGAGTAGATTAACCGGAATAGATGATTGGGTTGTCGGGTGCAGGCATGCCTACCCTCAATTTGAAGTTTCAGTATTAGCTTTTCCAAATTTCAGTATTACTATTACGATTTCCGTATTTACTTTCACTACCTACTGTTTTTGCACTCATCCTTTTTGATATTATGCGAAGAATCCAGTGATAGATTGATTTGCTGCCACAATCTTCTTTTTCTTCTCCAAAGCTTCGTAATTCTTGATATGCTGTGGGCCTTCCGCGTTGTTGTTTGTAGATTATAGTCACACGACACTTTCGCATATAGGTGACTACTGGACCGAGTTATACTGACACCAGCGGGCCAGTTGTTGGTAAAGGGGAAAATAATATGATCACACGTTGACCAATCCGGGATTCGAACCAGCGACCTTTCGGTTACTAGCAAGACGCTCTTACCAACTGAGCTACCCGGCCCCCACCCCTTCCGCGTGCCGCTTGATGTCGTTCATATCACCGGTCGAGATGCCAAAATGGTTGGCACAATCGTACTTTTGAGTCAGTGCTGCCGCGAATAACGAAAGGACACTTTTCCCAATACGAGGCAAGATATGCCTGCCCCTTGCGCGTTTTCTTTGAAGATTCGGATTCACAATCACTGTACTAAGCCATTCGTTTGGACGCCATGTTTTGAAATCTGTCTCACGATCACCGATCTTCACTGCGACTGCGCAAAAACTGGTTCGGCAAACTTCGATGCCTCTACCGGAAACTTCGATACCATGTGTCACTACTGCGACTACCCATTGCGCATTAAAACGGGTTCGGCTGTCTTCAGAAAAAGGTCACGCGTGCATTACCACAAGCCAACGAGTTCGATTTTTTTGCCCCAATGTTGTTTTTATGTATTTCCGGACCGTGAATCAAGTATCCGTATTTTCCGTAGCGCTTGCCGAGTTTTTCAAATTTCCTGAAAAAATACCGAAATTCCGTACGGGTAGGCATGCCTGCGGGTGTAGCCTATTTATTTCCTTCGTTCATTGGTACGGGCTATAAAACAAACGTTCCGGACTTTGACTCACCTGTACGTTGGTCGGCAATCTGAAGGTCTCTGTACTGAGCAGTTCAATCTGACCGTTCTGCATTCCTACCAGTACCAGCACGCTCTCAATACTGGTTGACTTTGTCCCCACACTCTGCGTACAAATATTTTCTTAGCGGATTTATTTCCAACCTATCCTATCCTATCCTATCCTATCCTATCCTATCCTATCCTGTAACTCAAAGGTCGTTAGGGCACCACAGATGATCGTTTAAGCAGCGTACTCTATCTTTCTCTGTCCTCAGCAACCCTCATGGCTTTGTTCAGTGTCAAACCAGTCCATTCTCGAGTGTAGTCCTCACACCTCTTTTTATGTTTCCCTCTTCTTCTACATCCTTGCACCGTGCCTTGCAGGATGGTCTTTGCAAGGCCTGATGCTCTGGTGACATGGCCATACCATCGGAGTTTCAGTTTCTTCACCACTGTGAGCCTGTCATCATGTTGTCCAATGGTTTGTGTGATGGTCTGTCGGACTTCGTTGTTGGCGATGTGCTGGGTTTAAGAAATGCCAAGAAGTCTTCTGTAGCACCTCATCTCCATGCTTTGTATTCTTCGTTTTAGATCTGCTGTGAGGTTCCATGTTTCGCAGGCGTATAGGAAGATGGAGATCTAGATGACAAGGGAGCGCAGCAGCCTTACTTTGGAGTGTAGACTGATGGTCTGTCTTTCCAAATGGGCTTCAACCTTGTCAGGGCAGCAGATTTTTATGTGATCCTAGAGAAGACTTCTTGTCGAGACCCATTGTCTGATACAATAGCTCCTAAATATTTGAATCTATGCACGGCGTTGAGGGATTGGCCTTGGTCTTTGATGTCCATTTTGATGCCTTTGGTGTTGTTGGTCATAATTTTGGTCTTCACAGCACTTATTTCCATTCCATAGGCTCTGGTGGTGGTGTCAAGCCTCTGTACAAGCTGTTCAAGTTTTTGTTTCTCTCCAGTCAATCCATCAATGTCATCCGCAAAACGGAGGTTGGAGATCGCTCTACCCCCTTTGCGGACTGTGCCTTTGTGATCTGCAAGGGCATCTGGCATGATGCGCTCTAGGAAGATGTTAAAGAGTGTTGGAGAGAGTTGGCATCATTGACGCACACCCATTGTTGTTCTGGACCCGTTCCCGATGGCGCTGTTGTGGAGGACTGCACTGGTAGCCTTATCATAAAGGCTAGGGCTGATGTTGTACACTCTCATGGTTGCCCACAGAGCTGCATGCCAGACTCGGTCAAACGCTTTCTTGAAGTCTACAAACACATGATATAAATGTTGTTGATGCTGTAGGAATTTCTCGCAGATTATTGTGAGGTTGAAAATCTGTTCAGAGGTACTTCGACCTGCCCTGAATCCTGCTTATTCTTCAGCTATGATTTGTTCAGCTTGGGGTTTCAACTGTATTATTATTAGAAATTCGCCTATTGAGTATTTATTTTTAAATAAGAAAAGCGAAAAGCACGACTGAATAACTTCCTAAGACTATACTTTAGTGGACATGTGAATGACCACCCACAGCCTTTGAAGATCAAACCATCGTACTGCCTTGCTTCAAGACACCAGCTATCGTCTTTAGAGAAGCAATAAGTATGACAGAAATACGCTTTGACTAAGAAGGCGACCCGAGTGAAGCGCGCGTGGGCAGCGAAGAATATTTTTGTATTTATAAAATATAATCTAGCCTAATATATCACTCCTTTTTATATGAATAAAAATTAATCAATAAACAGACTTCAGAACTAAATATTTACGTATCTTAACTAACATTGCCTGGCAGAGATACAGAACTTTAGAGTTATAACTAGTTTGCATATAAATGACTGTAATTCCTCAAAAGCGATGTCTCTGAGTGCTTCCTTTTCAATCATCATACTAGGCGTAACACGTAGCACCACATTCTGGCAGGAAACCACAGTATGCAAACAAGTGAGAAGAAAACAACCCAATACAGTACTTACGAAAACAAGTTTAAAAAAAAAGAATCTGTAGGCTTACCACTAAAATATCGACGATGCAGAGCACTTTGTCATCATCACCTTCTGGCAAAATTTGTTCCAGTGCCCGAACTGGGTTCTTGCCGCAGTTTAGGCTCATCACTGTCCAAAAAAAGATGCACACTCAATATCATCAACGACTAAGCTATAATTAAGCCTATGTTATATTGAAGTACGCAAACACGAACAAAACTTTAAATTCGCCGATCATTGCAGTCCAAACTGTCTCATATTCTTTGCAATATTAGCTTAAAAAAGACAAATGTAGCATGTTTTCAGCAGCTGATACTTAACCAGGTTGATGTAAAACAAAATCGATTTACAGAATGTATAATGCACCATTATTCACCTAAAGAGTCAAAATGCCTTCTTTGTATTAGTTAGCTGTTAAATAAAATTACTCAAGATGAACTTAGACATTACCTCCACCATTGTCCATAACAAAGTGCAGTCTCTGAGCTAAGACATCGTAGGAATAGTGTTGTGGATTCTGGATAAATAAATACATGGTCTATGATAATAATAGTACAAAATGTCAATTATATATCTATTTCTGTGCAAATACATCAATCATCATCATCATCATCATCATCATCATCATCATCATCATCATCATCTCCTTCTTCTTCTTTCTCATCATCACGTGGTTGTGTATGGCTATGGATTAAATGTTAGATACATGACTTTGTTTTTTTTACTTTGCTAAATCATAATGTGATACATTCCACATTCATGTAGTGTATTAGTGCTTCTCTTTTATTTGCCATTCATCAAGCTTGTGCCATGAACCAGTCTGTGAATAAGAAATAAATCATGAACACGTCAATTAATCGCTCAATCGGCCAACTGATCAAATAACTCAATCAATAAATCAATCATTTGTTAAATCAAGTCAGTACTTACCCTGCAACCTATGAAGGGGAACATAAATTTCACCGTCTCACTGGAAACTGGATTTTTCAAATAGGCTCCACCATCCTGGAAAAACAAGGTAAAGCAGTAAGAAATCCCACGCCAAAACAGCAGTTCATAATAAAGTACAGAGTATTTACTTCGAAACAGAGAGGACTGAGGACGGATTGGCTTGACTTCTACACATTACACATGTAAACACATAGCCAAAAGCAATTTAAAATTAACCGCACGTTTTATAATTATATTGTTACAAAATAACTCTACTGAAGATTTTCACGAATCTGTTATTTCATAAAGAAAGAAAAACAATAAGACACATTGATAAGAGCTACAGATGTTCGATGTATACATGTTTTTTTTTTTAAATCCAAGAACTTTACCAACTTAACTCAAAGCGTGGTGTACAATGAATCTTATAACTACCAGAGCAAAGCCCATATGACTCACATGCTCCTTATAGAACATTTAACATGAAAATGAGTGCCCAGAAAGAAAAATAAAATAAAACGGTGGTAAAGTAAAACCAACTTTTATCTTTCTATGCTCTTGATCTGACCTTCAGATGACCTTGACCTCCGGCTCCAAATACACTCATGTACTATCAAATAAACTACAGCAAAAGTTGTATTATGCCCCCCCCCCCCCCTCCCCCAAAAAACAAACAAACAAACAAACATCCGTGACTTTGGGATGACCTTGATCTTCAGTGACCTTGACATTCAGTGGCCTTGGCATTGGCATGACCTTGACATTGACGTGACCTCTCATGCACGGTTGATCAAATAACCCAATGTTGTTGCATACTTTGGGTTAAATAATCAGCCATTCCACTGTACCATGACCAATTTTCTTATGTTTTTGCAAGGCCTAAGATGACCTTGACCTTCAAAATCAACGCAAAAACGGAACATATATATATATATATATATATATATATATATATATATATATATATATATATATATATATATATAAATCTATCTTCTCTAAATACAATTTTGGACTTTATATCTCTCATAGTTTAGGGTCAAGGTCAGTTCAAAGTACCTATACTAACCGACCTTGGACTCTTGGAGTGAGGTTGACCAAATGTGTATAGTATGTTTGTCTCATTCATACCTATCATGCATCAAAGAATCATAAGTTCAATATTAATAACCTAGAATAAAAGTGAAATTTTGTGAAAAATTGCAATTTAGGACTAACATTTTTTTAACCTGTGATCTTGACCTTGATGATGGTCATGAACCCATTGATCATTAGTTAGGTAATAATAATAATAATAATAATAATAATAATAATAATAATAATAATAATAATAATAATAATAATAATAATAATAATAAATAATAATAATAATAATAAATAATAATAATAATAATAGTTACACTCAATGTTGGTGTTTTTCTCTATCAGTAGTTGATTCAGCCCCGATGCTTGAAATCCTGATAGGTGTAACTCAGATTCGTTTATCCACGCAACCCGTTCAATCATCAACAAGGCAGGAGTCGTCGTATGAAGTTTTCCACTTTTATTCAGCACACATCAACAACTGCATACAATCGCTCAATCGCTTTTTCCACTCCACAATTCTGAACTATAAACTTTCCACTTTTTACAACTTTCTCAACTCTAATATATATAGTCTCTCTACACTCCAGAAAGGGCTAGAATACCCCCAACGTGATACACCACAACCAATCAGAACAAGCTTTGTCATCACTGTCTCACGTCATACAACCTTATTTGGGATGGAGGCTTCTATAGGTACCACTAGAATTATCCATACGCTTCGATCGATAGTAAACAACCAGCTCTAGAAAATTCTCAAATAATATCGACCAACTAAAATTACCAACGTTATACAAAGCTTCTTCTAACAACAACGCAAAATCAAACCAAAGATAAATACACTCTATTACTGCATGCTTAGCAAAATTAAACGATCTGATCTATCGCGCGCGTCACACACGCAAGCCTACTACCGTGCGTGTTTCATACGTAAGCCTACCATCGCACGCGTCTCCAAAGTAACAATAATAATAATTTTTTAAAGCGAAAACCAAAACCAAAAGCTTCTCTAGGCGCTCATCAGGTTGAAAACCCAAGCTGAACAAATCATAGCTGAAGAACAAGCAGGATTCAGAGCATGGCGAAGTGCCACTTCACAGATTTTTAACCTCAGAATAGTCTGCGAGAAATACCTACAGTACAAACAACATCTATATATCATGTGTTTGTAGGTTTCAAGAAAGCGTTTTACCGAGTCTGGCATGCAAATCTGTGGGCAACATCAGCCCTAAAATTATTGAAGTCATCAAAAGCCTGTATGACAAGGCTATCAGTGCAGTCCTCCACAACAGCGCCATCGGAAACTGGTTCAGAACAACAATCGGTGTGCGTCAAGGATGTCTACTCTCTCCAACACTCTTTAACATCTTCCTAGAGCGCATCGTGTCAGACGCCATTGCAGATTACCAAGGCACAGTCAGCATTGGGGGGAGAGCAATCTCCAACCTACGTTTTGCGGATGACATTGATGGGATAGGCTGAGAGGAAAAAGAACTTGAACAGCTGGTACAGAGGCTTGACACCACCTCCAGAGCCTAAGGAATGGAAATAAGTGCAGAGATGACCACAATGATGACCAACAACACCAAAGGCATCAACATGGACATCAAAGTCCAAGGCCAATCCCTCAACATAGTGCATAGCTTTAAATATCTAGGAGCAATTGTATCGGACAACGGGTCCCGACAGGACGTCCTCTCCAGAATCGCACAAACAACTGCTGCCCTGACAAGGTTGAAACCCATTTGGAAAGGCAGGACCATCAGTCTACATTCCAAGGTATGACTGCTGCGCTCCCTAATCATCTCCATCTTCTTATACGATTGCGAAATATGGACTCTCACAGCAGATCTACAACGAAGAATACAAAGCATGGAGATGAGGTGCTACAGAAGACTTCTGGGCCTTTCCTCTACCCAGAATATCCTATCCTATCCTATCCCGTAACTCAGAGGTCGTAGGGGCACCACAGATGATCGTTTAACCAGAGTACTCCATCTTTCTCTGTCCTCAGCAATCCTGATGGCTTCACTCAGTGTCAAACCAGTCCATTCTCGAATGTTGTCCTCCCACCTCTTTTTCGGTCTCCCTCTTCTTCTACCTCCTTGCACTGTGCCTTGCAGGATGGTCTTTGTAAAGCCTGATGACCTGATGCGGTGGCCATACCATCGGAGTTTCGGTTTCTTCACCACTATTACATTACATGATTATTGCTTTAGGTCCAGCGGACTCTTCCAAGCAAAATCAGGACCGGTTCACCACTATGAGCATGTTATCGTGTTGTCCAATGGCTTGTGTGATGATCTGTCGGACTTTGTCGTTGGAGATGTGCTGGGTATAGGAAATGCCCAGAAGTCTTCTGTAATATTTCATCTCCATGCTTTGTATTCTTCGTTGGAGATCTGCTGTGATTTTTCGGTAGGCATCAGCTCCCTGTGAGGTGTTCTTTTTTTCTTTTTCATCTCCCTTCGTTCCAATCACTATATAGGCCTACTGTCAACGTATAATACTGCTTTTCGTCAAATTGATTGCATCTACCAAGAATATTTCAGTATTTATATAATGCGAAGGCGTGAAACTTTAAAGTTTGTTGATAATTAAAATGTGCGGCAAACGTGTCCAATGCGTGAACTACTTTTTTATGGCGCATTCTTTGGACTGTGTTGTGTAAAACGGTCTTTGACATAGGCCTATGAACAGCGTTGGTGTCTTTGGGCTCTCTTAGATACTAGCCTGCGCGTTACGGAAGTGACGTTGCATAGGAGACGAACTAGGTCAACTTTTTAGAAAAGGGTTCGGGTAAGGGCTAGTTGCAGAGCTATAAACATCAAGACTGGGTTTTACTAAGAATGTAGGAATCGGAAAGTAATTTTTGACAGAAAATAGCTCTGCAACTAGCCCTTACCCGAACCCTTTTCTATAACGTTGACCTACTTCGTCTCTCTTGCAACGTCACTTCCGTAATGGGATGGCGAGTATCTAAGATAGCCCTGGTGTCTTTATTGTTTTGGCAAATTTCCCGTTGTACATTTTATTTATCAGCATGTTG
This sequence comes from Oncomelania hupensis, assembly GCA_036898135.1. NCBI lineage: Eukaryota > Metazoa > Mollusca > Gastropoda > Littorinimorpha > Pomatiopsidae > Oncomelania > Oncomelania hupensis. The sequence goes on from CM072512.1 coordinate 126,120,881, forward strand.
CCGTGTATGAAATAAATCCATTTCGATCGATTTAATGTTTCACTCGCCTTCAGCTCGTGGAAACATTTAATAGATCTTGTTGGACTATCTCGTATTCCACGCCAACATGCCGATAACGTTTATTGATGGCACCAAAGACGGTAGACCAGTAAGACAGGCAACTTGAGGCTTATGTGCGATCCCGGATATAGAGTACTGTCCCTTAGGGCGTAGACGAATAACAATCAAAATGGCAAGTACAAAACCTGGCGGGACTGCCTTTTCGGCGATGTTTTGCACCAATACACGATGGAAGGAGACGGGGCTTTCGTTTTTCACTTCCCAAAAGAAGAAACAAGGTTTGTTTTGTTGTTTTTGTTGTTTATTTGTTGTTTTTTAGTGTGATGATGTATTGTTGAAGTTAGCTAAGTTGGTAGATCAAGATTTAGTATTTAGGCTATTACAGTATTAGATATTATAACAGTACACATGTGAAATGAAAATGTAAAAAAATATAAACAGTGGATAACAACGACAATAATAATAATAATAATAATAATAATAATAATAATAATAATAATAATAATAATAATAATAATATTATTATTATTATTATTATTATTATTATTATTATTATATTAATAATAATAATTATTATTATAATTTTAGTCAGTCAATAAATAGTAAAATAACATGTAGCAAAAGTGCAATAATAATGAAAATGAGACTTATAGTAATATTTATAATAATTAAATAAATCAACAGATCCATATCAGTTCAGCAACAGCAGAAAAAAGAAATAAAATTATTTGTCTGTGAATTGTGTACTGTATACATTTTTCTTGTTTATGTTCATCTGGTACTTAACTGGTTCATCTTTTATTTTTCTGTGTGTTTTTTGTTTAAACTGCCTCCATGTGGTGGTGAACTAGGGCTGGTCTCACCTGGTTTGTTAACAGCACCACTGAGAGACTTTTTTCTTCTGAAATGTACATTATTTCTATGTGTGCTGGGTATATTGTTGTAGCCAGCACTGACCCGACAGTGACACAGACATCAGCGTTGAATCTTTTAAGTCCAAACTTGATTTTATGCATGCGTACTCAGATTGGGCCTCGGTTTATAACTCTCATCCGAAAGAAGGCAATCAGAAAACTTCATACAATTTTCGGTTTCCACCTGGGATTCAAACACCGGACCTCTGGCATTGATAGCTGTAGCTGGTGAGTTTCCACTGCGCCACTGACTATCCTTTCTCTCTCTCTCTCTCTCTCTCTCTCTCTCTCTCTCTCTCTCTCTCTCTCTCTCTCTCTCTCTCTCTCTCTCTCTGTATATTTATATAAATATAGAAGAAACAGAGCACTAGAACAGAAGAAACACACTAAAGTAGTGAAGAAATAACTGTGCCAGGTTTGATTTTTTCTCTCTTTCAAATATAAACTTTATTTTATTTAATAGAAGACAAACAAAAAACATTTAAAAATTCAAAATTAACAGTAATAATAATAATAATAATAATAATAATAATAATTATTATTATTATTATTATTATCATTATTATTATTGTATTAAAAATATTATTATTATTATTATTATTATTATTATTATTATTATTATTATTATTATTATTATTATTATTAATTTATTATTATTATTATTATTATTATTATTATTATTATTATTATTATTATTATTATTATTATCAAAAATCAACAGTTGTTAAATACTACAGCATGCACGATCACATGAATTTAATACTATAATTTAATGACACTGTTCCTTATATTCCTTAATGAACTTTTTCGTCTACAAGCCAAGGGAAATAACCTAGCCCAGGCCTTGTCTTCGGCTTCATTAGTATATGTATAGAAGGAGTTGCCTGTCTTATTGTTCTACCGTCTTTGATGGCACTACCTGTCTATATGACCACAGACTAGCAAGCATACACACGCACACAGCACCCACATTCACACAAGAACATACTCACACACGTACGCACGCATAAACACAACACGCACACACATACACACCCACCCACACACACACACAATCGTCTCAGCATTTTTTTTTGTCTTCTTACCATTGTTGCGACGAGCACCCTGTTGGGAAATTTTCCATGACCAAGCAGACGTTTTAACTTGATCACGTGGGAGGACATGTGGCAGTATATTCGATAAATCTACAAAAGAAACAGCCAAACCAGCATGAAATCACTGAGGATGACGGGTATGGTGGTGATGATGATGATGATGATAAACGAGAGACAGACAGTCAGACGGCGTTGCTGCTGCTGCTGATCACTTGCAATACACCAAATACGCATGTCCTTTGAGAATATGTTCGAAAGCTGACTTC
>CM072512.1:126128214-126168214 GCA_036898135.1 Oncomelania hupensis
GGCTCAAAGTTGGCCACCAGGACGGAGGTGTTAAGTATGCTACTGATGGACAATTTAGCAAGATCCGCACGAGAAACAACATCGTCATAGGAACCTGGAATGTCAGGACCCTAACTGCAGAAGGAAAATTAGAAGAACTGGCCCACGAGTTGGACCACTATCGATGGAACGTTCTAGGCATCACCGAACTGCGCTGGAAAGGCCTAGGTGAAACAACGACCGACAAAGGCCACAAGCTCTATTTCAGCGGTAAAAATGACAGGCACGAACACGGCGTTGGATTCTTGGTCCACAAGAACATTCTAGCCACTGTCATGGGTTGCCGCCCAGTCTCCAGTAGACTCATTACCATCCGCCTGAGAGGAGCCTCTTTCAACATCACCATCATCCAGGCCTATGCCCCAACATCAGACTATGACGACAGCGAAGTGGAGGATTTTTATGAAAATCTACAGGCGGTCCTTGACCAAGTGCCGAAGAAGGACATAGTCATAGTGTAAGGCGACTGGAATGCCAAGGTTGGCCAAGATGCGCACCACAACTGGGGAGACACATGTGGACTCCACTGCAACAACGAGACAAATGACAAGGGTCTGAGACTCTTGGAGTTTGCCAGACACAACAATCTGGTACTGGCAAACACGCTTGGTTTCCACAAAAACTCCAGACGATGGACATGGCACAGTCCCGGCGGGGAGCATCACAACCAAATTGACTACATCATGGTCAAGAAACGCTTCAGATCAAGCATCAACATTGGCAGGACACGCACTTTTCCAGGAGCAGACCGGAAGTGACCACGATCTCGTGATGATGTCTTTCCGGCTCCGCTTGAAGAGAGTAAATACAGCAAAGTGCACTAGACTGAAGTTCGACCTGGACAAACTGCAAGACCCGGAGGTGGCAGAACTATTTCAGGCCACAATTGGAGGGAAATTTGCACCACTGCTCATTTTGGGGGCTGGTGAAGTAGATGTCAACTCCATGACCACCACCTTCAACTCAGCTGTGACAGATGCCGCCACTGAGATCCTTGGCAAGCACCGACCAAAGAAGAAGCCGTGGATCACCCCTGAACTTTTGAATCCGTGTGATAAACGAAGAGAGATAAAAAAAAAAAAAAAAAAAAAAAAAAAGAACACCTCACAAGGAGCTGACGTCTACCGAAAAATCAAGAATGACATCCGAAAAGGCATGCGCACAGCAAAAGAGAACTGGATAGAAGATCAATGCCAGGAAATAGAGAACAGTCTGAACAAGAACAACAGCAAGAAGGCCTACCAGACTGTGAAGCGGCTAACAAGTGTCAAACAGCCCAAAGTCTCCACGATCCAAAGCAAGTTCGGCATATGCCTTACAGAAGAACAAGAAGTCTTGGACAGATGGACAGAGTACTGCTCTGAACTTTACAACCATACACCAAATAGAGACCAATCAGTTCTAGCATGTCCCGAGAACAGAGAAGAAGAAGAAATCCTCCCAATTCTCCGGGAAGAAGTTGAGGCAGCAGTGCAGTCGCTAAAGAAAGGGAAGTCAGCGGGAGTGGACAACATACCCGCGGAACTGCTACAAGCAGGAGGAGAAGCGATGATTGATGCCCTCACCATTATCTGTAACAAGATCTGGCAGAGTGGGAAGTGGCCTATACCATGGACCCAGTCGCTTGTCATCACTCTTCCCAAAAAAGGTAACCTTCAGGAGTGTGAAAATTACTGCACCATCAGCCTCATCAGCCATCCCAGCAAGGTCCTCCTGAAAATAATACTCAACAGGTTGAAACCCCAAGCTGAACAAATCATAGCTGAAGAACAAGCAGGATTCAGGGCAGGGCGAAGTCCCACTGAGCAGATTTTCAACCTCAGAATAATCTGTGAGAATACCTACAGCACCAACAACATCTATATCATGTGTTCATAGACTTCAAGAAGGCGTTTGACCGAGTCTGGCACGCAGCTCTATGGGCAACAATGAAAGTGTACAACATCAGCCCTAAAATTATTGAAGTCATCAAAAGCCTGTATGACAAGGCTACCAGTGCAGTCCTCCACAACAGCGCCATCGGAAACTGGTTCAGAACAACAATCGGTGTGCGTCAAGGATGCCTACTCTCTCCAACACTCTTCAACATCTTCCTAGAGCGCATCATGTCAGATGCTCTTGCAGATCATGAAGGCACAGTCAGCATAGGGGGTAGAGCAATCTCCAATCTTCGTTTTGCAGATGACATTGATGGACTGGCTGGAGAGGAACAAGAACTTGAACAGCTGGTACAGAGACTTGACACCACCTCCAGAGCTTATGGAATGGAAATAAGTGCAGAGAAGACCAAAATGATGACCAACAACACCAATGGCATCAACACGGACATCAAAGTCCAAGGCCAATCCCTCAACACAATGCATAGCTTCAAATATTTAGGAGCCATTGTATCAGACAATGGGTCCAGACAGGAAGTCCTCTCCAGGATCGCACAAACTGCTGCCCTGACAAGGTTGAAACCCATTTGGAAAGACAGGACCATCAGTCTACATTCCAAAGTAAGACTGCTGCGCTCCCTTGTCATTTCCATCTTCCTATATGCTTGCGAAGCATGGACCCTCACAGCAGATCTCCAATGAAGAATACAAAGCATGGAGATGATGTGCTACATAAGACTTCTGGGCATTTCCTATACCCAACACATCACCAACGACGAAGTCCGACACAAGCCATTGGACAACACGATGACCTGCTCACAGTGGTGAAGAAACGGAAACTCCGATGGTATGGCCACGTCACCAGATCATCAGGCCTTGCGAAGACTATTCTGCAAGGCACAGTGCAAGGAGGTAGAAGAAGAGGGAGACCGAAAAAGAGGTGGGAGGACAACGTTCGAGAATGGACTGGTTTGACACTGAGCGAAGGCATCAGGGTTGCTGAGGACAGAGAAAGATGGAGTATGCTGGTTAAAGGATCATCTGTGGTGCCCCTACGACCTTCGGGTTACGGGATAGGATAGGATAGGATAGGATTCAGCGAACATCAACAACTGCATACAAGCGCTTTTTCCACTCTCAACTTTTTCTCTTTACACCTTTCTCTCCTTTTTCAACTCAAACAGTGCGGTATATATATAGTCTCTCTATACTCGAGAGAACTTTCGAATGATCGAGCGCGACACAATTTTAACCAATCAGAATAAACTTTGTCATCACTGTCCCACGTCATACAACCTTATTTGGGATGGAAGCGTCTCGTGGTTACCACTAGATTTATCAACACGCTTCGATCGATGGTAAACAACCAACTCTAGAAAATTCTCAAATAATATCAACCAACTAAAATTACCAACATTATACAAAGCTTCTTCTAACAACAACGCAAAATCAAATCAAAGATAAATACACTCTATTATTGCATGCTTTGCAAAATAAAACGATCGGCTCTGTCGTGCGCGTTTCAACGTAACAATGCATCATACAGATTATTTTGCATGGTTGTAAGCAAAGGCAGTTTCGTTATTGCATCGGTGATTTAGCAGGCCAATTACAGGAACAAAACTCCACAGTTCTTTGACAACAATTGCAATGTAATGTCGAACTTCTTGAAGTCTCTGTTGAAAAAATAATTGTTTATATCAAACAAAATAAAATCAACGCATCCACTACCATCGCTGAACGTGTGTGAATCACCAACAATAAATAAATACTATTCATATTAAAGTAAAAATACAATAAACCTTGAACTAAATTAAACTGAGTTAAATTGAAAATAAAACCAATCCAACGAATGTAAAGTATCATTAGAAAATGTTTTTATTTGTCAAAATATTATTTTTAGCATAGGTTTTCAATTGCTGCATGCCTTTTCCAGAATATAAATACACGAAGAAGTTTTAAGTCAACGCGTACAGCAGACGGGCATAACCATCATAGCGAAGAGAGGTTAGGTACCTACATCAACGCTCTTTGCAGTCCTCTGGACCCTGTGAGCAATAAATAAATAACTAACCTAAATCAACACTGAACCACCAGAGCGATCATACGGCTAAGCAAGCGTTCAATGACATCACCTTGCAGAACGGATTCGATTCAATGACGTAAATCACAAACCGCAAGCATCACTAGAGCTGCATCAATACATCAAGACTGCCCATAATGCTGTGAGCGACTCCAGTGAGATTGTTGTGGAAGCAGCATTCTAATCCCAGCAGTCTCAAGACTCGTTGGTGTCGTTCTGACGACGGTGGAGATGGTGGTGCAGCAGATGCAGCAACAGCTGACGCAGATCCAAGCTAAAGTGCAGTCGCAGCAGACTTGAATCCTGCAGAACGTCCACACCACCTACGTCCACTAAGGCAGCGCAGCTGTGGTGCAGGCTCTCACCTTGTTTACTCGGGCGACGTAGCGAAGCGACGGGCAACAGCCAAACTACGGGTTTCCCCACGCACTTTTCCTGCCTGACCTCATCGTCCGTCTACACTCAGCACCATGTGCCCATGCTCCGCGCCCGAGCTGTTGGCGTGGAATACGAAACGGGCGACTCCCACGAGAATCAGGGCGCCGTGTGTGCCGTGTATCGCGCCAGGATCCCTGACACCATCATGATCCCCGGCATTAACGCGATTCGTATTTTGATACATGTGACGTTACTCTGTGCAAGTAATTTTAACTTAACACAGTGTAATGTTACAAATCATATGTGTTACATATATAATCAACAATACATAAGTCGTTGTATTAATTAATTTATTTATTTATTTTGTTTTACATGTTATTTTTCAGACAGGAAACGTATGACAAATCAGTCAGCAGCGAAAGTAGTCAATCTGGCGGGTCGGTCTTAAGAACGACACATTACTTCGAAAACAATTGTGTATCTAAATCAACGTTATTGTAGACTATGTTAAGAAACTAACTACACAAATAAAATAAAATTAAAATAAACAATAAATAAATAAAATAAAATAAAACAAATATCTGAGTTAAAAATAAACAAACAAAACAAAAATTTAAAACGTCAAAGTCAAATTTCTGTTTTCTTATCTGACAATAAATGTGTATTTTATTGTCATGCATTGCAAAATAAAATAAGATTTAATAGAAATAAAAGTAAAATAAAATAATAAGAATGCAAACAGTGGCTAAAATATCATTAGACCATGTCTTATCTTTCAAAGCAATTTGGGGCTGCACTTTCTATTGTTGCTGCCCTGTAATAGGTAATACTCCTAACGACAAGTTGTCTCTTAATTAATAGGCCTACCTACTGCAAATGTAGGTTAGTAACTATATAAGGCTGCGTTATCTTTAGCCCACTTTTGTTATATTTAAAGGGTCGGTGTGTTAAGAATGTTCTGGTTTATTTTTTGGGTGGCAAAGAGCTTACTTGGGAGACTGCAATGTTGCCACACTAGAAAAAAATTATATAATGGGCAATCAGTGCTCAAACCGACCTCTAACCTTTCAATTTTATGCGTCTCTTCATTGTTTTGTAAACAAACAACAATGCCTACTGTACACATTATGGCAGCGGTGCTATTTTTAGAATCAACATCGATGCTATTGTCAGGCACATACAACATGAATTTTTCGATCTACATCAAAACCATTTTTAAAAAGAGGTTATTGTGGGGGCTTAATCTTTTCTTTTTTTTTCCCCGGTGACATTCACTGTAAATTTGAAGAGGATGTCCCGGTGATACTCACTGTATATTTGAAGAGAATGCGTGACTGCGAAATGTGGGATCTTAGAGCCCTTTAACAAGATAAAACATTCGGTGTTGTTAATGCATTTTGACTACTACTGTAGGTATTCCGCCTTGCCAATGTAAGGCACACTAGAAAAATAACATTACCAGCAATTCACCTCAGTCAGAAAAAAAGAAAGAAAACAACATGAAATTTTTATTACGGTTCTTCTGCCTGCTGGCTTGTTTAGCATGGTTTATCCATTGTGACGTCAGAGTTTATGACACGTCATCACACAGCAATAAGATGACGGAGATGGAGCGTGCGATTCTGCAGTTGCAGTCCCAGATGTCGGCGCAGGAAGACAGGCAGGCAATGATGCAGCAACGAATCGTGGAACAAGACGAAATATTACGACAGCAGTACACTGAGATTCGCTATCTGAAAGAAAAACTGCTTCTTCAAGAGAAAACGATTTCCATATTTCATCAGAGTACTTCAGCTCAGCAACAGGTGTTCAGTGACACCATCGTGCTGAATGGTTTCGATGAGATTAATGACGAAACACAAGCGTCATCAGATATGCACCAACACGTCAAGAAGGCTGATGACGCTAGTGAAGTTTCTGACGAAATAGCAGCTCTGACGTCTTCACAGCAGTCGCAGGGCTCTCGTTGGCGTCGTTCTGACGACAGCGGGCCGCTGGAGATAGTGGTACAGCAGATGCAGCAACAGCTGACGCAGGTTCAGGCAGACGTGCAATCGCTGCGCAACTCGGACACCCAGCAGATCCAGGCCCTTCAGAATGCCCAGACCTCTACCTACGTCCACTGGGGCAGCGCCAGCTGCGGCGCTGGCTCTCAGCTCATTTACTCGGGTAACGTCGCCTCGACAGGCGTCAGCCAAACTACGGGTGTCCCCACGCACTTCTCCTGCCTGGCCTCATCGCCTGTCTACACTCAGCACCACGTTCCCACGCTCCACGCCCGAGCCATTGGCGTGGAGTACGAAACGGGCGACTCTTATCAGGACCAGGACGCCGTGTGCGCCGTGTGTCGCGCCAGCATGCCCAACACCATCATGGTCCCCGGCACCAACGTCTGCGCACCAGGATGGACCCCTCAGTACAACGGCGTCCTCATGGGAGGACCCTACGATAACTCAGCAGCTTCCGAGTTCCTCTGTGTGGACTCCAAGATGGAAAGCCGCGCTGGAAGTCAGGCCAACACAAACACGTACTGTGTCTTGGGCTTCACTGTGAGCGACTGCAGCGCTCTGCCTTGTGGCCCGTACGTTCAAGACAAACCAATGACCTGCGTGGTTTGTTCTGCCTAGAAACATGGAGTTATCCTGTACTGGGTCTTGCCTCTAGTGAGCAGTGTATGTAACCAGCTCTTCATCGTTCTTCGAGGTAAATTACAGGATCTGATCGAATTCTTTGTACATGAAACAAACTTCGCATTTACTTGTTTGGAAAGAGCCTTTGTGACACAGGTACTGAACTAAAACTTCGATCTAGCTTATCCATTGACATTGGACATTTTGCCGACATTGCCAATACTGTCTTCTCAACGTCTCACTTATTATCTCTAGAGCTCCATGAGAATGTTCTGAATTGTGAGCTATACAAGTGGATATTGGAATGGCATAGGTTTTATCAAGTTAATCAATAACTTTAAAAAAATAAAAATCAAGTGCCATAATACAACTCCATCAGAATTTACAACAGTAATACAGCCGTTCTTTAATATTATCACAACGCGATTCCGTTCGCTTATATTTTTGACGTAACTCTGTATAACGTTATTCTAAATTAACATACTTTAATATTAAAAATCATAGCAATAAATGCTCGACCATGCAGAAATCATTGTTTCAGTGTGTTGATTTACAGCCAAATCCGCATACAACGATCACACTTTTAACGAACAACGCTTTTACCAAAGGAAAAAAATCCCTGCCAGAGTTGTTCTTATTTATTACTTAAAACTCTACGAATACAACGAACACGGTTACGACATAGTTTCGCTTACACCGAATGTATTTTCTTATCCCAGACACCACATTTTGAGGGATATAAGGAAGTCCAAATACAAAAACATCACAAATGACGTAATTTTGCGGAAATGAGGTAAAAACAGAGTTCTTGTTTGCAGAAATGTTAATCATTCAGGTGTCTGTAGAAAGAAACAAAAGATTATGGGTACGTTTCTTCTTAACCATTTGGAAACAACATCATTTTGCAAAATATTAGTTTAAAAGGCATGTCACTTTTAGATCTGGCAGAAAGTGACAGGCCTCAATTTGTCTTTTTTGTTCTTGACACCCAGACACTTGTCACAGGAATTTGAAATAATAAATTTTCTGAAAGTAAACAGACCGAATTTTAAAACTGTCTCAAAATAAAGTACAAGAATGTGTATTTCCTGAAAAAATATAAGCTTACAAGGTTGTATGTTACTGTCTTCTTACTGCGATACACTTTGAACAAAGAAAAGGTGTGGCTCATAAAAAGGGTGGTGGTGGTAAAGGTGGCCCCATAGCCTTGTGGCCGTAGGGGAGCGTGATGTTGGAGATCACACTTATCTTGGGCCAGCGTAATGAGGGTGATGTCCATCTCTCTCCCTCGCTACTTTACCTTCCCCACTGTCACGACGGCCTATGGAAAAAACGTGGAACTATTTCTTGTTAGCGCTAGGTTATGCGTAGCGTGCGAGAGTGACTATAAAAAGTTGTGTCGGCTTTAATGACCAAGAGATCCGTATGATCTCATCTTTGATATGATGATGATAATCATTATTGTCAGGGTGGCGACGTGGTGATCGTCCTTAACGCTGATGCAATAGGACGTTAAGCTTCGTTGTTCCTCCATCTTGGGGGATGCTGTTTGAGAGAGAGAGGAAGTGTGACTGCATTAGGTCTAGCCTAGGGGAAGTGAACGATGATTGAAAAATAATTTTGTGGTAAGAGTGAGGATTGAGAGTGAGTGGTTGGTGAAATTATTATAGGTAGGATTAGGATTTAGGTAGGTAATAGTTTTGTGATAACGTATGAAGAAATTGTTCTGTGGTTTTCTTGGAACGACTTGGAACAGTAAGTACTCACTCTGATTTATAATTTGCATAGCCGGCCATTTCGAATTTACTGTTGATAATGTAATAGTACTTGCTTCCAACTCGGTCTCCGAAATAGTAGTGGGAAATAATTTATTCATTCTATTGCTGTTTTGTTTACAGTTGGTTGTTTAGAAAATTGATGAGAACTTAAAATATTATTTTGCTCTTTGAAATATTTCTCAATTTGCATTTGTAGCAGATATTTCATATTGTTATAACTTATTCTAAAATAAATCTATTTGGTGTGAAAGAGATCCCCCAAAACAAACAAAAATGCAAAACTGCGCGTTGTGTTAATTTTTGTAGTTATACATATTGAATTGGTATTTCTCTTTTCTCTGTCACTACGCTCAATTGTTGTGTTCTTGATAATATATTGAGTGTCGTTCATTTGATTACATTCATACAATAATAACGCATAGAGGAGGGTTGTCGTCTTTGGCGACAGTTCTTTTAGTAGTAAAGACTTGAAACAAAGACAGTGTTACGTTGAAACGCGAATGGTAGTACGTCGGAAGCACGCACGATAGATCTAATCGTTTCGTTTTGCAAAGTATTCAATAATGGAGTTTATTTACCTTTGATTTGAGTTTGCATTGTTGTTAGGAGAGGCTTTGTATAACGTTGATAATTTTCGTTAGTCGATATTGTTGTAGAATTTTCTGGATCTGTTTGTTTACTATCGATCGAAGTTTCTTGATGGTCGTAGATAATGGAGAACATTCTTTTGGCAGGAAGAGAGAAGTATGACGTAAGTCAGTGATGACGATCTTTAATTCTGATTGGTTGGTTGTAATGCGTCATTTTCTAGAACAACCTGTCGTCATCCCGAAGGAGAAAACAAATTATATATTCGATGCTCCGTGTGTTTTGTGAAGTTGTTGTTGCTGTTGAGAAAGTTATTGAAAGTTGTTAAGTTGAGTTGAGAATTGTATGCAGTTGTTGATGTGTGCTGAATAAAAGTGGAAAACGTCATACGTCGACTTTGTGACTTGTATGCTGCTTGAGCGGGCTGCGTGGATAAACGAATCTGAGTTACACCCTATCAGGAATTCAGCATTGGGGCTGAATCAGATACTGATAGAAAACACCAACATCGAATCGAGTGTAACATTTTGGGGGTCAAGCCGCGATTCACGCCATAGCCAAGGGTTCAACTGCTACAACAAGCGAGTCAACGTTACGAGAGGCAGTCATCGAGGGTAGCCGCCAACAAGTTGCGTCGAGAGGGGCCAACATACTGGGACTACATCACCGATAGGTTCGGGTTGACTGCAAGGGCGTGTAGTCGCTGAAGAGTTGCTTCGTGAGCGAACAACAGATCGGGACTACGTGGCTGCCGTAAGACTACGTCGAGGGACAGTCTCGGAGCTACATCGCCAGTATTAGAGAGAGCGACGAGTGGACGTCGCGTCTACTTCAGCACAGGAGCGTGTACATCAACACCAGCGTGGTGCAGCGTCGCATACGACGAGGACAGCGGGGCCTGCGTCAGCGAAAGCGACTAGTGACAAGCATCAGCGCTACTGCAGAAAGCGTGCTGTTCTAGAACAGTCTAGAAAGGTACAGCACAGTCAAGAACTTTCCAGAAAAGAACTTTCCAGAAAAGAACTTTCCAGAAAAGAACTTTCCAGAAGCATCAAGATGGCTGACTTCTGGCAGAAAGGGATGCAACTGAATCTAAAAGGCAAACAGCTGACGGAGTACGTCAAGTCTCAGGAGAGATACAAGAAAGAGAAGAACAACGTCAGCGTGAAGAAAGAGAAGATGAGCGACGGCGTGAAGAAAGAGAATTAGAACTGAAGCGTCTGGAAATTGAACAGCAGCGGCAAGAAAAAGAAGAGCAACGACGTCGTGAAGAAAGAGAAATAGAGGAGCAACGTCGCCGTGAAGAAAGAGAAGAGCAGCGGCAAGAAAGAGAAGCTGAGCGTCAATACCAGCTAGAGTTGGCGCGTATCCAGAACAATCAGCATGCGCCACAAGTCACCAACGACCATACGGCTCCAAAATTGCCAGCTTTCGTCGACGGGAAGGACCAGATCGACAGCTATCTGGCGAGATTCGAAAGGTTCGCCGAAAGCTCCAATTGGCAACCTCGAGACTGGGCGATTCGACTAAGTGCACTTCTGACAGGGCAAGCGCTCGAAGTTTACACCAGACTGTCGAACGATGACGCCAAAAACTATGACGTCTTGAAAGAGGCCCTACTGCAGTGCTACAACTTTACAGAGAAGGGCTACCGTAAACGCTTCCGTGAATGCCGGCCTAAGTCAGACGAGACGCCAAAGCAGTTTGTGGAGCGCCTGTCGTCATATCTACACAAGTGGGTGGAGTTATCAGGCGAAAGGAAGTCTTACGACAGTCTCCATGACCTGATCGTGAAGGAACAATTTCTCAATGCCTGTCACAAGGACCTAGCGACCCACTTAGAAGAACAAAAGCTGCAGACGCTTAAAGATGTGACTGAGGCTGCTGAAAGATATCTCATCGCTCATGGGAAGACCCTGGGGCCACCCAGCGCGACGAAACATTTTCAGAAGACTGGAAACCATGTGAACCAGATCCAGGGGAGCCAGACGAGCCAGAGACAGACGGACTCCACGCCACCTCCCAGGGAAGGGCATTCAAGAGGCTGTTTCACTTGCAACGCTACAGACCACAGAGCGGCTAATTGTCCTCAAAACAAAAGTAGCGGACAGCGGAGCAGTACGGACAACGCAGCGGCGGGCAACCGGCAGAGGCGTTTCTCCAATCAACGGCAAAACAGTAGATCTGACCATCAAGTGTGCGGCGGGAGCGTCATTCTTCCGAGTGAGACCAAGCGCACAGCTACCCCTGCGGACGTGCAAGAGTGCATGACTGATGGCCAACTCCTCCTTGCCAACGGGAAATCCATCCCCGTCGTCGCCAGCGCAGCTGTGACCGTCCAGAACATGCCTGTTTCCAAGGGACGCGTTGGAAATCATGAAGTGACTGTCTTAAGAGACTCTGGCTGCAGTGGGGTCATCGTCAGAGAAGACCTAATCGCTAAAGAACAATTCACTGGCGATTCTAAATGGACACTCATGGCCGACAGCAAATGTGTGAAAGCGCCAGTTGCGAAGATTCATGTCAACACTCCTTTCTACATAGGCGAAGTCGAAGCGGTTTGCCTGAAGAAGCCGCTGTATGATTTGATGATCGGGAATATCGACGGCGCGAGACGACCCGACAACCCCGATCCAGAGTGGAGTCCTGCCTCAACTCAACACGTCGAAGTTGTGGAGGAGGATCCATTGCCGTTTCCCGATGGAGACCTTACAGAGCTGCTACGGGACAATGTGGTTACTCCGGCTCAGCCCTGCCGACCAGAGATCGTCGGTGCCGTTACTACCAGGGCCCAGGCCAAGAGAGACAAGACGTCTACGCCACTGAAGGTCGCCGACAACTCTAAAGCTGCCATCGTGGACAGAGATAAGCTGATCCAGCTCCAGGAAGCTGATAGCACTTTAAACAAGTACAGGAACCGCCAAGACCACGTGACCAAGGGCAGTGGCACGGTCTATTTTGAGGTGAAGGCCAAGATCCTGTATAGAATCTTCCAGCACCCGAGGGTCAACGGAGGTCAACCACTACGTCAAGTTTTGGTACCGTTACCCCTAAGGCGCCAGGTGATGGAAGTAGCGCATGACTCAATCATGGGAGGTCACCTAGGTATCAAGAAGACGTCGGATAGAATCCAGGCGGTGTTCTACTGGCCAGGACTTCATGCGGACGTCAGCCGTTTCTGCCGATCATGTGACATTTGCCAGAAGACCATACCTCGAGGAAGGGTCCCGAAAGTGCCTATGGAGAGGATGCCTCTGATCGACCGACCTTTCAAGAGGGTGGCCTTAGACTTAATCGGCGAAATAAGACCTACGAGTGAAGAAGGTCATCGGTGGGTACTGACTTTAGTGGACTATGCAACTCGGTACCCAGAAGCAGTGCCACTGAAGAAGATTGACACTGAAACTGTTGCAGAGGCGCTGGTGGACATGTTCAGCAGACTTGGAGTGCCTGAAGAAATTCTGACAGACCTCGGGACGCAGTTCGTCTCTGACTGCATGAAGGGGTCAACAGACTGCTGAGCATCCGGCATTTGACTACGACACCCTACCATCCGATGTGCAACGGGCTTGTCGAAAAGTTCAATGCTACGCTGAAGTCCACCCTGAAGAAACTGTGCAGCGAGCAGCCCAGACAATGGCATCGCTACATCAACGCCCTACTTTTCGCTTACAGAGAAGTACCGCAGGAGTCCACCGGCTTTTCTCCGTTCGAGCTGCTGTACGGAAGAACCATCAGAGGGCCGATGCACATCCTGAAAGAATTGTGGACGAAGGAAGTGGACACCCCAGAGGTGAAGAACAGTTACCAGTACGTGTTTGAGCTAAGAGAGAAGCTGGAGCAGACTCTCGAGATAGCCAGAGAAAACCTGAAGAAGTCCCAAGACTGTGGAAAGCACTACTACGATCGTAGGGCTGTGAGCAGGAAGTTTAAACCTGGCAACAAAGTGCTGTTGCTGCTCCCTACTGATCATAATAAGTTGCTGATGCAGTGGAAAGGCCCGTACGAAGTGGAGACCGTATGGGAATCAACGACTACAAGGTGAAGGTCGGCCAGCATTCCAAGATATACCACGCCAACCTCCTTAAGCTGTACGTGGAAAGGCCATCAGAGACTGTGCATGCAGCAACAGCAGCTGAGATCGACAACAGCTTTGACAGCGAGGAACTGTTGGAACTGGGAGACTTCCATAGCAAAGAAGGCATCGATGATGTTAAGCTAGGACCAAGCTTGACGGAAGGTCAAAAGTTGGAGCTCAAGGACCTTATGGGCGAGTTTCCCCATAACTTCAATGATGTCCCAGGCTCTACGACTTTGGTCGAACATGAAGTCCACACCCAGACCTGGAAGGAGCATCTGCAGACTTTGAGGGAGCTGTTCCACCGTCCCGCAGAAGCCAACCTGACCGTGAGACCCAGCGAATGCATTCTGGGAGCTGACAACGTCGACTGCGTCGGACATCCGACGGAAGAGGAAGACAACGGAGGATGCACTGACTCTAGGAAAGCCCACGTGATCGTCGTCTTTGACCCTGGGCCGATGACGACCGCAACTGACGAGGGCGTCGATTCCTTGCGAACGAAAGAACATTGACTGTATGGACAAACTAAGAATATTGGTAATGACAGACTTGAAAATGAAAAACGTTGACTGGGTAAATGATCTGTGAACATTGACAGTATCCAGAAAGACTTGCAGATGAGAAACTTTGACTCTGTGTGAATGAACTGTGAACATTGACAATATCCAGGCAGATTTGAAGATGAAAACCATTGACTCTGTGTGAATGAACTGAGAACGTTGATAGTGTTCAGACAGTCTGAAATAAGTTTTAATTCTGAACTTTGTTTGTGCATTACGTTTCAACGTTGTTGAAAGAAATTGGGTAAATTTCTTCTTGAGTGGGGGGTTATGTTACGTTGAAACGCGAATGGTAGTATGTCGGAAGCGCGCACGATAGATCTAATCGTTTCGTTTTGCAAAGTATTCAATAATGGAGTTTATTTACCTTTGATTTGAGTTTGCATTGTTGTTAGGAGAGGCTTTGTATAACGTTGATAATTTTCGTTAGTCGATATTGTTGTAGAATTTTCTGGATCTGTTTGTTTACTATCGATCGAAGTTTCTTGATGGTCGTAGATAATGGAGAACATTCTTTTGGCAGGAAGAGAGAAGTATGACGTAAGTCAGTGATGACGATCTTTAATTCTGATTGGTTGGTTGTAATGCGTCATTTTCTAGAACAACCTGTCGTCATCCCGAAGGAGAAAAAAAATTATATATTCGATGCTCCGTGTGTTTTGTGAAGTTGTTGTTGCTGTTGAGATAGTTATTGAAAGTTGTTAAGTTGAGTTGAGAATTGTATGCAGTTGTTGATGTGTGCTGAATAAAAGTGGAAAACTTCATACGTCGACTTTGTGACTTGTATGCTGCTTGAGCGGGCTGCGTGGATAAACGAATCTGAGTTACAACCTATCAGGAATTCAGCATTGGGGCTGAATCAGATACTGATAGAAAACACCAACATCGAATCGAGTGTAACAGACAGAATCACGCAGTTACACACAGTAAAGTATAATGTACAGGAATACGTAAATAAGCGTGCATTCATAACACCACCCGCTTCTATGACACCCACCCTTAAGAGAGTAGGTACTCAGTCACAGCTGAGTCAACTGGGGGCGTTGTTATTTGTCGCTTCACGTTTTGCGGTCACCCATCCCAAGTGATAACCGCACTGGACGGTGCTTAACTTGCGACACAGTAGCGAGTGCTCCAACCACTGCGCTATCCGACACTCCACGGCTCATAACCCCCATCATTATCACTGAGACTATTACCGTTTTCCAAAAGCTAAATAGAAGCATTCACTTTCAAAAAACAATACAACAGACAAGATTTCACTGTTAGAGTGGACGATTGCTGGTCGTGCATCTTTCACGCTGTCACAATAAATTCACTGGAAAATAGTTCGGAACCCATCAAAGCGATCACCGATAACGATCATTTGAAAGGCGAGAAGTAGGCTTATGTTATTAGACACAAAACATCTAATAAACCGGTATCGTTCTTAGAGATACAATCCGAGACTATTCTCGTCCGCGGCCGACGGATCGGTCTTTTTGGCACAGACATGCAGGACCGATAGATGGGCCCCGTCGTCTCCCAGGGGTTAAGATCATGGCAGCAAATTAAAAATAAAATCAGCTCACTCTGTTATAGAACTTGAAATTCTATCGCTTGTGGGAGAGCATCCACCCAATGGAAAAAGCTAATAAATAGCCAAGGAATTTAAAATTCCACAATCAACGATATGCACCTTTTCTTAAAATACAGGATACAAAATAGTCAGCCAAATCGCAACAGTTACATTGTATATTGAAAATTGCCCCGATGCTGAAAAAAAGTCGCACACCCACATTCCCACCCCAGGCAAATATCATTATTCATACAGTAATAAATCTCTTACACACAAATAACTTTGTAACACTTCAAAATCTGAAAGACATCATTGCAACATTGGACGCAATCACGCTGGATGCACAACATATTAAAAATGGACATATGTAAGCTTATATCGTAGCTAGACAAGCCAATTATCAACTAGAATGCTAAAACAAATGAAGCATTCATGCACTCACACGCAGACACTCAAAAGAAGATACATCAATATATATTTAAAAGAACGCTATTGCAATGAGAGAACACCAGAAACATCTATAAGGGGAGTCAAACTTAATTGCTCAACGGTCCAAAACGCAAATCACACGTAAGGTTGCGGGACGAACTGGATAAACATTCAATAATAACATTACATGATTATTGCTTTAGGTCCAAAACATTAAATAAGCAACGTTCGATAACATTCAATACTAATAATAACTGAACATTGTATAGGTTACTGTAGCAACGAACATTCATTCACTACACAACTTTAATTTTCGCTTAATGTGATCGAAGCGATAGCACTCTGAGGTTGACTAGCGCGCGGCAAGGCTGCTAATTAGGGAATTTGATTTGCACTTTATATCGCAAGGCCATTAACAATATTTTTGCCTAAAATTCTCTCTCGGACCGGATATAATTGAATGCCGGTCAACATCTTTAGGGCCTGATATAATTGTATGCCTGACCTGATGAGGCCCGCGGGCCTTGAGGTTGACACATGTGATTGAAAAGTACACGTTAACATACAAAGAAAACATAGCTCTCTCTCTCTCTCTCTCTCTCTCTCTCTCTCTCTCTCTCTCTCTCTCTCTCTCTCTCTCTCCCTCCCTCTCTCTCTCTCTCTCTCTCTCACATGAGACACTTCAACAGAAAACAGCATAAGCACGCACACTTTCGAGCCCAGGGGGCTAAAGCAATCTCTCTCTCTCTCTCTCTTTCTCTCTCTCTCTCTCTCTCACCTTCATCTAGCAAACCTTTTCTAACATCAACACATTTTGCCATTACGTGACGTGACGAGAATGCAGTTTGACGTGTTCTGGGGTGTAAATCTAACATCAAAGACTGATTTTAGAGACGCGACGGATATAACGAATACAAACAAACAATTCGGCCACTAACCGTCGACAACGGGTACAACAAACTTCGGCTATAACTAAGGTAAAAAGTTTCCCCCTTGACTTCGTTGTAAGCGTGTTTCGCTGTATTTTAAGTTTACTTCCGTATTTATTTAATTTATGTATTTGATGTGTTCGTTCATTAGTCGATTGGTCGATCAGGCAGGGAAAATGATGGAAAACAGTCGGCAAGTAAGCCTAATAAGGTAAATCTGTGTGAGTAGGACAGTCAGTCAGTCGGGTTGTTCGTGAGTAATGTAGCCTGTCCGGCTCTGTGCATGTCAGTCTCTCAGAGAGTCAGTTGGTGAGTCAGCGAGAGAGTAGTCAGTAAGCGTGTCGTTTGGTCGCTTAGATGTGCTTATCAGTTGGTGTATTATTCTTTCGCGCGCCGAGCAGCCAGTATCTTATTAGTTATCGAAAGTCTGTATAGACTATAGTTCTTACATATGAACTCTACCAAATTGCTTTATAGGACTGTCTTCTGGTCCTGATTTGGCTCGGAAGAGTCCGCTGGACCTAAAGCAATAACCATGTGATGTAATGTAAATGTCCTCTGAACCATACATACATCAATTCCTCTGCATCAGTGACTTTCATTCACTGTAATGTTCCATGCAGGGAAAAAACTCTTACAAAATATACGACCCTGTCTTTTGTCAAAGAGGTGCGCACTGCACAAGCGGCCATTGGTTTGGCTTGGGAGGAGAAAACAACAACAACAAAACACACACACTCATACAATAGAATTAAAAACAACAACAACACACACATATAATCAAGAGTAACTTTGCAATACAAACAAAGGTGAGGTGGGAGGAGGGGGGGGTGGTGTAGGAGGAAATTTCCAAAGAAGATATTGACAAACAACAAAAACAAAATATTGTATTATAAAGGTACAGATAAGGATGCTACAGCAAACTTTCGATCGTTGAGAAAAGCGGTATTTGGGACTTCTCTTTTATCTGGGCCAGCTTAATGAGTGCAATGACAATTTTTTTTTAAAACTTAAGGGAATGAAAAAATAATAATAAAAAAAAACTGCTAGCATTCCCCCTCCTACCCCGTCTCCCCCCTCACCCCCCCCCCCCCCCCAAAAAAAAAAAAAAGAGAAAATAAAGTGTTGCGGTAATACATGAAATAAACCTGAGTGGCAACACAAATGCAAAAAAACACATTTCATATCATGCGCAAATTCACTTAGTTCTTCTCAATGAAAAAAAACAAAAACCACAGGAGAAAAACAAATTTACAATTTACGAAAAAAGTATTGCAAAATGACTCGATTTTCCCTGACGAAATACCAATAATTAAACATGAACTTTCATAAGTCATAATTTATAATACTATTTTAATTAGGTAGTGCAGGCATGACAAACTCAACAAATGACGAATAAGGCCAGAGAGTAAAATCTTGTCTGCTGAAAAGGGGTTTGACAGGACAAAATGTGAGTGAACAAAAAAAATTGCAATTATTTAATTCATTTTGTTTATCTTTTTTTTTTGTTTCTCATTAATCCTAAAAACATAAAGACGAACTAATGGCAACAGTAATAGTAATCAATAGACTGACCTTCACAGGGCCAAAGCGAGAACCAGTGATGAGGTAGACACTGCGACCATAGACACAGCAGCTGTCAAAACGTAAAGCATCATTCACTGTTGTAACCACCATCACAGAAATTTGTTGACGTATATACAATGCCCTTTTCTACTCAAAGAGCTTCTCAAAGAGATTGGCCAATCGGCATCAAGCATCCACACAATAAGATTATAAAACCCACGCCCCATTAAGACGGACGCACATATAGGCGGCACCATTGCGCACTGTTGTAACGCAAGTGACCACTGAGCGACCTCAATAAAATTATCCATTGTCAACAAATGTAATATTCGCGCTCTACCCAGTGCGTATTTTCAAATGGCGTCACTAAATGCGGCTAGATGATGATGATGATGATGATGATGATGATGATGATGATGATGATGATGATGATGATGATGATGATGATAACGACGAAGATGATGACAAAGTGGGTCGTCGTCGTTGTTGTTCTTGTTGTTGTCGTTGATGGAAGTGGTGGTAGTGGGCGTGCCACATCTTACCAAGTGATACCTGCGTCATCCTCGATCATGAATTTCTGCTGCCAGGTCTGCGAAAATAAACGCGAATAAATAATAAATAAGATCGATACGTAACTTTGGGATGACGTTTACTTCAGTGACCTTGACTTTGGGTTGACCTTGACCCTCACGTGATTTTTCATGCATGTCTGATCAAATACCCCAATGTTATGTGTTAAATAAACAGCCATTTCACTGTACGATGACCTATTGTTTGTATGTTTTTGTAAGGTCTTAAATATCCTTGACCTTCAAGATCAAAGCAAAAAAGAGAACATAATAAACATACGGAAAGTATT
Source organism: Oncomelania hupensis (assembly GCA_036898135.1). Lineage (NCBI taxonomy): Eukaryota > Metazoa > Mollusca > Gastropoda > Littorinimorpha > Pomatiopsidae > Oncomelania > Oncomelania hupensis. Next base: position 126,147,570 of record CM072512.1, read on the forward strand.
ATAAATAATTAAACAACTAAATCGATAAATACGAAAAAGACAATAAATAAAAACGTAAATTTAATATAGAAGTAAATAAATGATGTGTTACACGTAATTAATAATTACCATGAAGTCCACGTTAATGAGTGCCGTTTCTGTGACGAAGTAGATACTGTTGGACCATTCGTCTACCACCACATTGGAAACGCGCTGCACAAATACAGTGAAATAATTTGTTTTTCATAATGCCCACAGACCTACTAAAGGCGATTAATGAAATCTGGATCGACCGAACTCAACACGGCAACTTGCATTCATTTTGCGGATATGCTTAACGCCATTGCCCAGTAAGCCACACCGAAACAGCTGTCTGTAGGCTAGGGCTTATATTACTATTACTACTACTACTACTACTACTACTACTACTACTACTACTACTACTACTACTACTATTATTATTATTATTATTATTATTATTATTATTATTATTATTATTATTATTTTAGGTCTGCCATTTATACTTTTGACCTTACTTCTGTAACGTGCGTCCGAGGTAAGTGTTACGAACATCGAACGCTACTTCCGCAAACTCAAGAAATGCCTGTTGTGAAAGTGTGTGCGTGTGCGTGTGTGTGTATGTGTATGGGTGTGTGTGGGTGTGTGTGTGTGTGTGTGTGCACGCGCGTGTGTGCGTGTGTGTGTTGCCACGGGAATAGAGTGTTAGTTACTGACAATTTTTAGTTTTGCGATGTGAAAATGTTGATATTTCAGGCTGTGTTTGCGTTGTATGTGCCGTGGTTCTTGATTTTTTTGCTTGCAGAGCGTTTTATGATTTTAAATAATACATTTCGTGAGCTTTATTGCAATATGTGCAAATATGTACACCGCACACACATTTCCCTGTGTTTTATGGGGAAAAAGACACAGAATTCTGATTCCATATAGTCACAGCAAACCCTACTTGACTCTTTACTTTCATTATAGGGTGAAACCAGAGATCAGTAATTTAATTGTACCACTGTAAGGATCATAATAGTTTTGTTGCATGCAAATGGAATACTAGTTACAAAGGTTATCACCAATGTCCAATAGGGATTTACTTTTCAACCACACCCTACAATCCTATAAAATGCTATATTGATTTCTTCTTGAATGTTTTTAAACGAGACAGGTACCCCTTGGGGTCATGAGCAATCTTGCCACTGTAGATTGTTCTAACCTATAAAGGGAAAAGTGAAAGCCCCAGTTGAAAAACTGTCTTTCCTTTATAGGCATGACTATTCACTGCGGCAACAGTCCCCCCGTTGGAGTGCCGGGGGTTTCAGTATAAATAGTATCCCCACTTTCTGGAAATTTAGTGCTTTAAATTCCCACTGTCGCTGTTTCCTCATTTACTCTTTCCCATTCCTGCTCTGTCCTATCACTCTGCTATACTATCTTCTTCTTCGCTAGATCAATGACCTACATTTTTTCTTGAAAACTCTTCCTGGACAAGACTCCTTGTTTGTGTATGAGGTCTGTTGGATCAGCTTGGGAGTGTTAGACGCTTTCTGCCGGGTGGTCACTAGGGCTTCCTATGATGTTATTATTTAGCAATATAGGCATTTTATATGTATATGTTTTGTTGATAATTTATAATGATTTTTGTATTCTATTTTGTTTTTGTAACCGGGGGTTCGAGTAGTTGGGGTATAGCCTCAGCCGTCCCCTGCGTGGGATGTCTTTATTGTAAAGTGACTGGCCGGTGGAGGGCATTCAATTTTCCCACTAGGGTTGTTTCAGCAGATCTTTTATGCGGATCGGGGGTTGTCCGGTCCTGATTTGGCTCGGAAGAGTACGCTGGACCTAAAGCAACAATCAATAAATCAATCAATCAATAAAAAACGAGACAGGGTCTGACCTAACATTAGCACAAAATGATAGCGAGCCCACGGTGGCCTGCAGTCTACATAGGAGCTGAAATACAGCCAAGCCAGGGCAGGGCCATTCTTGACATCAACGACTTAAAGAAGAAGAAGAAGAAGAAGAAATGATGATGATGATGATGATGATGATGATGATGATGATGATGATGATGATGATGATGATGATGATGATGATGATGATGATGAATTATAAGCAGAGAAGAAAAGAAAGTTTCATTTAAGCAATCCAAAGTTTCATTTAAGCAATCCAGCGAAGAGTTTTAAAAAGACGGAAGTAAAACTGACCTCTTCTTTGTCAAGTTTGATTTCTATGGTCACCCCACTGCGTAATGTTGGCGACGTCTGCATGAAACAAATATACAAATCCAGCTCTATTTAAAATGTCGGCGTTTCTAACTGACTAACCGACCAACTTACCAACCTTTCGACTGACTCCATCAAGAGCGCTAATCACGCTGTATAACGACGCACTGACCCATATAACCGATTAAATACCTGTCTGACTAAACCGACCAACCGCACGCACACTTGTCCAACTAACAAACTGACCGACAGACATCCTCTCTCCTCCTCATCATACTCCTTTCTGTATAAATAATAGCATCACCACGTTGTGGAAAATTAGTGCTTTAAATTCCCACCGTTTCTGTCATTCTCGTTCCTACTCTGTTCTATCAATCCACTATCTTCTTCGCTAAGCCAGGCACATACCCCCCTTTTTTTATTGGATACTTTCTGACAAATGGTCACTAGGACTTTGTATGGTATAGCAAGTTATGCATTTTATATGTATGTGCTTCGTTTATATTTAACAATGATGTTTATATTCTTTTTTTGTTTTTGTTAACGGGGGTTCGATAAATTAGAGTACAGCCTCAGCGTCCTCTGCATGGGATGCCTTTATTGTAAAGTGGCCGGCTGGTGGAGTGCCTTCAGTGTTACCATTAGGGTAACGTAACTGTAGATTATAGTCACACGACACCGAAGCGTATAGGCGACTACTGGTCACATTATTCTGACACCAGCGAACCAGTTGATGGTAAGGGGAAAATAATATGGTCACACATTGGCCAATCCGGGATTCGAACCAGGTACCTTTCGGATACTAGTAAGACGCTCTACCAACTGAGCTACCCGGCCCCTCTCCATTAGGGTTACTTGAGCAGATCTTTTATACGGACCGGGGGTGAGTCCTCTTTCAATCAAGTTGTGGTACTGATCCGGCTCTGTGCAGTCCGCTTAACCTTAAAACAATAAATAACTAACTAACTAATCATCATCATCATCATCATTACTTTCGCTTCGTTAGGGCCACAGGCGTCCTTTTATGTTCATAGTTGGGAATTCATAAATTATAACAATTATTATACACCCTAGCAAATAGTAACACCAATAAAACCATAGAAAAAGGCAATGTTTGTTGGTTTACCTTGTTCAGCTCCACCATGTTATAGTAACGGACATATCCTATTCCAGCAACTACAACCGTCTCAGTTTTGGATATAAAAGCCAGGCTGAAGAAAGTCATGAACAAAATATACAAGCAATATTATCGTGTCCGTCATCGTCATAACAGTAGTTCCGTCCTTCAGCATCATCCTCGTCGTCGCTTACTATGCCATCATCATCATCATCATCATCGTCATCATCATCATCAGCATCTCCGTCACCGTTATCGTCGTCGTCGTTGTCGCACCCAATACGCTTGGAGAAGACGAGTACTTGAACTAGCTGCGATTAAAGATGACGTTTAGATGACTGCAGGTATGAATAAAAGAAGGAAAATAATGATGATGATAGCCGGCTAGTAATAATGATTAAAGGTCCAAGAATCGCCACGTAACGTTAGATAAGTGCGCTATATAAATCGTTGTATTATTATTATTATTATTATTATTATTATTATTATTATTATTATTATTATTAATGACGACGGTGACGATGCTCCTACTGCTGATAATGATAATGACGATGATGATTATGATGATGATGATGATGATGATGATGATGATGATGATGATGATGATGATGATGATGATGATGATGATGATGATGATGATGATGATGATTTTCATGTGTAAGCGCCAGTCGAATGTTCAGTGCTCGTTATTCCAAATAAGAAGGTGGTATAGTGTGAACAACAACAACAACAGTAACAATGTATATCAAATGTACAAGGGGCTAAACACAGAAAACTATCTGTTGCATGGAGTTGTTCTGTGTTTGTGTTTTGTCGTGTACTGAGTTGAGAAAAAAAATCGCTATTTTCTGTTACAAGTACATCCATGGCTTAGCCCTTCTTACCTCACCCAGAACATACAATTCTATAAGCCTTCTAGAAATCTTCGTTCTTCCTCTGCTTCACATACCCCGCTACAAACTCTCCTCTGCTGGCCGTCGATCCTCCTCAGTGCTTGGCCCTTCAACTTCAACTAAATGTTTCTGATCTTGCTGTCACGAGAGGCTATTTAGACCCTGCACTACGGGTTCACGCCTTAAATAGTTCAGCCTGCTGTAGCCTGTGTAACGTAAAGTGACTGCCTAGTAGACGACACAAGTCAGTTGTGTGCTAAGCATAGGTGACCTCATCCTGCTGAAGTATAGTTGCCCCCGCTAGAGTGCGCCACGGGTATCGGACGAGATTTTCGCGGAATTTGGCTGACCGCAAGGCTATGTAGTCATTCTTTGTCTGAACCTCACACGAGAAGGAGCTACGCTCTGACAGATCTCTCTAGCATGAAGACTAAGCAGGTGACGGATAAAATTCATTCATCGCAGTATAGCCACAGCCTGACATTGTCAAAAAGACGAGCAGGCCAGTTGGTCCGAGGCAGGGATAGACCACAAAGAGTCAACCCTGACATTCGGCCTGCAAGGGAACATCGAGCACTGAGCTCCGATTGCCCAATAGTCAACAACCAAGGAGGAGACACCATCACCACACCTCAAATAGTCAGTTAAGTGACACTAAAGAAGTACACAAACACTGCCCTAGGAGGATTGTGCTGTAGTCCACACTCTAAAAACAAGAACATTAGGTCAACCAGAACAAATAGCCCAATGATGAGACAGTAGCAAATATCAAGAACAGTAGCAGCATAGACCAATCAAGGAACGAACTATTAGGAAGTGAACTTGGACATTAAGTTAATAGAGTGTTTAGAGAATTATGTATAGAGTACAGGAAATAAATGTGTGATATTTACTGTTAAAAAGTGGCTGGACTACCTATGTTTCATAGCCGTGTGAGAGCTAGTGTGCCAGTGAATCTTTTTCCATTTTCTCCCTATCTCTATAACCCTATCCGCACACAGACCGAGCTAAACATATAAATGTATTAAGATTGACAGGGTGATTACACTAGCTGATCCCCGCAGACCAAGACGAGTGGGTAATAGCATTCCATTGTGCAGAGCCCAGTAACAATAGACCCACCGTCACACTTGCCTCCCATCATCATCGTCGTCATTCCTCCATCACCCATCCTTAGCTCTCCCCGCCTCCCTCCCTCGTCTCTTATTCGTTAGCAAGTGTCTGAGTTTATTTTGTATGAAGCCGGTTGTTTAGAATGAATGCGTGAGTACTGCGCTTTGAACTGATATTGTTCATTGGGAAAAAGCGCTATATAAATATCCTTATTATTATTATTATTATTATTATTATTATTATTATTATTATTATTATTATTATTATTATTATTATATTATTATTATTATTATTTGTCGTACTGACATTGCGGCTTTGAAGACCTGATCGCTTTGGAACACCACTTTCGGGTACTCCTGGATCATCTGCATCACGATCAGCCTCTTCTCTGACGTCAGACACGTAAACACCTGCCCAAGCACATTCACGGACTATATAGCACAAGGCCTTCAACGGAGTATTCAGGGTCCTCGATAGCAAAGAGATAATGGATCGTCGATAGCACAGCGATAGCAGTAGTACGTATCTATATATAGATACAATATATAAGCCACCGACGATCAACTACCTCTTCTTTGCTAATGAGGAGCAATGTGTATTTGGCCAAACGAAGTAAGCATTCCGTATAGTACCTAATAAATTAATGCTTCAGCTTCGGTCTACAAGTACGCTCACACAAGCAGCGTGTTATTAATTACCAAACAAGATTAATGAACGTCGTCGCTGCAGTTACATGCACCGTGGCGCTCGCTACATTGAGTTCACACTTTCACAGGAATTATCTTCCGTCACAATTGTCACTCAATGAAATACATTAGCTTAGCTGCAGTAATGTCTCCCCCCCCCCCTCCCTCACTTCCTCCCACCCACCCACAAACATTATGGCGCTGTTTACACTAGTGTTGTGTATATGAGTATAATGCCTATGCGTCTTCTTTCTTTATATGCAGATAAATGTAGCGTGTATGTTGGTTATAGATCGCCGCGCTTTGAATCTGATTTAGGAATAAGGTGCGTATAGCATCCAGTATTATTATTATTATTATTATTATTATTATTATTATTATTATTATTATTATTATTATTATTATTATTATTTAAATGCTATATGTTGTCTGCAACGCCTTTCTAAAACGTGTACATTTAATTTGTATGGAATTCCCCCTTGTAAAATATTTATTTTTACCATTTTCAGCTAAATAATCTTTATCAAAAAGCCAAGGAGTACTACAGACAGGAGATGACTTTGCCACTTTCAGCACTTCCTAGCGAAGGCCAGTGTCTCTCACAGACGCAAGATTGTTCGCTGGCTCAGTGAGCTATTTTTAGCTCTGCATCAGCAAAATCCTGCGTGCATTAATCTAATACTCAGTGAAAATAAATAGATGGTTAAATAATTTATCTAAGAATAGTATTATTTAAGCAATTTCCTACTTGTAAATACTGAAATTTAACACACCTAATGAGGTAGAAATCCTTTAAATCCTTTATTAATCAGTGTATACAATGTGGCACTATTTTTCACCTCGCAAGGGCCAAACAGGAAAGGAGTGCAGTTTCTATCCACATGGCGGACTTACATTTTCTCTTCTCTTGTTTTTCGTGAAATTGCTCAGGTTCTAGGCTTCATCATGCCTAACGAATGTGGTGTTGCAAAGTGTACTGGAAATTACAATGAATCAAACAAGTGTAGGGTGTTTAAATTGCCCAAAGGCGAAGTAGAGAGACAGAAATGGATAGCTATTCTTCCTCCAACTTTGTTGTTGATGCAGCCAAGTTTTACATATGTGAGAGACATTGGCCTTCTGACACACCAAAGGTGAAAATACCAGGTGGATCTACAAGACCAACACAGCCTCCGAGTATTTTTGATGTGCCTATTTCATGTTTGCCAACCCCAAAACCTTCTCCTCGTTCATCAAAACAAGAAGATAAGCGATTTCAGCACTTCCTCAAAAAGGACAAAATAGCATCATTTTCTGACTTTGTGCCTGAAAAAAACCTGAAGAAGTATGACAACATTGTTATTTCAAGAACTGATGACAGTGTTTGCCTGTTTATGTCAAAGGATTTCACAGAATGTGAGTCGACGATCATAGTTGAGAATAAGGCAACACTTTGCTCTCCTCTCATTCTCACTGCATACAAGAAAGAAATCAGAGTACCTCTTGGAAACATTTTGCATCCAAAAATGGATTATCTTCTTACTCCCAGTTCCACGAAGCAGTTCCCACGGTCAGGAATTACGTAATTCATTCTGTTGACAGGATTCTTAAAATGGCAGCAGTTCTTGAACAACTGGAATTCCAAGACAGCAAGCAGCAAAAAAAAAATCTAGTTCATCACACATCAGCTGAAACTTTTGTGTAAAAAACGTTATTCCACCTAAAATTACTGCTTTGCTGTATAATCTTTTCCTAATTGCTCGTTTGAATTTCTGAGAGAATACCTGACGATGCCCAACAAAAGGGAGGTGCAAGCAGTGATTTCTTCTGTGAATCTAGATGGAGTGCTACTGAAGACATTCCAGAAGATCAACAAACCGCAGCAAAAGAATGCACTCTTGCTTGTTGATGAAGTCAAGATTCGCCCTACACTTGCCTTCTCCGGCGGTGTTCCGAGTGGAATGGCTGCAAATGAACCTGACTCAAAGGCAACATCTATGCTCTGCATAATGATGAAGTGCATCCACAGAGGGCCCAGTGTCATGGTCTCAGTCACACCAGTGCACAGGCTGACTGCTGCTTTCCAGTTCCAAAAAGTGAGACAAGCAGCTGCTATTGTTGAAGAAGCAGGTGGGAATGTGGTTGGGTCAATCACAGACAATCACAAGATCAATCAGCAATACTGCAGACTGTTTGAACGACCTACAGACTCAACATGTCCGGCCACTGCAATCCATCCTCTCGATGAAACCCGCAAATGGTACTTACTGTTTGATACTGTGCATCTTCTGAAGTGCAACAGAAACAATTGGATATCAGGTAAGAATGTTTTTAAATTATTTTTTTAAATATTTTTGTGTGCTTAAGAATCTTAATATAATAAAGAATCCTAATATAATAATTTTCTGCATGTTTGATGAAACATTTCAATTTTAGGGATTGATTTTATAACTTTAATATTTCATTTCAATTGTGTTTTTGTATACATGTGTGAGATGGCTATATAATTAAATTGTTAATATTCATAGAACACTACAGAAACAAAAGATGTATTTAATATAAATGGAATCTAAATATTAGAGAAAAGACCAAATGAATAATTTCTAAGAACAAAACGAATTCATCATTATATTAAATGTTGTGTGCATATTGTTTATTTCAGAAATATGTCGGAGTAGGTGGTGAGTCAATAATTATTTCTATGGATTATCATTAATTATTACAATGTCAATTCAGAGGATTTATAAGAAAACAGAATACTCATTTTAACTTCAAATATTAGCATGGCAGGTTTACTTGCAACAAAGTCTCTTCTAATTAACAGTATCAAATATGCCTTATCATGACCCATTACATAAGGTTTTGGTCCCAAAAATTCTTGTATGACATAGTTTAGTATTTTTAAATCTTAAATAAGCCTGCAACTCAACAGTTAGTGGCTTAATAGTCTGTAAATAACACTTAAGGCAGTGGCATGCAGTGGCCTTCGCTAGCAAAGGCTGGGCATCAGAAGCCCATCTCCTGTCTTTAGTACTCCTTGCAAAAAGCATATTTTCTAAATAATCATTTGTTCATAAACAATTTAAGATTTCTCTAAATAATATATTTTCTCGGTAAATAACTTAATATTTATCTAAACAATATATTGTTTAGGTAAATAAATCATGACATAGTAAATAAGACACTGTTGTTAAACAGGGAATTATCTACCTAAATAATGCATTATTTAGCAGATTGTGTGAAATAATGTATTATTTATGTGGCGGAACGGGAGGCGACAGGTTCACGCTTGAGAGAGATGTTGTCTACCTTCCATTTGTTGGTTAGTCTAGACTTGGGTGGCTCCTGTTGTGCAGAATTCTTTGGTATGGCCATTGGGTTATGCAGGCCGGACAAGGCGACACGACATATGTTCTCCCCGCCTGACCCTTCACCTTCTGCTTTTGTTGGTGAGCAGGACTACATTGTCGGCAGGCATTTTATGCAAGTCAGTGGTAGCGACTTGTATGGAGTGTCGTGACATTAATAGCCGCAATCCGGTTTACTATCAACATGCTTCACCGTCTTGCAGAACAACTATTTTATGTCCCTCTTAGGAGCGATAAATGCAAACAACAGTTCAGGTTAGTCGGTGTTCTCAAGGTAGCGTGGACGAAAGACGTGAGTCAAATTCTCCCCTCGTCTACATTTATAAATGTTTCTAAATAATGATGTGTTTATCAATATAATGCATTACTTAGTAGACTGGGCTAAATAATGTATTTTTTAGAAGATGTTGGTAAATAATGCATTATTTACGTAAACAATTCATTGTAAACAAGTCACTATTTAGAAAATTAATTTTTATCTGAAAGTGGTAAAAAAAAACCCCACTGAAAACATTGCAAATACATATTTTACAAAGGGCATTCCATAAATGTGAACATCCGTGTTTTTCTTTGTGACCTACTGTTACAGTTTCTTGTCAGTGTTTAGATTATTTAACTATTTAATGTGAACAGCCTCCTGCCTAATGCTGTTGTTTTCTCTAATTCGGAAACATTTGTAACTGAACCATGCAATCTACCTGGTCTGATCATCATCTGAGCAAAATGTCTTTTTTGATTAAAAACATGCACCTCTTTAAATGTGTGCGGGCGAAATATATTATACTTTATATACTTATATACATGTCCACCGCCGTAGCTCAAGTGGCAGAGCGTTCGCCTGGCACACCAATGGCCCAGGTTCGAATCCCGTGGTGGGCGAAATAAAAGTGGCCATTTGTCACTGTCCAGTTTAGCAGTATGATCGCCCTGGGGGTTCAGTGTTGATTTAGGTCCCTACCCCTTGTTCACTGGGATGGTTATCCCCGTCTGCCATATCGCCAATGGTGGGAGTAGACGTTAAACGTCAATGTTCAGTTCATCTGTTATACATGTGACGAGAGAGAGAGAGAGAGAGAGAGAGAGAGAGAGGGAGAGAGAGAGAGAGAGAGAGAGAGCGAGAGAGAGAGAGAGAGAGAGAGAGAGAGAGAGAGAAGGAGAGAAAGAGAGGGAGAGAAAGAGAGAGAGAGATGCTGGGTCTAGTCTGTGTACAGGCACGCATTCCATCCCACCAACTTTAAAGATCCTGACGCTCATATCCTAGAGGGTTACACAAATACACCCTGGACGCACTGTACTGGGTCCCTTCACCCCATCCCCGGTCGCCCGGGAGGCTGCATGTGGGCGGCCCTGGCGTCTCGAGTTAGATCCTGTATCGGCCAGCGCCTTGAGCAGCTCTTGAGCTTGAAAAAACGCTATGTAACAAAGAAGGATTAAATATAGTTACGCTACCGTAAATATCAGAGCTAAGCGGCAATAGGATGCACCAACGTGTCTAATCCATTTTGCAATGAAAAGCAACGTCAAACGAAAGAAATAACGGAAATGTCAACTCACTTTGTCACTGCTGATGTGCTTGATGTTCAGCAGTTGCTTTTTAAAATATAACCTGAGACAGAAGTAAGTCAGAATTGATTATTATTCTCATGGGTCACTACAGGGTTGGCTGAAAAGTAACTCGATATTGAAAACTGCTTAAAATGTTTGTATAGTAATGCATTTGAAAGAAACAACATGTACTGTGTGATCCATACAGTGGTACAATTGCATTGCTGATCTCCGTTTTCATCTCACAATGACGAGAGCAGACGACAATGGTCCTTCGCCTAAGAAGAAGAAGAAGAAGAAGAAGAAGAAGAAGAAGAAGAAGAAGAATGACGACAACAACGAAGAGGAATAGAAAACAACAATTTAAAACAGGACTTTCATTTTATATTATTACTCAACTCACTCTTCCTTTTTGACGGATCTGCCGTTGTTTTGTACTTGGTACTTGTGCACAGTCTGCTTGATGCTAATGAAGTAGAAACGCTGCAGTCGCTGGGTCACGCCTGTGTCCATGTGTCGGTAGTACGGAGGCTTCAATTTCCCAGTCAGCTGTACCATAACAGAAAAGCACAATTGACCAAAAACTAAAGTTAAATCGCTACCAGCCCTCTCGAAGAGGACGTAGAACTACATATAGCGCTAACGGCAGAGGGGCGGCAGCAAAGAATGCGCAGTGAACAATGCCAATCCTTTCTTAAAACAGTAAGGGATAGGAAGGGAATCAGAACGAGCCCAAACTGTCGGTCAGTCGGCTGTCCGTCGGTCCGCTGGACTTCATATTTCAAGAACCGCTGAACGGATTTTGACCTAACTTAAAGGGACATTACCTATGTTATTGGCCTGCTCCCGTGCCATCGTATCTCTGTTCGACCGCAAAGGTCAAGGTCACTGAGCCATTTTGCTGCTAAACACGTTATGCTAAATTTTCCCAAAACGGCCGAACCGTTTTGTTGAGGTTTGGTACTTACAATTTTTTTAAATTTAAATTTTATTTGTAATTTTAAAAAAAAATATTTTGAGGTTAGTTTTTTTTTTTTTTTTTTTTTTGGGGGGGGGGGGGGGGGGGGCATTTTATTGTCTCTTTTTATCGGGAAATTCTGGGTCGCCTCCCCAGGGGAAAGCATAGTCGCAGCCTGTGGCGCGCCCAAACCCAAACTACCTTTTAGTTGTGTTTTTGAAATGTTGCTGGGAGAACAAACCGGAGTACCCGGAGAAAGCCCCCGAGGCGTGGCCCGAGTCCAAAGTGAATAATTTTCGGAGAAACGTAACGCCCAGATGCTGAATCGATCCCATACCTGTCAGGCGTCATTGGATTCTAGCCTGTGGACAAAGCGAGTTGAGCCCGCCTTAGACCACGGGGCCACAACGCTCGCTATGAGCCATCTTTCAGTACCAGTCCAGCAGTATGTCAGTCGGTAAGCCCGTCTTTCCCAATCTTTTTTTTTTCGGAGCAAACCTTTTTTTTTTTTAAATCTCAAAAAAATGTATTAGTTATACTGTGTGGATACTTTCACTACTGCTTAGCATTGTTATAGCATTCCCTGTGTGTGCTTTCTCCAAGGTCAAGGTTATTTTATAAGTTACGCCTTTTGGGCTGTATCTAAAAATGAACTGATCCGCTTTGTATACTTTTGTTTTCTTGTTCAAGTGGCCAATCATTCCATGTATTCATTTTGTTTCTTTACGATCAAATTGAGTCACGGAAAATTAACACTTTTGAAAATGTTTATTTATTTTATTTTTTTTTTTTTTTTTGGGGGGGGGAGGGGGAGGGTCTTCGCGTGCAATTTTCTGGAAACACATTCGAATGGCTTGCCATCGTGTTTATTATGACAAGCTAATGTATTTATTTCTTTATTTTATTGGTTTTAGTTAAGGGTTCTTCCAGCTCAAGAAGTTGGGCTCTGACTCTTTACGATTGAGCACGACCCTGGCCGAGCGCGGGGGATAAGGGAGAGGTTAGTTAGTTAGTTATTCATTGCTCACAGGGTACAGCAGACTGCAATCAGAACCACAAAATCAAGACCACAACTTGGCTGACAGAGGACTCACCCCTGATCCGCATAAAAGATCTGCTGAAACAACCCCAGTGGTATAACGCTGACCCCCTTTGGGGTGCCGGGGGTTTCAGTATAAATAGTATCCCCACTTACTGGAAATTTAGTGCTTTAAATTCCCACTGTCGCTGTCTTTCTCATTTGCTCTTTCTCATTCCTGCTCTGTTCTATCAATCTGCTATAATATCTTCTTCTTCGCTAGACCAGTCATCTACCTTTTATCTTGAAAACTCTTCTGGGACAAGACTCCTTATTTGTGTATGAGGTCTGTTGGACCAGCTTGGAAATATTGGATGCTTTCTGCCAGGGGGTCACTAGGGCTTCCTATGATGTTATTATTTAGCAATGTAGGCATTTTATATGTATGTGTTTTGTTGATAATTTATAATAATGTTTGTATTCTATTTTGTTTTTGTAAACGGGGGTTCGATAAATTAGAGTACAGCCTCAGCGTCCCCTGCGTGGGATGTCTTTATTGTAAAGTGACTGGCTGGTGGAGAGCTTTCAGTTTTATCACTAGGGCTGTTTCGGCAGATCTTTTATGCGGATCAGGGGTTGTCCGGTCCTGATTTGGCTCGGAAGAGTCCGCTGGACCTAAAGCAATAATCATGTAATGTGAGGTATAACGCTGAAGCCAATCCACCACCCGGTCACTGTACAATAAAAGCATCCCACGCAGGGGACGCTGAGGCTATACTCTAATTTATCGAACTCTCGATTACAAAATCAAAATAAAATACAAACATCATTATAAAATATCAACAAAACACATACATATAAAATGCCTACATTGCTAAATTATAATATCATAGAAAGCACCAGTGACCATGCGGTAGAAAACGTCCAATATTCCCAAGCTGATACAACAGACCTCACACACACATGAGGAGTTTTATCCCGGCAGAGTTTTGAAGAAAAAAGATAGGTGACTGGTCTAGCGAAGAAGAAGATGGTCTAGTAGAGTGATAGAACAGAGTAGGTATGAGAAAGAACAAATGAGAAAGATAGCGACAGTAAGAATTTAAAGCACTAAATTTCCAGAAAATGGAAATACTATTTATACAGAAACCCCCGGCATATGGGAGAGAGACCTAGTTCTTTCTGGGTGTACTTATGTAGCAGGCACCCACCGGTCTAAGGCATGAACTTACCATAGGAATGTCGTCAATGCAGAGAGTGTATTCCTCTTCCATCAGCTTGATATTCTTGTTCTTCAGCCTCGCGACCTCCGTCTTCCATGGCGGGATGACCCTGTCAACAGGCAGCAAGAGATTGGTGATGTCCGAAGTGCTGCTGGACATCGAATCACAGGGAAGCGTCGTCGCGCCAGGATACTTCCAACTTTCGAAGACAGGCTGGGCCAACGACTTATCTGTAGAAATAAGGCTGATCTTCATACTTGTTAAAACTGTTGTCACCAACAATGGATTAAAAGGAAAAAAAAACACAAAAAATCTCGGCCAGTGCCCATTTTGAAATTAAATTTTGGATTTTCAGGACTTGGCACAACATGTTGTCACCCAAGTGGGCGATTTTTGGGTTACCTTCCCAGCAGCCCAAGCGCGGCAGCACAGTGCTGAGACGAGGGGAAAACAGAAAACAGAAAACAGATTATAGTGCTTGCAATTTTGTTCAAATCTCGCACTCAGCCCTCTAGGACCTGGGCGTCAGGATCTGTAAGGTTCGTGCGATGGATTGCCTGCGTACACGGGCGCGACTTCGGTTATTGGAAACTGAAGGATAAGGATGGAAGTTTAATGTCCATATCAACCATTGCGCGATAGTAGCAGATGGGGATAGCTATCCCAGGCACAGCGGTAGGGACCTAAATCAACACTGAACCATCAGAACAATCACACTGCTAGGATGGAAAGTCAAAATGGCCACTTTTTATCTTGCCCATCATGGGATTCGAACATGGGATCATCGGTGTGCCAGGCAAAAGGTCTACCACTGAGTTACGGCACTGGGACTCATCCGAGACTCTTATCCGAAGTTGGCAATGAGAATTTCGTGACCTTCATTATTTTGCTGGAGTATTCCTGCCCTATTCCTATTCTATCCAGTAACTCGAAGGTCGTAGGGACACCACAGATGATCGTTTATCCAGCGCACTCCATCTTCCTCTGTCCTCAGCAACCCTCATGGCCTAGCTCAGTGTCAAGCCAGTCCATTCTCGAATGTTGTCCTCGTTTTCTGTCTCCCTCTTCTTCTGCCTCCTTGCACCGTGCCTTGCAGTATAGTCTTTGCAAGGCCTGATGGCCATATGGTATGGTATGATCGCTGGAGTAAGCAGTTTTCTATTGCTTCCAGAATAACTCGGAAGATATTAATAGTCAGTCTCTTATTTTCTTTAGAATACTATTTAATCTCTACACATATCACTATGCCCAACAAATCTAATGTTAATTTAAGAACACAATTCAAAGTCATAATAATAACATACAATTCTGCAGTAAAAGACAGAAAATTTTCTAAAAAATTGGAATTGCTCATTTAGAAGAGAAATGATTTTTGAAATCAAATACCTTTTATACTGTTTATTAATTAAAAATGTTACAGTTGATTTTCTGTGGGTTCCCTCTCATTGTGGAATAAAAGGTAATGAATTAGCCGATAAACTAGCTAAAGATGGAGCAAGTAAGCCTACTGAAGTTAACCATGAGCCTCTCCTACTATGAATTGATAACAATATTAGACAATTATTTTCTTAAAAATGTACACCATAATATTTTGTCTAGCTCCAGACATTTGACAAAAATTTTCTACAAGTTAAAATTAAATTCATGGAAAATTAAATTTTTTAAAGACTTTAAATGTGTATGCTCAAATGCTCTGACTGTAGAATATTTGATATTACATTGCCCATGTCTGAACAAATTATTTACAGAAAATAATATTAATATATATTATATCGTGTACACAGGTAGAAAAGGTTTTATAATTATTTTATTCGATATATTTTAGATGTTAAGATGATGGTGTTCTAATGTTAGGTTACATTGTTTATTCAACTGGTATAAGTTATTAGGAGTTTGTTGTTGCTGCTGTATTATTTTTCTTCTATTATTATTATTATTATTATTATTATTATTATTATTATCGATTTGTTTTCTCCACGTAATCATTTATATTATTATTTTGTTTCTTTGTTTTATAGTCTAAAATCACAAAATTTGTGAACAGACTTTAAATAAATGGATTGAATTAATTGTCAGTCTGGGATACACCCTCTACCACCCCACCCGCCCCCACCTCAACCTCTCACATTCATCCCTCACTCCCCGCACCAGTCTATGTCCTCCCCAAGCACCGTCATCAACAGCGTAATCTGTCACTGCGCTCGCTGGCTTATTAGCTATGTGATTTGTGGCTCGAATCCATCGTCAAACAAATTATATATATATGTCAGTGTGTGAGTATCGCTTGAAGGAACACTTTGAAACTTTGAAACTTTGTTTTATTAGGGATAAAAATAATAAAACACAAAGTAGGTAGAGTCTAAGTGAAGAAAAGAAATTTCCTTATTAACTTATCACACATGATCAACTCCAATGCTGCAGCTAGACTATTTCTTAGAAAGAAGAAAAGTGATCACATTACTCCTCTCCTGCACTCTCTCTCTCTCTCTCTCTCTCTCTCTCTCTCTCTCTCTCTCTCTCTCTCTCTCTCTCTCTCTCTCTCTCTCTCTTCACTGACTTCCTATCTCATTACGAATTGAATACAAAATATGCCTCATGTGCTATAAGTGTATCTCTGATCCTGCACCATCATACATATCTGACTGCATTGAGCTCTACATGCAATTTCGTAATCTCCAGTCTTCTTCTGAAACTCTCACCCTCCGCATTCCTCGATCAAAACTTGTGTCTGTCTGCAGCTTCACGCTCCTTCTTTGTATTTTTTTTTTTTGGGGGGGGGGGGGGGGGGGGGGAGGAAGGTCCAACAACCTGGAACAAATTGTCTCTCTCTCTTCGCAGCATACCTACACTCTCTGCCTTAAAAAATCCTCTCTTTCCGCCTCAGTGATCCATCCAGTTTGACCATCCACTCCGACTGACTGTTTATTTACTTCTCGTCTTCCTTGGTATATTATGTTCTTACGTGTCAAGGATGTATGTGTGTGTGTGTGTGCATGTTGCGAAAGTGGTGGTATGCGCCTAAAGTAGACTATTTTTGTCTAGATTTGGCGGGATACAAATGTTCGTATTATTATTATTTTTTTAAATTATTATTATTATTATTATTATTATTATTATTATTATTATTATTATTATTATTATTATTATTATTATTATTATTATTATTATTAAATCCATCATCAAACTAGCCCTTCACGCTATCTTTCTCATTAGTTCTTTGTAATCCCTACTCTGTTCTATCAATCTACTATACTATCTTCTTCTTCGCTAGACCAGTCACCTTTCTTTTTTTCTTGGAAACTTTTCCGGGACAAAACTCACCATTTGTTTATGAGGTCTGTTGTATCAGCTTGAGAATTTTGGACGCTTTCTGTCGGGTGATCACTAGAGCTTCCTATGATATTATTATTTAGCAATGTAAGCATTTTATATGTATGTGTTTTGTTGATATTTTATAACGATGTTTGTATTCTATTTTTATTTTGGAAACGAGGGTTGGATAAATTAGAGTATAGCCTCAGCGTCCCCTGCGTGGGATACTTTTATTATACAGTGACCGGCTGGTGGAGTGCCTTCAGTGTTACCACTGGGGTTGTTTCAGCAGATCTTTTATGCGGATCAGGGGTGAGTTCTCTTTCAGCCAAGTTGTGGTCTTGATTTTGCGGTCCTGATTCCTCTCTTTGCCGTCCGCTGGACCCTGCAAGCAATGAAGAACTAACTAACTAACCGAGCTGTTCTCAAAGTGATTGACAAAGCAGAAAGGTTGGGTCAGAAGCGAAGTGAGACCAGGATGTTCAAAGGTTGCCCTGCTCATTTGGATTTCGTATTACGGCTACTCAGTCTGTGTGTTAATGATACGATTCTCACATTAAGAGGCAACTTTGCACTGGCTTTAGTGCTGCAGCCTTGGGGACTGGTTGGCATTTGGCGGACCATTTCCGATGCCGAGTGGCCTGATAGATAGCCCGTTTTGGCTAAGAGAGTGGGGATGTACCCTGGGCTGAGAGTTCTCCACTATAATCAAACTTTAGCGCAGTTACTGGAACCGCAGTCGTCTCCTCTGCATTCAGAAGTATATCGCGTAAACAATCAATCATCATATTTAAAACTACACACACAGGTCTATATGTGCAAGAAAACTGAATCCATACATAATAAACCATTGCCTCAACGTACCTGGTCGAGGAGTCGCACCAGTGTTTAACTGGTCTGTGGTCTGTATACTCGTCACTGTACTTGGAGAATTCATTTTCTGTTTAAATTGCCGCCTCCCGAGGTTTGAAATCTTAAGACAAGACTCCCACTCGCATCATATACAATATATGTCAGGCAACAGCCAAAAAACCGTCCCGAGCTTGGATTTTGTTGATTGCAGACTCTCGCTCGCTTGCCTTCGTCGAAACTCGTTCACGTCAGTCGGTTAGACTATATATATCAGAAACAAAAGATACAAAACATTATCTCAGTATATTGGGTAGTTGTAGGGCCGAGTAGGAATTACTAGTGGTAGTATAAGAATTATATAAAATAGCTGACATTCTGGGTTGCAATCTCTTTAAAAATATATACTTTTTTTTTTAAATCAAAGATCATCGTATCTTATGTTAACGCTAAGGTCTACACAATCTTCACCGCGATGAAGGCTGGATGTCAACGGAAGAAGAAGAAGAAGAAGAAGAAGAAGAAGAAGAAGAAGAAGAAGAAGAAGAAGAAGAATTAACACTAGTCACGAGTAGTAATTAGCAATTAATCAATAAAACTCTAACCACAACACGAAAATCTGTATGTAGGTTTCTAACCAAAATCTAAAATACAGTAAGTTTTAAGTCTTAAAACTGCATGAACATCATGGAGAAACTGTAGCGAGCAAAACAAGTTATCAAACAGCTAACACTAACAGCTTACAGTATCAAACTATTAGACCCTCTTATTGGTTACAATCTTACATAATTTTCCAGCGAAACAAACCACGACAAAGCCAAGAGGGCCCGTTGTGACTAATAATTCAATTGACGTCGAAGGACACAAAATGACGATTTTATTTTCTGACGTCATAAATGGGCTAGATGGCGTTTAAAAAAAGTTGGAAAAGAAAGTCGAAAAGGGGCTTGTTTTAGCAGCGAAAAGATCTTGCAGGCAACAAAACGTATACGTTTGGTTATGATCGTAGGAATATATTTACCGGAACTCTCGCGATGCCTGTGAACTCGGGTCACTTTCTGGGTGCGGCCGCAGTAGCGCCACCATGGACCAACGTGTTTTCACTTTTTGTTCTGCCTATAGTTAAGAAACCCACAGACCTACCCTATCCTATCCTATCATATCCCATAACTCGGAGGTCGTAGGGGCACCACAGATGATCGCTTAACCAGCGTACTCCATCTTTTCCTGTCCTCAGCAACCCTGATTGTTTTGCTCAGTGTCAAACCAGTCCATTCTCGAATGTTGTCCTCCCACCTCTTTTTCGGTCTCCCTCTTCCTCTACCTCCTTGCACTGTGCCTTGCAGGATGGTCTTTGCAAGACCTGATGATCTGGTGACGTGGCCATACCATCGGAGGTTACGTTTTTTCACCACTGTGAGCAGGTCATCGTGTTGTCCAATGGCTTGTGTGATGGTCTGTCGGACTTCGTCGTTGGTGATGTGCTGGGTATAGGAAATGCCCAGAAGTCTTCTGTAGCACCTCATCTCCATGCGTTGTATTCTTCGTTGGAGATCTGCTGTGAGGGTCCATGTTTCGCAAGCATATAGGAAGATGGAGATGACAAGGGAGCGCAGCAACCTTACCTTGGAATGTAGACTGTTGGTCCTGTCTTTCCAATTTGGCTTCAAGCTCGCCAAGGCAGCAGTTGTTTGTGCGATTCTGGAGAGGACTTCCTGTCGGGACCCATTGTCTGAGACAATGGCTCCTAAATATTTGAACCCACAGACAGTTTTACAAAATAACCCCAGTTATTGTCGAGTATAGCAGATGGACACTCGAAGAAGAAGAAGAAGAAGAAGAAGAAGAAGAAGAAGAAGAAGAAGAAGAAGAAGAAGAAGAAGAAGAAGAAGAAGAAGAAGAAGAATTCAATTAAATCCTTACTTGTCAGTTATTGTCGAGTATGACAGATGGACACCCTAAGAAGAAGAAGAAGAAGAAGGAGAACAAGAACAAGAACAAGAAGAACGAGAACAAAAAGAACAAGAAGAAGGAAGAGGAGGAGAAGAAAGAGGAGGAAGAGGAAAGAGAAGAAGGAGGAGGAGGAGAACACGAAGTAGTAGTAGTGGTATAGGAGGGAAGAAGAGCCGGTTCCTCTCCTACCTAAGGTACGGAGTTTGTAACTTTGATAGTGGAAACAGAAGAAGACGAAGGAGAACGTCAGTGCAGCAAGTTTCTTCAACAAATTGAAGTTGGCAGGCCACACTCAAGAAGAAAAAGAAGAGACAAATTTGGATTAGCAGGAGGAGAAGGAATAAAATAGAACAAAAAGAATAGACTATGCAGGTTCCTCTTTTATCTAAATACTACCGCATGTGTCAGTTATAAGAGAGAG
>CM072512.1:126173214-126225714 GCA_036898135.1 Oncomelania hupensis
CTTTCGAGCTCTACGAGATACATTGCACAAGATTGTGTTTGTCCAGTTGCATTTACACACTGGAGCAAAAAATCTACAAAGAAACGTTACAACATAAGTTAAGATCAGACACCCATTCGTCCAAATAATCACATTGAAAGGGTCAAAGTTACTACACAAAATGAAAACGAATTAATTAATGTAAATGTATTTTTGATGTGCACGGTATGTTACTTGGCAATAAGATATCTGAATCTGAAGGTGTAGAAAAAAAAACCCAAATAACTTTAGGTTCTACAATGTCAAGAAAGCTTAGAAGGGAACAGAGTTTTATTATTTTCTGACGAGGATAGCCGAACCATCTACAGCAAACAGCAATGGACCGACTCTGTTTTGATGCCTTATTGACGCCAAAACTCGTGTTCTCTGCATGAGTCGGAGTCTATGTTAGATCGTGACGTTAACATATTGCATCTGTATGCAATATGCACCACATGTTACGTTGAAACGCGAATGGTAGTACGTCGGAAACGCGCACGATAGATCTAATCGTTTCGTTTTGCAAAGTATTCAATAATGGAGTTTATTTACCTTTGATTTGAGTTTGCATTGTTGTTAGGAGAGGCTTTGTATAACGTTGATAATTTGCGTTGGTCGATATTGTTGTAGAATTTTCTGGATCTGCGTGTTTACTCTCGATAGAAATTTCCCGATACATGTCGAAGCAAGAAGACGTTCCGGAAGGAGAAGAAAATATGTATGACGTAAGACAGTAATGACGAAGTTAGAAGCGATTGGTTAAATTGCGTCAAACGAGATTGACCCAGGTTATTCGGGAGTATCAAGAGACTATTTAAGTGCCTCGCTGTTTCAAAAATAAGATAGTGTTGTTGTTGATAGTGATTTGGAAAGTAAATTTGAGAGTGGAAAGACGATTGAGCAATTGTATGCAGTTGTTGATGTGTGCTGAATAAAAAGTGGAAAACTTCATACGTCGACTTTGTGACTTGTATGCTGATTGAGCGGGCTGCGTGAATAAACGAATCTGAGTTACACAACTATCAGGAATTCAAGCATTGGGGCTGAATCAGATACTGATAGAAAACTCCAACATTCAAACGATCGAGTGTAACAATGCACCACAGGTGATTGTGTGCTCGTGTCGCTCTCCAAAAACGAAATACAACAGAACAAAATTATAAGGGTCGCCTTTTGTTGCGAAGAACCAGCTAAGACGAACTGGAGTACTATTTGTAGTGGAGTAGGAGGCGACTGGTCGGTTAATCTTGAGAGGGATTGTTTCCTCCTTGAGACCGCGAGAGGGAATTGTCCTCTAAGGCTAGTTGTCAGCCTGGCCTGGGGAATCTTTGAGCGAGTGTTCGAGTCCTTAGATTATGCAAGACAAGACGACGCGACAAATGGTCTCCCCAAAATAACTTTAATGAATTGCTTTTCTGTGACCGTGGCTTGCTTGTCAAACTTCCATACAGGTGTCAGCGGGTAAAAGTCAAGAAAGATTAAAAAAATTTATTTCAAACTCACATAATTCTGCATTTACATTCAAAGATTAATTTCCCATTCAGTTTTTTCTCTTTCTTCCTTCATTAATTACTCGGTATGTTAACAAACTATCGAAGAAAATCCTGCACACCTTTTTTCCCTTAAATATTTTGTGTTGGTGCTAAAGTGATTCGTTTATTCTTAAAAAAAAAAATTAAAAATGAACTAACCGAGACGCCGCAGGTCTGGTGGTCGAAGGGAAAGTAGGTGATGTCGATGGTGCTGCAGCTAACGGTCAAAATGCCAGGTGGACTCCACAGTAACTGACCATTGGACATTATTCTTATGGGGATCGTGTCTTCGTCTATGGCTGAGAGATCATTTACACTGTAGATTTTTTTAAAAAAGATTACACTTTTATTTTTCAAACATCAACATTTCATAACGTGATTACCTACTAAATGTGTGCGTTTATCGGAGCGTGTTAGGCTATATAGGACTATGTAATAAATACCGCCCCTACCCTCACCCACGCCCACCCAACTTCTCAATGTTCCCGTCCTCCATTCCTCCTCTTTTGCTTTATCATCTAATCTCCCATTCAACTGTCTGTACACAACCCCAAGCGTTGCTTTCTTGGCGAAACCTCAGCAGTCGAAGCGCAGTGCCACCAGTCTAATTCCATTATGATTGGTCATTTGTTAAAGCAATATCCTCCTACTCTTTCTCTTCTTCCTCCTCTTCCTCCTCCTCCTCCTCCTCCTCATCATCATCATCATCATCATCCTTAATATCATCATCATCGACAGCAATATCACCTTCGTCATCAGCAGCAGCAGTAGTAGAGCATCATCATCATCATCATCATCATCATCATCATCATCATCATCATCATCACCATAACCACAACCACTACTAACGCTAAAGCAATGTAGAGGGATGCAATGCAGCTTACGAGTTTTACTTCTACACAATGTTGATGGGAGTTCACATCATCATCATCATCATCATCATCATCATCATCATCATCATCATCATCATCATCAAAATCACAAATATCACCATCATCACTATCATCATCACCACTCGTGGCACCACCACCACCACCACCACCATGTCCAATGCGCATACATTAACAGGCAAATTGCAATATATATTACGAGTTGTAGACGACGACGGTGGGGGTCCAGAGCTTGTTTTCGAACACATGAGTTTCTGCGATGCCGCCGTAGTCGCTAGGATTCCATCTCAGTCGCGAGTCTTGCCATGACTGCAATAACAGTAAAATAATATACATGTAAACCTTTACACAAATTATTCGTGGGTGTGTTGTTGTTGGTAAGTTGTTGTTATAGAATTAATATGCAAAATAATATCATTATGAATGAAGTAACGGAACCCCTATTTTCCTACAACACTAAATCTAGTTAAATTAATGTCTTTTCATAGAAAAAAAAAGTTATATTATACAACACCCCCTCCCTTCACCCCGCCCTCACTCCTCCCAAGCAATTTGCTTACATTTATCACGACAAATACATGTTATCAAATCTTTCAGTCTTTATTATGGCGCTTTTCTAGCTCGAGAGCTGCTCAAGGCGCTGGCCGATACAGAATCAAAGTCACGCCTCCGGTCGAGGCGCCCACTCGCAACCTTTAGCCGCCCCATCTCCCATCACAGACCACTGGGCACAATGCTGGGCGACCTGGTATAAGGGTGGAGGGACCTAGTGCTTTCTGGGTGTATCTGTGAAGCCGGCGCTCACCCGCTAATGAACCTCTAAAGTCCGTGCAATAGAATTTTTTTTTTTTTAAAGAAATTTTTATTCACCAAATACATGCATGTATAACAACCACAATTTTTCATAGATATTCATACCTATGTTATCATACAAGCAAATATAAGGCTTTTTTTATATATAGATAGACATACAAGAGATATACTTTAGAAGAATACTAAAATAAATATTTATAAGGAAGAAGAAGAAGAAAAAAGAGAGAGGAAATGAGAGAGAAAATGCACAGGGTTTTATATTACATGTA
Source organism: Oncomelania hupensis (assembly GCA_036898135.1). Lineage (NCBI taxonomy): Eukaryota > Metazoa > Mollusca > Gastropoda > Littorinimorpha > Pomatiopsidae > Oncomelania > Oncomelania hupensis. Next base: position 126,176,737 of record CM072512.1, read on the forward strand.
CATGAGCATCCACAAGCAAAGCCTAAACAAAAATATACATGAGTACATGTACACAGGATAAGAAAAAGTGTACAAAAATATTATTACAGATTATCAAAAAGAGGCAAGTACAGCTGCCACATTGTACGGAAAACATTTAGACTCATCTGTGTGCTAGCAATGTACCTTTCCGTTTCATATCTGTTTCTCAGAGTGGATAGAAAAGCTTCATAGACAGGCAATTCTTTATTCATTTTACACCTGTAAATGTATGTTTTTGCTAACAAAATCATCAAATCCATCACATCGTCGGTTACTGTCACCTTGTCGCAACCAAAAATAATTAAATGTTCATTGAACCTAAGTGATGTGACATGTGAGCATTTGTTAACTAATGCATTTAGAAAACTATTTCAAAATTGTTGCACCGAATTACATGACCAAAGAAGATGCTGGATATTTTCTTTTGCCATCCCACAAAAGGTACAGTTATTACTATTTTCTAATCCCATACTATGTACAATTGTATTTGTACCTAATATTCTATGAACTACCCTGATTTGAAACCATTTAAGTTTAGTGTCTTTTATTTGTTTTATCCTTTTAAATAATTTTTTCCATGACATGTGTATATTTACTCGTTGCTCCCAATTTTTGCAAAAATTTGGCTCATGTTCATTTTGTACCAAAATGTCATAGAACGTTCCTGCCCCTTTGGGCACTGACAAAACAAGTCTGAGTAGTTTGCTATGTTCATAACCCTGCAAATGCTCACCGGCCACATCGATATCTGTTGTACGTATGTATTTTTTAATAGCGTTTACACACCCATAGTAAGTGAGAAAATTTACCGCAATTCTATATTTCTCACTAAATGTTTGTAAATCTAGAAACAACCCATTCTCCTTTAAGAAATGACCAATATTGTAAACCCCTTTCTCTATCCAATTTGGAAAAAAATAGTCTCCCCTCCAATCAAAATATTAATGTTACAAAAAACAGGTTCTCCTCTAAGTTCCTCATTTGTCTTAATTTTTATATTTGTTCCTAACTCTTTATACGCTTTCGCTACATCTAACCAGTACTGATTTACCTTTCTATCCATATCTATTATAGTACCCAGTTTATCAAGGAGTTCAAATTTATTTGATGTTTTTTTAACAATGTTTGTCCATTTATGATTACTCGATTGTAATTTCCTTAGCCATGTTACCTTGAGAGCACTCATAAACCTCCTCACATCTGGAATTCCAACTCCCCCATAATCAATACGTTTTACAGAAACTTTTCTACTTATTTTATCATTTTTTCTTCCCCAAACAAAGCAATAAACACATTTTTGTAATTCATTTACAATATCATCTGGTGGATTTGGCAACAGCAACCAAAGATGAACAAGTTTCGACAAAATAAGTGACTTTAGAACAGCCACACGTCCCAAAGGCGTAATCTGACGTTTTAACCAGACTTTAAACATATTCTTAATTTCTAAAAACTTTTCTCGAAAATTAATCTCTACACATTTCTTAAGGTCAAGTGTGAACCATATACCCAGTATTTTGAATCTTTCAGGATTCCACTCCATGTGCAGGTGGGGCATAAAGCGTATTTCCGAATTGTGCATACTACCTAACCAAATAGCACTGCTTTTATCAGTGTTCAAGATAAGACCAGATTTTTTACCAAAAATTTGAATTGTATTAATTGCTTCTTCAAAAGAATTTCTATCCCCTTCCATCATTAACTCTGTGTCATCAGCATATTGAGCTACTTTATTTTCTATTTCATTAACCTTTATACCTTTTATATGATGATTTTCTCTTATCATTATACCTAAAATTTCCACACACATGACAAATAGATAGGGGGAGATCGGGTCTCCTTGCCTACACCCCCTCCGCACATGGAACCAGGACCCAAGTGTACCATTCACAAGGACCGATGATTTAATTCCATTGTAGAAAGTATGGATCCATCGACAAAAGTCAGTGCCACAGCCAAACGCCCCCAACACCTTAAACATGAAATCCCAGCTGACCGAGTCAAAGGCCTTCTCAAAATCTAAACATAGTAACAACCCCGGTTGGTCGTTCATATTCAAGTAGTCAATTAAATCATAAATTAATCTAACATTATCTCCTAGATATCTATTACGAATAAATCCTGTTTGGTCTTCATGTATCAGAGAAGGTAGTACATTCTTAAGTCTATTTGCGATACACCCTGATCCTGTCTTATAAACTAAATTTAGAAGAGAGATGGGTCGCCAGTTCTTAATGTACTCTCTGGGTTTATCACCATTGGGAATACAAACAATTACCCCCTCCTTTTGCGTAGATGATAATTCCCCTTTTAAGAAACCTTCATTTAAAGAGCGTACAACAAAATCACCTACCCTAGTCCAAAATACTTTAAAGAACTCTACAGAAAAGCCATCACTACCTGGGCTTTTCCCATTTTTTGTATTTTTTAATACCAAAGATGCCTCTTCTAAAGTGATAAGACCCTCGAGTGAATTCGCCTCCAACTCGGTCAGTCTGGGAGTACTGTCAATAAGTTCGCCTATTTCACAGGGTTCTCCGTGCAATAGAATTTGTTCGTGCACATACTAAACCTCGGTTTATACGCTCAGGGCTGGCCGCAATCAAGATCGTACTCAAACAGCCCTATAACTACGTTCGCCCTGTACGCGTTCCTGTCCCCTATAAGGACACAGTTCATAATAACGATCTTACAGATCATGCTATCTCATCAACTATTTCGCATTTCTCCGGTAAGCTTACCAGTCTTATGGACAGGGCTAACTTCCGGAAGGCGTCTTCGCAGTTTAAAGTGCCGCACTGTTCGTGTCCGCTCTAGTTTCTTTCCGACTGCAATGACCCTGATCAATTATGCTGATTAAGATATTCGTTTGGCAGCGGTGATGCGTGTGAAAGGGATGCGTGCTTAAGGTACTTTTGTTTATGACACAAATGTCATACTGTAATATGTATGTTTACAGGTGATACACTTTTATGTTCAATGTTAGTTTTATAATGTAAAATGAAATGTGTGTGTACGGGGAAATGCGAGTGCGTTAGCTGTGAAGAGTGGAGTGTTATGTCTGCAAGCATTTTTATATTTTATACCTTCAGTTTTTTTCAAGTCTGAATGTCTTTTATATATTCGAGCAATGTTTAACGCCTGTCATAATACCTTGTATGAGGTAATACATATTTATTGATTTCAATTGATTGCCCCTAAAGACAATTAATATCAGTCAACACGGGTTCTGTGAAATGCAGCTGTACTTGTGTTCTACTTTAACAATCCATGAAGTGTAGAACAGAGCACGGCGATTAAAAATGAATGAAATACTGACCATTCTCCACCATCCTGACAAGGCCATCGTCTGACCTTTGATGTCCTGCAATCATGCATATCACTGGTCAATACAAATTAGTTGTCCTCTACCTCCTCTCCTTCCTCCCCCTCCTCATCATCATCACCATCGTCATCGTTATCGTCGTCCTCAGCAGCAGCAGAAATAGCTGCCTCAGTAGCAACATTCTCACCATTATCGTTACCATCCCCACCATAACCCCCTACTCACATTCTCTATTCATTCCACCCCCTTTCACCACCGTTACAACTGCTACATCCACCGCCACAGCACAGGGCTCGTGCCACCAGCAGCAGTGGCAATGAAAGATGTGCGAAAAACTTGCAAATATCGTTCCAAACCGTCAGCATGCAACAAAGGCTTTGCGCTAGTTCTGGCATGATAAATGCTGCAGCAGATGAGTCAGACGTACTGTAATGGGGAGATAACAACGATCTAAGGCCCGAGAACGACCAACAGAATGCACGCCCCTTGCTGTTTTGCATGCCGAAAGATTAAGTACTGTTGTTTTCTACTTCGGTGTATTATAATGATAATCATAACAACAACAACAACAACAACAATAGTAATAATAATAATAATAATAATAATAATAATAATAATAATAATAATAATAATAATAATAATAAGAATAAGAATAAGAATAATAACAACAACGACAACTACTACTACTACTACTACTAATAGAGGACGCTATGACGCGCTCTTTCTTCAATGGAACTCAAAACGCTACGATCTGAAATGATCGCTATTACAGGAGTGGGAACAGAAATACAGTTGTATTTTGGGAATTTTAGATTGACTACATCTGTAACAAGCAGACCCGTTTACCCCTCACTATTTGAGCTTTTGCTTGTTTAGCAGTAGTAAAACTTAGAAGGTTACTGTAGTCTATAGCAGACGATTAAAGTATAACTGATGTGTACACACACACTGCGAGCTGACGCGAGCCTACGATCGAGTTTTGAACTTTATAACCACTTAGATTGTTTCAGCCACTCAGGACACAGGTAGAGTGGTTAAGACCAGTTCTGGCTGATTCAGTCAAAGCCAAGTATAGGGTCAGTTGTGTGGAAAGCTCTGAGCAGTACACAGCTACACTCGAGCAGAGAAATATCTCCACTGATAGAACAGGGAAGCAGTGCTTGTTGAATATTTGAATTCAATCAAGTAGCCACGGGCCTGACATTGTCGAACAGGTAAATGAACATAGTTACTTCTGTTTCATCGTGATGTATTTATATTATTGTTGAAATTATGTTTGTGGAATTTGCTATGCATAGAATTGAATTGTTAGTCCGATTTTGCCTTACCACGTGGAGAAGCCGAACACGTGTCAAGCATGACCGGTTTTGACGCCATGTTGTATACCTGACGGAACCACTGTTGTTTAACCTATATGTATGCTTGCAGACCAGTGGCTATACCAGTGAATGTTTATAATATTATTAATTCTTTATGTGTATAGTTAGCCACGATTCATATTTATGTATGTATAGGAAATTAGAGTGGAGATTCCAATGGACCACCGACTTAGCAGAATGTTCGTCGCTTATGTATAGAGATGTGGAGCTATCACTGAGGGCTACTTTGGCTTTCAGTGAAACGCTCTGCACAGACCTATTATTCAGGGTTGTGCAGAATTTCGTCTCATATGTTACAGAAGAAGCAGGCAGGATATCGTGAACCCAACTCAACAGAAGAGCAGAACCTAATCTACGATTCGAGTTGGCTGCCGAGGCATCTACAGCATCGAGCGCAGATAGCCAACTCGTCTAACACAAGCAACGACAATACAGAGTGTCGTAGAAGCTACCTCAACGCAGCGCTTCAACCACGAAACCAACAAGTTAAGTGCCCAGGAAACAGTGCACTAAAACTGTAGCAAAAGGACCACAGTAGTCCACTGTTCATGAACGCTAGTAGCCAGTGCCCTATGAAGAAAAAGTAGCTGCCTAGATTATCAGCGAGCGAACCATTCGCATTGACAATTGAACTTTTAAGTTAGATTCGTACTTCGAAGATCGTGTATAGAGTAGAAGAAATAAATGTGTGATTTTGACTGTTATCAAGTGGCTGGACTACATATGATTCATAGCTGTGTGAAAGCTAGTGTGACAGTAATCTTTTACCATTTTTCTATCTATCTCTGTACCCCAGCCTTAACACAGACCGAGCTCAACAAGTAAATGTATTAAAGTAATTCACCGGGTGACTCACTAGCGGTTCCCATAGAATAAGACGTGAGGGTTACAGCATTCCATTGTGCAGAGCCCAGCAACAATAAAAACCCACGTTACAGCATCCAATACCATTATTGAAGAGAATGAGGAAACCGGAGTACCCGAAGAAAACCCTCGCGCTTGGTTTCCTGAAAAGTCTCTATCTAAGTCACGTACGTTCGTCCTACGCCAGGTTTGATCTCGCGACTTTCGAAAACCAGCTCATTGTCAAATGAGCTACCAGGACATCCCAGGCCATCGTAGGGGTAGGTACCTAAATTTAATTTTTTATTTAATCACTTTATTTATATAGCGCTTTACCAACTCATGCATTGACGATACAGGATCTAAGTCAAACCCCCCGAGACGCCCACCCGCCGCCTTTTGGGTGCGTGGTCTGACGCCCGGTCAACTGAGCACAATCCTGGGCTGCCAGGGATGGGGGAGAAGGACCAAGTGCATGCTGGGTGTGTTCTTGTTACCGGCACTCACCCGTCTAGGACACGAGCGTCAGGATCTTTAAAGTCCATTATGATGGAATGTATGCGACACACTGTCACGTGGGGTTTATGGGCTCTGCACAATGGAATTATGGACCCTCACGTTTATTCGGTGGGAACTGCTAGTAAGTCACCCTATGAATTACTTTAATAAATTTATTTGTTTAGCTCGTTCTGTGTTAAGATTGGGGTACAGAAATAGATAGAAAAATGGTAAAAGATTACTGTCACACTAGCTTTCACACGGCTATGAATCATATGTAGTCCAGCCACTTGATAACAGTTAAAATCACACATTTATTTCTTCTACTCTATACAAGATTCTCTAAGTACTAATCTAACTTAAAAAGTCTCAGTTACTGCTAATAGTTCGATCGCTGATAGTCTAGGCAGCTGTTATATCTTCCTCGGGCACTTGCTTTTATATTTCATGTAGATTTGGACTACTGTGGTCCGTTTTACAGTTTCTGAAGAGTTGGACTACTGTGGTCCGTTTTACAGTTTCTGAAGAGTTTAAGTGCACCTTCGTTTTTGCACTTAACTGCTAGATGGTGCGTGCGAAGTCCTTCTGTGAGGTAGCTTCTGGTCCACCTGTGTAGTTGTGTAGTTGGGTTCCCTTGCCACGCTGTGGGGTCTGACAGGGTGTTTTTCCGGGTAGCTCTGTCCGACTTGTCGTTTCTGTGGAGTGGGGTGCACAGGATAGCTCGCCTGCTCGTCTGTAATATAAGAGACGAAATTCTGCACAACCCTGAATAATCGGTTTGTGCAGAGCGTCTCACTGAAAGCCAAAGTAGCCCTCAGTGATAGCTCCACATCTCTATACATAAGCGACGAACATTCTGCTACTTCCGGGGTCCACTGGAATCTCAACTCTAAATTCCTATACATACATAAATATCAATCGTGTCTAACTATACACATACAGAATTAATACTATTATAAACATTCAGTGGTACAGCCACTGGTCTGCAAACATACATATAAGTTAAACAACAGTGGTTCCGTACATAATTCAAGATGGCGTCTGCCCGGTCGTCTTTTTGCCTCGTGGTCAGCTAAGCCACGTGTCAGGCAAAGTTGGGCTAACAATTCAATTCTATGCATATCAAATTTCACAAACATAATTCAACAATAATATAATACATCACGATGAAACAGAAATATGTTCATTTACCTTCGTGACAATATCAGGCCAGTGGCTACTGGAATGAATTCCGATTTTCACCAGTACTGCGTCCTAGTCTTTTCTGAAGAGAACTACTGCTCCTGTGTCGCTATGTAGCTCTTTACTATTCCTCGGTTTAGACACGAATGCCTTAAGCTAAGCTAGGTTTTGACATAGTCAGAACTGGCTCTAACCGCTCTGCCTGCGTCTCATTGGTTAAACTTTCTCGCCTATCGTAATTACGATGATGTCATTGCCTTAGCTAGCGTCAACTACCACTGTGGGTAAGCGGCAGTATCATTGCTACGCTTGATTACTTCCGTCGTCTGCTGCTTGCTAACAATGAAATTCTAAGATTACATAGACTAACCAAGCTAAATATTAAAATAAGCAGAGTAAAACTAGTCCTAGCGCGACAGGCTCCCTCAACTGAAAAAAGGCGATGACTACTGGATTCGACCTTTTTCTACTACAGGGCCTAGTTTAACACTGCGCTATCCTAGGGTCCTATTTACATACTAGTTAAGTTGCTCTACCTGTACTGCAATGCTAAGCCAGGTAGCTATGGACACTAGTGACAGGGTTTTACTGGGTGGGGACGAATTCTGGTGCTGTGGCCCTTAGTTGTGTTGGGTGGGCGACAGCTGCTGTGTCCTCCACGAGATGGCGACTGAGGTAGTCGGCTCCGTGGTTCTCTTTGCCGGGGATGTACTCGATTTGGAATGAGTATGCCTGAAGGGTGAGTGCCCATCGCATCAGGCGCGAGTTCAAAGACTTGGAGGCTGCCAGGAACGATAGTGGTTGATGGTCCACCTGGACTGTGAAGTGGGTCCCATACAGGTAGAGTTGAAATTTCTGTATGGCCCAGACTAGTCCAAGGCATTCTTTCTCCGACGTGGCGTAGTGGGTCTCGGCGGGTCTCAATTTTCTGCTGGCGTAGGCGACAGGGAATAGCGTCTCTGCATTCTTGGGGTCGCGCTGTAGCAGTACTGCTCCGAGGCCTAAGTCGCTTGCGTCGGTGCGAAGCACGAATGGCTGAGTCAAATCGGGTAGGTGGAGTACTGGCGCCGATGTCATTCTGTCCTTGAGTGTTTGGAATGCTGTCTCGCATTCCGCTGTCCATACGACTTTGTCCGGGGCGATTTTCCGGGTTCCATTTGTCAGTGGTACGGCGATGCTGTTATAGTTGGGGATGAACTTCTGGTAGAAGCCGCAGAGTCCTAGAAACGACTGCACTTCCTTCTTGGTCTTGGGCCTAGGAGCGTCGAGTAGGCGTTTCACTGTCTTTTCTACCGGTCGCAGGCTTCCTTGACTGATGGTGTGTCCCAGAAATTCTAGCTCGGTGAATCCAATCTGACATTTGGTGGGTCTTGCCGTCAATCCCGTGTCTCTGAGGCGGGCGAGTAGTTGTTGTAGGAGCGTGACATGTTCCTCCCACGTAGGTGTTGCGATGAGGATGTCGTCCATAAACGAGTGTAGGTGCTCGCTGCTCAGGGGTGCCAGGAGTTTTCGCATCATGGCGCTGAAGATGCTGGGTGCGTTGTGGAGTCCGAATGGAAGCACGTTGAATTCGAAGTGTCCTTCCATAGTGCTAAAAGCTAGGTACTTTCGGACTTGCGGTTGTACTGGTATCTGGTAGTATCCTTTGCTGAGGTCGATGCGTGAGAAGTACTTCGCTCGCTGTAGCTTGGCAAATAGGTCTGTCTGGTCCGGGAGTGGCTCTGGCTGGAACTGCGTTACCGCATTCAGGAGTCTGAAGTCGATGCACAGTCGATGCTCTCCGTTGGGTTTTCGCAACAATACCGTGCCTGCGCTGTAGGGTGAAGTAGACTCTGAGATGATTCCGGCTGCCAGTAAGGTGTCTATCTCTTCCTTGATGGCTCGCTGCTGAGACAGTGGCATCGGGTAGAGCTTCTGGCGGACGGGTGTTGGGTCGGTCACCGTTAAGGTTACTTCGACGAGGTCTGTCCTCCCTGGTCGGTCTGTGAGCACAGTCTGATGTTGTCTAATGACCTGTAGTACTTGCTGTTGCTGTTTAGCGGCTAGGTCTCCGTTGAGTATCACGTCTTTGTAGGTTTCGTTGGAGTGCAGGGGATACTCTACTGCATTGGTCTCCATGCTTTCTCCTTCTTCCGCGATGGCGATGGCTAGCAAGTTGTGAGTGCTGGGGGTCGCTGGTCGGTCCGTATACTTCTTAAGGAGATTGATGTGGTGGTATCGGGCTCTCCCGTTCACCTCTACTTGGTAGACTGTCTTGGATTTCTTGGCAGTCACCCGGTACGGTCCTCTCCAAGCGATGTCCAGCTTGTTGGTTCCACTTGGAAGTAAGAGTAGCACTTACGACTTGCAGTTCTCTGTCCTTCGCGTGGCGGTTGTAGTACTTCGCCTGACGGGCTCTTGCCTTCTTCAGTGCTTCACCAGCTTTCTTCCACGTTGCTTTGAGGGTTTCCTGCAGGTCTGCGACGTACTTGGTGGCACCTCTTGGTGTGTCGTCTATCTTGGCTTCCGTCCAACTTCTGCGTAGGGCTTCTAGCGGTCCCGCTAGAGGTCTGCCGAATAGCAATGTTGACGGGGTGTAGCCTGTGGCTGCATGGGGCGTTTCTCTATATGCGAACAGTGCCGCATTCACGTAGGTGTCCCACGCTTCTGGATTGTCGTCGGCGACTTTCCTGAGGATGGTGAGAAGGGTTCCATTCAGTCTTTCTACTTGTCCGTTGCTGGCGGGGTGGTATGGTGGTGTGCGAATGTGATGGACTTGTATCAACTCGAACACGTCTTGCATGAGGCGGCCGGTGAACTGAGATCCGTTGTCCGTTCTAATGCTGTCCGGGAATCCGACTCTGGTAAAGATGGCGATGAGTGCATCTGCAATCTTCTTGGTGTCGATCGCTGGCAACGGGACTGCTTCGCACCACATCGTACATGCGTCGACGAGTGTGAGTAGAAATCTGTTCCGCTTCTTGGTCATGGGCAGTGGTCCTACTATGTCTACTGAGACTTGCTGGAATGGCACGCCGACTACTACCGATGGTCCTAAGGTAACTGGTACGGTGTGATGTCGCGGGGAATATCGTTGACATTGGTGGCAAGATTTCACGTAGCGCTTGACATCCTCCGTGATTCCTGGCCAATAGTAGTGTGCGCTGATTCTCTGCACTGTGGCTCCAATTCCCATGTGTCCGCTGAGTGGCATGCTGTGGCTTAATTCTAGTACTTGGGCTCGAAGGGTGGCTGGTAGTATTAGTTGGGTGTGATCTCCATCTCCTTGTCGATGTAGAACTCCCTCTTCCATGTAGAAGTCTCCCTTGTGCGGGGGTGTGTGCGCCTTGGGTAGCTTCTGGAAGCACTTCGCTATCGAGGCGTCCGCTTTCTGTGCTGTTTTGATCTCTTCGAGTCCTGGATTCGTAGCTAACTCGGGCTGGGGTGGTTGGGTTTTAGCTTGGGCCCTGGTTTGCACTGCAGCTATCTCTACAGTTTTAGGGGGCGTGCCTAAGAACACATACCTACACCCTAGCACTAGATCGTACAGGGGTTTCTGTAAAACAGCTGCTTGGATTCGTCCTGTGACGTACCTACTCTCTACTTCTATCCAAGCTATTGGGCAAGTAGTCGTCGGTTTCGTCAAGTCTGCTCCTTGTAGTTCGACTGTCTTGTCCGTCAAGTCCGCGCGCGATACAAGAGCTTCGCTAACTATCGCGTCGTATGATAGACCTGTGTCATACAGACAGTTCGCTTCTTTTCCGTTGACCTTGACCGTGTCTGTCACCGATGGGTGATCTCCGATTGTGTGTGGCTTGTTACCGCTGCTTTGAGTTAGAACTCTGTGCGCTGGCCGGCTTTCGCGCTCTTCCCTACGTTGTGCGGCCAACTTGAAACATTCTGCGGTGGAGTGATTGTTTCTGTTGCAGAACGAGCAATATCGTCTCTGTTCTGCGGGACCTCTTTTCCCGAATTCCGTGTTGGGTCCTTTATTTTGCCCAGGTCTGGGGTTATTCGGCTTATTCGCGGTGCGCTCTTCCCGGTTAGGGCTTCGTTTCTGTGCCTCTTTCCCGTTAGGCTTTAGGTCTCGCCTGAAGCTCTTGGCTTCTCCGTGTGCGGCCACGTACCTATCTGCGATCTTGACCAGATCTTCCAGTCTTTCCGCGCCCTGCTCTACTGAGAATGTTCTCAGCTCGGGGGTCATGGTTTCCCGTAGCTGTTCCCATACTAACAGTTCTGTCAGTCCATCATATGTCTTAGCCGTGGCTGACTGGCTAATCCACTTATCCAGCATTGTGGACAACCGATCCGCGAACTGCGCATAGCTCTCTCCTTTCACTCTCCGATTGGTGCGGAATTTTTGCCGGTAGCATTCTCCTGTTAGTTCGAATCCCGTTAGGAGTGCCTCTTTTACTTTGTGATAGTCAGTCACTCTGTCAGTCGGTAGCTTACTGTAGATGTCATAAGCCTTTCCTCTAAGCCCTTGACTAAGCTTAAAAGACCAATGAGTGGGATCTAGTTTATACTCTGTTGCTAGACGCTCAAACCTAGTCAGATAGAGATCTAGACCTTCTTCTCTCTCATTGAATGTTCCCAGTGGAAATGACATTCCTTGTACAGGGTTAGATGCTACCTCTAGCTGATCTGAGTGGGGAGGGGTTGAGGAAGAACTTGAAGCTCCTGATCCCAATCTTCTTAGCTCTAACTCATGCTGTCTGTCTTTTTCCTTTTCTTCCCTCTCTTTTTCTTTTTCTGCCCGCTCATAATCCCATCTCCTAACTTCTGCTTCTCTCTCTGCTGCTACCTTCTTCTGTTCTGCTTCTAGCTCTAGTTTCTTCTGCTCTGCTTCTAATGCTAGTTTCTTCTGTTCTGCTTCTAATGCTAGTTTCTTCTGCTCTGCTTCTAATTTCTTGGCCTCTCTCTCTGCCTCTAATTCTGCTTTTTTCTGTTCTCTCTCTGCTGCTCTCTCTGCCGCTTCGAGTTTCTTCGCCTCTCTCTCTGCTGCTCTCTCTGCCTTAGCCTCCTGTTTCTCTACCTCTGCATTGATATACGCAATTAGGTCTCCCCCTGCTAAGTGTAAAGCTTCTCTCCCAATTCCTTGAAGCGCAATCTCAAGGCCACTGGGTCCGACATTGTCACAAGTGTCTATGAACAACCTCTGAGTCACGTGGAATACCAAAACACTAGCAATATTGCAATTCAATAACAACAATGCAAATACCATAAAATTCGTAATCAATAATAGAATAAAACAAGAGTCAATTGGCATACAACAGTTATTTAAGCAAAACCTGCAAAAGAACAATGCAACATACAGGCACAAAAAACAATTGAAGCAAAAAAGTTTTTAAGTAAAGAGTAGTGCACCAAAAACTGATCAGTGTTATACCCTTACACTATTCTAAGTTATTCTACTTCTACTGTTATCTAATTTTATTGTACTTAGATCCGGTTATACCCAATTCCTATTATACACAGATCCTGGCTAGGCTCGCCAATTAAAGTGTCACGTGGGGTTTATGGGCTCTGCACAATGGAATTATGGACCCTCACGTTTATTCGGTGGGAACTGCTAGTAAGTCACCCTATGAATTACTTTAATAAATTTATTTGTTTAGCTCGTTCTGTGTTAAGGTTGGGGTACAGAGATAGATAGAAAAATGGTAAAAGATTACTGTCACACTAGCTTTCACACGGCTATGAATCATATGTAGTCCAGCCACTTGATAACAGTTAAAATCACACATTTATTTCTTCTACTCTATACAAGATTCTCTAAGTACTAATCTAACTTAAAAGTCTCAGTTACTGCTAATAGTTCGATCGCTGATAGTCTAGGCAGCTGTTATATCTTCCTCGGGCACTTGCTATTATATTTCATGTAGATTTGGACTACTGTGGTCCGTTTTACAGTTTCTGAAGAGTTGGACTACTGTGGTCCGTTTTACAGTTTCTGAAGAGTTTAAGTGCACCTTCGTTTTTGCACTTAACTGCTAGATGGTGCGTGCGAAGTCCTTCTGTGAGGTAGCTTCTGGTCCACCTGTGTAGTTGTGTAGTTGGGTTCCCTTGCCACGCTTGGGGTCTGACAGGGTGTTTTTCCGGGTAGCTCTGTCCGACTTGTCGTTTCTGTGGAGTGGGGTGCACAGGATAGCTCGCCTGCTCGTCTGTAATATAAGAGACGAAATTCTGCACAACCCTGAATAATCGGTTTGTGCAGAGCGTCTCACTGAAAGCCAAAGTAGCCCTCAGTGATAGCTCCACATCTCTATACATAAGCGACGAACATTCTGCTACTTCCGGGTCCACTGGAATCTCACTCTAAATTCCTATACATACATAAATATCAATCGTGTCTAACTATACACATACAGAATTAATAATATTATAAACATTCAGTGGTACAGCCACTGGTCTGCAAACATACATATAAGTTAAACAACAGTGGTTCCGTACATAATTCAAGATGGCGTCTGCCCGGTCGTCTTTTTGCCTCGTGGTCAGCTAAGCCACGTGTCAGGCAAAGTTGGGCTAACAATTCAATTCTATGCATATCAAATTTCACAAACATAATTCAACAATAATATAATACATCACGATGAAACAGAAATATGTTCATTTACCTTCGTGACAATATCAGGCCAGTGGCTACTGGAATGAATTCCGATTTTCACCAGTACTGCGTCCTAGTCTTTTCTGAAGAGAACTACTGCTCCTGTGTCGCTATGTAGCTCTTTACTATTCCTCGGTTTAGACACGAATGCCTTAAGCTAAGCTAGGTTTTGACATAGTCAGAACTGGCTCTAACCGCTCTGCCTGCGTCTCATTGGTTAAACTTTCTCGCCTATCGTAATTACGATGATGTCATTGCCTTAGCTAGCGTCAACTACCACTGTGGGTAAGCGGCAGTATCATTGCTACGCTTGATTACTTCCGTCGTCTGCTGCTTGCTAACAATGAAATTCTAAGATTACATAGACTAACCAAGCTAAATATTAAAATAAGCAGAGTAAAACTAGTCCTAACGCGACACACACAGACTAGACCTCGGTTTATACTCTCATCCGAAGGAGTAGGAAACGGGAGTAAAGTGTCTTTCCCAGGGACACAACACAATGGCCCGGCCAGGGCTCGAACCCGGGACCTTCAGATCCGCAAGCCGAAGCACTACCATTAGACCACGGTGCCTCCAATCAACACTGCACCACCAGAGCAATCATATTGCTAAAATGGTCAGTGAAAATTGCCACTTTTTATTTTGCCCACGACTGGATTCGAACCTGGGTCATCGGTGTGCCAGGCGAACGCTCTACCACTTGAGCTACGGCGGTGAGATATTGAGTAGCTACCAATTGACATCATTCATTAGACATCAAGAGTGGCCTGTACGTCTAGTAATGAGTAATCTCCGAGTGATGAATGGTGAGCAGTATGTAACATGGCCAACAATTATTTGCTGTGATCGAAGAACGAGTAGGGTCTACGCATCTAGGTCATTAATAGTAGATTGTGCACTGGCAGTTGCTATAGAACAATGAACAATGATTCATTTCCAGACAAACTTCGGCGACACGATCCAGTATCACCCAATAGGAACTGGAATGTAAATATAATTCCTATAACATGGCTGATCGTTTAAGAGATAGAGAATCCATGCTTTAAATCCCCAGCAGACTGCTGGGAGCCCAAACAGGATCACGATAATTCGTGATCGATTGACATCACCCTAATGCAGCTCGTTTAATCTAATAAAATAGAGTCTCTATCTATCTATCTATCTATCTATCTATCTATCTATCTATCTATCTATCTATCTATCTATCTATCTATCTATCTATCTATCTATCTATCTATCTATCTATCTATCTATCTATCTATCTATCTATCTATCTATCTATCTATCTATCTATCTATCTATCTATCTATCTATCTATCTATCTATCTATCTATCTATCTATCTATCTATCTATCTATCTATCTATCTATCTATCTATCTATCTATCTATCTATCTATCTTTCTCAATCTATCTATCTATCTATCTATCTATCTATCTATCTATCTATCTATCTATCTATCTATCTATCTATCTATCTATCTATCTATCTACCGTTGGGGTGCCAGATGTTTCTGTATAAATAGAATGCCTACTTTATGGAAATTTAGTGCTTTAAATTCCCACTGTCGCTGTCTTTCGCCTTTGTTCTTTCTCATTCCTACTCTGTTCTACCAATCTACAATCTTCTTCGCTGCCCAATCAACTACTTTTTGACTTGAGAACTCTCCCAAGACTCCTCATTTGTGTATGGGGTCTGTTGGTTCAGCTTGGGGATATTGGACGCTTTCTACCAAATAGGCACTAGGGCTTTCTACGGTATGATATATATAATGCCTACATTGCTAAATAATAATACCATACAAAGCTCTAGTGACCATTTGTGTGTGTGTGTGTTTTGTTAATATTCTATAATGATGTTTATATTCATTTTGTTTTTGTAAAGGGAGGTTCAATAAATTAGAGTATAGCCTCAGTGTCCCCTGCATGGGATGCCTTTATTGTAAAGTGACTGGTTGGTGGAGTGCCTTCAGTGTTACCAAAGGTTTTGTTTCAGCAGATTTTTTGTACGGATCAGGGGTGAGTCTTCTTTCAACCAAGTTGTGGTCCTGATTCGGCTCTTTGCAGCCCGCTGGACCCAATAAATAATGACTATCTAAATAATCCATCCATCCGTCCACCTGCCTACCTGCCTATCTGTCTGTCTGTTTGTCTGTCTAGTTACTTACCTGTCTGTCTTATATTGTCTTCCTTATCTATCAAAATCTAATCTACTTGTTTGTCGGTTTGACTGTTTATCTATCTAGTCCATGAACATTGACGTGATCGTGTTTGAGTGTTTGTTTGCTTGTGAGCGTGTGTTTGTGTGTGTGTTTGTGTGTGTGTGTGTGTTTGTGTATGGGTGTGTTTGTGTATGTGTGTGTTTGTGTATGTGTGCATTGTGAATGCGTACGTTTTTGTGTGCGTGCGTGAGTCTGGCGTTGCGCTATTGCCTGCATGTCTGTTTCTGTGCATATGAATATTACAACTATTACACTACCATCCACGTAACCAACTCACAATGTTGTTGAGAAAGGTTGGGACGAGGCTGAGTTTGACAACTACTGGCTGGGAGGGTCGGATCGCTACATCATACCGGGTTGTGGTAAACAGAGCAGTCTGCAGTAAACTCTCGTTGCCAGAGGTGAACCCTCTTACCACGTCCACAAGGCTCACTGCAACCCAAGGAAGCAAACTAATGCGTTGAAACAGAATTATTTAGGTATTTGTTACGATTTCCATGTAGACTGAGGTTTACTAGACGATGCATTGGTATCATTAATTATGTTTATGCCACCAAAAGGCTAATCGCTATGTATTTGTTACTGAACATTAAAGAATCTGTCCCATTCTCCATCTCCCTCTCAGTGTGGGGGCTGTGCTACGGTTTGGGCACACACTGGATTTGTTTCTTTCGAGCAACCACTGAACGGCAAAGGAGAACGAAACAGCGCACAAAACACGCATGACGCAATCCACCCAGCTGTAAATGATAACCTGGCTCTTTGTAGAACCGTGGTAAGGAAAAAGCAGCGAGGGAGGAGAGAAATGGGAGTCGCCTTCATTACGCTGGTCCCGAGAAAAGAGAGATCCCTGACGCCTCTCTCCCATACGACGGGAAAGACCTTTTATTCTTCCTTTACCTGGGTGCGAGAAAGAGGAGGCAGGTATAGCCCTATCAAAACTGGACCTAAGAGAAAGGAGATAGAAAATGCTCCATCCAGGACGAGGGGGAAACAGAATGTATAGTGCAAGCTGGGTGTATTGGTGCATCTGCCACTCACTCGTCTAGGACCTGAGCGTCAGGATCTTTAAAGTCTATGCGACGGAATGCGTGACTGTGACATAACCTCCCTCGATTGATACTCGCGTATTCCATCGCACATACGTCTGTTGAACCTCAAAACACACACAACAACCACACACACACACACACACACACATACCCCACACACACACACACGCCTGCACACAAACACACTCATACACTTAAACCACAGAAAATACCACCAAAACACACAGAACAGCAACGACACTGAGATAACCACAAGACCACAGAGACCAACAACAAAACACATAGTGCTAGTGGATCAGCTAGATAATGTTAAGAACAAAAACGCTACTCACCAGCGACAAAGACAAGGCGACATGTTGAAAATTGCCGTCTGCTCAACATTGCGCACTGATTCTACACACAGATAGGTCATCAATCAACCAAATCAATCAATCAGTCTTTTATGTAAAATCCGTTCACACATGTACATAATCCAATGTTTAAATGTTATCGCTTATTTATTGCTGTTAACAACCTACCCCTTGTCCTATCATCCTCTACCCCCCCCCCCCACCCTACCATCTACATTTCGCACCGATGTTCTGTTATAGCCTTCTCCTTCTCCTTCTGCAGTCGAGAGGGCCCGTTTAGCTCAGTTGGTAAGAGCGTCTTGCTAGTAACCGAAAGGTCGCTGGTTCGAATCCCGGATTGGTCAATGTGTGATCATATTATTTTCCCCTTTACCAACAACTGGCCCGCTGGTGTCAGTATAAATCGGTCCAGTAGTCACCTATTGCGAAAGTGTCGTGTGACTATAATCTACAAACAACAACATCTGCAGTCGCCAACTATCATAAAGGGACTGTTCTTAAATAGCGCACTCAGAGATCTCCTCAAGGCGCTGGTCTTTGCTCACACTAGTTCGCTGAAGTCCGGAAGTTCAGTCCAGAGAACTGCATGCTAGCATTTAAACTTTACGATAATGAGAAACATTAAATGTGTGCATAAACCAACCGAATGCTACTTTACACAAAAACCAAGACAAAAGGACACAACGCAATTTTTTGTTAACCTAAGCTCGTCTGGAGCCGGACACCACATCAAAAAAGAAAACAAAACGATATTTTCCAACAGAACTCCAAGAAAGGAGGTAAAACTTACCTGGAGTTTTTAAAAAATATATATATTAGCTCGTTTGATTTATGTACAGGTACAAGAAACGTTTATTTCTCATTTTTGAAGTCAGGATTAGAACCCATATCGCCCAAGACGCACGAACACAAAGTTTGCGCCCAAAACCACTAAGTTATCCTGCAGAAGAACTGCACTGATGTTAACAATTACATAGCGCGTCGTCCAGCTTATCAATGTAGACTTGCGTTACGTTCCTTTAATCAGAAAGCGGTCTGTTATTTTAGTGTTTAAAATTTAAAAAAAAAAAAAAAAAAAAAAAAAAAAAAAAAACTTCGCTTGTGAATACTATACCTAAGTTGGCTTTTTAACTTCCGAAGAAGCATTTTAATTTTAGCGAAATACCTATACAGAGAACTTGTTTGTTTTTTTGGTCTGCTGCGTGTTATTGTCCTTTTTCTCTGTATTTTATTTCATCTTGTGGTAAACCATATAGTTTTGATCATTCTCCAACGGTCAGGCTAGATTTAGGTTTGTACTAATAATATTCAAGACAAATTCTGACACCAATTGCATTTGATTATTATAGAGTAATAAATCATCATACCTATTTTTCAAAACACTATTTATGTAGTTGTAGAATACAATACAATATAATACAATACAATACAATACATACATCTTTATTGTCCAACTTTCACATTATACATACAAGCGGATAATTGCCTTTGGCATTGATCGCAAACTTTGCATACAATAGTAAATGAACAAAAATATAAATTTCCATGCGTACAACAGTAATGTCATACAAGACGTACTCAAACACTGTTCTTTCCGCTCAATGTAGACTAGATACCGCTATGATAGGCTTACAGGCAAGCAGCTGCAGTCCTCCCTCGCGGATTATCAGTTGCAGTCTGTCGACCAAGGTTCCGCTCGTGAGAAAACTGTCACGTGTTCATGGCGAATGGCTCTCTTTGTAGCCAATCAAATTGGTCGATCGTATGTCAGTCAGATTACACAGGAGATCGCTTGTATTCTTGCTGTTTCTAGGATAAAATTGACCCAGTTGTTTAATTATTAACGAGAAATGGAAATATTTAAGAGTCTCTCTGTGCATGTGTAAGTGTGTGTGAGTGTGTGTATGCGTGTTTGTATATGTATGTAAGCCTGTATGTAAGCCTATTCGTGCGTGCGCGTGTGAGAGAGAGAGAGAGAGAGAGAGAGAGAGAGAGAGAGAGAGAGAGAGAGAGAGAGAGAGAGAGAGAGAGCACAGAATAAAGTAATCGACGCGTGGACATGTTGAATTGGACTGTCGCGTGGAAGAAGTGCTACACAAGATTCAAATTACCTTTGTTATCTCAAACAAGACACATTAAAATAATAATAATAATAATAATAATAATAATAATAATAATAATAATAATAATAATAATAATAATAATCATACTACTACTACTACTACTACTACTACTACTACTACTACTACTACTACAACTACTACTACTACTACTACTACTACTACTACTACTACTACTACTACTACTACTACTAGGCCTACTGCCTACAATAATATATTGATTTATAACGCGCAAATTACCCTCCGGCCTTTACGGCTATTTAAAGATCAAATTCTGACATGATTTGTTATCCAGTCAAATCAAAGTCTACACTAATTATATGATGTCGCGGGTCCATTGTATTTGGTTAATGCGCCTGTGGTTAGATCCTGCATGGGTCAGCGCCTTGAGCAGCGCTTGAGATGGAAAAGTGCCACATAAAGGCCGTTTCAGACCTGAACATGTTTTATTGCTGGCACGGTGCAAGGAGGCAAAAGAAGAGGGAGACAGAAAAATAGGTGGGAGGACAACAATCGAGAATGGATTGGCTTGACACTGAGCAAAGCCATGAGAGTTACTGAGGACAGAGAAAGATGGAGTACGCTGGTTAAATGATCATCTGTGGTGCCCCAACGACTTTCAAGTTACGGGATAGGATGGAATGGGATAAGATTTGTGAAATGTATCACAAAAGGCAGTGCACCGCGGAATATAGCTGCACTGGCATCAGGAATAATGTTGTAATACGTTTCAGCACTGTGATCATGTCTTTTATGTGAAAATGTTTATGCGCTTAATACATGTTCATTCATTCATAATGACGTGATTGACATTGACATATTCTGAAGGTAATGAGTGAGAGTTTCGTAAATTACTTTTTGTTAACTGTAATTGGCTTTTAACTCATGCACTCCTTGTGTACACATATATAATTGCTATCCTATCTTATCCCCTAACTCGACAGTCGTTGTGGCATCACAGAGGATCGTTTAACCAGCGTACTCCATTTGTATCAGTTCTCAGCAATCCTCATGGCTTCGCTCAGTGTCAAGCTAGTCCATTCTCGAATGTTGTCCTCCCACATCTTTTTCTGTCAGGTGATGACGAATAGTCATTGATGGGAGTTAGTGTGTCTGTTCGTCTGTCTGTGTCTATGTATATGAACGTGTTTACATTTAAGTATATCAGTCGCAGTGCCCCATTGCATATACTGATGCAGTTGCACACACATGCACATATATGAGTAATATTAAAGTTGTATATGTTTATAAATGTCTGAAGTTGATATCACACAAACCATTGGACAACAAGATGACATGCTTGTCAGTGGTGAAGAAACGGAAACTCCGATGGTACGGCCACTTCACCAGATCATCAGGCCTTGCAAAGGCCATCTTGCAAGGCACGGTGCAAGGAGGCAGAAGAAGAGGGAGACCAAAAAAAAGATGGTGGGAGGACAACATTCGAGAATGGACTGGCTTGACACTGAGCGAAGCGATGAGGTTTGCTGAGGACAGAGAAAGATGGAGTACGCTGGTTGAACGATCATCTGTGGTGCCCCAACGACCTTCGAGTTATGGGACAGGATAGGATAGGATAGGATAGGAAGTTGATATGTAATGAATGCATTGAGTGAGCAAGTGTGTACATTAGTATTGGGATTAGTTGTTCTAACTACCATTTGTTTAATCACACAACTCCCACCCCCCATTTGCAATGAACAGCTACAGTTTACGCAATAAATCAAATTGTCGAATTCTCTCTCTCTCTCTCTCTCTCTCTCTCTCTCTCTCTCTCTCTCTCTCTCTCTCTCTCTCTTTGTCTCTGTCTCTGTCTGTCTGTCTGTCTCTGTCTGTCTCTCTCTCTCTCTTTCTCTCTCTCTTTCTCTCTCTCTCTCTCTCTCTCTCTCTCTCTCTCTCTGTCTCTCTCTCTCTCTCTATGTTGCGCGCACGCTCACACACGTTCAAAATACGCACAACTTGTATTTCGGAGCGAAAACAGTTTAGTCATTGATAAGTTAAGAGATATCCACACTTGCGCAATCTCTCTCCCCTTAGAGACACGGGGCTTTCGATAAGAGAGGTCTTTAAAGTTTTGGCGAGTACCATTCAAAAAATCTTGAGCTTCAGAAAGTCCAGCTGGCGATCTAACACAAGGGAATGTCCATCTGCATCTACACCACCACTTCCAACCACTGGCAACAGAGAAGGGGGAACAGTGTGGGAGGGGTGAGGGTGAGGTAGATAGATCTTCTCCTATCATTACATTACATTACATGGTTATTGCTTTAGGTCCAGCGGACTCTTCCGGGGCCAAATCAGGACCAGAGAAGTAAAAGAGGACTTACCCCTGATCCGCATAAAAGATCTGCTGAAACAACCCTAGTGGTAACACTGAAGGCAATCTACCAGCCGGTCACTTTACAATAAAGACATCCCACGCAGGGGACGCTGGGGCTGTACTCTAATTTATCGAACCCCGTTTACAAAAAACAAAATAGAATACAAACATCATTATAGAATATCAACAAAACACATACATATAACATGCCTACATTGCTAAATAATACATCATAGGAAGCCCCCAGTGACCATTTGGCAGAAAGCGTCCAATATTCCCAAGCTGATCCAACAGATCTCATATACAAATGAGAAGTATTGTCCCGGAAGAGTTTTCAAGAAAAAAGGTAGGTGACGGGTCTAGCGAAGAAGAAGATAGTATAGTAGATTGATAGAACAAAGTAGGAATGAGAAAGAACAAAGGAGAAAGACAGCAACAGTGGGAATTTAAAACATTAAATTTCCAGAAAGTGGGGATACTATTTATACTGAAACCCCCGGCATCTCCACGGGGGACTCCTTTCATTGAACTATTCTCCAGAGAATGACATCTAATAAGAGTTATTTACATCAAATACGCTTGTGATTGAACTCGTCCCATTTCCTTAGGCGTTTTACACAAACGTATTGGCTCCCGGGCGTCTTGAGTGACCACAGTACCGCGATGTTTTATAATGACGTGAATGAACATTGACGTTTAACGTTGACACGCAGCATTGGCTATACGGCAGACGGGGTGGTAGCCATCCCATCCCAGGGAAGAAGGGTTGAGGACCTAAATTAACACTGAACCACCAGATCATATCAGACTGCTGGGATATTTATTTATTTTATTTTATTTATTTGATCGTTCTTATATAACGCTTTTCCAGCTCCAGAGCTGCTCAAGGCGCTGGCCGATACAGGATCTAATTCAAGCCGCCCGAGACGCCCACCTGCAGCCTTTGGGCGCATGGTCTGACGCCCGGACAACTGAGCACAATCCTGGGCAGCCAGGGATGGGGGAGAAGGACCAAGTGCATGCTGAGTGTGTTCTTGTTACCGGCACTCACCCGTCTAGGACATGAGCGTCAGGATCTTTAAAGTCCGTTATGATGGAATGTATGCGACACAGACTAGACCTCGGTTTATACTCTCATCCGAAGGAGTAGGAAAACAGGAGTAAAGTGTCTTTCCCAGGGATACAACACAATGGCCAGGCCAGGGCTCGAACCCGGGACCTTCAGATCCACAAGCCGAAGCACTACCATTAGACCACAGTGCCTCCCAACCGGTCATAATGGTCCCTTTTATCTTGCCCACACAACTGGGTCATGAATGTGTCAGGCGAACGCTCCAAGCACTGACTCTGATCCTGTTTTTTTTTTTTTTTTTTTTTTTTTTTTTTTTTTTTTTTTTTTAAATATCCTGTAGCTATAACAGAAGATTTCTGAAATGAGCGATAATTATTATTTTTGGCGAAATATACGATAACGGGCCTAGCGTCGCGACCGTCAACGGACGACAAAACAATAGAATGGTAATATGCACTTCAAAAAGTTGTATTTTTCTGTAGCCAGAACACTTCTGCGTGGTAACCAGCGTTTAGGGGATTGTAGTACCAGGCAACACCTCATATCTGGAACGTAGGAGTGCACTGTTTTAATAGTCCTTGTCACTATGTTAGAGATACAGATAACACAATTAAAACACGCCGAAATACTTCATTTTTTTATGCAGTAGGTTAAGAGAGGTCATCAGTTTTCGCGGAGAAGATATTACTTTTGCGAAGATAATTTTCTAAAAAATTGGAAGTGGCGATGTGAGGCGGGCGTGTCTTGTCCGTGCTTGTGGCGGGCGTGTCTTGTCTGTGCTTGTGTGTGTGGTGTTTGTTTTTTCAAAAGAAAATCGCTAAAAGGATTAAATTGTCAATATAATGATTGGTCGCGTGTAATCCTTCGCCATTTCACCGTTTGCAACTATCCTTATAACAGCAGCAAGACAAGAAAAAGTTTTACTTGAAATCGCCTTTTAAAGCAAAAATACAGTTTGTCAAGACGCAAACAGTGTTTGTGGGGCTTCAAATTTTGTTGACGTAAGTTATTATTTTAAAATATTTAAGACAATTAATTTTGTTATACATTATTTTCACCTGTTTATTTAATGTACTGAACCGTTTTTCTATAGCGCGTTTGCAGCTCAAGAGCTGCTCAAGGCGCTGGCCAATAGAGGCCTGGATCTCACTCGCCGTCAGAGGCGCCCATTTGTATAGTAAGTAGACAATTTGTCATAGTTCAAGGAGTTTTTCAAGAAGCAGTTAGCCTGATGTTTGTAGTAGTTCCATATTATTCACGAAAGTATAGTTTGCGTGTTTTGTTGCTGTTTTTTTTTTTTTTTTTTTTTTTTAAATCATGCATTCAAGCTCGCAGAGTTTTTTAATTTTCAAGGCGCAAGTTATATATTGTTTTTATTACTGTCATATTACTTCTTTTCACCGTTTCACTAAGTGATACTTTTTACTTTGAGCTATTTTTATCACTGCTTCCATTATTTACTCTTAATGCTGATGTCTTCCTCTCTCTCTCTCTCTCTATCTCTCTCTCTCTCTCTCTCTCTCTCTCTCTCTCTCTCTCTCTCTCTCTCTCTCTCTCTCTCTCTCTCTCCTCTGTCTGTGTTTGTTTGTGTGTGTGTGTGTGTGTGTGCGTGTGTGTGTATGTACGTGTCTCTCTTTAAACATGCCTTTTTATACTTGTTTATTATTATTTTTACGATGTTCAGCGTCTTTTATTTCATAATGTTGTACCGTATTGTTCAAATAGGTATCCTTGTTAGGTGTGACGTTTGTATTATTTCTTACGATGTTTAACTGTTTTATCTCATTATGTTTTACCACATTGATTATATTTTTATCCTTGCAGGCGTATATTTGTGTATGAGTCAGTGCGAGCGCTTCGAGCAAGCTTTAAGTTTGGTTTCGCGCTATTAAAACATAAATTATTATTATTATTATTATTATTATTATTATTATTATTATTATTATTATTATTATTATTATTATTATTATTATTATTATTATTTACGTTCTGTCACCGCCACGACTCTCTCCGGGCAGACGCCACAAACAGACAACTTCCACACGCAGACAACCCAGAAAGAATGACGATTACCCGCAGACGGAAGTGATGAAAAACACAACGAATATATATACAACTTTCAAGCTATTTATTCATTCATACCACACACTCATACACATACAACATTTACACATGAAACGAGAAAAATGGTGATGGAACAATCAATGGGTCGATGAACAATGAAATGGAATGTCAGATGAACGAGGGTTGCTAATCAACCACGTCTAAGTATCGACTGTGCACTGCAAATGTCCGAACACAGGGGGGGGGGGGGTCGAGTATCAAGAGGGGGACAACAAGGAAAAAGCCGACCTGATAGTAGGGCGTCCCCGTTGATGTCTCCTTGAAAGTATCTGCCCCTCCTCGTGGCTGTCACCGGACTGTCGCTATGGAATCCAGGCGTAGTGGTACTTCCATCCTACCTTCATCACACTTCACCCCCATTCTCCTCCCTCATTCTCCCTCCTTCAGTCACACTCTTCCTTTCGTCTGCCTCTCCTCAGTGCAACCATCCTTCCCCCCCTCCCCCCCCAGCCTCACGCACAGCTATCGTTCAACACCCCAACAGCCGGCCATCGGTCATTAGCACAGTAAAGGAAGATAACACCATCACACTTACCCACACGGCTCGAATGTAAAAGTACCTGTAGCTAGCCCTTTCCACTGCTTGTCTACACAGTACTCCAAGTAAGGTATTCCAGTGCGTAGTAATTCCCGTTAGTGGACAAAACCTCTACACTAACTTACCACAACACAAAACTTAGTTATTTGCTCTACTCTTCCTTGAGCTTGCTACCACAACTGTAACATTTCCCACTAGGTTTCTTTTAGAACCAGTTATTATTTACGTTAA
The DNA here is from genome assembly GCA_036898135.1 of Oncomelania hupensis. NCBI lineage: Eukaryota > Metazoa > Mollusca > Gastropoda > Littorinimorpha > Pomatiopsidae > Oncomelania > Oncomelania hupensis. The sequence continues at coordinate 126,202,604 of CM072512.1, forward strand.
CAACTGTCCCACCCTTACTTCCAGAACAAAATACCCAGAGAAACAAGACCGCACGTCTTCTCTGTTACTCTGTAAAACGTGTTCTGACTACAGTGAACAAATTCCAAAACTGGCTGGCCGAGCTCTGCTGTTCTAAAATCACGCTTTCCACGCATAACCTAACATACGACAGCGCACAGTTACTACCCCAACTCATTAACTCTCCACCCACACTTTCTACCCGGTTACATCACAGGCTGCCCTGTGACACACCCCCCTCCCAAGACGAACCTACGGAGAGTTCAAAACTTAATCTTCCACAGGGTCAGATCTGCTGAGGAAATCCGCTTCAATGTTGTTTCTCCCTGGAATCGGTCGAACTGTGAAGACGTAGGCCTGCAGCTGCATAGCCCATCGGGTGAGTCTGGCACTGTTGAGGTGCGTTCTCTGCAGGTACTGCAGCGGTCGATGGTCTGTCTCCAGCCAAAAGTGCCGTCCAAACAAGTACGGTTCAAACCGTTGTACCGCCCACACGACTGCCAAACACTCCTTCTCGATGGTGGAGTAATTCCGCTCCGCTGGCAACAGCTTCTTGCTGGCAAACCCCACTGGTTGCACACCCTCACCGGTTTCTTGCATCAGCGCAGCTCCCAGCCCCTGCTCAGATGCGTCTGTCCTCAGGATGAACTCCTTGTCCAGGTTCGGTAACTTGACCACTGGCTCACTGGTCAGCGCTCTCTTCAAGTCGTCGAAAGCTTTCTGGCAGTCATCCGTCCAGTCGACCTCTCCCTTCTTCCTTACCCGCAGGATCGGTGCTCTGTACGGCGATGAACAAGACTCGGTAACCCCCAACTCCAGCATCGGTTCCACTTCACCCTCGGCGACTTCCTCCTGTAAAAATGGTGCCGGATGCTGATGTACACGAACGGGGTCGTCGTCGGTCGCCACCACCTCGCACTCGTCCAGGTTGGTTAGCGGCAGTGCTCTCCCATGTAGCGCAGATAGCTCCGTGTCTATCTGTATGTCCACTGGCCCTTCGCCCGCTCGTAGCGGTATCAGTGGTACAGTGCCCTGGTAGCTGATATCTGTCGTTCCCTCTGTCTCAGCTTGGTCCAACACGACGGCCACCGTCGTCTCTGGTTCTACTCTGCGTACTATGTAACGCTTCAACCCCCTATTCTTGCCGATTCTCTGCACTGGTACTTTCCGGGCTCTCCCCTTTGGCGTCGTTCGCTGGCATGCGTTGCATGAAGCACAAAACCTCCTCACGTCACGGCACATCCCTGGCCAGTAGTGCTCGGCCCACACCCGATCTAGGGTCCCCTTGGCTCCTCGGTGTTCAGCCATAGGCGTGTCGTGTCCCATGCGTAGCACCTTCGACTGAAGCTGGGTTGGTACCACCAACTGACTGCGGTCCACTTTGTCCTGTCCTGTGTATTCGCGGTACAACAGGCCCCGCTTCCAGACAAATGCCCCTTGCCCCTTGCCTCGTTGCTCCTTCCCTGCCTTCCGGTCTGCTAGCTGTCGTACTTTCGCAAGCTCGCCGTCTTCCAACTGCAGTTGACGAATCTCCTTCGGCGTGGCGACGACGTTCCTGCTCGGTCCGACCACCAACGGTTCTGCAGCGACCTGCTCCTTGGCTGCCTGCACTCTGGTCTGCACCGCGCAACACTCCGCGGCTCCCTCGACGAACACTGGCAGTGCTGTATCACGTTGCTGTTCCGTCCTCGCCCAGTTGCCGATCACCACTGGGTAGGTTAAGTCCGGTACCACCACTACCTCCACTCTCCCGGTGTAGAACGGTGATTCCAACTGCACCCACGCTGTCGGCAGTGACTTGGACAACTGACGAATGGCGAATCCGACACGCCGCGTGCGTCCCGTGTAGACAAGGTTGGCAACCTCTCCCTTCCGCAGGCAAATCAAGTCGGCCCCCGTGTCCCTCACAGCCGTCAGCGGAACGCCTTCCACTACCACTTGGCTCTGGAACCGAGGATCTCCCCTCTTGCCTGCCTCCTTCAGAATGCGCAACGCTGCTCCACTCCGCTCGCTGCGTTTCGGACAATCGCGCTTCAAGTGCCCTTTCTGTCCGCAACTGTAGCATTCCCGCTTGTCAGGCGAGTTGGGTCGTGGTCCCGCTGGCCTGCGACCCTCGCTCTTGTCCCTGGGTGTAAAGGGTTGACGTGGTGGGAAACGTAGGTTGGTTCCCGCCCTGGCGTCGACGTACTGCTGTGCTAACGTCGCGGCCTCCTCCACCGTTGCTGGGCTGCGTTCGCGCACGAACGTGACCAGTTCTGGTGTCAAACCGTTAACCATCTGCTCCATCAGCACTAGGTCCAGTAAGTCCGCATACGTGGCCTTCTTGTTCGCTAGTCCCATCCAGCGCTCCAGGAACAACTCTGACTTCCGCAGATACTGTTTGAAAGTCTCTGGTGGCTCCCTTCGTAGCTGGCGAAACTTCTTGCGATACGTCTCGGCCGTCAGGTTGAAACGCACCAACAACGCTGCCTTCAGGATCTCGTAGTCGGCAGAGTCGTCCTCGTTCAAGCCAACGTAAACTTCCCTCGCCTTCCCCTTCAGCAAGGTCCCCAAGCGAATAGCCCACGTGTCCTTCTTCCAGTCTTGTGCCTTGGCGAAACGCTCGAACTGACACAAGTAGGTCTCTAGGTCGTCCTTGTCTTCGAAGAAAGGTAACCTAAGCTTAACCGTCTCGAACTCGGGTTGACGATTCCTGCGGTTCCCGGCGCCTTGCAACGTCAGCTGCACCATCGCTAGTTCGTGCTCTCTTTCCCTCTCTCTCTCTCTCTCCGATCTGCGTCTTTCTCCCTCTCTGCTTGGTCCATCGCGTAGTCTAACGCTGCCTGACCCTTCAACCCTTCGCGCTTGGCGAGTCTCAAGATCCTCTCGACCGGTGTCTCGTCCGCGAACGGTCCTGTCCTCGGCGTCGGTGCCGCTTCGACCTTGTAGATCGCGCGGTAAGGATTGGTCTCAAACCTCTTCAGCCTCGTTGCATCACCCAGGCGATCTTGGTCTCCATAGAAGTCGGTGCCTACTGACATCCCGCCAGTCGTACCAAATCCCGTCACAAAAGGGTCACTCACTGTGTCTCTGGCTTCCAACGTCGTCAACTCGTCGTCTGCTGACCCACGACGCGATGACCTAACCGGAGATCTCCGCTGCTCAATCGCAGAAGGTAAGTCGGTGACTCCCGTATCAGCTGCTCCCGTCGTGCGCTCGTCCATCGTGACACCCACGCGAGAACGCGTACGAGCCGCAATCGGTGACACTCCCTCAGCCTCCTCGATCGATGCCATCCTGCTTACAAGGAAAGCAACAACAACCAACAACAACAAGTCAACACCCTACGAACCTTACCTAACCCTAGCCTAGCCTAAGATACTAACTACCTAACCTAAGCTATCTTCCTACCTATCACCCACTTCCTCCCACTCAAACAGTGGAAACTGGCCCGCGAGGTAGCGAACCGGATGGAGAGTGCAATGGCCCCTTCCCTCACGTGTGGTCGAACCCAGGCCGGCTGTGAGCCTCCGCTAAACAGCGACCTGACTCCCTCCAACCACCCGCTGGGGTGCACACTCTCACCGAATCACGCCTCACACACTCGGACACCACAGGACAATCACGAGACAACTTCACGTCTGGGCACACTCACACATACCCTGCATCTCCACCATATGTCACCGCCACGACTCTCTCCGGGCAGACGCCACAAACAGACAACTTCCACACGCAGACAACCCAGAAAGAATGACGATTACCCGCAGACGGAAGTGATGAAAAACACAACGAATATATATACAACTTTCAAGCTATTTATTCATTCATACCACACACTCATACACATACAACATTTACACATGAAACGAGAAAAATGGTGATGGAACAATCAATGGGTCGATGAACAATGAAATGGAATGTCAGATGAACGAGGGTTGCTAATCAACCACGTCTAAGTATCGACTGTGCACTGCAAATGTCCGAACACAGGGGGGGGGGGTCGAGTATCAAGAGGGGGACAACAAGGAAAAAGCCGACCTGATAGTAGGGCGTCCCCGTTGATGTCTCCGTGAAAGTATCTGCCCCTCCTCGTGGCTGTCACCGGACTGTCGCTATGGAATCCAGGCGTAGTGGTGTCGCCACTCCCTCCCGCCGCTGACGATGATGATGATGATGATGACGCTGTAGTTGCGGCAGCCCTGCCACCGTCGACGCCTCCCAGCCTGACTCCTCCAGTCGGCTAACACTGTGACGTCGAGGCCAGGTTCCGTACACAGACGTCACAACCACCGCGGGAAAGGTGGGGTTGTGGAACGATGAAGATGTACACAAACGCGGACGTGGACGAACGGGTGGTGATGATGATGCTGGGTCCACACGACCAAATGTCGTCGTCGTTGTCGCGCGACGCTGGTCAACGTTGATCCGCGTTACCCAGTGACGAACTGATGAATACGACGAACTTTCGAACCTGCAACATGCTTGTCGTATTGTTAATGTCATGTCCACCCGATTCTGTCCCCCTCCCTCCTCACACTCTCCCCCCCTACTACACTAACTAATTCCTGTATCTTGAGGAAGCGCCACTGCTGTCCACTTCACTTCCCTTGACTACTATTACTGTCACTTGTAATCAACCACATAATTCAAAAACTAAATGACATTATGAATGCATGAAATGAACAATGCTGCAAATGAATACATGTAATCATCAACACATTATCCATCTTGAGCAACCGCAACCTCGACAACAGCAACCACTTCCATCCTACCTTCATCACACTTCACCCCCATTCTCCTCCCTCATTCTCCCTCCTTCAGTCACACTCTTCCTTTCGTCTGCCTCTCCTCAGTGCAACCATCCTTCCCCCCCCCCCCCCCAGCCTCACGCACAGCTATCGTTCAACACCCCAACAGCCGGCCATCGGTCATTAGCACAGTAAAGGAAGATAACACCATCACACTTACCCACACGGCTCGAATGTAAAAGTACCTGTAGCTAGCCCTTTCCACTGCTTGTCTACACAGTACTCCAAGTAAGGTATTCCAGTGCGTAGTAATTCCCGTTAGTGGACAAAACCTCTACACTAACTTACCACAACACAAAACTTAGTTATTTGCTCTACTCTTCCTTGAGCTTGCTACCACAACTGTAACATTTCCCACTAGGTTTCTTTTAGAACCAGTTATTATTTACGTTAACAACTGTCCCACCCTTACTTCCAGAACAAAATACCCAGAGAAACAAGACCGCACGTCTTCTCTGTTACTCTGTAAAACGTGTTCTGACTACAGTGAACAAATTCCAAAACTGGCTGGCCGAGCTCTGCTGTTCTAAAATCACGCTTTCCACGCATAACCTAACATACGACAGCGCACAGTTACTACCCCAACTCATTAACTCTCCACCCACACTTTCTACCCGGTTACATCACAGGCTGCCCTGTGACACGTTCACTTTTGTGCCAAGTACCTTTGGAAAAAAAATTGTGTGATGTGCTCATGTTTGTAGATGATACTTCGAAATACTTTCAAATAGTATTTTCATAGACTTCAAGAAGGCGTTTGACCGAGTCTGGCATGCAGCTCTATGGGCAACAATGAAAGTGTACAACATCAGCCCTAAAATTATTGAAGTCATCAAAAGCCTGTATGACAAGGCTACCAGTGCAGTCCTCCACAACAGCGCCATCGGGAACTGGTTCAGAACAACAATCGGTGTGCGTCAAGGATGCCTACTCTCTCCAACACTCTTCAACATCTTCCTAGAGCGCATCATGTCAGATGCTCTTGCAGACCATGAAGGCACAGTCAGCATAGGGGGTAGAGCAATCTCCAATCTTCGTTTTGCAGATGACATTGATGGATTGGCTGGAGAGGAACAAGAACTTGAACAGCTGGTACAGAGGCTTGACACCACCTCCAAAGCCTATGGAATGGAAATAAGTGCAAAGAAGACCAAAATGATGACCAACAACACCAATGGCATCAATACGGACATCAAAATCCAAGGCCAATCCCTCAACACAGTGCATAGCTTCAAATATTTAGGAGCCATTGTATCAGACAATGGGTCCCGACCGGAAGTCCTCTCCAGGATCGCACAAACAACTGCTGCCCTGACAAGGTTGAAGCCCATTTGGAAAGACAGGACCATCAGTCTACATTCCAAAGTAAGACTGCTGCGCTCCCTTGTCATCTCCATCTTCCTATATGCTTGCGAAGCATGGACCCTCACAGCAGATCTCCAACGATTAATACAAAGCATGGAGATGAGGTGCTACAGAAGACTTCTGGGCATTTCCTATACCCAACACATCACCAACGACGAAGTCCGACAGACCATCACACAAGCCATTGGACAACACGATGACCTGCTAACAGTGGTGAAGAAACGGAAACTCCGATGGTATGGCCACGTCACCAGATCATCAGGCCTTGCAAAGACTATTCTGCAAGGCACAGTGCAAGGAGGTAGAAGAAGAGGGAGACCGAAAAAGAGGTGGGAGGACAACATTCGAGAATGGACTGGTTTGACACTGAGCGAAGCCATCAGGGCTGCTGAGGACAGAGAAAGATGGAGTATGCTGGTTAAACGATCATCTGTGGTGCCCCTACGACCTTCGGGTTACGGGACAGGATAGGATAGGATAGGATAGGATAGTCGGGAATCAGAAAGAGTCAAAAGCCGGTCGATACGTTGCGCGCCAAATCCCAATAACCACCGAACGAATTTTGACTTAATTCTGTAGGAACATTAGCAAGCCTATTTGTGGTACCTCCTTAGTTTTAAAAGTTCACTGTTGTTTCCTCGTTGGAAAATTGAGTGTGTTTTATATCTGTTACGGATGAGACGAGCACGATAAACCCGATCGTTTTGTTTTGCAAAGCATGCAGTAACAGAGTGTATTTACCTTTGATTTCATTTCGCGTTGTTGTTAGAAGAAAATTTGTATAGTGTTGATAATTTTCGTTGGTTGATATTTTTGAGAATTTTCAAGAATTACTTATTTACTATCGACCAAAGCTTCGCGATAAATCTAGTGATAGCTGGACGATTCTTCTATCCTAAATAAGGTTATATGACGTAAGACAGTTCCGGTGACTAGTTTTATTTTGATTTTTGTATTATTGCGTCATGCTGGAATGTTTGAACTTTTCCTCGATTGCAGAGAACCTATCGCACTGTCTGATTGTAGAAAGAGTGATTAGAGTGATTGAGAGAGATTTGTGATGATTTTTGATGATGATCTTTGAAGTGATTTCCAAAGCGATCTTGTATGCAGTTGTTGATGTTTGCTGAACAAAATTGGAAAACTTTATACGACGACTCCTGCCTTGTTGCTGATTGAACAGGCTGCGTGGATAAACGAATCTGAATTAAACTTATCAAGATGATGATCTTTGAAGTGATTTCCAAAGTGATCTTGTATGCAGTTGTTCATGTTTGCTGAATAAAGTTGGACAACTTTATATGGCGACTCCTGCCTTGTTGCTGATTGAACAGGCTGCGTGGATAAACGAATCTGAATTACACTTATCAAGATTCAAGCATCGGGGCTGAGACAACTATTGATAAAATAACAACCGTGTAACAATATCTTTGTATTGCAGGGATCCTTCACCACGGTATCGCTATGGAAGTACACTTCATCCTGGTTGGTAAGTGTTAGACATGCACACACACACACACACCCACACACACCTACACACATACTTGTATTCGATACAAAATGGGTTTCTTTAAGAATGTAGGAATCGGAAAGCACTTTTTTGACGGAAAGAACGCAAATTTCTTCTAGAAATGCAAGAATCTAAGTCAAAATTGGCTCTTTCCGTCTAAAAAGTTGACCTAGTTCGTCTCCTATAGGCGACGGAATAGGTCGAATTTTCTTCAAAATTTCTCCGAAAATTGACTGTATTTTCTCCGTCCCGGATAGAGCACTCCTGTGTACTTAAAACACTCTCATGCACTACAACTGCACTCCCAAGCACTAAAATAGCACTCCCGCGCACTTAGAACAAAATGGGTTCATGAAACAAAATGGGTTCCAAGCAAATAAACCCACTTTGTACTCCAAAAGACAGTTCTGAAACCCATTTGGTCGCTTTTACAAGTTCACACCCACCCACCCACCCACCCACCCACACACACACACACACACACACACACACACACACACACACACACACACACATACTTGCACATACACCGTCATTTGGACTTTCCTCAAACGCCACATACGTTGTGTGGACAATGGGTCGTTTTTCTACCCCCTTTTTAAATACTTTTAAGTGTTCTAACCCTAACCCTAGCCCTAACCATAACCCTAACGGATCATTAAATGGACGTCCCAACAAGGAGGTCTGTCCAAAGAACGTATGTAGATGTGCACTAGTTTGTCCAAAGAACGCCGTGTAAACATGCGCACACACACACACACACACACGCACACACACACGCACACCCCACACACACACACACTCACCTACACACACACACGCAGACAGACACACACAGAGGAAAAGAGAGAGAGCAAGAGAGAGGGGGGAGAGAGAGAGAGAGAGAGAGAGAGAGAGAGAGAGAGAGAGAGAGAGAGAGAGAGAGAGAGAGAGAAAGAGAGAGAAAGAGAGAGAGAGGTATACCTGTTCTCTGTTTTGTATGTGAGTCTTCTCAGGTTTGTTCCTCTTGTTCGGTTGTGAATGCTTGCATGAATAACGACAATGTAGTATATATAGCACGTGTCAATAATCATGCGTTTAGCCCCGCGTATGTGAGTCGGAATTACATCATCATTGTCTTCTCTGTATTCCTAGGGGTCATGCTCCTGGCAAAGTCTTCACAGCTACAGACATCACCAACACCCACAGTTTCAGAAAAATCCTCACATGATATATCAACATCCACACTTGAGATATCAACATCCACACTTTATATATCCACATACAAACAAGATATAACAACATCCACATTTGTATCAACATTCGCACTTACAACAACAACCACTACAGCAACAACACAATCAACAACACAATCAACAACAACACAATCAACAACAGAACCACCAACTTCAAGAACATCACAACCATCAACAATAACAGCTGCAACACAACCCCCACTATCACTAAAAACAGCAGCTGTAACACTACCAACAACAGCTGTAACACCATCATCATCACCAGAAAAAACTGCAACACCATCACCAACAGCAACAGCTGAAAAGCCATCACCAACAACAGCTGTAACACCATTACCAACCGCAGCAACTGTTACACCATCACCAACAACAACTGTAACACCATCATCATCACCAGCAAAAACTGCAACATCATCACCAACAGCAACAGCTGAAAAGTCATCACCAACAACAGCTGTAACACCATTACCAACCGCAGCAACTGTTACACCATCACCAATAACAACTGCAACACCAACAAAAACTGTAACACCATCACCACCAGCAACAGCTGTAACACCAGCAACAACAACTGTTACACCACAACCATCGCCAACAACAACTGTACCACCACCACCATCAACAACTGTAACACCATCACCGTCACCAACAATAACTCAATCACCATCACCAACAACGGCTGTAACGCCATCACCATCAACAACAACAACAACAACAGCTGTAATACCATCACCAACAACAATTGTAACACCATCACCAACAACACCCTCCCCATTAACCTCAGCTGTAACACCATCACCATCACCAACAACAACTGTAACCCCATCACCAACAACTGTAATTTCACCACCAAAATTGCTATCACCAACAATCACAAAAAAGACAACAGCATCTACTCCCAACACAGCAGCTGTCCAATCATCAAACCAGTCAGCAATCTTCCGAACCAGTCAACCAAAAGCTGCGACGTCAGCAGTTCAAACCACGCTTATTGTGAGTAACTCTATGTCAGTCTGCCTGTCTGCCTCTTCTTCTTCTTCTTCTTCTTCTTCTTCTTCTTCTTCTTCTTCTTCTTCTTCTTCTTCTTCTTCTTCTTCTTCTTCTTCTTCTTGTTCTTCTTCTTCTTCTTCTTCTAGTATAGATTTGGTCAGTGAAGCAACGGATTTCTAAGTTAGCAAGTAGTTAGTTGGTCAGTCAGTCATTGAGAGAATGAGTCAATGAGATGTTTTGCGTGCAATTTGGTTTGAAACAAATAGGATAATTTTATTTACCGACTGTCTTGCTGAATAATTAGTTGACGTGTTGAGTTCTTTTTTTTTATAAATGTTTCATGATGATTATGCTGCTGCAGATGCTGATGATGATAACGAGGACGATGATGATGCTAACGACGACGACGACGACGAAGACGACGACGACGACGACGACGATGATGATGATGATGATGATGATGATGATGATGATGATGATGATGATGATGATGATGATGATGATAAAAATGCTCATGTTTGGTATCTTATATAAAGCTACTGTAGCATTTTGAATGCTTTCGTATTACAGTTTGATTGTTTTGTTCGCTTTGATCGTCCGAGGGAATAAATCGTGGATTGTTTGGTGCAGGTGCCTCCAAATGAATGCTATCGATACACATGCAATGACACGCAGGATCATTGCTTTGACGCGGCCCTTCGCAACAAGACCGCCATTACGACATGCCCTCTCAATCACGATGGTGCATGTAAGGTAGGTTGCTATTTGTTTTGATTTTTTTTCCTAACTCCATTGTTCAGGTCAGTGAATTATTCGTAACGAGAACTTTGTTTGTTTGTCTTAAGCTGCTTTTATCTCCCTTTATTCCTTAAACAATTTTGTTTAAAATCTCATCTTCTGGTACAAGGAAAAAATGTAATTATTGTATATGTAAAATTGGTTTTTAAAAAAATAGAAACAGAATGTACTGGAACTCTGTCAGTGACGATGCTGTCCATTCTGAAACTCTCCCATGCAGCATTCACACAATCTCCGTAGTTTTGGGCCAGCGAATGGCCTGCCTTAAATGGAAGGTTCGGCCAGCTTCGCGAACCTTTTTTCTTCGAGGTTATCAGATCCTAAACCTAGGTCAATGAACCTTTGGGACCAAAAAAACACAAAAAAAGGTTCAGGCAGATCCCGAACCTAAGTTTTTAAACCTGTTCTGGACCTTTTTTTGTGTGTGATCAGAAGGTTCAGGAACCAAGATTCGGGATTTGAGAACGTCGAATAAAATGGTTCGTGAACCTCCAACTACAACATGCTGTCAGTGGTAAACAAACTCCCCAAACTGACAACTGCTGCAGAAAGTTTTAAGCCGCCGAATGAATGAACCCATGAACATTGAAGTTTAACCTCCACGTCCATCATTGGCGTTCCGGCAGACGGGGAGATTATCATCCCAGAGAAGAGAAGGGTTAGGGACCTAAAGAAAATCTGAACCAGCAGAGCAATCCAACTGCAATGGAGGACAGTAAACTGAATAAACGCTGGATTAAATTTTTGTTTGTTTGTTTTAATCTAGAAGAGACAGCCGTGCGCGCACCCCAAAGTTGTGGACAATTAATTATATATTATTTTCTTCGTTTTGATGGGGCACGCACAGTTTCCAGAAGAAGGTTTGTTTGTAAATGACATTGGATGCATCATTAGCAGATATGAGATATACAGGTTTAATAATTGTTTTAAAAGGCTTGTCTCAGTAAACAATAAATCAATCAATGTATCAATCTTTAATTTAATGTCTGTTCACACATTTAGGTAATATTAGGCATTTAACATTAAACTTTTAAAACACATTAACTAAACAAGATGACCAGCTACTCAAATGTATTTCCATACACACACACATGGCCGAAAAATGTTTGGGCGGTGTTGTGACGGATCGATTGACTGACAGACCGACATTTTGGCTCAATCTATTTCAAAGTATTTTCATGAATTATACACACACAAGCACATACACAATCAAAGAAGAAGAAGAAGAAGAAGAAGAAGAAGAAGAAGAAGAAGAAGAAGAAAATCGTATTATTTTTTATGAATAGGTCTGATTGTGATTGGTCGGGACACCGCGGGTTATCGCAACAGAGACATTTCTCATTCAACAATCAATCAATCCTATTGATTTAATGCTTTTGGGTTTGCAGATAGCTAAACTGGTGAGAGATGGGATCTACAACATCACCGCGGAGTGCGCTACCAGCACGTGCGACTTCAGCAACTTGGCGTCCGTAGCCGAGGGACAAGAGACCCACAACTGCTGCACTCAGCATCTGTGCAACGTGGAGAAGCTTCTGGCCCACTCAGCCAGCAAGACAGCAACATCCCAGTTGGGCGTGGTTCTTGCAGCAGCCCTGCTTATCGTGTGCACTTCACGGTGTTAATTTAGCATCTCAGTCAAGTCCTGGACTTGTAGTAGTCTACGCCGCCCCTTTCCGTCTGTTTGGTCCTGATGGACCTAAACTTCTTTCTTCCTCTATTTCCAAGCTACGACAACAGAATTCAGAACAAGCTCCGCCCACCTTGTCCTTCGCACACAAGAAAAGAGAGATCACAACACTTATCTTTCTAAACAACTGCACTGGCTTTCAATAAATGACCGCATTAATTACACGCAATGCATTTAAATTCCTCTATGGAACAGCCCTCTCCTACCTTTCAGACTCTATCTTTCCATGTATACGCCTTCGAGATCGTTTGCTCTAGATTCGCCGCGGACAACTTCAGACTGTGAATCCAGCGTATAAAATTGGTGACCGCCATCTCCTTCCTGAATGTAAAAATTAATTATGCCAGGATTTCTTCCTAGTACTGTCTTGGTGCTTGTGTATTCAACTGTCTTGCTACACATTTCATTTTATATATACCTTCTGACCATTATTTGTGTGTGCGTGTGTGTGTTTGCGTATGTGTAATACGGCAATCAGTCTGTATCTAAGACTTTATTATTATCATTGTTATTATTGATAATATTATTATAGTATTACATGTACTAGTATTGTGTTATGACTACAATTGCTTCCCTTGACTATGATTACTGCTTTCCATGATGAAAACTGCTGGCCTATGATGTGATTGCTCGTAGTGGTCGTATCGTCTCATGTGAATAATTAATTACCATATTTTTTTATAGTCATACCCTCAAAATATCATAATGAATGGAAAATTATCTCGATTTTATGTGCATGATATGAATTGTTCTTTGAATGAAATGAAATTAACTGTACATTATTTTGTTATGCTGATGTGCGTTAGTAGTAAGAAAGAACTGGAAAAGGTTGTGTGTGATAAAGATTTTGTATATTATTCTATTTGTTTTAAAACAAATTCTGTTCTTCTTTTCTTATTGACTGAGGCGCAATGTGCTGTATGAATTCTCCATTGAGGGTAGATAAGACAAAGATAATATAAGACAACTTTATTATCTTTTACAAGAAATTACATTGTGGTGTGCAATTACAATCAACAAGGAATAAACATCACAATAATAATAACAATCATAATGACAATGAGGATAAAAATGCACAGTCACATATGAATATAATTACACTTATGCATGCTAACATTAAACGACAGCAAATGTGAAGTGAGATTATTTTGAGCAAACAAAACACACACACACACACACACACACACACACACACACACACACACACACACACACACACATGTCATTTATTAAGTAATGAGACAGCCTTTGGAATAAAACTGTTTTTCGTTTGGAGAGTTCTGACCCTTGGTGTTTGGTAGCGCCTTCCAGAAGGCAGGAGCTGGAAGTGCAAGCACATGAGTGCTATCCAGCACAAAGCAACTAGCTTTCCGCACAACACGTCTTTCATACAACACCTGCAGACTCTCTTGTTTCACTCCCACAACCCTCCCACAGACTTTCACTACTCGATCCAGCACACTTTTGTTTTTTACACACAAACTTCCATACCAGCAGATAAAAGAAAAGGTAAGAACGGACTCAATAAAAGAAGAGTAAAAGGTCTGAAGGATGCGGCTACTGACTTGGAGATTTCGAAGTTTTTGAAGGCAGTAAATTCTAGATTGACATTTTTTGTGTATGGCCTGGGTGTTTGCAGTGAAGTTCAGTTTCTCGTCAATGATGGTTCCCAGGTATTTGTATTGGGTGACTCTCTCGACTGTAACACCATCAATGACAAGGCACAGGCGGCGGAAGCTGCTCAGGATTGGGGGGGCACACACACATTTTATTCACTGACATCAGGGCCAGACCTGGAAAAAGTCGAGGGGGGGGGGGCGGGGGTTACAGATTCAGCGAAGGCGCGAAGCGCCGAGCCTTCTTGGGGGGTCCGGGGGCATGCTCCCCCGGAAATTTTTTTTTCAAGGATGCAAAATGGTGCAATCTGGTGCATTCTGAACCTTGAAAAAGCCATCTGTGATGGTCTGGGACTTTGAGCTTTTTGAACAATTGAACTGACAAACTATGGGGTACAACAATTTTCCTCTGCCCCTCCCTTAAAAAAAGCAAACACACACACGCAAACATTTATTTATCAGCAGAGATGTTTTGTATACTATTATTATTCACTACTTTTTGTTGATCGTTAACGGTATAAATCTTTACCTTGTAGTTTATGAACATCACCGCCCTGCTTTCACTTAATTCAGTCTTGCTGCACTAGGTTTCTCGGCATTAGTACCATTTGTGAATTGTATCTTCTGGCAAAACAGTTCACTGCCTTTGTGAAGTCAATATCAACATTTCTGTGCACTTTCAGTTAAGCAAGTCCGTTGAGTCTCTGTTGCCCCATTGTAGAGCGCAGGTAGTTTTTCAGGTTACGCAACTGACTGTTTGAACACTCATACTCGGCAGTAGTGACAGGCAGGGTGCAAAGGTTCTTTAGCATGATGAACAGGTTGGGATACAAATCCTTGTCACAATGTTTCAGTGCATCTGATGCCGTGGATGGGATGATAGCTGTCGCATTCTCAGCAGCACTTCGCCATTTACAAACCCACCGTTGGTATTCTGCATCAAGGGTAGCGTTGTCTGGTAGGTCAGACTCCCACAACATTGCCAGCATCACCCCTTCTGGAATCTGCATGAAACCATCCTGGTTGTCTATTAAAGTGCTTGGCACCAGACAGAGACCATCAACTGCTAGACCAGCATTTTTGAACCTCGAGTCCAATTCGGTTGACAGGTGTTCCAAGAAAGGAATGGCAATGCTAATCTTTAAATATTCTTCTGGAGTGGCCGCAGGTTGGTTGCCACGGAGAGTCTGTCGGGATGCTTTTGTCCTTTTCTGCAGCTTCACTGTCAATGGTTTCCATTTCAACGATGTTTTTGGACGATTCAGCGATGGTCGTTTCAATGGATGTTCGTTACAACGAATTGTCATAATTATCAACTTAGCATCTTAATTAATATTTCTAAAAAGTCGTTTTTGGTGGATTAGGGCAGTATCAAGGTGAAGGTGCTGGAAGAGGCTTGCGGCCAGAACAAGAAAATATGGCTGCATTTACTAATTTAGGCTTAGGGGTTGGGTTACTTGGTCGTTTCAACGGGAAAACGCTTTGGACGTTTCAACGGATCCCTTGAAATGGATTTCCGTTGAATTGACTATAAATAACTCTTTGTACTTTGGACCAAAAGTGACTAAAAACTGCAATGTTTTAAAAACAATTTTTAAAAAATTGAAACTCTTTGCATTAAAAAAATTAATTTTTTTAAATTTGGAGGGGTGGGTGGGTTCGGAACCCAGGTAACTCCCCCCCCCTCCCTGGGTCCGACCCTGGACATTTACTCCAAATAATTTGAACTATTTTTATAGACACTATGTGAGAGAGAAAACAAGATATATATTTCTACAACTGTGCATATAAGAGAGAGAGAGAGAGAGAGAGAGAGAGAGAGAGAGAGAGATAGGGGGGGGGGGAGGTTAGAGAGAAAGGGAGAGAAACTGACTTGACAATGTTGATCCATCACAATAACAAAAGTCATGCATGTCATTTGGCATGGTAAATTACACCTTTAATTTTCCAAAGTATGCTAACGGCGTTCATTTCTATTGATAAATTCGTAAGCAGTTTGCGCTAGGTCTAGTTTATCTACTTTGTCTTTGAATACATGCATTATAAGACAATTATTTAGACGCTCCTACGTCATCGTTGCCCGAAGGTATATTTTTACCCGCTTTAGGGCTGAAAAACTGCGTTCAACCGTTGCAGTTGTGGTTGGGATGGTGAAGTACAGTCTGAGAAGTGGATCCACTTCACTCAGCATCCGTCGCACAGCACTGTGTCAGAAGCTTTCAGTTCGGAAGATGGTGATCCTAGAGTTAGCCGCCTTCCTGGTGTCACCCAGTGCATGTGGGAGGAGTTCTAGCTGAGTTTTGAGTCTGTCCAAGTCGATGTCAGCGAAATATGTATCTTTGATTTCTTGAGGAATTTCTGGTCTCTTCCCTGCTGCTCCATCACTTAGAAGAACTTCAATTTTCCTTGGTAAGTCGAGAGCTATTTGATCAAACAGGCTCTTTAAATGTTCTTTGATGTTGTCAATGGCCTCACAGTATTGCTGTCTGTAGTAAGCAGATAGAAAAGAGTAGCTGTGACCCTGTGAGCCATTGTCCAGTCTTCGTGGAGGCTGCTTCTGTCTAGGAACGCAGGGCTCATCACACAAATTTGCAGCTTTCGTTGTGATGTCAGCAAAAATGTCTCATAACAATCTTCATGCCGTATGCTTTCCAGTGTTCTCAGACAAATGTCAGCAGCGTTTACTGCGTCATCATAAGTCCTTTTTTTTTTTTTTTGAAGAACTGTCATCAGCTCTTCAGTCACAGCAAGGATCTCATCTTTGAATCTTTTTGCAACTCCTGACACATGACCCTGAAAATTACCAGCCCCGTCGTAGGTACAGTTTTGCACTGGCAAGTAAAGTCTGATCAAGCAATCCTCCAGTGCTTTGAAAATGGTCTCAGCACAGGTATTGTTAACTTGCATCAGTCCAGAGAAAGGGGAAAAATATTGGTTTGAACCTCCAAATAATGTTTTTTGAGGGGCTGAATATTGGGGGGGGGCAAATGTATAGGTTTGCCCCCCCCCCCAATATTTTTCTGGGGGGGCCAGTGCCCCCTTTGCCCCCCCGGTTCCGCCGCCTGTGCAAGGTCTGGAATGAGAGTGTTGTTTTTACGAAAGTCAATGACCAGTTCCTTAGTTTTCTTGACATTTAAGTCCAGATAGTTTTGTTTGCACCAGGAGCTGAACCTATCAACTGCAGAGAAATACACAGCATTTGAATTGGACAGGTCCACAAGGGCAGAGTCATCCGAATACTTTATGACCGGTGAGGCATCATTTCCTCTGCAGTCGTTTGTGTAGAGCGTGAAAAGTACCGGAGAAAGAACCGTACCCTGAGGAGCTCCTGTGGACGTTTGTTTGAGAGATGCACAGCAGAGTGAAAGCGGACAACCTGAGATCTGGACACGAGGAAGTGAACGATCCACAGGACGAGTCTAGGAGGGACAGTGTAAGACAAAAGCTTCTGAGCCATGAGGTGTGGCTGTATGGTATTGAAAGCAGAGGAAAAGTCTATAAATAGAATACGGACAAAGGAACCAGAGGTCTCTAAGTGATCATACGCATTGTGGAGAAGCGTCAGAGTAGCGTCGTCGGTACTACGATAGGGTAATACAGATTTATTGACTTGAACCTGTGGGCGACGAGCCCATCATCTATTACCTCACCCCTACTGGTTTTTCGTTATGCTGTTTCCCACGGCCCTCCAGAGGCGGGAGAATCTGCATCATTTACAGAAACTCCCTCCATTTAATTTCTCGCCGCTGCTGCCCTTTGCTCACGACTCCTTCGAGTTCGTTGAGGACATTCTCAACATCCATGGCCAAATTATCATCTTTATTTGCAGTTACCGTTCTCCTCCCAGTCCCCAAAAACCAACTCAGACCTGCTGTGTTTTATGAAGACTTAGAACTCTCTCTCTCTCTCTCTCTCTCTCTCTCTCTCTCTCTCTCTCTCTCTCTCTCTCTCTCTCTCTCTCTCTCTCTCTCTCAATTTGAAAGCTCATCTCTTTCTTAAAAAAATCTTATCTCGCTCCCTATCACCGTCACCATTCCTTCTTATCTGATTCAGGCCACCGCCGTCACACCGCACGCTCCTAACCCCCCCCCCCCCTCCCCCCCCCTTAGCTGTTCTCCTCCTCCCCCTCCCTCCCTCGTCTTGAGTAGTTTACTTGTAAATATTCTTTTTCATGTTTGTATTATGTCATTGCATAATTTATTAGTTTGTCGTTTTTGTTTCACTTCTTTTCCTATGTATTTCGATGTCTTGTTTTACTTCGATGTTAGCGTTAAGTATAAATGCCTGAGAACTGCGCTTTGAACTGATGTCATTAGGAAAAAGCGCTATATAAATACCCTTATTATTATTACTTGACTGGACAACGATCATCTGCCTTTCAGTCGCCAATCCTCAAACACTTTACCTCATTTACCTTTGTGACCTGAATTACTCCTTCGGATGAGAGTATAAACCGAGGTCTAGTCTGTGCCGCATACATTCCATCATAACGGACTTTAAAGATCCTGACGCTCATGTCCTAGACGGGTGAGTGCCGGTGGCAAGAACACACCCAGCATGCACCTAGGTCCTTCTCCCCCATCCCTGGCTGCCCAGGATTGTGCTCAGTCGTCCGGACGTTAGACCATGCGCCCAAAGGCTGCGGGTGGGCGTCTCGGGCGGCTTGAGTTAGATCCTGTATCGACCAGCGCCTTGAGCAGCTCTTGAGCTGGAAAAGCGCTATATAAGAACGATTAAATAAAAAAATAAAATAAATAAATACCCATCCGCCACAAGCAAACTTTGCGGTAATTCAAGACATGTCTTTTCCCCGTGTAAACAATCCCAATCCCGGCCACAAACTTTCAAAACCAGACTGCAAGCGCCGCCATGTATACACACTTCATTTTGTCTTTTGATTTTGTTAGTACGTCCCGATCCCGCAAGGTTTTGTGAATGTAGGTACGTCTGTTTGTGTGTGTATGTGAGTGTATTTATGTGTGTGTGTGTGCGTTGGTGTGTGTGTGTGTGTGTATGTGTGTGTGCTATGTGTGTAAATGTGTGAGAATCCGTGCTTCGAAAAACGATGTCTTGTGAAGTACGTGAGCATTACATGTATATATTATTGTTGTAGTAGTAGTAGTAGTAGTAGTAGTAGTAGTAGTAGTAGTAGTAGTAGTAGTAGTAGCAGTAGTAGTAGTAGTAGTAGTAGTAGTAGTAGTAGTATATTATTATTATTATTATTATTATTATTATTATTATTATTATTATTAATAATAATAATAATAATTCTGGGTTTATTCATTGTTGTCATAAGCTAAGTTCTGTGTACATTATTTTGTGTGAACATTTTTGTGTTTGTTTTGTGCATGTGACAAGTTGACATCTTAATTGTTATGTAGAAGTGTGAATTGGAAAACTAATAAAAAGACTTTGATGTACCTGTTCAAATTATTATTGCCAACCCTTTAGTATAATGTGCTCTTTCTCCCTGTCTTTATTTCTCTCTCTCTTTCTCCCTCTCTCTTTCTCCCTCTCTTTTTCTGCTAGTGACAATGCAATGAAGCCTTTAATTATAATTCACAAACGTGCAATTAAACAAGTTGTTCTTAAACAAAACAAATCTCTCCAGATGACTATAAACGGATCAATATTCTACATTTTATTGACAGATTAAAATGTAATAAAGGTGTTTTCATACACAAGGTCCTTTCTGGCAATGCACCACCCTATCTTTATTCTCTTTAAAAAACAAACAAACTGTCAGATCGCCCACAAAATTAAATATTCAAATTCCAAGAATTGATCTCTTTAAAACTAGTCTAGCTTATTCCGGTTCAACTTTGTGGAATAACTTTCCTGAAGATCTCCGCACTCCAGCATCTAAATTGACATAATTTAGAACGTCTCTTAAAACACATTAAGAATTAAATACTCATGATTTGTTATTGGTGTTGATTAATATTAACAACATTACTTTGATTTGAATTGTTTGAAAATGAATTTATCTAATGATGACTTTGTTTATTTTTTATTGTTCCATGATGGGAATGTTATAACCTTGAGTTGTTTTTAATAGTTATTGTTAAAGCCCCAAGGGCAAGATGTAAAAATGCGCATCCAGCGCTTACTCTTTTACCCTTGCAAAATAAAATTGTTATCTTATCTTCTCTCTCTCTCTCTCTCTCTCTCTCTCTCTCTCTCTCTCTCTCTCTCTCTCTCCTCTATCTCTTCACTTCTCTCTCACGCTCTCTCTCTCTTTGGTCACACTCTCCTCCCCTATTTCTCTGTTCGTTCTTCTTCTTCTTCTTCTTCTTCTCTCTCTCTCTCTCTCTCTCTCTCTCCCTAGAAAGGCGTATGTAATGTTGAGGACGTTAGATGAGAGGGGAGCAAATACATGGGCAACGAATGAGCGATCATGTCTTTTTATGTATGGATATGGTTTTGTATGGTTAAATCAAGGTGTTTCAAGAGATCAAATGTTTTTTGAGAAAATTTAAACAGCAACTTGTGGATTGCAGATGGCAAGATTGGCATAATCATGTACAAAACAGTGACAGGTATAAAATGTACTGTTTATTTGGGGGCAGTAATCATTGTGTTAAAACTTATTTGGAATTAAGTCTTGACAGGCTTTTAGTTTTCATAATGACAAAATTTCGATTTGGCGTGTCAGATATTGCATTGGTGTTCATTATCACAGATTTGAAATGACACACAAGCAGCTGTAAAATGCCCACTTTGCATGGAAAAAGAAGAAGATAAAGTCCACTTTGTGTTATGTTGTCCAGTCTTACATAACTTAAGAGTGCAATTTATTGCTGAAAAATATTATAGAAATCCATGTGCATCTAAACTGTGTGTTTTGATGGCGTCTAGTAACCCGAATATAATTAGGAAACTAAGTATATATCTGTACAAAGCCTTTAAACTAAGAGAAATTGCTCTATCGTAATTTAATCAGAATTAAAATGTATGTTTTTTTTATATGTATAATGTTATGATGTACACACCCTTCATGAAGGGGCGATGCCTAAATGAATAAATAATCAAACAATCTCTCTCTCTCTCTCTCACACACACACACACACACACACACACACACACACACACACACACACACTATCCTATGATATTACTGCTACGTGCTACGTTCAACACAAGCGACACTGCCACATGGCGGGTCGTAGCAATCAGCCTGCGAAGTCCTGTTTTATGAGGCAAGCACGGTCCAAGCTGCTTGACAAGACCGCCTTATCGTTATCAGCTATAAACATTCCTCCACAACCACGACATCCTCTTCTTCTTCCTCTTCCTCCTTCTTCTTCTTCTGTAACCCTCCCCTTTTCCATTTCCTTCCGTTTTAGGCCAGTGTGTACCTTCATCGTCCATAACATCTTAATCGTCTGCTACCTTATTTCTTTCCATTGATAATACAGGTGGTGGCAAATCTGCAAATCTGAGGTTAAACAGAACGGTCAAGAGACGAGTGACAGAGAGAGAGAGAGAGAGAGAGAGAGAGAGAGGGAGGGAGGGAGGGAGAGAGGGAGAGATGGAGGTTGTTGTGGCAAATCTGCAAATGTGAGGTTAAATAGAACGGGGAAGAGAGAGCTCTAGAGGAGAGACAGAGGAGAGACAGAGAGGAAGACGGAGAAAGAGACAGACAGACAGACAGAGAGACAGAGAGAGAAGGACATTATGCAGTGGCAATTTTTATATTTATCTACCAAAGTGATCAACTGTTTAAAGACAGACAGGCAGACAGAGATGGAGAGAGACAGAGATTGTTAAGTGGGTGTGTGGGTTAGGAATAAGGGGTGTGGTGGGGGGTGATGGGGTAAGTAAACAGTGCTGAAGGAAGACAGACCAACGGACAGAAGCAAAGAGAAAGCTAGCGGTATTCGATATAACAATAATTCCTACTAATCATAACAGCAGTATCAACTGCACAGCGGGACACAATACAGCTGATTATTACAAAAGGCCTTCGGAGATAGCGCAGAGCTTTTCTCTTTTTGTAACGTGGTCGACTCAGGCATCCCGGCGAAGCAGTCTTCCTACTGGTCCACGATTTCTAAAATCATTTGCCTTCTTGGAACGGAGGCAGGATGCAGAGAGATCCAACTCAGCTTTCGAGTTATATTGGTGTTGTGAATAACGAAATGACGAATTTCAAGGGTCTGTGGGCCCTGGCTCTTGTCCGTTCTGCATCCATAAAGTCAATAATAATAATAATAATAATAATAATAATAATAATAATAATAATAATAATAATAATAATAATAATAATAATAATAATAATAATGCATGCCTTTCCCCAAATCACCAATCGATTTCAAAGCGCGGCAACCTGAAGCAAAATACACGCTCGCTTGTGTCACACACTCTCGCATACACAACGCATTTATCACTCAAATATGTGGTTTCAAGGCATGGGGATCGTTATTAGCCCACGGAAAGGAAATATAATTTTATTTTTGAAATGTAAACAGACTGCATTCAATACCATTATTGAAGGGAGGGAGGAAGCTGGAGTAGCCGGAGAGAAAACCCTCGGTCACCTGAAATATCTGGTTACTCAAGTCACACAAGTTTGCACCATGCCGAGATCGAAACCCGCGATCTTCTAAATAGAAAACCAGTCACTAACCCAAGCACCGTCAGGCCACCTCGGTGACATAGTCTATGTAAGCCTACTACAGTTGAGAGCCTGCATGTGCTAGTATTAGTGGCGACGGAAGCAAGCACAAGGAGACGAAACTCGCCGAAGACGATAGAGAGGCATTGTGGCAGGGAGATTAATCCTGCCAAAGCTCGACTCTACTGTAAGCAGTGAGATCTAAACAATGAAGTATGAAGCAAGCTAACTGAAAGCTAAATCGACCAGTACTAAGCGACGTATAGAAGGGATATCATCATGTCAGTTCGACCCTATCGTAAGTAGCGAGGTGCTACGTAGACCATTTTAGGTTTTAGGAAGCGACACATCGCTGTTCGCGGAAGACGAGATACGAATCCATTATTGTCTAATTCCGCGACTATAGCTCATGTGATGATGTCGCGTGGTTTGAACGTAACACTGCTGGTTTGCAGCTATGTGAGTCATTTGTGCCAAATATTTGT
>CM072512.1:126230714-126240714 GCA_036898135.1 Oncomelania hupensis
CCCTCCCGAAGCATCTATAACATATTATGTAAAATATACCTATTAATATCTTGCTGCCTTCACGACAGTCATTTCCGCCGGCGTGACGACTGATAATCGTCAACGGCTTCCGAATATTCACGAATTATTCCGATCGCTTCCGAACGTGAATAACCAATGGCCTTTTTTAAATAAAACATTTGAATCTCTCTCTCTCTCTCTCTCTCTCTCTCTCTCTCTCTCTCTCTCTCTCTCTCTCTCTCTCTCTCTCTCTCTCTCACTGCAGGACGCACACAATTTGTGTATATTTTGTGCGTAATTGACGCACACTTGTGCGTATTCGGGAACACTGAAATTGGTTTTTTTTTCTCTCTCTCCCTTCCTCTCTCTCTCTCTCTCTCTCTCTCTCTCTCTCTCTCTCTCTCTCTCTCTCTATATATATATATATATATATATATATATATATATATATATATATGTGTGTGTGTGTGTGTGTGCGTGTGTGTGTGTGTCCTAATATAAACCATCCGTTGGGTAATGGAACGGAAAGAAAGAATTAATTTGAATATTCGTCTTAATTTATTCAGGGAAGAATATTACATCTGTAAAATATCTTTCCATAAATATTAGCTCCATTTGTCTATTCTCTGTAAACACGAAAACCAAACAAAATATCAATGCCAATCTTCGAGTTCAATGTTGACTTGTGAATTAACGGCTTAGGCTCAGTGATAACATGAGCCTAAGTCGTCGCCCGGCACAAGGACCGCGCCTTCCGTTGGCCACCAGGACGGAGGTGATAAGTATGCTACTGATGGACAAATTAGCAAGATCCGCATGAGAAACAACATCGTCATAGGAACCTGGAATGTCGGGACCCTAACTGCGGAAGGAAAATTAGAAGAACTGGCCCACGAGCTGGACCACTATCGATGGCACGTTCTAGGTATCAGCGAACTGCGCTGGAAAGGCCTAGGTGGAACAACGACCAACAAAGGCCACAAGCTCTATTTCAGCGGTAGAGATGACAGGCACGAACACGGTGTTGGATTCTTGGTCCACAAGAACATTCTAGCCGCTGTAATGGGTTGCCGCCCAGTCTCCAGTAGACTCATTACCATCCGTCTGAGAGCAGCCCCTTTCAACATCACCATCACCAGGCTTAGGAAGCCCTCTCCAGGATCGCACAAACAACTGCTGCCCTGATACGGTTGAAGCCCATTTGGAAAGACAGGACCATCAACTACGTTCCAAAGTAAGACTGCTGCGCTCTCTTGTCATCTCCATCTTCCTATATGCTTGCGAAGCATGGACCCTCACAGCAGATCTACAACGAAGAATACAAGCATTGAGAAACAGGATAGGATAGGATAGGATAACAGGGACCCGTAATTAAGGGATCAGTATCAACTATCTCTACGTGAGAATGAACTTTGGAACTTTGTCCTTTTTTTCACATAACATGATTTAAATACACATAATGACAAGAGGCTTATAGCCCTGGGGCTGTTCAGCCAAAAAAGGGGCTTTGAGTAGGTGGGGGGGGGAGGATAGGATACACATAGCATTCGTACCATGAACAGCATTGTATAACACTACAGGTACATTTACAATATATTCAGCAACTGGACTGACAAACATTAAGGAATTTACAAACACAAAAATTAATGTGGCAACAAAATAAATACACAGAACGATGCCAATTTAACATCATACCAATACAACACAGTAAGAAAAATAACACGTAAATCAGACAAAATGTAAAGTAAAGAGTCAACATATTGCACTTATAAAATCGAGAAAAAAAACTCCGGTTATAACCAAGAAGAAATGGTTATATCCAGGAAGAAAGAAATCTTGAGGCCAATTCTTTTTCAGTGTAATGATCATGATGAAATGCTAGTTCTATTTAAACAGAGAAAATATAATTCCAATAAGACGACTCAGTTTTAATAACCTAGTTTTAGATTTTGAATTCATCAGTTGATGCATTTTATACACATTTGGATAATTTCTATAATATTGAGATATAAGAGAGGATCTGCTATCAATAAGTAAACGATTAGTGCATACAAACATTTAATGGAATTCTTCACCTATTTTCACCTATATCACACAAAGTGTACACTCTCTTCTCTAGCAATGTTCAGATATCTTTGAGACTGAATAGGTAACTTGTGACAACTTAGTCTAAATTTCAATAAATTTCTCCTTAGGAGAAGTGACAAAGGAACAAGATAATTTTCAAAACCAACATTATTTTTTTTTAAAATTCTTACGTGATGCAAGTGTTATTAATATAAATTTGTTGATGCCAGTTTTGCGAGAACTGATCCCTTGAGCGCTGCTTAACTAAGTTCTTAAAATAGTTCAAAGGCAAATTACAACCATGTGTCCATATAAAGGAATGTGAAAGCTTCGTTAATGCGGCCTATCCTATCCTATCCTATCCTATCACGTAACTCGAAGGTCGTAGGGGCACCACATATGATAGTTTAACCAACGTACGCCATCCTTCTCTGTCCTCAGCAACCCTCATGGCTTCGCTCAGTTTCAACCAGTCCATTCTCGAATGTTGTCCTCTCACCTCTTTTTTTCTGTCTCCCTCTTCTTCTGCTTCGTTGCACCGTGCCTTGCAGGATGGTCTTTGCAAGGCCTGATGCTCTGGTGATGTGGCCATACCATCGAAGTTTCCTTTTCTTCACCACTGTGAGATTGTCATCGTGTTGTCCAATGGCTTGTGTAATGGTCTGTCGGATTTCGTTGTTGGTGATGTACTGGGTATAGGAAATGCCCAGAAGTCTTCGGTAGACGGCCTACTAGCGCGCGCAAAAACCCAGAGTTACCATTATCACGAGATAATTGAAATTAAAACGTGGTCTGTGTAATTTACAGAGATACCGTAATCCACAGTGTTAATTAATAATTATTAGTATTTGCCACGCCTTCCTACCGCCAACATTTGATAATAACAAATATCATGAGATAGTAACAAATATCATAGTAGAATTACAATTATCAATGGATAATTACATTGAATAATTATAAGAATGCGTGATCATGTTTAATTTTCAGTTTTGGCTCTAGCAATCCGTCTGGAAATGAGCCAAAACCGAAAATTGCAATTTTCACTTGATAATTACAATGTGTACGTGTTGGTGCTAGTAAGCCGTCATAATGTGAACACGTGTTAATTACTATTATTAATGATACCTGTAAATGCACGTTTTGGCGTTAGTGAGCCGCCTTAGTCAGAATTAAGCATGATCACGTAAAAATTGTAAATAGTATGCCTATGTCATAATTACAATTTTCGGTTTAGGGGCATTTCTAGGCAGATTGCTAGAGCCAAAACTTACAATTAAACATGATCATGCAAACATATTTATACTTATTCAATGATAATTATTATACTTATACAATGATATTTGTAATTATCAAATTTTGGCGCTAGTAGGCCGTCATACATTGTGCTAACTTCTGGTTGGTGTGTGTGTGTGTGTGTGGGTGTGTGTGTGCGTGTGTAGGTGGATGTTTATTGCTAGGGGCAGAATGTAGGATGCATGACTTTTATAATTTGATAAGCTACTTTCATGTTGTGTACAACTGCTTTTCTGTTGTTTGGGGTGTGCGTGTTTTAATCCCTGACGTCTTTGGTGTCTTATTGCCTTTGTGCCGCTATGTTAATGAAGTGTACGCCGCACACACATTTCCTTGTGTTTTCATTGGGACAATAAACGATTCTGATTTTGATTCTGAATTTTAAAAGGAGGTGTCACGTTGACTTAAGCTTAAAGGGGCCACAATTCAAAAGTCTCGTTTGCTTATGTCGAAAGTTTAGCCTAAAATTACATTGATAAGTAGGCTTTTATTGCCCAAACCAACTGGGAGTGATTTGCCACTTGTTTAACGGTACACCAACGCGCTCTACGAACCACTAAAAACATTTTGTTTTGTTTTTTTAGCTTTAGAAAGTTAGCTAGCAGTTTCTATTGTAATTTTGCGCAATAACTACCCAA
Source organism: Oncomelania hupensis (assembly GCA_036898135.1). Lineage (NCBI taxonomy): Eukaryota > Metazoa > Mollusca > Gastropoda > Littorinimorpha > Pomatiopsidae > Oncomelania > Oncomelania hupensis. Next base: position 126,234,713 of record CM072512.1, read on the forward strand.
GATTTATTGACACCCACCTCTCCCCCCTCACCACCCCCCTCTCCTCAAGCAATAGCACACCCAAACAAATTTGCTTTCGAAAGAGTTGTTTTTTTTATGACAAACTAAATTTTGTTTTCAATGGGGAACAACATTCACTGTGAATGTTAAACGGATCTGTCGGAAGGGATGTAGTCAAATTGGGACTCTTTAAAGCTTCAGACTTAACTGGGGAAAACGTTAATACGACATTGTCCTGGACAGTCTTGCATACAATATTAGCTTTATCTGGGGCAATTCTCCGCAGCGGACAAGGGAAGCAACACTTGCCCGACGGCTACTGACAGTGGTTGGAGGGGCGAAAGTGTGATCCCTCAAGGCGTGTAAAGAGGGGGCTGGGTGGTAGGGAATTGACGGAAATCCTCCCTTCAATGCTGCAATCCTCAGCAAATCTAGCCAAAAGGATTGTAATGCGCATACTGCATGATGCTGGTGGGGAGAGGGGTGATGATGGAGAGAAGGGAGGTAAGGAAAGAGGGGAATCCTTACAGAGACAGAATGAGGGCGTTGTTGTTGTTTGTAGATTATAGTCACACGACACTTTCGCATATAGGTGACTGTGACAAGGCGGGCAATCACCCTCTGAGCTAAGCTGCTAAACAGTCTTTCCTCACACACACAGCCAGCGACACCCTTCACTTAACCAGCCATCTCCAGCAGGCCCGCTCGCCCAGTCGCTTAAGCCCCGCCCCCCGGGACATCTCCTTAAAGCCTGGCACAAACCTTGACATAGTGTCAGACCCAAGCATTCCTGCCTCGAAGTCACAACCTGTCCGAAAACACGTCTCCATCACCGAGTGACCTCTGAGTTTCGACAGTACCCTTGTGCTTCCACCCGTCTTAAGTCAAGGTAAGAGAGGGAACTTACTCTTTGTCATATAGCAGACCCATCACCCGTCGTTCGCCCATCATGTTCATGCGTCCTGTCAATATGTATGTTCATGTTTTATAGTTTTGCCTTGATGTGTTGCTATGACTTGTATTTATCCCTTGCACATATTTTCTACCCTGTATATGACCCATGACGTGTTTGGATTTATGCTTGTATGCTCCGGTTGCCCCATGTGTAAATAACCCATGCCATGCCGTCCCCCCGCATAGATTAAAGTCCCCAGTACAGCCCAGACCTACAACCCATTTGCCCTGTACCCTCCATTTGCTTTCCCCCCTGCTCCCAATGTATAAATATTTGCCCTGTTGCCAACCCCATCCTAATGCGCCGAATGTATCTTATACTAGCGGCTGCCAATAAACTCCACTTTGGCCCAGTAAAGCTAGTTGCATTGTTTGACTGTTGGTATGGGCACCGGCTCAACCCATGACCGGTCAGGCCAATTTGAATTCTGAGAAGGGCTACCATACCACAGGCCCTGAATCCACACTATCCCTATCCCCCGCTGATACAGCGTCTGTATACATTGCAGACGGGTTCCTGTACCGGGCGTATCACCCCGGCATTGTATCATCTCCCAGTCACTGACCCGCTGCAGGCCCCTGTCAACCCAGGAGGTCAATGAGAAGCGAGACTTGGGACTTCGCCATTTTCCAGACGGCTAGCCACGAAAGCCGATTTCCATGCCTGTACTCCATCACAAGACAAGCACTCGTGATCCATGCGTCATCATCGCGTGACCACTGACCTGCATCTTTGCACCCACGCTACTGCCCACGCTAACAAGCCAACCAGAGTATCCTGGACCCATCGCCGCACTGCAGTACAGAGCTAAGTGCCTAAGCCTACGAGAATCCCCACTCGCCAGATTATCAGAGAGACTCTGAAGACCATACAGATACACTCTCGCCCTGTGATGAGATCAGTCTACATTCGCTCTAGTACCCCAAATATTGACTACCCAGAAAATCACCAGACTACTCCTTACTAAAAGACGCTATGCCTATGACTCACGTTAGAAGTATTTGACCTACAGTCCCCATTTCAAATTAATAAAAGTAGATAGTTGAGAAATTGCAATTACCCTGACTGGCCTTTGAATGTGAATTTCTTAACTAGTGTAGCCTTACTCTCCATCTCGTCTTTACCCTGTCTGTCTATTAAGTTGGCCCAGCATTAATCTCTTGAATGTCATCGCACCATTAGCCTAATCAAAGGAGGTAATAACGCGCTAGAGATTAATAGCTTACCCCCATCCCCCAACCCCTCTCTTCGTGACAGTGACTACTGGACCGATTTATACTGACACCAGCGGGCCAGTTGTTGGTAAAGGGGAAAATAATAGGATCACACGTTGACCAATCCGGGATTCGAACCAGCGACCTTTCGGTTACTAGCAAGACGCTCTTACCAACTGAGCTACCCGGCCCCATAATGAGGGCGCTCTCGGGCCGGCGCCTTTATCCGTCCCCTCGCCTTGAAGCAGCCGTTGGGCTGAAGAGGGCTGTATAAGAACGATTCAATAAATAAATAAATAGAATGGCATTTCCGATCTCTGATTTCAACTCACAAGTGACGAGAGCAGCTAGCTAGCCTATAATGGCTCGTCACTTGACACTGCTTGCTTCGGAACTTTGTCCTTGTATTAAAAACTATGAATAATACATGCGGGAGCTCAGCTAAAAAAGACACAATACAATACAATACAATACAATACAACATATCTTTTTTACCTAAAAATGAATGACAACAGGCGCAGGATCACAGTTTTAAACTCATTTTTAGATCGGAAATGCCATTCTATTTACTTATTTATTGAATCGTTCTTATACAGCCCTCTTCAGCTCAACGGCTGCTTCAAGGCGAGGGGCCGGATGCACCTTATAACCATCATCCAATACACCTCACTCACAATGCTGACAATATCACTCACAGGTACCACACACACTCACATACCACACACATACACACACACGCACACACATACACACAAACCCTGCAGTCGAACAAGCTAAGCAACAGCAAAAGATAGGCATAGAATGTGAGGGGATGAGAGGGGACTGCGTGGTAATCTTTATAATCTAACAAAATGAACAACTCTAATAATCTGTTTAAACTCCCTTCTGTCACAGTGGTAACACTTCTTTGCCAAAATGCCAACGTACGCGTGTATCTTTTTCTTAAGGGGTTAATACGAAGATCTGTCATAATCTCTAAGTGTCTGAACTGAACAAATGGGATTATATTTTAACTCCGAAACTGTTTCAAACAATTGATGTTTTGTGTTGTAATTGTCCTTCTTGATATACTGTTGAGGAATACAATTCATAATACTGCTTTCTATGCATATAGCGTACGCCACAGTAAAAGACAGACAAGATCTCGATGAATGTTATTCCACTCTAAACTATCAGTATTATTTATTTACTATAGTGTTTTAGTTGGGTGGTTTTCTGTTTGTTTTATCGTCAATACATTTTTTTTACACAATACTTTCCAGATCACCGAGGATTTTCTCCTGGTACTCCGGTTTCCTCCCCACTCCCTACTTTCAATAATAGTATTAATCTCATTTCGACAAATAAACATGTCGATTTTCTTTTCCGTTTTCTGATAACAACCTCGCCTATACACCATACCATACGTTTGAGTGATGAATGCGTGTTTTATTTATGCATATATGTCGTTAGAAAGTCATTGTTTATAGGGTCCAGCGGGCTGCAAAAAACCGAATCAGGACCGCATCTTGATTGAAAAAGGACTCGACCCTGATCTGTATAAAAGATCTGCTGAAACAACCCTAATGGTAACACTGAAGGCACTCCACCAGCGGTCACTTTACAATTAAGGCATCCCATGCTGGGGACTTGAGGCTGTGCTCTAATTTATCGAACCCCCGTTTACAAAAACAGAATAGGATATAAACATCATTATAAAATATGAACAAAACACATACATATAAAATGTCTACATTGCCAAATAATAATACCATAGAAAGCCCTAGTAACCATTTGGCAAAAAGCGTCCAATATCCCCAAGCTGACCTAACAGACCCCACCCACCACCACTGAGGAGTTTTAGGAGAGTTTCAAGAAAAAAAGATTGGTGACTGGTCTTACTAAGAAGATTGTATAGTAGGTTGATAGAACAGAGTATAAATGAGAAAGAACAAAAAGGAGAAAGACAGCAACAGTAGGAATTTAAAGCACAAAATTTCCAGAAAGTGAGGATATTATTTATACAGAAACCCCCGACACCTTAAGGGGGGGGGAGCATATATGTAGGAGTGGGTGTGTAACAGGCGAGCATGTCACACTTCGCATCTGATTTAGGAATAAGGTGCGTTTACCTTTCATTACATATACGCTTATTCAATATATACATATCATTAAAAAAATATTATTAATTATATTTTTATTATTATTATTATTATTATTATTATTATTATTATTATTATTATTATTATTAGTAGTAGTAGTAGTAGTAGTAGTAGTAGTAGTAGTAGTAGTAGTAGTAGTAGTAGTAGTATACTACACACGTTTCAATCCCTGTATTCTGTTTCATTCCGTTAGTCCCTTCTCTCTCGTTTCACGTTGCAGCATGTCTTTGTTTTGACACGAATGTTTCAGTAACTAGGAGCGCAGTACTGGTTTTTCCCAACATTGACGCCGGAACTAGAACATTTCTTAGAAAAAAAAGGCCACACACACGTGCTTTCTAAAGTGTGGGTGGGGTGGAGGGGTTGTAAATTTTAAACTAACATTCTTCGTTCACCAAAAACCTCAGTTCTGGTTTTTCCAACCTTTCCGCCGCCGAAGCTTGAGTTGTACTTTCAAAAAGGTCACATATTGAACTTATTTTCTCCGCAATGCAGGTTATACCTCCAAACAATGGTTACAGTTTTATGGAAACCAAGTCTGAAGTTTCGTTAAGTTCGCACTCTATATGTGCTGAGTGATTGATCCAGGTAGGCAGTTTCCTAGGTTGTGCCTAGTAAAACAAGGTAATTGTATGTGAATAGCGCAGTTAGCCGCTGAAAGAAGTGCTCAGGGCTCTAGCCGTAGCCACCATTGCACCTAAGCCACTCGTGACTTATACTTTCCGCAAGCCTTACAGTGTAGCGCCACAGACGGCTGGGCTATTCGTATGCGTGTTTATGTGAACTTTTCCTAGTCTTTTAGCAAAACTTACCTGAGTCTTGTAACGTGCCATTCAGGCGACACTATGTGAAAAAGAAGTGGTACGCGTCAGGAACTTACTGACCTTTGATTTGTTTCCCTTGATAAAAGCATTGCTCTTCTTTCTTCTGCTAACAGGTAACGCTACCCCGAAATCTGCACGGACATGCTGCTATGCAATAATCGGTGGAATACCCACCACCCCCCTCATCTCCCTCTCTCCCTCACCCCGACCCTTCGAAAGAGAGTATAAACCAGCATTTAAATACATCTCAAGATAAACAACAATAACAACAACAACAATAACAAACTCATAATTGTTTTGTGTGGGAATCGAACGCGAGCACGTGACTCACCCCCAATAGCCACAACCACACCCAGGAGTTCTAAGAAGCCGGACGCACCCTCGGAGGTTCTGGGATACCCGATAAGTTGCTGATAAGAAGAAGAAAGATTAGAAGGCCTCAGGAAGCTTGCCTTACATATAGAATACATAATACAAAAACTGAATTTATACAGCCAGCTGACAACATACATTGCATATGGAAATAGTTCTATGTTGGAAGACAGTCACACACACGCACATACACACTTCACTCTACAACTTTTAGGACTTAAAGATACCTTGCATCAAGGCACAATCGGAACACTCGGTTGCTTGGCAACCGCAAAAACATGGCCGCCCTACTCCATTACCGTCATTGCACTGCTCCGCAGCTCGCGAGAGATAGGTCATCCTAGTGTTGCATGCGCCCTAGTGATGCGGGATGGACTATGTTTGCATGTTGCAGTATCGCGGATAGTTTGCTCAAAGAGCTTATTACGGAAAGAGGGGGAACTTCCATTATGTCATATACAAAAATGCGAGACGCTCTCACGGATTATTTCCCTTT
>CM072512.1:126245714-126298214 GCA_036898135.1 Oncomelania hupensis
GCAACGGACCAGTGCCCATGCAAGCGCTGATACCGCGGGTATCGACAAACCTTGCAGAAAGACTGCTGTTTACCGTTTCCGTGTTATAGCGGGCAGGTTGGGAGGCAAGAGAATGGGTTATTGAGCAATAATTGGGGTTATAAAAAAAAAAAACACCACGTAATACTAACAAAACAAAACAAAATTAATTACGCACTGGACATGCAGTGGTAGGGTGGATCTTAGCGGTATTGCATAGGACTTTTAATCATGAGCTTATCGATTAACAGTTGATACAATAATAATAATAATAATAATAATAATAATAATAATAATAATAATAATAATGATAATTATAATAATAATAATAATAATAATAATAATAATAATAATAATAATAATAATAATAATAATAATAATAATAATAATAATAATACAGGATGCTATCACGCGTTTTTTCTTCAACAGAACTCAAAGAGCGGCGATCTGAAGTGATCGCTATTACAGAAGTGGGAACAAAAATCCATTAACATTTGAAAATTTTAGATGGACTGCATCCGATACCATTATTGAAGGCAGGGTGGAAACCGGAGTACCCGGATAAACCCACCCGGGGCTCGAACCCGCAACCTTCGGCATAGGAATCCAGCTCACTATCAGTTGAGCTACAGGACACCCCGATATGACTCCACAAACCTCGCCTAAAGAGATGGGACTGAGTTAGATTATTGTTATCTTGGATCCTTATTGCCTGGAAGATGGGGTGGCCTCGTGGCGCAGTGCATAAGTCGCCGGTTTCCTATGCCGAAGGTCGCGGGTTCGATTCCCGCAAGGGGCGAACGTATGTGACTTAGGTACGAGACTATTGAGGTCACCGAGGGTTTTCTCCGGGCACTCCGGTTTCCTCCCTCCCTTCAATAATGGTACAGGACGCAGTCAATATAAAAATTTCAAAAATAAAAAAATAATTCGATTTTCTTTTCGTCTTCTAATAGCGATCTCCCTGCCTTTACACCACTTGTTTGAGTGCTGGGTGTATTTGGTGTGTGTGAGGGTGGATGAGACAAGTGAGCGTGTATGTTGGTATAGATCGCCGCGCTTTGAGCCTGAATGATTTGGGGAAAGGCGCGTATATAGCATCCTGTATTATTATTCTTATTAAGATAATACTGAAAGATGGGTTGTAACGTACTGTGTTATACACAAGCTCTTTTAAAAAATTAAAATACAGAAGCATATAGGGTATCTGAGGACAGGGTGGTAAATAACGTAGGTCACTCCTTAGTAAGTTTTTGTAGTAGTCAGATTCAGTTAATTTAAAAGGGTAGGACCGGCGATGATGCTAATATAGGCAAAGTTACTTGTAAAGGAGTTAGCGTTGTATCCCCTGCAATCTATCCTCATGTAACTGAGTTTTTTGTAATGAACGTTTATTTGATTTCATTGCCCAGTATATATGACACAAGTTTTTGATGATCTACATACTCATGATGAAATGTATACAGCTGAAGAAAGTTACGCAGCTATGACTGTTAAACCGGTATGGAAAAGAGAGCGCTGATGCTATTGAGTTAATATAGGTATTGAAAGAGTTCAGGCTAACTTTACAATCGGCAGAACACAATTCAAGTAGATAGCAACACTATACCTTACATTACATGATTGTTGCTTTAGGTCCAGCAACTATAAGCCTACGTGTAACTTTAGAATTATTAGATATCACGTTAGCTGCTGCAAGGAAAGCCGATCATGATGGAAAGACTAGGCATATACTTAAAACAAAGCCATCGTGGTTCGATATTGCAGATGTGAGCATGTTTCGTTGCAGCCAAAGGTATCAACAATTGCTGGCAATGCTTTGCTTGTCTATTGTGTTCAGACGCAGCAATGTGACCTTGATCTTTGCAATTTGCAAGGCCTTATGGGAAAGCTCCATAGTAACAAAATGACTTCCCTTGTTTTCGATAGGCCTATATTAGAGATTTAGATCTATAAGTAACTTCACCATTCATTTCATCGATCGATGCAATCTTAAATATTTAATCATATATAGGCCTAATACGCATAGTAGATATTTTAGTGCAAGAAATGAAAATAAAAAGGGGTGGGGGTTGGGGAGTGGGTGGGTAAGTACTGTAAACCTAATCTTACTGTTGTCCTCAGTCGAATGCGTCTACTACAATCAACAGTGCAAATATTAGTAGGCCTACTTTCTACTTAGAAAGCACATTATCGTTACGTAAAAATCTAACAAAATATATATTGTAAACCTAATAAAATAATAGAACGGTAGAACTTAAAAAGAATATAAAATCACACCGCGGAGAAAGGGGGCATTTGCATTGGAGCATTCTGATTGGTCATATCGGACACGCCTACGGCAGCACGCAAAATAAAATAGGAATTATCTTTACCGAGGCAAAGATTTGCGCGCAAGGGTCAAATAGAGTACAAAAGTAGCCACTTGGGGGATCCGCGACAAGCATAATTATCCCTTGCTTGCATCGAAACATGACGAAACATGTCCATGTCTAAAAGACCTTTAAGAGCAAGCATGCACAAATGCGTGAGCAGACGAGCAGTGACTTCAGAAAGCAAGCACGCAATACCTATAAGAAGTTTAGTCAACACAAGAGGTAATAATAGTTTATTTTGTATAGCGCAATTCAAACATAAAATGCTTCACAAAGCGCGTAAACAGGTGCATTAGCAAGTTAAAAAAAATAACAAAGCTTGTGGCAGTGATGCTATCCTGAATGAATTTTTACCAGCTTCGACTCCTGAATTACCACGCACTTTGACTATGTTTTTTAGTGTGGTGCTGAGCGCTGCTAAAATACCTGAAGATTGGTCAGTCGGTATTATATGCCTCTTATATAAAGGAAAATGAGATATATTAAATGTGGATAAACTACAGAGGAGTAACTTTATTAAGTTGTTTAGGTAAATTCTTCACTAGTATTATTAATAATATAATGCCTGCCTTCTTAGACGATAACGATTTGTTAGGATGTGAACAAGCGGATCTGGATCTGGTCTCAGAAAAGAAAATTCAACGTCAGACAATAGTTTTGCACTGTATTTCCTAATTGATCTTTATTTGCAGCGAAGGAAACAACTATTCTGCGTCTTTGTTGACTATTGTAAAGCCGTTGATAAAGTACAAAGACATATGATGTGGGAGAAATGACTTAACAATGGATTATCGGACCAAGTGCTAGCTGTAATAAGAAACAACAACAAAGCAAAATCTTGTGTTCGGACGCAGAATGATCTGTCTTTTTTTTTTTTTTTTTTTTTTTTTTTGTAAACATGTAACGCCGGTTTAAGACAAGGAGAAAATGTATCACCGATTCTTAATTTCACTGTTTTAAATGATTTGAAGGACTTCCTTGCACAGTATGTGGACGGTGTTACTCACTTAGACATTCTGACACATGATTTTAGCTTTTGTGATGTTGAGAAATATTTCCATCTGTTCTTGTTGCTAAATGCTACGACACTGTAATCATATCAGAAACTGCAGTTGATGTGCGGAAAGCTCTGTAATCGTTACATACCTATTGTGTAAAACACGGCCTTTCGATTACTGTCATTAAAACTAAAGTCTTGATTTTTTTCACGTGGCAAAGTAAGGAAACTCCCCATTTTTATTTGGTTTAAGTTTTCTACAGATTGCTGTAACAGCTCAGGAACAAATATCCACAATTATGTACAAACTGTGCCATTGTCTATACTATAACACTAAACTTAAGCTGCCTTGGTTAGACTATGCGCGATCTCTGTTAAATAATCTCGGTTTCGATATATCTAGTCCAATGAATGTAATTATTCTTTCAATCAACTTAGGACGCTTGTAAAACAACGTTTGAGAGACCAATTTTTGCAATCATGGCTGCAGGAAATCCACAATAAAAACATTTGCAGTATTTACCGTCTGTTTAAAGAAAAGGGAAAAATTTGCTTGGAAAAATGTTTGATTAATCTATCTCTGACGCCAATCAGAAAATTGTTAAAATTTAGGTTTAGTTGTCATAAACTTCCAATTCAGTCCCAGAGATATATTGACATACCCAGAACAGAAAAGTTGTGTCTCATGTGTGATCTAAATGATTTGGGCGACGAATTTCACTATATATTTAATTGCACACATTCCTTACTAAAAGACAGCAGTATTTCCCTTTTGCCACGGTGCCTTACATATCACCCTTATGTTTTTAATTTCAGTCAACTAATGAATTTGGAGTCAAATAAAAATACTGATTAACTTGAGCCGCTATATTAGTATTGTGATGTATTGATATTTAAGTAACATATAATGATTCTGTTATTGTATCTATTTATTTTTGTTCTGTTATTGACCTACCGGGTCTGTGTCAAACCGCAGTCCTGCTATTACGTGTGTGGTCTCGTCTTATGCGATGACCTATGTATATAAATGTTTTGTTAAATTTTGTATGCCTGTCGGAATGATGTATGCATACATAGTCAAACCTGGTTGTTTCTTGTGACAATCTAATACTTTGGACATTATTTATCATATTCGCCAGCACACGCTTTGAGTGCTATAAGATTACTAAATGTTTTGCCTTGAATGTTAGATACGGATTTGCATTAATGGGTTATTGTATATTGCCGTTCAAACAAATTTTGTGTACTTGTCTTCTCATTCCCCCCATTCTTATTGTTGGCTATAAAGCCCTCTTGGGCTGAGAGCCTGAATAAACCTTTGAACAAAACCTTTGAGTAAACCTTTGAACATTTTTCTTCCTCGTTCATCTCGCCAGTATGAGTACTCAACGCTTATAGGGTCCAGCGGATTTCGCCAGCAAGAGTCTTAACACATTTTTCTCTCTGGTGAGAATAACGTTAAAAATGAAAATTAAAAACACTTTTTGGGACAGCGCGCTTGCCCACTTCAAGGAGCTGCTTAAGGCGCTAGCTAAAGTCAGGATCTTGCTCATGCCGCTTTAAAGGTTCCAATTGGTAGGCTCTGTTTTCTTTTGGCAGAAGCGTGTTTGTCTTAACATTGGGATTGTTATTGCATCAAACAGTGGTAAGATGGGCTTTCACTGCTCAAACCAACCGCTCAAGTATGAATTTTCCAGTTGGGTTCTGACCGGGAGTGGTTTCCTAAGTTTTATCGGGACATTAATAACATTTCCGTGTGACATGTGATCCTACTTCTGATGAACCACACGGCTTTCAAAAGTGCGTCTCATGGAATCTGAGGTAGAGTCGGCCAGGTAGGGTCGGGTAGGGTAGGGTCGGGTAGGGTAGGGTAGGGTCTATTTCATCAACCTAAAACAAACAAATAAAAGCGCCTTACGAGCCATTTGTTGGACGGGTGCTGCCTCTTATCGGGTTTAAAAGATGCCATTTTTAGCTCAAGGGTGTTGGCTAACCGTTGCTATTAATAGACACAAAAACCTACGGAATTTATTCACTTTAAAACGTAACAATACTTTGGAAAGAGTTTGTGTGTGTGCGTGTGTGTGTGTGTGTTCTTGTTTTGTTGTAATCTTAATTTTTTTCAGTGAGGCAACACTCACTGTGAATGTTAAAAAGATCTGTGGAGGGAGCGTGGCCAACGTGGGTTCCTTTAAATATTTCTTTCTTTTCAGATATTACCAAGACAAGACAAGGCAAGGCAAGGCAAGCCAGGACAATACAAGAGAAGACAAAGTTTATCGAAGAAGACTATGGCTAAACATTCGCTGAACATCGTTATGGCTGGTAATGTAGTAAATTCATTTTCTGTTCTTTTTTTCTCTCTATATAAAGGTACTTTTTTAAATTTTAAAGGGCCACGGGTATGAAGGATATTTGGGTATTATAGTTGGTGACATCGACTTTACTTGGGAAATTACATGTGTGGCTCCCTTAAGAGATGGCGTAATGGGCAATCGTCACTAAGCTTGGAAATTTCGGATTGGAGACGTCTCTTCCTTGCTTTTGCAAACAGACCACTGTGCCTACTATACTAAACGTTTGCAGCTGTGCTATATTTAGAATCAACCTTTATGCTATTGATAATGCTAACCGTATTCTGCGATTTTAGTCACGGCAATTCAAAACAAGAAAACTGTATTCCCAAATGTCCAATTCCCTGAGAGCACACGAAGTGATAAAGTAATAGCAATAAAAACGACACATGACAATGAATAATCAAAACACGAAGTCCAAACAAGCATTCACGCATGCATGCAAACTAAGATAAGATAAGATAGATAAGGATATTTATATAGCGCTTTTTCCCAACGAGTTCAAAGCGCTGACGAATACAGGATCTAACTCAAACCGCCCGAGACGCCCAACCGTAGCCTTTGGGCGCATGGTCTGACGCCCGTACAACTGAGCACAATCCTGGGCAGCCAGGGATGGGGGAGAAGGACCAAGTGCATGCTGGATGTGTTCTTGTTACCGGCACTCACCCGGGTACACTTAACTGCAATCAATATTTGCATCACAACTATCATACAGCACAACCAGCACGGGCGGGCTACAAAAGATACTATTGTAACGTATTTACAAAGGTTATTCCGTCTTGCAAACCAGCCTCATAAAATTACAGTAAAACGCGGTAAAATCTAGACGGGGGCCTAACAAACCATTTAAAATAATTATATGATCAGGACATGACCTCATTCAACTTAATTAACTAATGCTATTTATTGCTAATAACGACGTTAACCGTATTAATATAGTAAAACCGTAACCTACTTTTAAGATTTTTTTGGGTGGGGTGGGGAGGGATGGGGGGTGGGGGGAGAGGGGTTTGGGGGAGGAGAGGAGAAGGGGGGAGAGGGCTGTCTTATTTTTTTTTGCGGGTGGTAGATATAATGCTCACAGCGCTGTTCGTGACCGGATCTAACTCAAGACGCCCGAGACGCTCTCTTCCGCCTGCCATAGCCGGATCGTCCGCCTCCCCAGACAACGGAGATCAATCCTGGGCGACCAGAGACAAGGAAAAGGGGGCCTAGACTGTGCCTACTGGGCGTAGTTAGGTAGCTACTAGTCACCAACCCGTCTCACAGTCCACACTCGGCACAATCCTGGGCAAACGGAATTGGGGTGAAAAGACCACGTGCTTGCGGGATGTATTTGTGTAGCCAGCATTCACCCGTTTAGGACATGAGCGTCAGGATCTTTAACTGCCGTGCGAATGGAATGCGTGCGTGCACAGTCCGGATCTCAGTTTGTACTCCCATCCGAAGAGATGTAGGTCATTATCACTGTTATCTGGTTTCTTGACCTGTTCGTGTTTTCCAAATTTCTATAAGTAGGATGGGAGTAAAAACCGAGGTCTAGCGTGCGCACGCACGCATTCCTTAGCACGCACTTTAAAGATCCTGACGCTCGTGTCCTAGACGAGTGTGTGCTAGCTACGAAATGCACCCGGCAAGCACTAGGTTTTTTTCACCCCCCACCCCCACCCTCCATCTCCGGTTGCCCAGGATTGTAATCAATCATCTGGGCGTCTGATTATGCGCCCAAAGCCTGCAAGTTGGCGCCTCGAGTTAGATCCTGTATCGGAGCAGCTTGTAAGCTGCAAAAAACATTATATAAAAAGAAGTTAATAAATATATTATTATTCTGCTGTTCTTGTTTATTCCAGGAGTTGTTCTGCTGTTGCTGGTCACACAGGGTGGGTATTTTATTTGGCATCGATACAGAAACTTTTAAAATGATTTGTAGTATTTTGTATGATTATATGTTACCTAAAATTGTATCGTGTACCTCTCCCATTTTCCCCTACTATGATGATGAAGATGATGAGTTATGACTATTGATGATGATGACGATGACGATGATGATGATGATAAAGGGTAGGATAACGAGAAAGAAGTCGATGATGTTGTTATTTTCATTATTGTCGCCAACATTAACGATGATGGATATGTTAATACTGCTTCTGAGGGCGAATGCTGCCACATCCTCTGATGATGATAATGACGATGATGATCATGATGATGATGAGGAGGAGAAGGGGGGGAAAACAAAACGAGGATGAAAGGTAATAAGACGACAATGACGACGATAACGATTATATACCGCATGCTATCCAAAGCACCAGTATCGACAGCATCAACATCAGAAGCAACATCAGAAACAACATCAATATCAATGACATCAGCAACAACGATATCAGCAACAACAACAACGACGCCAACAACAACAACGACGCCAACAACAACACCAACACCACCAACAACAACACCAACGATATCAACAACAACACTAACGACCACAGCAACAGCATCAACCCCGAAAATAGTCACATCAACAACATCACCATCAACATCAACATCATCATCTTCGACGCAAACACCTGCAATAACACAGAGTGCCGGTGCTTCGAGTTCGAGTCTGAAACCAGGACAAACCTCTGCCTCCAAGCCACTCACTTCGTCGATGCCTGCGCACACCTCTTCTACAAACGCGCCTGTGAGTTTGGAGACTAATAGATGATAATAACGACGGCGACGACGATAATGTTGATGGTGATGATGAATATGATGATGAATATGATGATGGAGATGATGAGTATGATGATGATGATGACGATGGGCTAAAATGCTTAAAAAGAAGGTAACGACGATGACGACGACGACGAAGAAGTATATCGATAACGGTTTTTTAAAATACTTTTTTAAAAAGGAATATGTGTTATGTAAATATTCTCACTATAATAATAATCATCATAACAACGATTACAGCAAGAACAAGAACAACATACTACTACTACTAATAATAATACTAATAATAGTAGTAATAATAGTAGCAATAATAATAATAATAACAACAACAACAACAACAATAATAATAATAATAATAATAATAATAATAATAATAATAATAATAATAATAATAATAATAATAATAATAATAATAATAATAATCATAATAATAATAATAATAACAACAACAATAATAATAATAATAATAATAATAATAATAATAATAATAATAATAATAATAATAATAATAATAATAATAATAATAATTATTATTATTATTATGGTTGTTGTTGTTATCCTTCTTCTTCTTAAGACTACTACAGCTTACCTTTAACTACAACAGTGCTGGTTTCCTGGACATTTCTTTTGAAGCTGAGCTAAGAAAGGTTGTTGTTGTTGTTGCTGTTTGTTTTTTCTTTTCTTTTTTGTTTCTCTCATCCAGAACGGTACTTGTTTCCTTGGGCATAGTTTATTTCGTTCGCGTATTCGTAGCAAACGGAATTTCCAAATTATACATCCACAAACATTAACTGTGTCTCAATTTTGTATACAGGCGAATTTGTGCTACAATTTCTCCTGCGTCAGCACTACTGACCACTGCTTCAAGGCCGCTGTGGATGCAAACAAGACGATCATCCCCACATGTACAATCCTTGAGGGAGGTGCTTGCAAGGTATGTGTTGGTTTCACTGTTTAGAGGTTTGTAGCTGCTAAAGCACCCAGATCCCTTCATGACAAGTCTCCAGCGGGTGTGGGTGAATGGAAGAAGGGTTCAGTTGGCCGGGATATTTGACAGTGCGCGCGATGCAGCAAGTGCACGTCTTGGGGTTAGGGGAAGGAAGTGAGTTTTGATTTTCATTTCGACAGTCGCCTTGAACCTTACCTTAAAAACTGGTAATCGCGCTACGTTGGTGGGCCACGAGCGTATCCTCAAAGAATACAGAATTTTTTCACAAAATGGCAGATACGTTGAATATGAAAATTGCTCCGATAGACTTCAATTACAGACACAGTTGCAACATTAAGCGCAGTCACATAAGTATTACAAATGAACATGTGTATAATATATCACAGACAAGCTTTAATCACGAAATTTAATGCACGCACACACACACATACACACACCTACACACACACACACAAACACACACACACGCTCACGCACGCTCACACACACATGCAAAGAGAGAGAGAGGGAGAGAGAGGGGGGGGAGGGAGGTAAATCGATGCATATTTAAATAACAGTGTTGCGTTAAAAGATACCATGGAAAAAATAAGAAACATGCATATGAATAAAAATGACGTTGACTTTATAAGCATCTCTGTCTGTCTGTCTGTCTGTCTCTCTGCATCTCTCTCTGTCTCTCTCTCCCTCACACACACACACACACACCTACACACTCTCTCTCTTTCTTTCTTTATCTCTCTCACACTCTTTATCACCCACTCTCTCTCTCTCTCTCTCTCTCTCTCTCTCTCTCTCTCTCTCTCTCACACACACACACACACACTCTCTCTCTTAGTCTCTCTCTTTCACCCTATGTCTGTAAGCTCTTTCTCACTCTCTCTCTCTCTCTCTCTCTCTCTCTCTCTCTCTCTCACACACACACACACACACACACACACTTTCTCTTTGTCTCTCTTTGTCTTTCACTCTATATCTTTACACTTTCTCACTCACTCTCTCTCTCTCACACGCACACACTCTCTCTTTCTCTCTCTCAAACTCTTTCTTTTTCTCACTTGCACATTGCAGTCAATGCCTTGAGCATTTCTATGACATAGCAAGTGCGCTATATAGAACGACGACTTGACTGTTTGTGTACAGTTGCAATCTTTTTATAGTTTTATCTTCGTAACTTAATATAGCATTTGGGCTGTGAACTTGTTCATCTTGTTTTATGTGGACCTTTTATATTTAAAAAATTAAATTGGGGGGAATGGCGCGCGCTTCAATGTTAAACAAATGCACTCCTTGTGTGTTCACATGGCAATACAGTATTTTGAGTTTTTGATAACCGAAGTCGGAAGCCGGCGTTTGATTGGTTAGTATGTTTTAGGTTAAGGGTTAGGGTTAGGGGTTAGGGTTAGGGTTTGGGTTAGGGTTTGGGTTAGGGAATGCTTCAAAAATTGGAAAATGTCAAAATAATGTCAAAAATGGCTTTCATGTCTTTACTTCTCGGCGTCTGCATCGACAGCAAAGTAGGCCGCCATTGTCGTAGCGCAGAGGTCAATGGCATGACGTTACCTACTAAAAATACTGACCAATCAACAGCCGGCTTCCGACTACGGCCATCGGCATGTGTATTTTGTATCTTTGTATTGTATATCTCCTTGAATCTTTTGTGCAGATAACGAAGACGCAGAAAGACGGCAACTACACCTTCACGACCGAATGCGTCACTGACAAGTGTGAGAAGGGTACACAGACCTCGCCAATCACAGGCACCGAAACCAAAAGTTGTTGTACCGAGAACCTCTGCAACGTGGAGAAGAATCTGGAAAACTCCGCCTGTGGACCCGCGCAGCTACAGCTGCACGTGCTCCTCGGTTTGGTCACGCTTGTCGTCATGTACACGTCACGAGACTAGTGACGTGACAATATGACACCACCTTTCCAATTTTTATTGACATTTTTATTTGAGGTATTCGAGAGTTATTTCGTTAACGATGTATAGTAGTTAATTCTATATATAGTATATAAGACAGGATCTCTACTGCTACGAATGTAAAATCAAAAATTGTGAATAGATCTAATGTTTGTGATTTTTGTTAAATTGTAAAATTATTTATAAGCTTGTATATTTTCATGCGTCATGTCTTAGTGATTCGATTTTTTTAAATTTTAAATAAAATTAACGTCAATTCTTATTAATAATCTTTTGACGGAATACTTAAATTAACATTTTATTTATTGATAACAAGTAGAACGGTTTGTAGTAGAAAGGAAAATAGTAATAATACTTTGAAAAAGGATGATTACAAAAATCACCTATCACACTGTATCTTAGCTTTCACTTAATTTGTTTTCGTTATAAAGAATTTATTTATTTATTTATTTATGTATATAATTTTTATAATTTCACTTTTCTTGGCGTAAATAATTATTATAAAACTTTTATTGCTATATCCGATGATTGTTTAAATTAGTGGGGGCCTTCATTATTTTGTTGTCACTAGTCAAAATTACTGTGATTGCGCTTGATAAACGCTATTATTGTGATAATTATCCATTTCATCAGGATACTTTTACTTCTATCGTGTCTTCTTTGATAATTATATATTTTTAAATATTATTGAAGCAATATATTATGCATTTAGTCAACGTTTTTCATTAAACATACTGTGATCGCTATACTGTGAGTTGTGTTCGTGGTCGAATTAAGAGCTCTCCCTACAGTATGGTCGAATTTTAACAAGGTTACCTTCCGTCCAAATGTCGCTTATTGTTGATCCACTTAACTGTAAGTTTTGTCCCTTTGCTTTTGCTTAAAACATTCCAAAAATAATAATAATAATAATAATAATAATAATAATAATAATAATAATAATAATAATAATAATAATAATATCCTATCCTATCCTATCCTGTCCCGTAACCCGAAGGTCGTAGGGGCACCACAGATGATCGTTTAACCAGCATACTCCATCTTTCTCTGTCCTCAGCAGCCCTGATGGCTTCGCTCAGTGTCAAACCAGTCCATTCTCGAATGTTGTCCTCCCACCTCTTTTTCGGTCTCCCTCTTCTTCTACCTCCTTGCACTGTGCCTTGCAGAATAGTCTTTGCAAGGCTATATAATAATAATAATAATAATAATAATAATAATAATAATAATAATAATAATAATAATAATAATAATAATAATAATAATAATAATAAATAATACAGGCTGCAATCACGCGGTTTTCTTCACTCGAACTCAAAGCGTGGTGATCAGAAGAGATCGATATTACAAAAGTTGGAATTGTACTCATCTGGTTTTTTAAAAAAATAATTTTTTTTAGACTGAGACTGATTCCATTGACAGTATTGAACAGAAGGAAGAAACAGGAGTACCCAGAGAAAACCCTCAGTAGCCTGAAAGGTCTTGGTAAATAAACCGTAGTAAGTTCGTTGCCCGCTTGGTCTGAACCCGCGACCTTCAGCATAGAAAACCAGTTCATTATCAACTGATCTACGCTGCCACATTTAGGGTTGAACTTTGACAGGGTTATCAGAGCTAGAGGAATTGGCTGTTCAACCCAGCCCCAACCCACCTTTATCCCCCTCTTTTCTCCTAAAATAAGTGCTTTTATATCACTCTTCTCTCTCTAGTCAATTGCCTGACTCTTATGAAAATATATGCTATTTTAAAATGTCTTAAATTCTGTCTTGACTTAGGCCCCTCATTTCTCAAATACATATATTTTTTTACTTTTTCTCCCCCCCCCCTTCCCCCTGAGCTCTTTTTTGTATTTTGAATTACAGACATTATTTTTTTTAACCACCCCTTGGGGTCATGAGCAATCTTGCCACTGTAGATTGTTCAAACCTATAAAGGGAAAAGTGAAAGCCCCAGTTGAAAACCTGTCTTTCCTTTGTAGGCAAGACAGATTCACTGCGGCAACAGTACCCCCGTTGGAGTGCCGGGGGTTTCAGTATAAATAGTATCCCCACTTTATGGAAATTTAGTGCTTTAAATTCCCACTGTCGCTGTCTTCCTCATTTACTCTTTCCCATTCCTGCTCTGTCCTATCACTCTGCTATACTATCTTCTTCTTCGCTAGATCAATGACCTACCTTTTTTCTTGAAAACTCTTCCTGGACAAGACTCCTTGTTTGTGTATGAGGTCTGTTGGATCAGCTTGGGAGTGTTGGACGCTTTCTGCCGGGTGGTCACTAGGGCTTCCTATGATTGTATTATTTAGCACTATAGGCATTTTATATGTATGTGTTTTGTTGATGATTTATAATGATGTTTGTATTCTATTTTGTTTTTGTAACCGGGGGTTCGAGTAGTTAGGGTAAAGCCTCAGCCGTCCCCTGCGTGGGATGTCTTTATTGTAAAGTGACTGGCCGGTGGAGGGCATTCAATTTTCCCACTAGGGTTGTTTCGGCAGATCTTTTATGCGGATTGGGGGTTGTCCGGTCCTGATTTGGCTCGGAAGAGTCCGCTGGACCTAAAGCAACAATCAATCAATCAATCAATCAATTTTTTAACTGATAATATTACTTTTTTTAATAGTCAACCAGCAAACCATGATTTAACTGAATATTATTAGATCAAAGATTAAATGTGGAGGCCTGCTGGAAGTATTTTTGCTTAACAAGGTAATCCTTTGTTGCCATAGATAATTTTGAAATTCCAAAAAGCTTACCAATGTCTGTAAGATCCATTTTCCCTAATTCAACAGGTTTAAACAAAATTTTGTGACCATTGAGTATGTTGTATTTAATACAACTGTAATACCACTGTGGTAGGTGAGACTCACAATGGTCTGTTCATATGGCATGCTCATATTTATATATTAGAAATTAATTTTGAAAAATTATTACTTCATTGAAAATACATCTAATTACGGCTGTTTTTGATAATGGAGATGATTTAGTGGTTTCTTTTTCTATATGTGCTTTTGGAAGCTTTTGTTTTTGCTTTTTACCTTTGTAATATTTATGCATCAAGTAACCAGAAGCCCCCATACCAGCAGAAGCCACAAAATAATAAACTTAACTGCTAGAAGGTTGGTTTGGCTCTACTGATTCTTCATGTTTTGTTGATTGTTGAACTATTGGTTCTTCTTTTGACTGTTCTTTGTCTAATATATATTGCTTTTGTTTGCCTGTTTCATCTGCGTAATTTATTATATTCTGCTAATTTTTTTCCAGCCTCGATGCATCCGGGACTTTTTTCTTAGTCATACTTTGTACTGGGTTCATTGGAGTCTCCTGTAGCATAGCCATCTGTGTCTCTGGGTTCTGATACATCTACGGATGGGAAGGGTCCATTTTTAATGGCAGAGAAATTTACATGTTGAAAAGTAATTAGCCCAGCTGAAAATGGTGCCAACAAACCTCCAATCTTATAATACAGAGTCCTTGTCACTTCACTAAGGCAATTATTAATAACAGGATCCTGATTCAAATTGTGGAATAATCTTCTTCAGAATATAAAACAAGGAATGCTGATATAGTTTTTGTATTATATAACTTTATAATATACCTTCCCAAACTTTGACCATTTGAGCTCCAAGCACTTTGTCATACATGTATCTATTATGTAAAGTATTTATTTCTTCAGATTTTAGTCTTAATGCTTGTGTTCAGTCAACACCTAAATATAATTTTGATTTTCATGAATCAATCAAACTAATTAACCCCTCTCTGTTCTCTGTATAACCGTCAATGCCCGTGGCTTAACATTAATTTTTTCTGTAGTATTGTAAATAAACGACTGTTCTGCTGTGCTATACATCGTTTTTTTTTTTTTAAGACTCAAAACAAGTGATGTATTAATAGACACGTAAACAAATGAATTGCTCGAGTCATATCAAAGTGTTCCTGATTCGGCAATTTGTTGTCCGCTGGACCCTATAAACAATGATTAACTGACTATGTCATATCAAAAACCATATTTTTGAAGGAAGTTTTTTTTTTTTTTAAACTCTTGTTGTATTTCCAGACGTATATTTCCTTTTCGTCTTCCGCCCTGACTCACTCTCCTTCCTTCATCTTCTCTCCCTCCCTCCCTATCCCTCTCTCTCTTTCTCACTCTCTCTTCTCCCTCGTTCTCATCTCCCTCTCGCATTCTCTATCTCTCACTCCATTCTTTTTTTTTCTTCAAAAGCATAGGCCCTATTTCTGGCAAAAAAAAAACCCAACTAAACAAAAAAACAAAAAAAACAAAAAAAACTGTAGCCACAATGACCTAATCGCACTGCACTAGGTCCAAGCGAAGACAGAATCGTTATTACAACATAAATACCAGTCCGTGAGAATGACAGGCCTGACACCATTTCTAATTAGCACTAATGGACCTTGTTATGGGCTGGCCAAGTTGCACAGCGGGTTTCGGCGACGATTCCTATGGCCGAAGGTCGCGTTTTCGTATCCCACAAGCAGGCGAGCTTGTACGTGTGACTTAGCCACGAGACTTTTCAACGGTATCTGTGCCATTGTAGAAAATCGATTCTTGTCTCGACTTCGACAGTTCTCCGTACCAGTGGAGATTTGAACCCTAGTTGCTTACACCTTTGCACAGCAAGCGAACGTTGAGCCACACTGCTATCCCAAACGAAGGTCTAGTTTTAGGGGAGACAACTATTGCAGGTGTTTTACGCCATGCATGTTTGTCTCCCTTGTCTCTCTCTATGGCCTTGTGATCGCATTGTTTAATGATAAGGCGAGCCAAGGCGTGTCATTCAGGGTGTTAATGAAGAGTTACTTACGTAACGTGCTCAAGCAGTACCTACATTTAAGTTAGTACCATTAGCGGACTGCTCTAATAGTACGGGTTAGATTCCAAATGATAGAACAAATAAGGTTAAAATACAATGTTACAGCAGGAACAAACAAATAAGACTACTACGTCACAAGCAGTAGGCCTTCTAGAGTGCATGAGGGATCTGGTTTACATAATGAATCAGTTACTTAAAGGGACGCAGAAACTATAAATGCTAGTTTGGTTGTTTTTTTGTTTGTTTGTTTCATACCTGTCAAGTGCTACGGATTTTTGCGTAGCGCTACGCATTTTTAACATTTTCCCAGTGCTACGGCGTATCACAAAGCTGCTACGCAATTTTTCAAAAGTGACGATAATATTTTTTAACCAAGGGGGTTTTCGCGCGAAAGTAGTCTGCTCCGGTCGAGTCCGGTTTAAATACACTTAGTAAAAGCACCGCACTTCCGCAACACGTGTTCGTTCAGAACTTCAGTCTACGATCAGTCTTTGTGAGGGAGAGACAGACGGAGTTGAACAAAGAAAATGGCAAAGCCTCCACCTAAAAAACTCAAACGACCAGGAAGGCACCTTCCTGAATGGGAAACCGATAAGGATTTTGAAGGCCTAGTGGAGAAGTCAAAAGAAAGTAGACTCAATAAAGTTTAGTAATAGCATATGAGTTACTCATATGCTATTACTAAACTTTATTGAGTCTACTGATGCATTAAAAAAAATTGTTTTCCTTACCAGTGCTAGGAAAGTTTAGATCTACATGGAAGCCATGTAAATGATGTGATGCTGAACCTGGTCTTGAGACAAAATAGGAGATTTTCCTACCGATTTCTGTTCTCTTCTTTCTTTCTTTCTTTCTTTTTTTTTTTTTTTTTTTTTTTTTTTTTTTTTTTTTTTTGCATTTTCACTTTTATTTTGAAACACGTACATGAAATTTGAAAATGTTTATAATGATAATGATAATGGTAATAGCTAAAGTGTTGTGCACTAACAAGATTTTACAATAAATTTGTAAACACATTGGATGTGTGTGTTTATATTGGATGCAGAAGTTTCCAGTTTTGTTGCGAATCGCGTGATTCACATTAGTTCTACACCAAACCTCCATTTGCTATGGTTTTTCTGTTAAATTGCTACACCACAACCCCAAAAACCCTTGACAGGTATGTTGTTTGTAACAAAGAGTTTGAGCGGGAAATGGCGTTGTTGCCCCATTACAAGATGATATAATGGGTAATCGTTGCTCTAACCGACCACTAAGCTGCAAAATTTAGATACAATCTTATCCTTGTAATGTCAACGCACATCTGTGCTAAGTATATACACTTTCGATCAGGTGTGATTTTTAAAATCAATCTTGATGTTATTAATAGACACATAAACAATTTGGTATTAAAACCGAACTTTTGAAATGAACTGTTTTTGTTTTGTTTTGTTTTGTTTTGTTTGTGTGTATGTGTGTGTAAGTGTGTGTAGGGGGTGTGTTGGTGTGTGGGTGCGCGCGCGCGCGCGCGTGTGTGTGTGTGTGTGTGTGTGTGGCTTAATCTTATATAAAATCATGAAAACTCAAAAGGTTGGAGAAGATAACATTTAAAAAAAATATATTTTCTATACCTGTATTTCGCTAAAATGCTTTGTCATGAGATATACTAGTTTGTTTTGGTTTTTTTTTCTGTGGGGGCAATAATTGTAAATTGAAAAAAAACAAAACGTATGTGATCTTGGGGTCTTTAAAATGTACCAGCAACGTCCATAATTATTTTGTTCAATGACACATGCATGCGATTCACGAGGCTGGCCAAAGACCAGCATAGTTCAGTTTATACAACAAACCACAAGGGCAATTAACCAGGTACCCCTTGGGGTCATGAGCAATCTTGCCACTGTAGATTGTTCTAACCTATAAAGGGAAAAGTGAAAGCCCCAGTTGAAAACCTGTCTTTCCTTTATAGGCATGACCGATTCACTGCGGCAACAGTACCCCCGTTGGAGTGCCGGGGGTTTCAGTATAAATAGTATCCCCACTTTCTGGAAATTTACTGCTTTAAATTCCCACTGTCGCTGTCTTCCTCATTTGCTCTTTCCCATTCCTGCTCTGTCCTATCACTCTGCTATACTATCTTCTTCTTCGCTAGATCAATGACCTACCTTTTTTCTTGAAAACTCTTCCTGGACAAGACTCCTTGTTTGTGTATCAGGTCTGTTGGATCAGCTTGGGAGTGCTGGACGCTTTCTGCCGGGTGGTCACTAGGGCTTCCTATGATGTTATTATTTAGCACTATAGGCATTTTATATGTATGTGTTTTGTTGATAATTTATAATGATGTTTGTATTCTATTTTGTTTTTTGAACCGGGGGTTCGAGTAGTTGGGGTAAAGCCTCAGCCGTCCCCTGCGTGGGATGTCTTTATTGTAAAGTGACTGGCCGGTGGAGGGCATTCAGTTTTCCCTATAGGGTTGTTTCAGCAGATCTTTTATGCGGATCGGGGGTTGTCCGGTCCTGATTTGGCTCGGAAGAGTCCGCTGGACCTAAAGCAGCAATCAATCAATCAATTAACCAGGTAGAAGGGATCCCCGGTAGTTAGATGGTCGTGGATCCTCGACAGCACAACGGGTCCGGTGAAGAAACGCAGGATCTATAATTTCTTTGCCTGAGATGGAATGATTTTATTTTGTGTACCAAGCCGTCCTTTGTTACCCCAACGGTGTCACGTCGTCAATGTTCCGGGTTCCTTATTTTAGCCGGGCGCCTTTGCGCATGCGACAGGTCAAGTCGGGCCGGATTTTTCACGATGTTCTTAGGCGTCGTAACCTTAACCCTAACCCCTTTCCCTAACTCTAACCCTAACCCTAATCCTTACTAAGACTACAATAGCATTGTGCGCATGCGTCGAATTTTGTAATGCGTCGACCAATCAGAATGCTCCCAGTCGCTCCCAGCCCAAATAAGATACTAGGAAATTTGACGATGTCACACCGGTATACTTGGTAGTCTACTGGGTCCGTATTCAGAAAAGGCAATAGCCGCTGGTAATTTATTATGATGTGGGGTAAAATCTTTTTCCTTCTGCTGGTTTGGACGTGTCTGGTATTCAGAGAAGTTAAAACTGCCCTGCCACTCGGCCAAACGGCCGATAATTGTACCGACGCTACCCCACTCCAGTAATTCGTACCCTTACCGAGGTAAAATAATGGCGAATGCAAATATTGTTTTCGCAATGATTTTGCATCGGAGATGATGGAACAGCGACTTTCGGGACAGATGAAATCCTCTAAATATACTTGATGATGTAGAACATTATAGGAAATTCACATTTCAAGGAATCGACATCGTGTGAATTGTGGATGAAGTAGGAGAGGAGTTGCAACATGCGAACCGGCATCGTCACTTCTTCCTTCACTGCAACTGTGTTTAGCACTAGTTTCCAGTTCTCTTCCGGTCCTGATTTGGCTCGGAGGAGTCCGCTGGACCTAAAGCAACAATAAATCAATCAATCAATCCAGTTCTCTTTATCCTTGTGCCAGTAAAATTGCCGTAAAATACTTTCTATTTGATGGTAGATTAACGACCAAAGCGAAGTACGAAAATAAAATGTTTTGGATTTCCTCTTTCAATACTAATTAAAGGAAATATGGAAGCTGTTGTGTCGTTGTCATCGAAGAGCGCATGCTTAATAGAAGGGGATTCAAATTTAGCTCGAGGTAGGGAAGTAGGCCTTTTTGAATACCGAGGTAAGTTTACCGGCAGTTTTCTCCAACCATAAGGTAAGAAAAGTGTATCGCAAGGCCTATTTATATGCTTACCTTGAGATAAATAACCTACCAAAGGGTTTGCAAGCGAGTCTTTCTGAATACGGAGGGCAGAAAGCATGTAATAACTACATCTGATGTGGCTAAAAGTCTGGTCAGCGGTATTTTTCGTTTCTAGCTGTTAAGTCTGTATATAGTTACGTCAGTTGGCACAGCGCGTGGGCCTACTAAATTAGAACAGATCTGTGATCCTTGTTTTTGACATGCATATGTTGTTGATATTGATACGATGAGAGATTATTGTGGTGTAAGAAATCTGTTATTAGAGAAAAACAAACTCTCTGCAGTGAAGCTACAATTCTTGTTTTAGGTTGTATAAAAGGTTTGTAATTAATCTTTCTGTCATTTTGACTTAGATGATGTTGATTCCGTTGCAAACAAAATAAAAACATGATTAAAAACTTAAAGTGTAAATTGAGTTTTCATTGTATTTTTTTGCGAATAAAGATTTCTGGAGTTCACTTGACTTGTAGCACAGAGTTGTTGGAAATTGGAAATAAAATCCCCATTTAAAAATAACTATCACGGTTGGTTTTTTTTTTTTTTTTTTTTTTTTTTTGAGGAAAAAAAAAGTCGCGGCCTATTACTGCATTTGTATTTTTAGAAAAAAGTGTTGCGGTCCTTATAGTGGTTGGATATAATTCCTGTAGTTTGGTTTAAAATAAAAATAAATAAATAAATAAATAAATCTCGCAGTGATGAGAGCAGCCCCATAATGGCCCGTAGTCGGACACTTGGTCATACGGCTCGCTGTACAAAAGTCACCAGCAATTATCAATAAGAAGGTACTTTTCAACCACCGTGTGGACGTAGAAATGAAATACAGTGGAACCTCCGGTATCCGTCACTCTTGTATACGACTCCCTCGGTTATGTGACCTGAAAACTTCTGACGGATTCACTTCCAATAATAAATGACCTCTGGTATGCGACAACCTCGTTTATGCGACCAGCGACCGTGTTTTAAACCTTTTATACGACAGTTTTTTCTCTCATGTTAGTGTACTTCTGCTGTTGTCTGCTATTCCCGGTTCGCAAGGGACATTACTCGCCTACACTGGCTTGTCAAAAATGGCGTCGCGCAAGAGGCGCAAGAAGAAAGTTTTGAGTTTGGCAGAGAGAACGAAAGTGATTAAAAGAAGTGAAAAGGGGGATAGTTCCACTGTATAAAGTTGTAAAGAGGTTAACAGCAATATGACACACAACCAAATATTAACACTGTTAAGATTGAGACGCACACAATAGTTCCCCACGTTTTCTGTTGCAAAGCGTGTAATTTTCCTTTGATTTGATTGTGCTGTGGCTAGAGAAAGCTTTTGTATAATGTTGATGATTTCCGTTGATCGATATTGTTATAGTGTCGTGGAGAGCTTTCGGGAACTGCTTGTTTGTAGTCGATCACATTTTTCAGATCTATTGGGCGATAATTTGTTAACTGAGGAGTGTTCTATGACGTAAGAAAGTGCGTAGTTACGGTGAGGAGTTTTAGTTTGATTGGATGGTATTGCGTCATTCTGGAATGTTCGAAGTTTCTCTCGATTGCAGAGAGGCTGTATAAGTAGTGCACTGTCTGCTTGTAACTAAGTGAATTTTGAAGTGATTTTGGGAAAGCGGCCTTGTATGCAGTTGTTGATGTTTGATGAATGAAGTTGGAAAACTTTATACGACGACTCCTGCCTTGTTGCTGAGTGTACAGCAACAAGGGGATAAACGAATTCGAGTTACACATTTCAAGGTTCAAGCACCGGGGTTGAATCGACTATTGATAAATTACAGTGTAACAAAACCAAAATAATGCTAAGAACATAGAAAAAAAAACACACACACTCACACACACTCCCTCACACACACTCCCTCACATTCACCCACACACACACAGGCAGAGCATACATTAGCAACAACAATAAAGTCAACAATTGCACAAGAACAACAACATCAACAACAACAGCAGCAGTAACAACAACGGCAGCAACAACAACAACAACAACAATAACATCAACAACAATACCATCATTCACTTATCTCAACATTGCTCTGACCACTACCAACTACAGCAAACTCTAGAATGAAGCATCAGATATAGATAGACTATTGTGTTCCATGATAGTTAACCTGAGAAGAAAATGACCTTATTGTATCATCGGCAGCTTCGTGATTACCTAAATAACATAGTTAAATCGCTAAAATTTTTTTATTTCTTTAATTAAATTAAATTTAATTAATTAATTAATTAATTAATTAATTAATTAATTAATTAATTAATTATTATTATTATCACACCGACTCAACGAAAGCTTTTAGGTTTTGAAGTTAGTTCAGCCAGGCTAGCTATAAATAGCTTCGCCGGTGCTCTTCTTTCCTTTCCTTTCACTGAAAAGGAGGGTGTAGGCAAGCTATAAATAGCCCGCAGCCAGCAAAATGTGGGAGAACCTAAGAGTGCTGCTCACATAGGCATTGAGCTGGTGTGTTATTATTATTATTATTATTATTATTATTATTATTATTATTATTATTATTATTATTATTATTATTATTATTATTATTATTATTAGGTAAGGTTGCTGCGCTCCACTGTCATCTCCATCTTCCCATATGCTTGCGAAACATGGACCCTCACAGCAGATCTCCAACGAAGAATACAAAGCATGGAAATGAGGTGCTACAGAAGACTTCTGGGCATTTACTATACCCAGCACATCACCAACGACGAAGTCCGACAGACCATCACACAAGCCATTGGACAACACGATGACCTGCTCACAGTGGTGAAAAAACGGAAACTCCAATGGTATGGCCACGTCACCAGATCATCAGGTCTTGCAAAGACCATCCTGCAAGGCACAGTGCAAGAAGGTAGAAGAAGAGGGAGACCAAAAAAGAGGTGGGAGGACAACATTCGAGAATGGACTGGTTTGACACTGAGCGAAACAATCAGGGTTGCTGAGGACAGGGAAAGATGGAGTACGCTAGTTAAACGATCATCTGTGGTGCCCCTACGACTTCAGAGTTACGGGATAGGATAGGATATTATTACTATTATTATTATTATTATTATTATTATTATTATTATTATTATTATTATTATTATTATTATTATTATTATTATTATTATTATTATCTTATATTTATCGAAGAGTTTTACTGCAAGATATCGGGGCGCTTTAGGCAGCAATGCTATGGGTGGAGTGAGTTATAGATTCTGTATCGGCCAGTGCTTTGAGCAGGTGAAACAGATCTAAATAAATAAATACGATTTTAGACCACACTTAACAGCAGGCCTCAAGAACTAAGTACTACGTTATGTCCATCAGCGATGCGATCACGCTTTTCGGCGTGGTGATATTATATATAAAGCGGCTTTATAAGTCACTGTCTTTTTGTTCATTTTTGATTCATTTATTGTGATTATATAGAATAACTAATTAGGTCATTATCTCTTCATTATTGAAACTGGCTGTTTTGACACACTCCACAATGTTCAGGTGTTCAGAAGCGAGATTTGCAACACACACACCCCCCAAAAAGGACTGATGGTGACGTTACTAAGTACCTTCATTCTTCTACGTAAGACTTTTTTTATACCTTCTATTTTATGGTTAAATAATTGAGAATTCTAATGAACTGTTTCTGATTTATCTAACGTACACATTTTACTTTAAAATCGAAACGCAGGACTTTTGAATTGCTACCGGTGTGCGA
This sequence comes from Oncomelania hupensis, assembly GCA_036898135.1. Taxonomy (NCBI): domain Eukaryota; kingdom Metazoa; phylum Mollusca; class Gastropoda; order Littorinimorpha; family Pomatiopsidae; genus Oncomelania; species Oncomelania hupensis. Next base: position 126,269,372 of record CM072512.1, read on the forward strand.
GCTTGTGGTAGAAAGCGGGATTTTTTATTCGAAATTTCAGTAAAAATAATTGTGTGCTTTCTGTATCTGGGAGGGTCATTGCCTTGCGATGGTCCTGATTTGGCTCGGAAGAGTCCGCTGGACCTAAAGCAATAACCTTGTATTGTATTGTATTGTATTGCCTTGCGCAGCATTTTGGTCTAGTGGTAGGTTCGGTATGTAGCCTAGGCCTACAAACCCAGACCATGTTATGAAATTCCGTGATACAACCATGTGCATGCGCCCTCATCTGGATTTAAGACTCTCTCTCTCTCTCTCTCTCTCTCTCTCTCTCTCTCTCTCTCTCTCTCTCTCTCTCTCTCTCTCTCTCTCTCTTTCTCTACTTTTAATCTGCATTTAGAAGGCGACGCTATCATAGCTTTCGGAATCTCCCACATTCAGGCCTATTAGCAAATGGTGGTGAACTAAGTCATGAACTGAGCCACAAGTATATCAACTAACAAGTTAGTATCTCGTATTGCCCCCAGTCGACGTGCGGTGGTCCCGTTTAGCCACAAGCTGAGACGGGGATATCCGAAACCTAAAAATAGAATAGAGAATTCTGGGAAATCTGTTCTCGCGAAGATGTGCTCGCTGAAATGAAACGAAAGTTGGGAGAGGAACTGCATATTTCTGGTAGTGAACAAAGGCAGAAACTTGTCAGCAGTATTATCAGCGATGGAGTTATAATGGACGAAGTGCTCCATACCTATGAGGTTGCCTTGAGCAAAGAAACTAAAGAAGGATTTGGCCGACGTCATTTCAGAAAAGGATTTTTCTACCCATAATTCCCCTGGGTTTTGAAGTTTCTAAAAAGTTATTTCAGGTCGACGACGCTTTATGGAGCGCAAAGCATGTAAATGGAAGCAACCGGTTGTACGCGCACGTCGATAGAGACATAGAAGAGAGATACTAACTTGTTAGTTGATATACTACTTGTGACTGAGAATAATGTTGTTTACATTTCGTTCCAGTGGTGGCAGAGGTATGCCTTGCTCCCCCTCCTCCAGGAGCGGGGCCCCCAGGCGGCATACCTCCTGGGCAGGCAAATAAAAGTACCGCCATTCCAACTACAGAAACAACAACGACAACGACGACGACCACAACGTCTGCTCCAACCACAACAACGAGGACCACAACCCCTGCTCCAACGACAACAACGACGACCACAACGCCCGCTCCAACGACAACAAGGACGACTACGCCTGCTCCAACGACAACAACGACTACGCCTGCTTCAACTACAACAACGACGACAATTCCTGCTCCAACTACAACAACAAGGACAACGTCTACTCCAGCGACAACAACAACGACTATGCCTGTTCCAATGACAACAACAACGACTACGCCTGCTCCAACGACAACAACGACTGCGCCTGCTCCAACAACAACGACGACGACTACGCCTGCTTCAATGACAACAGCAACGACAACGCCTGCTCAAACGACAACAACAACCACTACGCCTGCTCAAACGACGATCACGACACCTGCTCCAGCGGCATCAGCGACTACGCCTGCTCCAACGACTACGTCTGCGCCAGCGACAACAACAACGCCTGCTCCAACGACAACAACGGCTACGATTGCTCCAACGACAACAACGACGACTTCGCCTGCTCCAACTACAACAACAACGACTACGTCTGCTCCAGCGACAACAATGACAACGCTTGCTCCAACGACAACGACAACTACGCCTTCTCCAACGACAACAACGACGTCTGCGCCTGCTCCAACGACAGCAACAACAATGCCTTCTTCAACGACAACGACTACGCCTGCTTCAACGACAACAACAACGACAACGCCTGCTCCAACGACGACGACAACAACAACGACTACGCCTGCTCCTGTGACAACAACAATGACTACACCTGCTACAACGTCAACAACGACGACAACACCTTTTGTTCCAACGACAACAACGCCTGCTGCAACGACATCGCTTTCTCTAACGACAACTACGACAACGCTTGCTCCAACAACAACTATAACTCCTGTTCCAAACACTACAACAGCAACAACGACATCAACATCGACGATAACAACGCCTGCTCCAACAACAACGCCTACTCCAACGACATCAACAGCCACACCAAAAACGTCAACAAATGCGACAACAGAATCGACAACAACGACAACAACAGAACCAACAACAACATCAGAACCAGCTACAACATCTGAACCAACAACAACTTCAGACCCAACTACCACAATAGAACCAACAACAAAATTTGAAAAAACAACATCAGAGCCAACTAAAACAACAGAACCTACAACAACATCAGAACCAACTACAACAAAAAAAACTACAACAACATCAGAACTAATTACAACAATATCAGAACTAATTACAACAACATCAGAACTAACTACAACAACAGAACTTACAACAACATCAGAACTAACTACAACAACAGAACTTACAACAACATCAGAACTAACTACAACAACAGAACCTACAACAACATCAGTTCTAACTACAACAACAGAACCTACAACAACATCAGAACTAACTACAACAACAGAACCTACAACAACATCAGAACTAACTACAACAACAGAACCTACAACAACATCAGATCTAACTACAACAACAGAACCTACAACAACATCAGAACTAACTACAACAACAGAACCTACAACAACATCAGAACTAACTACAACAACAGAACATACAACAACGTCAGAACTAACTACAACAACAGAACCTACAAAAACATCAGAACTAACTACAACAACAAAACCTACAACAACATCAGAACTAACTACAACAACAGAACCTACAACAGCATCAGAACTAACTGCAACAACAGAACCTACGACAACATCAGAACTAACTACAACAACAGAACCTACAACAACATCAGAACTAACTACAACAACATTAGAACTAACTACAACAATTACAACAGAACCTACAACAACATCAGAACTAACTACAACAACAAAACCTACAACAACATCAGAACTAACTACAACAACAGAACCTACAACAACATCAGAAATAACTACAACAACAGAACCTACAACAACATCAGAACTAAATACAACAACAGAACCTACAACAACATTAGAACTAACTACAACAACAGAACCTACATCAACATCAGAACTAACTAAAACAACAGAACCTACAATTACATCAAAACTAACTACAACAACAAAACCTACAACAACATCAGAACTAACTACAACAACAGAACCTACAACAACATCAGAACTAACTACAACAACATCAGAACTAACTACAACAATTACAACAGAACCTTCAACAACATCAAAACGAACTACAACAACAGAACCTACAACAACATCAGGACTAACTATAACAACAGAAGCTACAACAGAAATATCGACAACTGCAAAACTACCAACAACAACAGAAGAACCATCTACAACATCAGAATCAACAACAACAACAGAACCAATATCAACAGCAGAACCAATATCAACATCCGAACCAGCGACAACAAGAGAAACAGCTACAACAACAGAACCAACAAAAACAACAGAACCAACTACAACAACAGAACCAACAACAACAACTGAACAAACAACAACAGAACCAACATCAACAACAGAACCACCTACAACAACAGCAGAACCAACCCCAACAACAACAGAACCAACCACAACAACAGAACCAACTACAGCATCAGGACCAACGACAACAACAGAACCAAACACAACAGAACCACCTACCACAGAACCAACTACAACAGAACCAACACTTACTGAACTAACAACCACAGAAAACCCAACTCTAACCACAGAACCAGAAACAACAGCCCCAGTGACAACAGAACTCACAACGTCTGAACGAACAACTACAACAGAGGCACACACAACTACAAAACCAACAACAGAATCAACAGCAACAACTGAACTAACAACAATGACAACAACAACTGAACTAACAACAATAACAACAACTACTGAACTAACAACAACAACATCAACAACAATAGAGCCAACAACAGCGAATGAACCAACAACTACAGAAGAACTAACAACAGCAAAACCAACCAAACCAATAACGACAATATTAACAACTGAACCAACAACAACAGAACTAATAACAACAGAAGAACCCAGGACAACTAACCCAATAACAACAACAGAAGAACGCAACACAACTGAACCAATAACAACAACAGAAGAACCCAAGACAACTGAACCAATTACAACATCAGAAGAACCCATAAAAACAACAAAATCATCAACAACAATAATTACTCCAACAACGACGACAGAACCACCAACAACAGAGCCAACGACAGAAGATAGCAATACAGGAGCATTATCGTCATCAACAGCACAAACAACATCAGAATCTGCAATAACAGAATCTACAACAACAGATCCAGAAACACCAACAACAGAATCTACAACAACAGATCCAGAAACACCAACAACAGAATCTACAATAACAGATCCAGAAACACCAACAACAGAATCTTCAACAACATATTCAGAAACACCAACAACAGAATCGACAACAACAACACAAATAGCTACAACTGAACCAACAACAACAGAAGAAACAACGGAATCAACAACAACGGAATCAACAACAGTAGAAACAACGGACTCAACAACAACGGAATCAACAACAACGGAACCAACAACAACGGAACCAACAACAACAACAGAACCAACATCAACAGAACAAACAACAGTGACTCCTAATTCCTCAACTGTAGAGACTAGTACGTCAAAAAAATCGACTACATATGCACCATCTTCCGGCGGGGTGAGTTCAGCTAATAGCTTACTGCTAATGCTGCTAACCATTGGTAGATGGATGCATGGATTGAATGCTCTATCGACTGACTAATTGATCGATTTAGGGATTAACTGAATGACTGAAGACTTGTAAGGCCGAGAGACCCGTGCTTGTTTGTTGATAATGGTGAGGTTATTATGTACTGCGCATGAAGTATCCAGCTAGCTCAATGCGCAATAGAAGGGCCCTAAAAATAAATAAATAAATAAAAACAATTATACAAACTATATGAAAATAAAGATGAAAAGGTCAGAGAATGAAGAGAGATGGAGAGAGAGAAAGAAAGAGAGAGAAAGAGATAGAGAGAGAGAGAGAGAGAGAGAGAGAAAGAGAGAGAGAGAGAGAGAGAGAGAGAGAGAGAGAGAGAGAGAGAGAGAGAGAGAGAGAGAGAGAGAGAGAGAGAGAAAGGTGCTTGGTAACAGTCAATGGAATGCGGGTCATTCTACTGTACATTAAAAACAAGTGGAGTTTCAGTCTGTTCCTAAAAGTCTCAAAAGTCTTTTAGGAACCGGCGTATGTGCCGCAACCCCAAAATTGTTCATTAACTCACGAAACAGTCGAACCTACTCGTTGACAGTAAATTCTAAGCAGTATGTTACGGTTGAGACGTGCACGATAGGTCCGATCATTTTGTTTTGCAAAGCATACAATGATAGCGTGTATTTATCTTTGATTTGATTTTGCGTTGTTGCTAGATGGGGCTTTGTGTGGTGTTGATGGCTTCCGTCGGTCGATATTGTTGAGAATAGTCTGGACTTACTTGTATATAATCGATCGAAGTTTCTAGACCTTACGGGTAAAAGCTGGTCGAATCTAAACATTATATGACATAAGGCAGTGCATAGTTCCGGTGACGAGTTTAATTTTTGATTGGGTATTATTGCGTCATGCTGGAATGTTCGAACTTTTTTTTTTCTCGATCCCATGGAGGCTGGTAGGTGTGATCATTGTAATGATTGTTGGATAGCGATCTTGTATGCAGATGTTGATGTTTGCTGAATAAAGTTGGAAAACTTTATACGACGACTCCTGCCTTGTTGCTGAGTGAACAGGCTGCGTGGATAAACGAATTTGAGGTACTCATATCAAGATTGAAGCATCGGGTATGAATCCACTACTGATAAATACCGTGTAACAAACATGGCGAGAACAAAAACAGAGATTTCGCAAGCAGCGCTGTTCGATAAGCCGCGGAGAGTTGATGGATGTATCAGTAGCGGCTTATTATTACAGCTCTAAAGGTAGATTTGTAAATGAGTAAGGGGACACTGAATTCAATTCAACGTCTACTTCTATCAACTCGACTCTTACTTTACTATCGTTATTACTAACTGACCAACTGGCTTTCTAGGATCTAAATCCTTCGAGTGGAATCAATTCGAATAAGCTTAACCTCTAGGTAAGAAAATGATAACGGTGATGATGATGAGGACGATGACGATGATGATGATGCACGATGATGGTGATAGTGCTACTGCTGCTTCTTCTCCTGTTCTTGATGATGATGATGATGATGATGATGATGATAATTAATGATCGTGGTGGATGTGATGGTAATGATGATACTGATGACGATGTTGATGCTGTTGATGCTGCTGCTGATGATGACGGTGATGATAGTAGTGGTGGTGATGATGATGGTGATGATGATAAAGGTGATGATGATGATGATCGGGTTGATGGTGATGGTATTGATGATGATTATGGTGATGGTAATGACGAGGTTGCTGCTGTTGAAGCTGCTTATGATGAAGATGGCGATGATAGTGTGGTGGTAGTGGTGGTGATGATGGCGATGATGACGATGAGGAATGATCGTGGTATTGGTGATCATGATGATGGTGATGATGATCGTGGTGGTGGTGATGATGATGATGATGATGATGATGATGATGATGGCGATGACGATGTTGCTGTTGCTGCTGATTGTGATGATGATGATGATGATGATGATGATGATGATGATGATGATGATGATGATGATGATGATGATGATGATGATGATGATGTCTACAGGTGCAGTGCTATTCAATGGGATGCATTGGGACACCAGCGCAGTGTTTTGACAACAGCAGCCAGAGTGTTGGGTACTGCACTCTGCGACCTCATCAACACTGCAAGGTACAGGCTCCACATAAAACACAACACAAAGTAATATTAAAATTAAACAAAACATTATATGCTAAACATAAAATATTAATTAATATATATTACATGTTTAAACATTAAATATTCCACATTATATCTATGTGAACATGTGTGTGGGTGTGCGTGTGTGTGGGTGTGTGGGTGTGTGTGTGTGTTTGTGTTAGTGTTATTGTGTGCTTCGATACGTTGGATTGACTAAACGTTTATCTCGGTAATAAAATATTGTCAAGTTAGTATCAAACTTCATTTTACAATTTGTACAAGAATTTAATGCAATTGGGTTTTTTTTTTTTTTTTGGTTCTATTTTTTTATTGTTTAATATCATTTGGTCTGAATATTCCATAAAAATACAAGTGTCTTTATTTGTCGTGAACAACAAAACATGTGTGTATAAATTAATAAATTAAATATATGTTGTGTGTGTGTGTGAGGGTGGTGTATATGTGTGTGTAATAATAATACAGTACATTTGTATCGCGCGGTACCTCGCAAACGGTAAGGAATGCAAGCTCGCCGCGCTTGACAACACACGTGCAATCATACACACACACACACACCTACACACACACCTACACACACAGACACACACACACACACAGAACAGGTATACACTTATCGAATGGTTAAATAATTACAGTAAAAACATAGCCATGCAAAGCAAAAGATAATATGAATACCATATGTGTATTGGCGCGCGCCTATGGGGTATGTGTGTTTGTGTGTGGATGTATGAGAGAGAGAGAGAGAGAGAGAGAGAGAGAGAGAGAGAGAGAGAGAGAGAGAGAGAGAAAAGAGAGAGAGAGAGAGAGAGAGAGAGAGAGAGAGAGAGAGAGAAAGAGTAGGGAGGGGTAGAGAAGGGGAATTGAAGTGACCTACACAGGCACAGCAAATGTGCATCATCATCAAAGATAACACGTTTAACCTACAGGATGATGATAATATGAACATGCCACTTTCGTTTTTGGTTTTACTCAGTACTTAATCTTTATCAACAACCGCCAAGTACAAGTGAAGCGGTTATTTCCGCTTCCGGTTGAGGTCACTGAATGAATCCCCATTCTGTGCCTTGTTATTGCTTTTTTCCTTCTTTTTTTTCTGTTGTGATGTTTTTATGTTTGTTTATTTATTAGAAGCTTACATCAAGTATTTGTAAATCGTCTTACATAACAATGTTGCCTAAGGTGTATAGAGCATCCTTTTATACATTTCCTCAAATTTACCCCAAGATTTGGAATTTAAAGTTGCAAATACTTCGTAAGGTTTTCAAAGTTTTTTTTTAAGAATGAAATCTTGTGTGGTAGTGATATAGCAGAGAGCTTCATGAGTGGCCCGGACAGGCGGTGGGTTTTTATAGAAATCAGAGATATCTTAAAGATCCTTTTATTTCGACTTCTTATATTTTTTTTACTTCCCTTATTTAATGTATTCGTTACTGTTGAGCTGTTACAGACTTTTTACTTCTGAATAAAACCCAACGGTGCGTGTTCTTTCTCATTAAAAAATTGTTAACGCTTATTTATTTTGTTTCTTTTTCTTTTTCAATTGTTATTTATTTAGTTATTTCATTTAGATATTATCCATCAGTTGTGCGCGTGTTAATGCGTGCGTTTGTCGATAGGTGCCTGTGTATGAGAGAGACATAAATTTACAGAAAAATGTGGAGATAGAGACAGAGGTACAGAGATAGGAGAGACAGAGTAGAGAGAGAGACAGAGACATAGACTGACAGACAGAGAGCGAGACAGAGAGAAAACATGCTGCTTTAGCTTTTGATTTTACACATAACTATATCCCACATAACTATATCCTAACTGTCACGTGGTGTATTTCCGCTTACGGGCTGGGATCATTGTATGAATTCCCACTACATATCGTTTTCTCCTTGCTTTCCCCTCTGTTTTTTGTTATTTTACAAAAGATAATTTTGTGGTCATATTTTTAAGCAAGTTGTTTATTATAAGTCCAATATTTGTAAGCTGTCTTACATAACAATGTTGCATACAGTGTGTAGAGTGTCCTTTGGAAAATGTATCCCAAGATTTGGAATTTAAAGGTGCAAATACTTTGTAGGAACTTTGTCCCAACGTTTTCTTTAAGACTGAAATCTTATGTGGTAGTGATATAGCAGTAAACAAGTTACTCTTATTGAGTGGACTGGGCAAATGGTGGGTTATCGTTTAAATTATATATGCCTAATGAACTTTAATACACCAGTGTCGGCTCGTTGGTTTCTTATTTATCGTCTTTCCTTTATTTGTTACTATTAAATTGATAACAGACTTTTCACTTCTAATTAAACCTAAATTATGCATGTTCTTTCACATTTTGGAATCCTTGGGTCTGTTTCTTTCATTTTCATTAATTAATTAATTTATCTATTTTACTTAATATCTATTAATTGTGTGTGCATTAATACGCGATTGCGGCTGTGTATGTCTGTGTGATGTAGAATGAGAGAGAGAGAGATAGAGAGGAGGGGAGAGGGAGACAGAGACCAGTAGAGAGAGAGACAGAGATTGAGAAGAGAATTATAGAAAGGCAGAGTGAGAGCGAGGGAACAGGCTTTTCACTTCTAAAGTAAACCCAAACGATGCATGTTCTCTCAAAATTTGAAATTATTGTCAATTATTTATTTATTTATATTATTTCTTAAGTTTTACTTATGCATTTTAGTTTATTTATTATCTAGGGTAGATGCATATAAATGTTTTTAATATTCTAATACTCGAAGGCTTTGTTTACTTTTGGGAAAAAAATGGATTTGCCCTAAAATTTTGTATTGCTATTACATTAAACAATTTAAAAAAAGTGGGCTTTCGTTGCACAAATCAACTGCTACATTTTAAATTGTCCATTTTTGTTGTGATAGGGAGTGATTTCCATGTTTAAAGGTACACCAAAACCCTAGCCCTGTGTCCTTTGACCCTGTTTTTGAATGGACCACATGCCTTCAAGCGTGCGTCTTTGGTATCTGGGGTGGGGTAGGGTCACAGGCGCTTGTATATATCTGGACACGCTAGCGCCTATGACGTGTTTCCCTTCGCGTGTCCAAATACCGCCTGTGGGTCTGTTGTCCTATCCTATCCTATCCTATCCTATCCTATCCTATCTTACCCTATTCTATCCTATTTCGTAACTCAAGAGTCGTTGGGGACTCCACAAATGATCAGTTCCCGAAGCCATGGGACCACAGGCCTGTATAGGCCTCTTCAAATCTTTCTCTCTCTCTCTCTCTCTCTCTCTCTCTCTCTCTCTCTCTCTCTCTCTCTCTTTCTCTCTCTCATGCCACACCCACTCACAGTATCCAAGCACACAATAACACACACACACATTCACACAGATTTTGTTGTTTACATCATAATACAACCCTTTGTGTTTGTATTGACTAATATATACGTAAATATTTATTTTAAAGCAATACAAATAAATAAATAAATGTCAACAATTAAAATTGGAGGTCGCGGGTTCGATTCCCGCAATGGGCGAACGTATGTGACTTAGGTACGAGACTATTGAGGTCACCGAGGGTTTTCTCCGGGCACTCCGGTTTCCTCCCTCCCTTCAATAATGGTATTGGGCGCAGTCAATATAAAATTTCACAAAATAAAAATTCGATTTTCTTTCCGTCATCCAATAGCGATATCCCTGCCTTTACACCACCTGTTTGAGTGACGATGTGTATTTGTTGTGTGTGTGTGAGGGTGGACGAGACAAGTGAGCTTGTATGTTGGTACAGATCGCCGCACTTTGAGCCTGATTGATTTGGGGAAAGGCGCGTATATAACATCCATTATTATTATTATTAAGGAGAGAAATTTCTGTATCAGTTTAACACTGACAACTTAAGCACAAAAGAGAAGTAAAAAATGGAAGTCAAGGAGTCGACAGTGGGGTATTAGAGTGTATTCGGCATCTCTGATTTATACGATAACCCACCGTCTGTCCGGACCACTTGGTAATATTAGCATCCTTACTGCTATATCACTACCACACATGATTTCGTTCTGACAGAACACTTTAGATTAAGTGCATACAAAGTTACAGCAATTTAGAATTGCAAACCTTGGAGTAAATCTGAAGAAAATTACCTAAGGACACTCTAAAAACTGTGTGCAACATTGTTATGTAAGACGGCATACAAATGTTTGACATATAATTTAAAAAAAAAAAAAAGTTGCATGAAAATGTGACAGACGATAAAATGTCGTGTAGTTTTTTTTGTTTGTTTTTTTTAAGGCAACAATGGATATTCTATCTATAGTGGGGATTTATGCAATGACCTCAACCGGAAGCGGAAATACACTAGTTGACGGTTGTTGTTAATGGCAGTTATGAGTAAAACCGAAAGCGAAAGTAGAATGTTCATAGCATCATGATTAGACCTGTCTCTTTAAGCTGATACTGATAATGTGATAGTTCGCACACACACACACACACACACACACACACACACACACACACGCACGCACACACACACGCACACCCACACGCACACACACACACCCACACACACACTCTCTCTCTCTCTCTCTCTCTCTCTCTCTCTCTCTCTCACTCTTGGTTGGTGCATTCGGGAGTGTACATCAAAAACGTACGTGGATGGTTGTCGTGTTATGATATAAATGTGTTGCATCATTTATTTTATTTGTTTATGCCTGTCATTCTTGTAAACATGCTCCAAACTCTAAATTTTACATGTATTATGTTTGTGCAGCCGAAAGGCGAATTTCTCTCTCTCTTTAACTCTCTCGCTCTCTTTCAAACACACACACACACACGCACACACGCACCTCTCTCCCCTCCACACACACACACGCACCCCCCCCTTCCACACACACACACACACACCATGTTATGCTTGGTTCACGTTCTAGCTTGATGCACAGGCTGACCCCGATGAGGCCTATAAGGTTGAATTGTAACTCTAGCGAAATATGAAGTAAAGAGAATCATTTGATCTGTGTTGAGTTCTAACTCCCTTATCCTGTCCACGTATCTTCCTCCCTGTCGGTTAGTTAGTCACATTGAGTGTTGACCCCCTTTCTTTGCACGTTAACACAATTGGCTCACTCACATTGGCAATTCCCGTTTTTTGTGTGTTCTACCTGCTGCTACTTGTCAGTGTGTGCGTCTTGGTATATCTGTTGTGCTGTAATTTCTGTCAGACCACAAGTTAGAATGGCGAGCAAATAATGATCTTGAACACTGGCTTTTTAAAAAAAATCTCTCCACATTTTGCGTCTATATTTTAAGTGTTGTGCATTAAAAAAAATTATGTACAATATTCTGCAACCAGTTCATGAGCATTTTACTTGAAACCATAAAACTGTTAACTTACATTAGCCTTTAAAACGTGCATTTGTTTAGCACGAAACATCTATAAATTAATATCTACTGGTACGATTTTGTATGATGGCTATAAGCAGGGCAATTAACTACACATAACGAGAGTGATCCGGACATTAAGCGGGTTATCGTAAAATGTAGCGATAGTTTTTTGGGGGGAACGCAATCTTCTACTGTCCAATCCTTGACTGTCTCATTATTATTGTTGTTGTACTTTTTCCCATTCTCGTCTTTGCACGAATTGTATTCGTTGTTTTTTTTCACGTTTAAAATATAAAAGTTCTATTCATGTTAGAACGTTACATAAAATCTGTTTGAAAAAAAAAGCAACTAAATACACAATTATTTTTTTTAATTAATCAAAAATGTGTCTGTTGGATCAGCTTGGGAGTATTGGACGCTTTCTGCCGGGTGGTCACTAGGGCTTCCTATGATGTTATTATTTAGCGATATAGGCATTTTATATGTATGTGTTTTGTTGATAATTTATAATGATGTTTGTATTCTATTTTGTTTTTGTAACCGGGGGTTCGAGTAGTTGGGGTAAAGCCTCAGCCGTCCCCTGCGTGGAATGTCTTTATTGTAAAGTGACTGGCCGGTGGAGGGCATTCAGTTTTCCCACTAGGGTTGTTTCAGCAGATCTTTTATGCGGATCGGGGGTTGTCCGGTCCTGATTTGGCTCGGAAGAGTCCGCTGGACCTAAAGCAACAATTAATCAATCAATCAATCAATCAAAAATGTGTAGCTTGCAAATACAGAGTACGTTGTCTTAAGTCCTAATTTATTCTGTGTTCGGACAGCTACGAGTGAGACAACTAGCGAACATCCCAGCGTTAACGATTGTGGAGGCGAGCTGCGGCGGACGGACCTGTGAGCCATCGGGCTGGCACAAGTATATGATGGGGCGAGAAGCCTACGTCTGCTGCTCACAGAACCTGTGTAACACGTACCTAGCTCTGAGCGACTTGCAAGCCAGCAGCAGCAGTATTGCCACGAACAACCCCACGTCTTCTCGCCTGCTCTCTTTTCTTTTAGTTTCCACTGCTTTGCTGATGAGAGTTTGGCTGTAATACGTCTGTGTATGCAAGGATACAAAAGTCTGTATTGCTAGATCAACGCACCAAGAAATGGTGTGTTCTAGTAGCACAGTGGATAGGGTGCTTGGTTTCCTAGGCCGAAGGTCGCGGGTCCGAACCCCGCTGTGGGACGAACTTACGTGACTTAGGTACAAGACGTTTCAGGAAACCGAGGGTTTTCTCCGTGTACTCCGGTTTCCTTCCTCCTTTCCATAATGGTATTGGATGCAGTCTATTTAAATTTTAAAAAATAACAATTTCTCTTCCGCCTTCTGTAATAGTGATCTCTTCAGATCGCCGCGCTTGAAGATCGATTGAACAAAAAGCTCGTCATAGCATACTGTATTATTATTATTATTATTATTATTATTATTATTATTATTATTATTATTATTATTATTAAAATACACTTTGGTCCATGACTGTGCTTTGCCAGGAAAAGATATCCCAATCGGCGACGGTGATGGAATAAATTGTAACAGACCCAATATTTATAAATACATTCTTCCAAGCTACTATAAATAATAGTTACTTATGTTACATTTTATCAGTCAAATACAGAGTGTTCACGTGAAGGTCTACACCAGGCAGGGCCTTTAAAACAATAAATTCTGACCACATTCAGGGGCGGACGAGGGGGGGGGGTTCCGGGGTTTCCGGAAACACCCCCCCCCCCCCAGCCCAAAAAAAAAAAAAAAAAAAGGAAAAGATAGAAGAAGAAGAAGGAGAGAAAGAGAGAGAGAGAGAGAGAGAGAGAGAGAGAGAGAGAATACAATTATAAAAATAAAAATAAACATAAACATAAAATATATATATATATATATATATATATATATATATATATATATATATATATATATATATATATATATATATATATATATATATATATATATATATATATATATATATATTTAATTTATTTAATTTATTTATTTTTTTTTATACGAATTTTGGAAACCCCCCCAAAAAAAAACTAACTGATCCGCCCCTGACATTAGCAACAATATTACTGCAAGGTTTGCTTGTAACTGCTGACGAACAGTTTTTAGCTAAATATATGTATAGAGAATATCTTTTAATCTGTTGAGTTTTAGATCCTTGAACCTCTGTCCTCGTCTTTCTAACGTGTCACAAAATGGCAACTGCAATTTGTCCTTTCGTTATTTATTTATGTATTGATGTATTTATGTGTTGATTTATTTATCTATTTATTAATTTAGTCATTTATTTATTGAGTCATTTGTTTATTTAGTTATACATTAATTTTATTTTCATATTGTCAGTAAATTATTAGGGAAAGTTTATATGATGACCATTCCGGTAAAATTCAATAATCACAAAAAGAACGAACTAATTTCATGAAATCTGTGACCTCCCCCCCCCCCCCCCCGCCTCTCCCCTCCCAAAAACCTTATCATCATATTTTGGGTCCATCGAGTGACATTTAAACAAAAGTTGGTCGTCTTTCACGCTTTAAAAAAAACAACACCTAATTGTACTAAACTTGTTCTGGGAACTTGTTTTGGTGTTATCCTAAATCTATTTTAATAAAACAAACACAAACAAGAAAAATGTTGTGTTCTTTTTATCTTCTAATTTTGAGTTATATTTCTACCTATCTTTATATTATATTATTATTTTCGTCTGCATCTTTGTAAACGTCTGTCAGACCGAGTTTGTGTACAACTGCCAACGTGTCCGTTTGTAGTCATGATGAAAAACTATCATGATACATAAGATAAGATGATATGAGATGATATAAGAATATTTTGTTATCTTAAATCACTATATCTATCTCTCTCTCTCTCTCTCTCTCTCTCTCTCTCTCTCTCTCTCTCTCTCTCTCTCTCTATCTATATATATATATATATATATATATATATATATATATATATATATATATATATATATATATATATATATATATATATATATATACAACAAATACATTTAAAGCATTAACACGTGCACGCAAAACCCCTTGGGGAACACAAACACGTACCCACACACACTCACGCACACACACATACACATGCACACAGAGAAAGTTGTCCCTTATTATGCTCATGTGTCTGGGGACTTTAATTTATTGAACGAACGAACACACAGAAAGATTGGCTAATCAATCAAAAATGAGTCGTAAGACAACAGGTGATCATTAAAATAATTTCTGCAAATGTATGAGCAATACGAAACTTAGTTTTCAAATAGCGGGTGACACAATTTCAGTTTCTGTTTTGGTTACAAAGAATTGTATAAACATAACCGAAGTGAGTACTTATAAGTAACATACACTTTTAATTCGGGATAATTGCTGTTCTAAGCCGTCCTGCTATTCGAAAGATGAGAACCTACACAAAATCCAATACTGTTATTATAGGCAAGCGTTGCCTAGACTATAGATGAGACCACGCGAGTGATTCGAAAATGCGATGTTTCCTAGCGCTTTCTTGTTGCTAAGTACTCAAGCGGCTAGCCTTTGGGGCGAAATAGCAGATCATCTCCATCTTGCGAAACATGGACCCTCACAGCAGACCTACAACGAAGGATACAAAGCATAGGGATGATGTGCTACAGAAGATTTCTGGACATTTCATATACCCAGCACATCACCAACGACAAAGTCCGAAAGACCATCACATAAGGCATAAGACATAAGAATATTTATTCACCAAGTAAAAACGTTACATGGATTTTGGTGTGGCATGACGACAATAAAATACATCCTTTCTTGCACAGCCTCACATGCATTCACCGTGTCATACACTTCATTAGCACTCAACATGCAACATGTATACAGCACTAAAGGATAGGTAAACACAGTGTTAAACATACATCAGTCATATATCACAAGTTATGGAGTCACACACACACTGCAAGTAAGTCAAAATACAGCAGTAAAACAATATAACAGCATTAAATAAAATGATGAGAATGATTAGGAATGTTAAGCTTCACATTCAAGTCTACACCACCACAACAAAACACACCACACACGCACACACACACATACACACAAACACACACTCTCATATATACACACGCACACCCTCATACACACACAACAATATGTATTGAATAGCATATTACTATTGCACAAAGGTACAAATCAAGCAATGGTTGTGAATATCCAGTTTACACAGATCATTCCATGGTTGGTGATGTACTGAGGACAGCATCTGGGAAGAAACTGCTTCTGAATCGAAAAGTTTTGGTTCTCAAAGCACGTAACCGACGACCAGAGGGCAGAAGCTCGAATAAACCGTTGGTTGGGTGTGATGGATCGCAGACTATCTTTCCCGTTTTCCGTTTCATACGCGTAGTGAAAATGGAGGTGACAGATGGAAAGTCACAACCGGCAAGTCGCAACCTCACACAAGCCATTGGACAACACAATAACATGCTCACAGTGGTGAAGAAAGGGTAACTCCGACGGTAGGGCCACGTCACCAGAGCATCAAACATTGCAAATACCATCCTACAAGACACGGTGCAATGAGGCAGAAAAAGGGGAGACAGGAAAAGAGGTGGAAGGACAACATCCGAGAATGGACTGGCTTGACACTGAGCGAATCCATGAGGGTTGCTGAGGACAGAGAAAGATGGAGTACGCTGGTTAAACGATCATCTGCGGTGCCCCAACGACTTTCGAGTTACTGGATAGGATAGGATAGCAGACTAGAACAAGCACAGGAACTAGCATTTACAGGAGACCCTGAGACAGGTGAGGACCTCACGAGTGAGATGACTATTGAAGTGGCTGCCTAACAACTCGTTACGCCGTCACACAAACCGTCGCACGGACTTTCCAGAGGATATTAAATCTTAAACAGATGTGCGTTCTTTTGACTGAGGCTCAAGACCTGCTATGCATCACGACCGTAGCTGCCACATTTTAGCCATGCGCCCTGAGCACGTCTCTGCGACATGGAGAGTTGTGCGCCATATTCGATTAGATGTTCTTGATGGGCGGGTCGAGTGCCAACTACACAAATACACCCAGGAAACACTAGGTCCCTTCTCCTCATCCCTGGTCGCCCAGGATTATGCTTAGTTGTCTTTGGCGTCAGACGATGCGCTTAGGACAGCATATGGACCCCTCGGGCCACTTCAGTTAGACCCTGTATAAGCCAACGCCTCATAGACCCTGTATAAGCCAACGCCTCATAGACCCTGTATAAGCCAACGCCTCATAGACCCTGTATAAGCCAACGCCTCATAGACCCTGTATAAGCCAACGCCTCATAGACCCTGTGTAAGCCAACGCCTCATAGACCCTGTATAAGCCAACGCCTCATAGACCCTGTGTAAGCCAACGCCTCATAGACCCTGTGTAAGCCAACGCCTCATAGACCCTGTATAAGCCAACGCCTCATAGACCCTGTATAAGTCAACGCCTCATAGACCCTGTATAAGCCAACGCGTCATAGACCCTGTATAAGCCAACGCCTCATAGACCATGTGTAAGCCAACGCCTCATAGACCCTGTATAAGCCAACGCCTCATAGACCCTGTATAAGCCAACGCCTCATAGAGGAGCCCTTGAGCTGGAAAAGCGCTAAATTACAACGATTACTATAAAAACATAAACACACCAATAAACAAGTGCTGGACCCCAACGGGTGCACAGTGCACCCGCGTGCGTTTATGGCCTGTCCTAATTGGAAGGTTCGATCGGGGAGGTTCACAAACTTTATTCGGAGGTTCTCAGACCACGAACCTAAGTTCTTGAACTTTTGTTGTCCAAAGGATTCAGCAACCTAGGTTCGGGATATGAAAACCTCGAAGAAAAAAAAAGGGTTTTGAATCTCCCCGAAATGTTCACGAACCTTTCAATTAAGACAGGTCATTAGCGGTCTGGAGTCATTTAGGAGTTTATCTGTTACGTCCGAGGTTCGAATCCCGAAAGGGTAGTAAGCTGTCGCTCGGGAACGAATACAAATAAATTAATAAATACATCAGTAATAACATAATACAACACCACCGGTTTCTTTGCTTCAGGCAACATAGGGCAGAACTTATTCTTGAACGTTCTTATAGTTATATAGAACTGACGTCAAGAAACAGAGTTGAAGATTACATGCTGTAAATTATACCAAAGATCGATAACATGGAAATAATTGTAAGGTGCGCACACCTCATGCAGAAATGTCCGGGTTTTAACCTTTAATGGGTCGATGTTTGAAATGTCTGTTGAGCTGGCATTATTTTAAAACTATTGATCATTACCTGCAGGAACATCTTTGATCTTATCTGGTCTTATCTTTTACGTAGCAGTATATTGTAACGCTATAATAACAATAATAGGAAAAAGAAAAAGACAAGAATGAGAGAAAATGAGACAAATATGCGAAGATTATTTATATTTGCTGTGTAAATGGAGAAAAAAACCTAGTTTGTAAATGTGGAATACGTAACGAACTGCAGAAAAGCGTTTGTATTGCTGTACCACAACAAGGTAGTATGTCATTTCTGTGACATTTGTTCACCTGAATTGAAACAGCTCAGGGGTTGAAGATGGTGGTGAGAGTCTTGGTCGAAGAGAGTTCTATCCTGACTTCAGCGACTTATAGAATTTTTATTTTTTTTTATTTTTGAGGATTTGTATAGCGCACATATTTCGCCGTACTTGGCGCTGGCCGATACAGGATATAAACTCAAGCCGCCCGAGGCGCCAACTTGCAGCCTTTGGGCGCATCGTAATAACGCTCCAGACAATTGAGCACAATCCTGGGCAGCCAGGTATGGGGGAGAAGGACCTAGGTGCATGCTGGCACTCACCCGTCTAGGACATGAGCGTCAGGAGCTTTAAAGTCCGTTATGATAGAATGTATGCGACACAGACTAGACCTTGGTTTATACTCTCATCCGAATGAGTAGGAAACGGGAATAAAGTGTCTTTCCCAAGGACACAACACAATGCCCCGGCCAGGGCTCGAACCCGGTTCCTTCAGATCCGCAAGCCAAAGCTCTCCCATTAGGCCACCGTGCCTCCCTATTTTCTTCTTCTTTTTTTTTTAAAATATTGTTGTTGCGGTTGTTTTAAGTCAATACTGTAGCTCAGTAGTACAGCGCTCGCCTGGCACACCGAGGACCCAGAATCCCGTAGCATGTAAGACAAAATGTTGTCATATTTTACTCTCTTAGCAGTCTGGATTGCTCTGGTGATTCAGTGTTGATTTTATGTCGCCCTATACTTTTCCATCGGACGGTTATCCCCCGTCTGCCACATTGCCAAAGGTGGGTGTAGACGCTAAACTTCTTGTCAGTTCAGTTCAATTCATTGATTTTAACGTCTGCTCCCGTACATAAGATGTTAGACTATACAGTCATTCTCACGCAAGGACAGAAAAAAACATAAAAGCAAATCTAACAATTTAAAGTTGAACCGTGTCCATAAAAAGTAATATTACTGCAAACATTTCCTTGTTACTTCAATGAGTGTTCATTCATTGTCCGTTGTCAAGGTCCTGCAGTAGTGTGGGTTGTCTTCACCGTGGTTTTCATTATCGTTGATTTCTGTCTGTGCAGCAGTTTCCAAAGCTTTGTTCTTCGAATTCAACAATGGCAACCACCAGGTGTTTGCAGGCTTATCTCGTATTTCTTGTAGCGATAGGTGAGGTGTGTAATTTTAAATGATTCCGAGCATCGAACCCTTTTAATTGGAGTGTTGTCGTCATGATTGTTGTTATTTATTGTTGGTGTTGGCGTTGCTGTTGTTGTTGTCAGTGATTAGTTGAGGTCACGTGCACCCGTATCTGGATGCGATAGCGTCTCACAAACGTGTGCGACCCTTTATTATACTATTTCCTTATGAACTTTGGACTGCAATCCTGATGCTGGAAGCAGTCAATCTTTAATTTCACAAATAAAATGCGATTTCTTGTGCGTCTTTCAAAAGCGATATCCCTGCCTTTACACTACATGTTTGAGTGATAGATGATGTGTGTTTGTTGTACATGTGAAAACGTGTGGAAAATCTGCGTGTGTGTAAGTTGAAACGTTTGGTCGCCATGCTCTGAGCCTGATTGGTTGATATGGGGAAAAGCCAATATTCAGTATTCAATATCCAATAGTAGAAGTAGTAGTAGTAACTAACGATAACCAGTACTAACTTGGTAGTAATAGGCCTACTTCATAAGTAAAATAATGCATTAGCATCAGTTTATCTTCTGCTGTCTGTTGCAAAATATTATCTTCGAGTTTTTAGAAAGAGAATTTAGATAGGTAAAATGCAGACACAAAGGTAGGCCTATTGCCAAATAAAAATGATTTTAAAAGAAAAAATCCCTTGTTATTAAAAAAAGAAAAGAAAAAACGGAATAATTTGTTATTGTCTTCTGAATTTATTGATCCCTGGTTGTTGTTTTTTCTCTCGAAAACAGCCAAGGTAGCAATTGCAATGATTGCTGTTACCGCTCTTAACTATCAATGCAACCAAAACACCACCAATCACAACTACCCCAGCCGACACCACAACACCGGAAATTGCACCTACACCCGCCGACTATACAACATCAGCTGTGACACCTACCACCACACCCAACATTAATTACCATCAGACCTCCAGAAGACACCACCACAACAACTCAAGAAGACAGCCCCGTACGTACAACAAGGGACCCTTTCTTTTCCACGACATCCAGAAATGACAATCACACCAGAGGAGACAACAACAGTAGTGATGGCAACGTCAGATTCAAAACCAGACGGCGACACCACAGCAGCAACAACCACCATCGAATCTCCAGCCACTGGTCGCTCTATCGTTTACCACATACTGGCTAACAACACCAGCTGTCGTTCAGTTTGTTTCATTGGATTTGGGCTGTTCTGGTTGGTTTGGTTTTAGATAGAAATTTGGAAGAACGAGAAAAAGAACATGAATAAGAACATGAATAAGAACATAAAGAACAAGATCAAGAACAAAAAAAACATTAACAAGAACATGAAGAACAAGATCAACAAAAGCAAGAACAATAAGAACAAGAGCAAGAATAAGAAGAACATGCATAAGAACATGAAGATCAAGAACATGAATAAGAAGAACATGAATAAGGATAACATGAATAAGAACATGAATAAGAACATGAATAAGAACATGAATAAGAACATGAATAAGAAACATAAAGGTTCGTTCGTTTCCACCGTTCTTATACAACGCTTTTCCAGCTCGAGAGCTGCCCAAGGCGCTGGTCGATACGGGACCTACATTCTGCCCGCCCAAGATGTCAACTTGCTGCCGCAGGTGCATCGTCTGACGCCTCAGAAAACTGAGCGCAACCTTGGGTGAGCGGGGATGAGGAAGAAGGAGGGACCTAGATCTTTCAAGTCCGTGCGACGGATCCAGCGCGTCGGTGGACAGACTAGACCTCAGTTTATACTCTCATCCGAAGGTCCTCGTTGGAATGCCGACATTCTGGAATCGTACAAGTCACGGTTAGTGGAGAATTAAGAAAATTACCGTTCTGTGCGGCACACCTCGATATTTAAAGTGTCTTATTTACAGCTAATCATGAACCACCTTAAGTGAACAATTATAGAAACGCCATTCACACGGTAGTTGTGTACTTGCTAGAGGAGGGAGGTGGGGGGTGGGGTGAAAAAGATAAGGAGGTGAGGGGGGGGGGGTATGGAACATTTATTGCCAAACGACTAGTGGACCTTAAATATCGACAAAGGGACAAAGCTAACTGACGCAAAAACGGTGAAGATTTTACCAGCAACCTTTTAAAGGCACTAATGATCCACACTTTTGCCAGTTTCAGCTTGGTGAGGTCGGTGCCCTTCTCTTCTCTTTCGCTAGCTTACCTTCCTCCAACGTAAAATACGATTTACTACTACTACTACTACTACTAATATAACTTCTGCTACTAGGCATACTATTATTACTACTACTGCTACTACAACTACTACTACTGCTGCTGCTACTACTATTACTGCTGCTGCTGCTACTATTACTTCTTCCTAGGTAGGTGGACTTAGGTGATAGATGTGTTGCATCTCGTTTCTATGCACATTTCGACAAATTGGCCTGTCAGTAAAACAGGTAAATAACCAGGTTGGTTTTTGCTTAACGTCTTGAAGCAGGAGCGGCTGCATTTAAATCACTGCGCTTTCGGGACAGATTCCTCATACAAACAAAAAAAAATCAAGCTGTGAGTAATAGTGCCGTTTTTTTTTTTAAACTATAGTAGTGTCAAAATTCTATAGCAAAGAAACAGACAGAATTGTTTCTCGGACTTGTGTTGGAAAGTATTGTTTGTTGTGTTGTGTTTTGTCCGCCCTGCGAACACTGGCAATGTGTCGTTTTAGTACTAATTAGCAATCAGTCAGTTCTTTAATGTTACGTCTGTTCACCACAAAGTGATATTAGACAACGAAAGAAAAGATTTCATCTCTATCATAAATAATCACATCCATTTTGATTCTTAAGTCTAAGGTCATTAGTATCTTAGCCGGTGGTTATGGTGGAGTTTTTGAACAGCTGGTACAGAGGCTTGACACCACCTCCAGAGCTTATGGAATGGAAATAAGTGCAGAGAAGACCAAATTGATGACCAACAACACCAATGGCATCAACACGGACATCAAAGTCCAAGGCCAATCCCTCAACACAGCGCATAGCTTTAAATATTTAGGAGCCATTGTATCAGACAATGGGTCCACACAAAAAGTCCTCTCCAGGATCGCACAAACAACTGCTGCCCTGACAAGGTTGAAGCCCATTTGGAAAGACAGGACCATCAGTGTATATTCCAAAGTAAGACTGCTGCGCTGCCTTGTCATCTTCATCTTCCTATATGCTTGCGAAGCATGGACCCTCACAGCAGATCTACAACGAAGAATACAAAGCATGGAGATGAGGTGATACAGAAGACTTCTGGGCATTTCCTATACCCAACACATCACCAACGACGAAGTCCGACAGACCATCACACAAGCCATTGGGCAACACGATGACCTGCTCACAGTGCAAGGACCATTCTGCAAGGCACAGTGCAAGGAGGTAGAAGAAGAGGGAGACCGAAAAAGAGGTGGGAGGACAACAATCGAGAATGGACCGGTTTGACACTGAGCGAAGCCATCAGGGCTGCTGAGGACAGAAAAAGATAGAGTATGATGGTTAAACGATCATCTGTGGTGCCCCTACGACCTCCGAGTTACGGGACAGGATAGGATAGGTTAGAATGGTGGAGTTTTAGCACTTTTATTTTAAAAAAAACTGACATGTTTTGAATACAGTTTAATGGTTGATATATGTGGTTAAAGTCAGTATATAGTTTAAAATAGGAAGTGGAGGTAGGGGATGGAGGAAATTTATTTGTTGTCAGTTTTGTTGCTAATATATTAGTGCGATGTAAGAGAGGCTGTTATCGTATGTGTTGGGTTGTTTTTGTGGAGAGGGACTCCTGTTGAGTAGTGATTGGTAGTGGACGAGGGGAAATTTTGAGTGGAGTTTGAATATTTGTAAATAATCTTTAATAATTTTCAATACTTTTTAATGATTGACATGCGGATTTAATCATTACGGAATTTTAATATGGGAGAATGAAGGAAGAAGAGAGAGGGAGAGAGAATACTGATTACTAATGTTTTATGCAGTGTAAGGCCTATGCCGCCTATTGATGAGAGAGAGAGAGAGAGAGAGAGAGAGAGAGATGTAAATGATGTTTTTATCTTATGGGGTTTGTTTGTCCAGAAGATAGGAACTCTAAAACTGAGTAGTTGTTGTTGGTGGAGGAGGGGACGTTGGGGTAGTTGGTAAAGGCTATGTTGCGTTAGTATTAGTAGTAAGAGGTCGCTGCTGTTTGATTGGGATAGCGTTTTTATTTTAGTAATTATGTTTAGTTTGCGGTTGAGCAGGACTAGGGTGGGTTTCTGATAGAGTGAGTAGATTGTGGAAAGACTTTTGAGGGTAAGGGGTTGGGTGGATGTTTTGTGAAGTGAGTTCATGATTACATGATTTGGGTTTTGTTAGTAGTGTACTTCAGTGGATCAGAAGCTTAGTCTTACTTTGGGAAAAGAAAGAAACAGTAGGTATAGTTAGGATGTATGCTTGTCTGTTCCCTATGTTTATATATTTACAATAAATAGGGTTATGTGATGCAGGTGTGGTTGTGTTGGCAAATGCATGGGTCCTATCCTATCCTATCCTATCCCGTAACTCGAAGGTCTTAGGGACACCACAGAAGATCGTTTAACCAGCGTACTCCATCTTTCTCTGTCCTCAGCTACCTTCATGGCTTCGCTCAGTGTCAAACCAGTCCATTATCGAATGTTGTCCTACCACCTCTTTTTCGGTCTCCCTCTTCTTCTGCCTCCTAGCACCGTGTCTTGCAGGATGGTCTTTGCAAGGCCTTATGCTCTGGGGATGTGGCCACACCATCGGAGTTTCCGTTTCTTTACCACTGTGAGCATGTCATCGTGTTGTCCAATGGCTTGTTTGATGGCCTGTCGGATTTCGTTGTTGGTGATGTGCTGGGAATAGGAAATGCCCAGAAGTCTTATCAAGTCCTCATCTCCATGCGTTGTATTCTTCGTTGTAGATCTGCTGTGAGGGGCCACGTTTCGCAAGCGTATAGGAAGATGGAGATGACAAGGGAGCACAGCAGCTTTACGTTGGAATGTAGACTGACGGTCCTGTCTTTCCAAATGGCCTTCAACCTTGTCAGGGCAGCAGTTGTTTGTGCAATCCTGGAGAGGACTTCCTTATACAATAGCTCCTAAATAGTTGAAGCTATGCACTGTCTTGAGGGATTGGCTTTTGGCTTTGATGTCCATATTGATGCCATTGTTGTTGTTGGTCATCAATTTGGTCTTCTCTGCACTTATTTCCATACCATAGGCTCTGGAGGTGGTGTCAGGCCTCTATATCCGTTGTTCAAGTTCTTGTTCCTCGCCAGCCAATCCATCAATGTCATCCGCAAAACGAAGGTTGGAGATTGCTCTACCCCCTATGCTGACTGTGCATTCGTGATCTGCAAGGGCATCTGACATGATGATTAATGGGTACTTTTTACGTTAATTAGGTGTTACTTTTTACTTTAAGCTATTTTTACAATAGCTTCATTATTTATTCTTTATGCTGATTTCACCCTTTGTTTGCGTGAGTGTGTGTGTGTATTTATGTGTGTCTCTCTTTAAACTTCCTTTTTATAATTAGATGTTTGTTATTATTTCTTACGATCTTTAACGCGTTTTATCTCCTAATGTTGTACCGTATTGTTTAACTATTTATTCTTGTTAAATGTGATGTTTTTTTTTTTATAAATTTCTTACATGGTTCAACTGTTTTATCTCATAATCTTTTACCATGCACATAGTTCAGATATTTGATTGTAGCTCCGCTGCAACAAGTAAGCTCACCACACAAAAAAACATAACTCTTTGGAAAGTTTAATTATTTTCAAAATCAATAAATTCCGTAATTTCTTGTGCCTATTAATAAAACTCACTAGCCAGCGTTCTAGCGCTGCAAATGGCGTCTATACCAAAGCCGGCAAAGGGCAGAGCGCATACAAGAAGTTTCTCGGTAAAGGTTTTTTCGTTTTAGGTCGCTATAATAAAATCCTGTCCTACTCCACATATCAAAATACGTACTCTTGAAGCTACGTGGATAATTCACAAATAAGGTCAAGATCATATGGCTATAATATGGTTGTACCGTTAAAAAGGGGAAATTACTCCCTGCTAAAATAGAAATGGGACATTCAAACTTTAGCGGATGGGTTTGAGCAACGAAAGTCCACTTTAACATTGTTTTAGGTAATAGCAATGCGGACTTTGGGGTCGTTGGGTCTCTTTAAAATCATTGATATATGTGCGTCTATTTGATCGTGTGTCAATGAGTCCCCTATAAGCTTTTGTGTCCGGGGACGTTAATTTATTTCAACAAGTGTGTCAATGCCTGTGCTTAGAGCAGACTGTAACTTGTTTGGATTTCGCTCTGTTCAAAATAAATAATAATAATTATTATTTATTTTATGGTATTTCAAAGCCAGTTTGTATGTTTTGACTTTTTTCGAATATTCACTTAATGTATTTTACTTGTTGAATTCAAATGTCTAATAATACATTATTGTCTGAACAGACCATACAGCACAACTACTACTACTACTACTACTACTACTACTACTACTACTACTACTACTACTACTACTACTACTAGGCTTACTTCTACTACTGCTACTACTTCTACTACTACTATTATTACTAACAATACCAATAATAATTTTTAACAAAATAATAATAGCATCAACAACAACAACAACAACAATAATAATAATAATAATAATAATAATAATAATAATAATAATAATAATAATAATAATAATAATAATATATTTTACAAAGCGCAATTCCAAACTAAATAGTCTAAATAGTCAAAGCGCTCAAACGCTCACACAAGCACTCGCAGAATAGGAAACTGTGCAAAACGATAATAAATGGAGCAATAAAACTACCGATATTAAATTACATTTAACACATAACAAAGCACAGACAATGGAAGTATCACAACAGAAAGAGAAAAGCGTTCGTAATTGTACACATGGCCAGTACAAATGAACATGAAGAGGACAAAACTTTAAAAACAATTCAAATGGTGTATGAAAATTAACACATACACACAAACACACCCCCCCCCACACACACACACACTCACACACACACACACACAGCTTAATACCATAATCTACAGTAGAGTAAACGCAATAGAGTACACTGACAGAACTTAAAACTCCGACTGACCGAGCCAGTAAACAAATAAACAAGCCAATAAGACCAGTACGTTAAAACGTTGTACAGTCGAGCACGCTTACATCGAAGTCCAAGGAAAGGTTTTCCCATTCGTTATACCCGAAGTTCGTTGTACCCGTACTCGACGGTTAGTGGCGGCATTAAATGAGTCTTTGATGTAAGATGTACAGCCCATATCACGTCAAGCTGTATTCTCGTCATGTTATTGCAAAAGAGGTTAATTTTAGAAGATTTTTGCCGGATGAAAGGGAGAGAGAAGGGAGAGAGAGAGAATAAGAAAGAGTGAGAATGATTTATCCCCTTATTCAGGGAGCAATTGCCTAGTGGATGACTCCGCGAAGCAGTGGGTAATTCCGAACCCTACTGTACGGCTTCCAAAGTGTGAGGTGTATGTGGTCTACCTGTGTTTACTCGTCCGAGGACTGTGCTTATATTGTTTTCTGTGGAAGTGTCCATGAAAGAGAGAGAGAGAGAGAGAGAGAGAGAGAGAGAGAGAGAGAGAGAGATTTCAGATTTCAGATTTTAATGCATTTCACGGCCTTGGGCCCATACGCATACCAAGGAACAGAGGGGAAGGGAGGTCATTCCTTCACCAAACTCTCGAGCAATGGTATTTGAGAGAGAGAGAGAGAGAGAGAGAGAGAGAGAGAGAGAGAGTGAGAGAGAGAGAGAGAGAGAGAGAGCGCTAAGTTTTCTTTGTGAGCTAACGTGCATTTTTCATCATAATAGATGTTTCTTGTTTTTTTCTCTGTACTATTGTTTTAAAAATGCAATAGTGTTTTTAGGATATATTGATATACTTTCCTTTGGTGTGTGCGTGTGTGTGGGTGTGTGTGTGTATGACTGTTTACCAGCATCGGGCAATACTTTTCAATAGGCAATGTCACTGAGGCAATTTTAAATATTCAATACAACAGTTGTCATTTGGCTGAATACTCTGTATTCTGAGTGAAGGCGCTTAGCGTTGATAATGGAAAGGCAAATCCCTGGGTTATATCAGCTTTGTCTACCCGTCTCTGTCTGTCTCTCTGTCTGTCTGTCTGTATGTCTCTCTCTCTCTCTCTCTCTCTCTCTCTCTCTCTCTCTCTCTCTCTCTCTCTCTCTCTCTCTCTCTCTCTCTCTCTCTGCACGTCATTAAACATCTTCAAGTACACGATGTATAACCTATTTCTTACTAATTTGGAAAATCATACCTTACAACATGCTTCAATTGATTTTCCTCTTTTGTCACCTCCCCCCTTAAATCCCGCAAACATCTCTCTCTCTCTCTCTCTCTCTCTCTCTCTCTCTCTCTTCTCTCTCTCTCTCTCTCTCTCTCTCTCTCTCTCTCTCTCTCTATGCAATTACATGGTTCCAGTTAAAGGTTTCCTATTAATTAATGTTAGTTTCCTTGTAACAAAGTTAGTTATTTAATGGGTGTTTTTTTTGTTTGTTTATTTTTGTGTTGTTTTAAAAAAAGTTAAATCTATGTTTGTCTATGCATGAATGCGGATGTATGATTAAACTAAATGTGAGAGCGACTGAAAGAAGGACTGATTGTAAGATTAGATAATTAATGCTAAAATCATTTTCTTCTCTTAATAAAATATTGAACCTGAATCTGAATTGCCCCTCTCTTCTCTTCTCTCTCTCTGTCTCTGTCTCTCTCTCTGTCTCTGTCTCTCTCTCTCTCTCTCTCTCTCTCTCTCTCTCTCT
>CM072512.1:126303214-126395714 GCA_036898135.1 Oncomelania hupensis
ACCGACATCTAGTAGAGGACCAACTGGTCTAACTTCGACCACTGCAGCAGTTTCGACAACGCCGGCGCTGGTAAGATTCTAAGTTTTAAGCTATTTGTTTACGGGATGGTGCCATCCACCGAAATATTGCATTAGCGAGCGTTATGGTCGCCTGGTCTAATGCGGGCCTTCCCCTTGGGGTCATGAGCAATCTTGTCACTGTAGATTGTTCTAACCTATAAAGGGAACAGTGAAAGCCCCAGTTGAAAACCTGTCTTGCCTTTGTAGGCATGACTTATTCACTGCGGCAACAGTTCCCCCCGTTGGAGTGCCGGGGGTTTCAGTATAAATAGTATCCCCACTTTCTGGAAATTTAGTGCTTTAAATTCCCACTGTCGCTGTCTTCATCATTTGCTCTTTCCCATTCCTGATCTGTCCTATCACTCTGCTATACTTCCTTCTTCTTCGCTAGATCAATGACCTACCTTTTTTCTTGAAAACTCTTCCTGGACAAGACTCCTTGTTTGTGTATGAGGTCTGTTGGATCAGCTTGGGAGTGTTGGACGCTTTCTGCCGGGTGGTCACTAGGGCTTCCTATGATTGTATTATTTCGCACTATAGGCATTTTATATGTATGTATTTTGTTGATGATTTATAATGATGGTTGTATTCTATTTTGTTTTTGTAACCGGGGTGTTCGCGTAGTTGAGGTCAACCCTCAGCCGTCCCCCGCGTGGGATGTCTTTATTGTAAAGTGACTGGCCGGTGGAGGGCATTCAATTTTCCCACTAGTGTTGTTTCGGCAGATGTTTTATGCGGATCGGGGGTTGTCCGGTCCTGATTTGGCTCGGAAGAGTCCGCTGGACCTAAAGCAACAATAAATCAATCAATCAATAAATGCGGGACTAACTTGTCTTGTCCACAGGCTAGAAACCAATGGCGCCTGACAGGTATGGGTTAGATCGCGCCTCTGGACGTTATGTTTCTCCAAATATTATTTACTTTCGACTCGGGCAACGTCTCAGGGATTTTTTACTGGTATTCCGGTTTGCTCCCCCAGCAAAATTTCAGAAACACAACTAATGGGTAGCCACAGGCTGCGACATACGCCTTCCACAGAAAAGGCGGCCCAGAATTTCCCGATAAAAAAGACAATAAAGTCTCCAAAAATTTGTTTTTTTAAACTAATAAAATTAATAACAATCCCGCACTTGAGCCTACCCAGCTATTAATGGGGTGGTAGGTTTCCCTTGAGAGCCCGAGAATGTAAAGAAGACAGGGAGAGAAAGAGATGGACACCGCCTTAATAATAATAATAACAACAACAACAACAACAACAACAACAACAACAATAATAATAATAATAATAATAATAATAATAATAATAATAATAATAATAATAATAATAATAATAATAATAATTAGGAGGCGCGGTGGCCGAACGGTTAGAGCGTTGGCTTGCGGACCTGAAGGTCCCGAGTTCGAACCCAGGCCGGGGCATTGTTTTGTGTTCTTGGGAAAGACACTTTACTCCCGTTTCCTACTCCTTCAGATGAGAGTATAAACCGAGGTCTAGTCTGTGTCGCATGCATTCCATCATAACGGACTTTAAAGATCCTGACGCTCATGTCCTAGACGGGTGAGTGCCGGTGACAAGAACACACCCAGCATATACCTTGGGTAAAGCGCTTCACTTGGGGCTGCTGTACTTTCGAAAATGAAAGTGACCAAATTTCACCTCGGTGATAATAAAGTTGTTAAAATAAATTAAAAAAAATATATATAATAATAATAATAATAATAATAATAATACTAATAATAATAATAGCTTTATTATTATTATTATTATTATTATTATTATTATTATTATTATTATTATTATTATTATTATTATTATTAACATTATTAATTCTTCTTCTTCTTCTTCTTCTTCTTCTTCTTCTTCTTCTTCTTCTTCTTATGATGGACGCTATACACGTTTTATTTCTAATATTCAGATTTTATCGCATACAGTGGACTGCGGAGCGTTGAACGCATATTCCGATTTCTGGCGAACAACAAAAACACGTGGCTCATTGCCTAAATTTAGATCACATTTGTGCACATTCCTTCGACTTTGGCGAGCCATCAACGTTTCCACTATGCCAGAGAAGAAGAGCTAGTAATTTTCTACAATAACACTAATTTTCTACAATAACACTAATTTTCTACAATAACACTAATTTTCTACAATAACACTACTTTTCTACAATAACACTAATTTTCTGGTTTATATGAGGGCCTGCTCACAGTGAGGAAAAAAAACGGAAACTCCGATGGTATACAAAGCATGGAGATGAGGTGCTACAGAAGACTTCTGGGCATTTTCCTATGCTCAGTACATCACCAACGACCAAGTCCGACAGACCATCACACAAGCCATTGAACAACACGATGACCTGCTCACAGTGGTGAAAAAACGGAAACTCCGATGGTGTGGCCACGTCACCAGATCATCAGGTCTTGCAAAGACCATCCTGCAATCACAGTACTAGGAGGTAGAAGAAGAGGAAGACCGAAACAGAAGTGGGAGGACAACAATTCTAGAATGGACTGATTTGACACAGCGAAACAATCAGGGTTGCTGAGGGCAGGGAAAGATGGAGTATGCTGGTTAATCGATCATCTGTGGTGCCCCTACGACCTCCGAGTTACGGGATAGGATAGGACAGGATATGATTAATAATTTCAGAAAAACAAAACAAAACAAGAAAAGTCCCAATTTTACTGAAACATTTGAGTAGTTCTGGTGTTTTAGAGTTTTCATGTGTGTCTAGGATATTTTATTTCGCCTTTTTTTACGTTATGATCACGCAAATATGACTTTCAGGTGGAATGTTACGACCACGTTTGTAGCTCTACCAGACTGGAAGATGACTGCTTGGATACGGACATCGCTAATTCCAACATCACGGTGGCCACGTGTTTTTCCCAGTATTGCAAGGTAGGGAGCTCACCTTCATTCAGTTTATTATTACAGAAAAACCTCCGTTTTGAGACCCTCTCTTAAACGACTTCCTCTAACATACGACCGGAAAAGAATTCACCGATGGTTTTTACTATATAAACGACCTCTCTCAAACGACTACTTCTAAAACGCGACTTGCGACCTTCAAATAATTAAATTTTACGACCTAGCATCTGAAAAATTCAGATTCCAAAGTGTCACGAATATAGGGGGATGGGGGGATGTGGGCTAGCAATTACTCCCCCGCGCTGTGTCGCCTCCCTTGAACTAGGCCGACGTGCGGTGACGTTCAGGAGAGTAATGCGTGGGTGTGCTAAAGAGTGCTAGAAAGTTTAAAGACAGACGAGAGATGTACCGAATTAACTAGTGGAGGGCTCAACAAGGGAAGACGGGTAGTATAGTATAATATACAACAATTTATTATCTGGGTGTAGGTCAAACAGTAGGTTGGGTTAGAGCTGGATCACGAGCGAGAGTCTGATAACGTGCAGGGTATCTTGGAGTAATTCTGGTTTATCTAGTTAAGGGTCACTGGTGCGAATATAGACTGATATCATCATGTGGCAAGGGATGGCTGGTTGATTTAGCGTGGGTAGCCAGATATCCGCAGAGTTGTGGTGTGCGCAGAGTGCACACTTATCTGCTAGGAACGTAGGCTGTTGTAGCCTCAGGTGACTGGATGGCGGTTGCGCAACTGGTCAGTAGCGTGGCTTGGGTGGACCAGTCTAGGTCACTAGGTCGAGTTGGTGGTGCAACAATTGGCTTGGGTCGGAACCGGTCATATGTACTTGGCCGGTGGTCTTGCTTCACGCGTCTTCAGTGACAGCCAGAGGATATGGGCTGCACGCGGCGCGGCTGAGTCTTGCAGTGCCCTTACGAGAACCCGTTCTGCAAATGAGTATTCTCAGCATCAGAGGTGCACACACGCTCTGGATGCTGCGCCATTCAGCGCGCATGCCAGTCAGATTTTGAATGTGGAAGGCCTGGTCAAGGAGGACCGGCGTCTTCCAACTGTCTATCTGTATCAACAATGGCTACTGGGGTTTGGGAGAATTTACTGGCGGCCGCTAATGTATACGAGTTTCGGCGCCTGAGATGGGGTTATGGACAACTGGGGTGGATATGTACACAATTGGATCAGGGGGAAAGCAAAGGGTGTAAATACAGGACAATGGCTATTATATGCAATGGGGATTAACTGGGGTACCTTAGTCTAAGCAACAGGGCAATCATGGCATGGGGGATTTATACAGGAATCTAGCTAGGGGGATATACATGTATAAATATAAGCATGTCATGGCTATGTGCAGCAATCAAACTTCAGACAATGGGTACATAGACAAAATGCATATCACAAGCAAAGCATCACGACGAACCACAAACACGGACGGAAATATCTACAAGACATACGAACATGGGGGGAATCGACGGGTGATGGGAAGCTAAATGATATGAGATAAGTCACCACTCTTACCTGGACCAAGGAACGGGTTGAAACACAAGAATATTGGCGGAGCTCAGCGGTCGCAACGTGGGTGCAGACGTGTCTCGGCGGCAGTGTGTTCTCTCGGGCTTGCAGGAGTAGACTGGCGAACTTATATCTTGATTTCCCCCAGGTCCAGTCCCGGATGCAAACTTGTTTTTTCCAACCTAGTTCCAGTCATTCGCCGAAAAAGGCAATCACCGAAGTCGAACGAAGCTCTCCGATGTGTTGCGAAATGATGCTTGCATGACTATGACTAGTTAAACATTAAAAATGATCGCTGTTGCTTCTAATTCTGTTCGATTTACACTGATTAGCATTTCGCAACGGTATACTTGTTAAGATGAGCATAATTATTATCGACCATATTTAATAGTTGCGTTCCATGATGTGCATTTTGTTAGTTCTCAGCAGTAGGCTAATATAATTGCATTCCCCATTTCCTGCCTAGAACCAAGTAGACACTGTTATACAGTATACATTATATATTATAAGTCAGTCTCCGCGCAGTGAAGAAGGTCACTAGCTGAATATAATTATTAGAGCTGTATTGTTTGTTTTATATGTAAATAAATGTTAAAACTATATTCTAATTAATAATATTTAGGCCTATATTTTATAATATTCGAATCTTTAAATTTCCGGAGAAGGACGAGTAGGCTAAGCAAAATCTGTTTTTTTCTTTCATAACTCGAGATCAGAGTTAAATTAATAGTTAGTTAGTTATTCATTGCTTACAGGATCCAGCGGATTGCAAAGAGCCAAATCAGGACCACAAAATCAAGACCACAACTTCGGTAGTAGTAGTAGTAGTAGTAGTTTATTTTTGTTTTGTTTATTTGTTATTATTATTATTATTATT
Source organism: Oncomelania hupensis (assembly GCA_036898135.1). Classification (NCBI taxonomy): domain Eukaryota; kingdom Metazoa; phylum Mollusca; class Gastropoda; order Littorinimorpha; family Pomatiopsidae; genus Oncomelania; species Oncomelania hupensis. Next base: position 126,308,546 of record CM072512.1, read on the forward strand.
ATTATTATTATTATTATTATTATTATTATTATTATTATTATTATTATTATTTGTTTGTTTGTTTGTTATTATTATAATTTTATTATTATTATTATTATTATTATTATTATTATTATTATTATTATTATTATTATTATTATTATTATTATTATTATTATTATTATTATTATTATTATTATTATTATTATTCCTCTTATTTTTTTCTTAAAAAAACCCCCACAGAATAGTGTGCTGCTGTGCGTGGTTAATGGTGTAAATATGGTCAGTGACGTGTTGTTTGTTTTTGCTGAAGTTGGGTGTAGCCCAAAATATTCAGATGGTGTTACTGGTGTTTTTTTTTTTTTTAATCGATTTACCAAAGTTTTCAGATGATTTATGGAAATTCCGCCTGCTACGCAACGTTTTTTTAATACGTATTTCTCATTAAAATACATATAATTGAAATACAAATAACAAATTTACTGTATCAGTTAAAAAGAATAATATTGCTATACTATAGTTAAATAAATAATTGCTTTTGGTGCTTGCAATAAAAATGTCACTGTTTTTTTTTAGACCATTATAAACTTGCTTTGCCTTGTTGTGCTGAAGGGACATCAATGTTTCCATAGCGTTTAGAAATTTTGTCATGGTTTTATTGTTGATATAGATGTGAAATATCGTTGTATGTGTGCATTATGTGTCATGTATTATTTTTACTCTTTATTACTAAGTGTGTCAGTATATTAATCATCATAAAATAATAATAATACTAACGGCTTCAAAATGCGAACCTCGACTTGACTTACAGCTTGAAGCTGTACAGATCGAAACAGAATTAGATTTAGAAGCAACAGCGGCTATTTTTATGCACGGATGTTTTACCACAGGCTCTGAAGTCTTTTCTTTCGTCTTTGTAAACTCGTGGGCCTCCTACATACGTACGTAGTATATCTAGTATGTAATCGAGGCCTACGAAAGACGAGACGTCCCAGCCTGTGGTTTCACGTAGTCCTGCAAGCATTCGTTCGTAAAACATCGGATAGCTTCGCTCGACTCGGAGAGCTTCGTTCGACTTCGGGAATTGCCTTTTTCGGCGAATGACTGGAACTAGGTTGGAAAAAACAAGTTCGCGTCCCGGATCACGTGGGACTGTCCGGAGGGGCGGGGCTGGGATCGCTGGGTCAGCGGGCGACTAGGGGGAAATTGCTGCGAGCAGGCCCAGAGCTAGAAGTCCGACTGTGACACAAAGCAATACTATATTTGTGCGCTTGAGGAAAACAGTTTCGTTTACAACTTTTAACAGCAGACGATGCATTAAAACAGCTTGAAATACTCGTAAGGAGCTGACCAGATTTGCCCTGAGCAGGGGCCTGTCAGATCTTGCCGACACCATGTCTGGTGTTCAAAGTGACATACTAAGTGAACATGCACGGGTAGGGGGGGGGAGGATCATGCAAACTTACCGAAATAACCGCTTTCTTTCCCAAAAAAATTCAATGATTGAATAAAAAATAATTACAATATTAATGGGGTTATCGTATAAATAGGTATAACTCCAAACATGCACTCAGCACTTACATACACTTTTAAACAACTATCATACCAACATTGATTTTTTATTTTGTAAATAATGAGGAACAGGAAGATATTGACTGTATTGGTTGTGAGACAGAGTTTAATCTATATTTCTGAAAGATGGTAGATGTTTCCTATACTTAATGGTATGTGTACTTTTTGTACATGTACATATTTATTTTACTTAATTAATTTTGTAAATGTCTTTTTCGAAAATGTCCTACCTCCTTTTTAAGACCCCTCCAATTTAAGACCTCGTTTTAATGGCAATTTAAAGGTCGTAAAACGGAGGTTTTACTGTATTATTATTATTATTAGTAGTAGTAGTAGTAGTAGTAGTACATAATGTATAAAGATCCTGACGCTCATGTCCTGGAAAGGATGAGGGCCAGCTACATAATACACCTAACGAGCACTCTACGACCCTTTTCCTCCGTTCCCCCAGGATTGTGTCAGACGATGCGCAAGAGGCAGAACGCGGACTCCTCAGGCGGCTGGAGTAAGGCCCTGTATCGGCCAGCGCCTTGAGCAGCTCTTGAGCTGGAAATGCGCTATATAAGAATATGTCAAGTTAACCTTGGCTAAATAGGCACGGCCAGTTTGGTGTGTGAGGTTCAAGTGACCTAGGTCGAAAACAAAGCGCACGTCTAGAGCCACCATTGTGACTCAGTTGTCCATGACGCTTGACTTTGCGATTGATGCGGCAAGTTAAGTGGGCGGCTTTGGTGGAATTTTCAGGGGCATTGATATTTGTATCTAGACATGTAAAAAATAAAAACTTGATTTCCTGTCCGTCTTCTAATAGCGATCTCCATGCCTTTACACCGCATGTTTGAGTAATATATCCCCCCGTTGGGTTGCAGGGGGTTTCAGTATAAATAGTATCCCCACTTTCTGGAAATTTAGTGCTTTAAATTCCCACTGTCGCTGTCTTTCTCATTTGCTCTTTCTCATTCCTGCTCTGTTCTATCAATCTGCTATACTATCTTCTTTTTCGCTAGACCAGTCCCCTACCTTTTTTCTTGAAAACTCTTCCGGGACAAGACTCCTTATTTGTGTATGAGGTTTGTTGGATCAGCTTGGGAATATTGGACGCTTTCTGCCAGGTGGTCACTAGGGCGTCCTAGGATGTTATTATTTAGCAATGTATGCATTTTATATGTATGTGTTTTGTTGATAATTTATAATGATGTTTGTATTCTATTTTGTTTTTGTAAACGGGGGTTCGATAAATTAGAGTACAGCCTCAGCGTCCCCTGCGTGGGATGTCTTTATTGTAAAGTGACTGGCTGGTGGAGAGCTTTCAGTTCTACCACTAGGGTTGTTTCAGCAGATCTTTGATGCGGATCAGGGGTTGTCCGGTCCTGATTTGGCTCGGAAGAGTCCGCTGGACGTAAAGCAATAATCATGTAATGTAATGTAATGAGTAATATATGTGTGTGTATTTGCTGTACTGAAACGTGTTAGCGTTTATGTTGGTACATATTGCCGCGCTTTGAGCCTGATTGGTAATTTGGGGAAAAGAGCTTATATAGCATCCAGTATTATTTTTAGTAGTAGTAGTAGTAGTAGTAGTAGTAGTAGTAGTAGTAGTAGTAGTAGTAGTAGTAGTAGTAGTAGTAGTGATCAAGTAGAATGGGTCCTCGATAGCCCAGAGGTAGTAGATCCTCGATGTATACTACTGCTACCGCTATGGTGTCGAGAATCCACTACCTCTGGGCTATCGGGGATCTAATGCCACCCTGACTGTGGTCAACGCCTCGAATCCCATTTAGAGATCATGGTCAGTGCGCTCCGTGATGCTTTGTATTTAATTTAATTTGTATGAACGACCTTTGCAGTTGACGAGGACCGAACAACTTTTCGTGCGAACGATGACGTACGAATGCGCTCCATTTTCGTGCAGTTACTCTGAAACTGAAGAGACGATCAGCGTTGCAAGCGTGACGTCCAATTGCTGCCAGAAGTCATTATGCAACGGCGATGCCGTCATACTTTCCGGTGCTGTAACGTCAAAAGTCTCCGTCATCGCTATTTTTGTTGCCGTTATGACCTCACTGAAATCGGCTAGCATAATTTTCTAGAAATACATTTTATTCGTTGATTCCCTCTCCGATATATACACTTTGAGAAATAATACAAGTCTGCTGTTGTGATAGATATAGGGCCTATATCAATTTTATTAATTAATTTATTTATTTATTTATTTATGTGTGTGTGCTTGCGTGTGTGTTTGTGTATTTAAATGGAGTACATTAGATGATTTTGTTGTGTTTTTTTTCCCTCAAGTACCAATCATTGTATGATTAAAGTAAACTTCAAAATGCATTAGAGCTCGTTCGTAATCGTACCGTTATCTATTTTGTTTTAAAATTACTATTAAAGGGGCCTTCCATTGCTATTTTACTGATAGATTCTATATATTGTATCACAATCCTCACCAAAATGTATGTGACCGGATATTTGTTTCCCCAAAGTCCCGAAAATGGCAGTTCGAAGTCATGATGTCAAGGGAAGAAATGTAGACGACGCGTGCTTTTCGCTGAAAAGCGAATGAATACAGTTAAAAAAAATACTGTAACAACGCTCCTTCTCAAAACCATCGGAATGCCCATTTAAGATTACATATAATAGGGTGTTAACTGGAGAGTATCATTTTTTCAAGTTTCATTTGCAACCCGTGTGCGTGTGAGGATGTGTGTGTATGTTTGTGAAATAGATAGTGAGAGAGAGAGAGAGAGAGAGAGAGAGAGAGAGAGAGAGAGAGAGAGAGAGAGAGTCCAATGCCCATCGAAGTCACAAAGACTTGATTGATCCTAAAATAATAATGCATGTATATTTGAAGAAAAAGAATTGTTACAACTCAAATTAGACCGCCATTAACTCTCGTATCATTGAGGGGGAAAACTCAGTCTGGCTACAATGTCTATTCGATATTCATTTCTGGCCACGTGATCAAAATCAAAATGATGACCAACAACACCAATGGCATCAATACAGACATCAAAGTCCAAGGCCAATCCCTCGACACAGTGCATAGCTTCAAATATTTAGGAGCCATTGTATCAGACAATGGGTCCCGACAGGAAGTCCTCTCCAGGATCGCACAAACAACTGCTGCCCTGACAAGGTTGAAGCCCATTTGGAAAGACAGGACCATCAGTCTACATTCCAAAGTAAGACTGCTGCGCTCCCTTGTCATCTCCATCTTCCTATATGCTTGCGAAGCATGGACCCTCACAGCAGATCTCCAACGAAGAATACAAAGCATGGAGATGAGGTGCTACAGAAGACTTCTGGGCATTTCCTATACCCAACACATCACCAACGACGAAGTCCGACAGACTATCACACAAGCCATTGGACAACACGATGACCTGCTCACAGTGGTGAAGAAACGGAAACTTCGGTGGTATGGCCACGTCACCAGATCATCAGGCCTTGCAAAGACTATTCTGCAAGGCACAGTGCAAGGAGGTAGAAGAAGAGGGAGACCGAAAAAGAGGTGGGAGGACAACATTCGAGAATGGACTGGTTTGACACTGAGCGAAGCCATCAGGGCTGCTGAGGACAGAGAAAGATGGAGTATGCTGGTTAAACGATCATCTGTGGTGCCCCTACGACCTTCGGGTTACGGGACAGGATAGGATAGGATAGGCCACGTGATCTCAGTGACGTCATTATTTTGTTTGTGTGTGTGTGACTATTTTTGTAAAAGCTCCAGACAACGCGCGGTTTTTGCGTGCATATGAACTACCAAATAAATAATCTCTCTCTCTCTCTCTCTCTCTCTCTCTCTCTCTCTCTCTCTCTCTCTCTCTCTCTCTCTCTCTCTCTCCCTCTCTCTCTCTCTCTCCCACTCTCTCTCTTTCTATCTCTATCTTTCTCTCCCTCTCTTTCTCTCGCTCTCTCTTTGCCATCGTCCCAAAATTTGTGAGAGCGGGGAAGGGTTGGGGATGGAGGGGCAAACAGATACGCTTGCCTCCCCTACCCCCACCCCCAACAACTAGGTACAAGGGTTGGAGCGGCAGCCCCACCTTCCTTCACTTCTCTTTGTCATCGCCACCTCTCCCTCTTTTGGTTCCGACGCCATTGCCTTTGTCACAGGGCAGCTGTGAAGAAAGCCATGTAGTCTGTGTGTGAAGAGTATAGGGGCGGGGGTGGTACTGCGTGTTGCCGTATGTGTGATTATTGTTGTCTCGGGAGCGTGCAAAGCGTGGTAAACAGCATACGCCGGTTAGGCCAGGTTAGGAATGTGCTCACTATCAGCAGAACGTGTTTGACAGCAGTACAGTGTAGACAGTGTTTGTCTAGTGCTCTGTGGTTTTGCTGTGTTCTGGAATTAGGGTGGGACGGATATTAACGAAAAATAGTATCTGGTTCTGAGAAAAATACTAGTTTAAAGATTGCCAATTTCTAAAGTGATACGCTCGGTTGGAGTGTAGTTGTAGAAAAGCAAGCCTATTGGTAGTGTGGTAGGTAGTATTGAGGCATTGTCTACTACGGGAACTACACACTACCGGATTACCCTAATTGGATGTACTTTCGTAGACGAGCAGTGGAGAAGGGGCTACGGGGTGCGGTTACATCGAACCGTGTGGGTTAGTGCAATGGTGGTTTTTTCCTCACTGTGCTAATAACCAAGGGCAGGCTGTTGGGGTGTTGAATGATAGCTGTGTAGGAGAGGCAGAAGAAAGGAAGAGTGCGACTGAAAGAGGGAGAATGAGGGAGAAGAAAGGGGGTGGGGTGTGATGAAGGTAGGACGGAAGTGGTTGCTGTTGTTGTCGTTGGGGATGCTTGATATGAATAATGTGTTGGTGGTTACATGTATTCATTGCAGCATCGTTCATTCCATGCATTCATTATTTCATTGAATTGTATGATATGTAATCGTTTCCAGTGACGATAACAGTAGAAAGCGAGAGAGAGTCAAGGACGGGGGAAATAGACTGCAGTTGGACCCCTCAAGTGTCAGAAGTTTAGTGAAGTAGCGTAGTGAGAGTGGGGGGGGGTGAGTGTGATGGAGGGAGGGGGACAGAATCAAGTGAACATGACATTTACGATGCGACAAGCATGTTGCAGGTTCGTCAAGGATTGTCGTTGAGGACTGAATTCGAGGCTTGAGTACGAGGAGCGAGTTCGAAGCTCGCAGCTCAACGTTCGTCAATCCGCCAGTTCGTCGCTGGATAACGTGAGGCAGCAACGACGACGACACTTGGTCAAGTGGACCAAACATCATCAACATCGCCATTCGTTTGTCTACCACCTCTGTTGTCAGCGCCATCAACATCACTCCATCATCATCGTCAGTGGCGACCGCGGGTGGCAACGCTCCTTCGTTTGGACGTCAACGGAAGGGAGTGGATACTTTTGAGGAGACTTTACCAGGGACTGCATTTCGCCAGGTGGGCCCGTTTTGTGTTGTCCCTCTCCTACGCTTAACCCCCCTGTCTGTTTGTGAACACGTGCCTCGGACTTTGGCTGTGCACGTTCGATTTGAGGACGTTGGTCGATTAGCGACCCCCGATCACCCACGAACCATTGCATCGTTCCATTGACCCATTGATTGTTTCATTACCATTTCTTCGTTTCATGTGTAAATGTTGTATGTGTATGAGTGTGTGGTATGAATGAATAAATAGCTTGAAAGTTGTATATTATTTGTTGTGTTTTTCATCCCTTCACGTCTGCGGGAAATCGCCATTCTGTCTGGGTTGTCTGCGTGTGGAAGGTGTTTGTTTGTGGCGTCTGCCCAGGGGGAGTCGTGGCGGTGACATATGGTGGACCTGCTGGGTATGTGTGAGTGTGCCCAGACGTGAAGTTGTCTCGTAATTGTCTTGTGGTGTCCGTGTGTGTGAGGCGTGATTCGGTGAGAGTGTGCACCCCAGCGGGTGGTTGGAGGGAGTCAGGTCGCTGTTTAGCGGAGGCTCACAGCCGGCCTGGGTTCGACCACACGTGAGGGAAGGGGCCATTGCACTCTCCAACCGGTTCGCTACCTTGCGGGCCAGTTTCCACTGTTTGAGTGGGAGGAGGTGGGTGATAGGTAAGGAAGATAGCTTAGTTAGGTGGGTTAGTATCTTAGGCTAGGCTAGGTAAGGTTAGGTTTTTGACTTCTTGTTGTTGTTTTTGGTGTTGTTGTTGCTTTCCTTAAGCAGGATGGCATCGCACGAGGAGGCTGAAGGAGTGTCACCGATCGCGGCTCGTACGCGTTCTCGCGTGGGTGTCACGATGGACGAGCGCACGGCGGCAGCAGCTGATACAGGAGTCACCGACTTACCCTCTGCAGACGAGCGACGGAGGTCACCAGTCAGGTCATCGCGTCGTGGGTCAGCAGACGAGGAGTCGACGACGTTCGAAGCCAGAGACACAGTGAGTGATCCTTTTCCGACGGGATTTGGCGCGACTGGCGGGATGTCAGCAGGCACCGACTTCTACGGAGACCAAGATCGCCTGAGTGATGCAACGAGGCTGAAGAGGTTCGAGACTAACCCCTACCGTTCAGTCTACAAGGTTGAGGCGGCACCGACGCCGAAGACAGGACCGTTCGCGGACGAGACGCCGATGGAAAGGATCTTGAGGCTCGCTAAGCGCGAAGGACTGAAGGGCCAGGCAGCGTTAGACTACGCGATGGACCAAGCGGCTAGGGCGGCCCGGGAAGACGCCGAGTTGAGGGCCAGTGAAAGAGACGCAGATCGGAGAGAGAGAGAGAGGGAAAGAGAGCACGAACTAGCGATGGCGCAACTTAGGTTGCAGGAAGGCGCCGGGAACCGCAGGAATCGTCAACCCGAGTTTGAGACAGTTAAGCTCCGGTTGCCATTCTTCGAGGATAAGGACGACTTGGAGACCTACTTGTGTCAGTTTGAGCGGTTCGCCAAGGCTCAAGACTGGAGCAAGGACACGTGGGCTATTCGTTTGGGGACCTTGCTGAAGGGGAAGGCGAGGGAAGTTTACGTTGGTTTGAATGAGGACGACTCTGCCGACTACGAGATCCTGAAGGCAGCGTTGTTGGTGCGTTTCAACCTGACGGCCGAGACGTATCGGAAGAAGTTTCGCCAGCTACGAAGGGAGCCACCAGAGACTTTCAAACAGTATCTGCGGAAGTCGGAGTTGTTCCTGGAGCGCTGGATGGGACTAGCGAACAAGAAGGCCACGTATGGAGACTTACTGGACCTAGTGCTGATGGAGCAGATGGTCAACGGTTTGACGCCAGAGCTGGTCACGTTCGTGCGCGAGCGCAACCCAGCAACGGTGGAGGAGGCCGCGACGTTAGCGCAGCAGTACGTCGACGCCAGGGCGGGAACCAACCTACGTTTCCCACCACGACAACCGTTTACACCCAGGGACAGGAGCGAGGGTCGCGAGCCAGCGGGACCACGACCCAACTCGCCTGACAAGCGGGTGTGCTACACTTGCGGACAGAAAGGGCATCTGAAGCGGGATTGTCCGAAACGCAGCGAGCGAAGTGGAGGAGCGTTGCGCATCTTGAAGGAGGCAGGCAAGAGGGGAGATCCTCGGTTCCAGAGCCAAGTGGTAGTGGAAGGTGTTCCGCTGGCGGCTGTGAGGGACACGGGGGCCGACTTGATTTGCCTGCGGAAAGGAGAGGTTGCCAACCTTGTCTACACAGGACGCACGCGGCGCGTAGGATTCGCCGTTCGCCAGCTATCCAAGTCACTGCCGACAGCATGGGTACAGCTGGAGTCACCGTACTACGCCGGGAGAGTGGAGGTAGTGGTGGTGCCCGACCTGATCTACCCAGTGGTGATCGGCAACTGGGCGAGGACGGAACAGCAACGTGATACAGCACTGCCAGTGTTCGTCGAGGGAGCAGCAGAGTGTTGCGCTGTGCGGACACGAGCGCAGCCAGCCAAGGAGCAAGTCGCTACAGAACCGGTGGTGGTCGGACCGACTATCAGCATCATCGCCACACCAGAAGAGATGCGCCAACTGCAGTTGGAAGACAGCGAGCTTGCAAAGGTGCGACAGCTAGCAGACCGGAGGGCAGGAAAGGAGAAGCGAGGCAAGGGGCAAGTGGCATTTGTCTGGAAGCGGGACCTGTTGTACCGCGAATACACAGGACAGGACAAAGTGGATCACAGCCAGTTGGTGGTACCAGCCAAGCTTCGATCGGAGGTACTACGCACGGGACACGACACACCTATGGCTGGACATCTAGGAGCCAAGCGGACCCTGGATCGCGTGTGGGCCGAGCACTACTGGCCAGGGATGTGCCGTGGCGTGAGAAAGTACTGTGCTTCATGCGACGTGTGCCAGCGAACGACGCCAAAGGGGAGAGCCAGGAAGGTACCAGTGCAGAGAGTCGGCAAGAACAGGAAACCGTACCACACGATCGTGCTGAAACGCTACGTAGAACGTAGAGCGGAACCAGAGGCGACGGTGGCAGTGGTGTTGGACCGGGCAGAAACGGAGGGGGCATCAGGCATCAGCTACCAAGGCACCGTACCACTGACACCGCTACGAGCGAGCGAAGGGCGTGTGAACGTACAGATAGACCCGTCGCTGTATGCACATCATCGGAGCCAGCTACGGGAAGTGAGTCAACAGTACGCGAGTCAGCTGACAGATCGACCCCAGCGCACCAGCGTGGACGAATGCGAAGTGGACTTGACTGACGACAGCGCTGTTCGCGTGCACCAGCATCCGCTACCATTCTCACAGATGGAAGTCGTCAAGGGTGAAATGGAATCGATGCTGGAGTCGGGGGTGATCAAGCCCTGTACATCGCCGTACAGAGCGCCGATCGTGCGAGTAAGGAAGAAGGCAGAGGTCAACAGGAGGGAGGCGAGTGAGCCAGTGGTAAAGCTCCCAGTATTGGAGGAGGAGTTCATCTGGAGGATGGACGCACCTCAACAGTGCCAGACTCACCCGATGGGCTATGCAGTTGCAGGCCTAGGTCTTCACAGTTCGACCGATTCCGGGGAGAGACAACATCGAAGCAGATTTCCTCAGCAGATCTGACCCTGTGGAAGTTTAAGTTTTGAACTCTCCGTAGTTTCGTCTTGGGAGGGGGGTGTGTCACAGGGCAGCTGTGAAGAAAGCCATGTAGTCTGTGTGTGAAGAGTATAGGGGCGGGGGTGGTACTGCGTGTTGCCGTATGTGTGATTATTGTTGTCTCGGGAGCGTGCAAAGCGTGGTAAACAGCATACGCCGGTTAGGCCAGGTTAGGAATGTGCTCACTATCAGCAGAACGTGTTTGACAGCAGTACAGTGTAGACAGTGTTTGTCTAGTGCTCTGTGGTTTTGCTGTGTTCTGGAATTAGGGTGGGACGGATATTAACGAAAAATAGTATCTGGTTCTGAGAAAAATACTAGTTTAAAGATTGCCAATTTCTAAAGTGATACGCTCGGTTGGAGTGTAGTTGTAGAAAAGCAAGCCTATTGGTAGTGTGGTAGGTAGTATTGAGGCATTGTCTACTACGGGAACTACACACTACCGGATTACCCTAATTGGATGTACTTTCGTAGACGAGCAGTGGAGAAGGGGCTACGGGGTGCGGTTACATCGAACCGTGTGGGTTAGTGCAATGGTGGTTTTTTCCTCACTGTGCTAATAACCAAGGGCAGGCTGTTGGGGTGTTGAATGATAGCTGTGTAGGAGAGGCAGAAGAAAGGAAGAGTGCGACTGAAAGAGGGAGAATGAGGGAGAAGAAAGGGGGTGGGGTGTGATGAAGGTAGGACGGAAGTGGTTGCTGTTGTTGTCGTTGGGGATGCTTGATATGAATAATGTGTTGGTGGTTACATGTATTCATTGCAGCATCGTTCATTCCATGCATTCATTATTTCATTGAATTGTATGATATGTAATCGTTTCCAGTGACGATAACAGTAGAAAGCGAGAGAGAGTCAAGGACGGGGGAAATAGACTGCAGTTGGACCCCTCAAGTGTCAGAAGTTTAGTGAAGTAGCGTAGTGAGAGTGGGGGGGGTGAGTGTGATGGAGGGAGGGGGACAGAATCAAGTGAACATGACATTTACGATGCGACAAGCATGTTGCAGGTTCGTCAAGGATTGTCGTTGAGGACTGAATTCGAGGCTTGAGTACGAGGAGCGAGTTCGAAGCTCGCAGCTCAACGTTCGTCAATCCGCCAGTTCGTCGCTGGATAACGTGAGGCAGCAACGACGACGACACTTGGTCAAGTGGACCAAACATCATCAACATCGCCATTCGTTTGTCTACCACCTCTGTTGTCAGCGCCATCAACATCACTCCATCATCATCGTCAGTGGCGACCGCGGGTGGCAACGCTCCTTCGTTTGGACGTCAACGGAAGGGAGTGGATACTTTTGAGGAGACTTTACCAGGGACTGCATTTCGCCAGGTGGGCCCGTTTTGTGTTGTCCCTCTCCTACGCTTAACCCCCCTGTCTGTTTGTGAACACGTGCCTCGGACTTTGGCTGTGCACGTTCGATTTGAGGACGTTGGTCGATTAGCGACCCCCGATCACCCACGAACCATTGCATCGTTCCATTGACCCATTGATTGTTTCATTACCATTTCTTCGTTTCATGTGTAAATGTTGTATGTGTATGAGTGTGTGGTATGAATGAATAAATAGCTTGAAAGTTGTATATTATTTGTTGTGTTTTTCATCCCTTCACGTCTGCGGGAAATCGCCATTCTGTCTGGGTTGTCTGCGTGTGGAAGGTGTTTGTTTGTGGCGTCTGCCCAGGGGGAGTCGTGGCGGTGACAGCCTTTTGTTCATAAGTAATGAATCATTGGGAAACATGCGACGAAAAACTGTTACCAGTTTGAACATCTGTGTACATTGTACTGTGAATTGTATTTGTAAAGAATAAGCCTACGTCAATTTTGTTAATAAAAGAGAAAAGTTTGTCTATGGTTGTCTGTTTAAAGGTTGTCTGTTAAATGATTGTCTGTTTAATTGCCTGGTCTATATTTTAACCTTATGATTCTGTTTTGTCTTTTTTTCGCCGTACCTGTCTGACTGTCTGTCTCACTCTGTCTGTCTGTCTCTCTGTCTTTCTCTCTCTCTCACACACTCTCACTCTGTCACTTTCTCCCGGGTCTCCATTAAAAATCGTAATATCTACTAGTGCTTTTAAGAAATATAAGTAATAACAAGCTGTCAAGTTACACTCTTTTTTTAGTATAAATATATAGTACAATGATCAGGTCAATTTGAATTCAAGGATAAGACTTCATTCATAGGGTGGAAAAATGTGCAGAGCGGCAAGGAGTCCAGACCTCCTAAAGGTACGAATACGAGCATAACAATAATCCCCTTTGAATATTGGTTTTGGATTTTATTGAACAAGTTTCAGGTTTTACTGTTTTGTTGGACAAGTATTGTAGTGAGTGAGAAGAGAGCATGTGTTTTTTCGGATGAGAGTATAAACCGAGGTCTAGTCTGTGTCGCATACATTCCATCATAACGGACTTTAAAGATCCTGACGCTCATGTCCTAGACGGGTGAGTGCCGGTGACAAGAACACACCCAGCATGCACCTAGGTCCTTCTCCCCCATCCCTGGCTGCCCAGGATTGTGCTCAGTTGTCCGGGCGTCAGACTATGCGCCCAAAGGCTGCGGGTGGGCGTCTCGGGCGGCTTGAGTTAGATCCTGTATCGGCCAGCGCCTTGAGCAGCTCTTGAGCTGGAAAAGCGCTATATAAGAACGATTAAAAAAATGTGCTCGGTGATACCCTGTGATAACAAATGCAAGCAACAACTTGGCTCGCTCAGCTGTGATGTGTGTTGGTTGTTTGTGGAAGAGAGAGAGAGAGAGAGAGAGGAGGGGGAGGAGAGAGAGAGAGAGAGAGAGAGGGGGGGGGATTTAGAATAATGTTTACGAGGAGTGTGATGTGGATGAAAGCGAAATGTTGTTGTTGTTGTTGTTGTATTCTTTTTACTGCATACCAATTTAAAATGTGATTCTGCGCTTGCTGTAATTTTTTTTTACAAAGAAGTCGTGTTGTATTATATGTAAATAGGTATCACAGTGACTGTTCTCCTGCTTGAAGACATTTTCAAAACAAATGCCCCACTGCCGTAGCTCAGTGGGAGAGGCGTTCGCCTGGCACACTGATGACACAGGTTCCAACCCCGTGGTGGGATAGATGCATTTAAAGTCGCCATCTTCCTTATCTGTCTTAAGAGAATGATTGCTCTGGTGGTTCAATGTGTATTTAGGGCCCCTAACCCCTTTTTCCCTGAGATAGTAATCCCTTCCTCCGCCGACCCTATCGCCAATGGCGGGTGAAGTCGGTTAAAACTTTCATATATGTTTATTCCATTTAAAAAATGTAAGAATGGTGCTCGATGATGATGAGGAGGAGGAGGAAGAGGAGGAGGAGAATGAGAATAAAGTAATTGTAGATTATAGTCACACGACACCGAAGCGTATAGGCGACTACTGGTCACATTATTCTGACACCAGCGAACCAGTTGAAGGTAAGGGGAAAATAATATGGTCACACATTGGCCAATCCGGGATTCGAACCAGGTACCTTTCGGTTACTAGTAAGACGCTCTACCAACTGAGCTACCCGGCCCCACTGAGAATGAGAATGTTGTTGTTTGTTGTTTGTAGATTATAGTCACACGACACTTTCGCATATAGGTGACTACTGGACCGATTTATACTGACATCAGCGGGCCAGCTGTTGGTAAAGGGGAAAATAATATGATCACACGTTGACCAATCCGGGATTCGAACCAAGAATGAGAATGGTGATGATGTGGTCTTATACAGCGCCCTCTCCACGGCAGCGCCGCAGACATGCTCGACTTTATACCGCTCCGCGAGTAGTATTCGCTATAGGAATTCGCCCCTTGATAGGTTGTGCATCCATATGACGCAAACATCGCGAAGGGGATTGCCAGCGGAACGGAGGCCCCGTTAAGGTACGAATTCCACTCATTACCCCCTCCCTCCCCTCGCAACCCACCCACCCCCCAAAAAAATTAAATAAATAAAATAAAATAAATAAATATGAATGAAAAGAAAACGATTACACACAATAGAAGACTCACAAGAAGGCGTATTGATGATGATGTCCGTTTATAACGCGAGTGTCTCCATCTATGTGCGCTGGCCGATATAGGATCTCATTCAAGCCGCCTCAGGCACCCACTTGTATCCCTTGGGCGTATAGACGACTGAGCACAATCTTATGCGACCGGAGGTGAGATGAGGGGTGGGGGGAGGAGGAGGGAGAAGGGGGAATGGAGGTGTGCGTGCTGCTTGCATTTGTGTAGCCGGCGCTCACCCGTCTAGGACAGGGGCGTCGGGATCTTTAAAGTCCATGCGATGGAATGCGTGCGTGCACAGACTAGCCCTCGGTTTATACTCTCATCCGAAGGAATAGGAGCGCATGCGCAGTGGCTCGGTTGGTTGTTTTCTTGTGTGAATGAATCTTATTAATTCATGAACTGAATTTACTTGCATTGTCCATGTATGAATGTCTATGTTATGTGTTCACTATAACTGTTATATAAGGCCAACTGAGAGTGAGAATAAACCAAGAGAAAAGCTGAATCTGGACTGACGTGTATGCATGCAACCTTCTATATTTCTCTATCCTAACTTCTACATAACCAATGAAAAAAAAGAAAAGATTTTTATTCCGACTTCCGTAATAGCGAGATCTCTTGTTTAATTACTATTTACTTCTTTTTTTTTGGGGGGGGTGGGTGGGTGGGAGGAGGGCAGAGGGAGGGAGGTGAGGGGGGAGGCAATTTTAATATTGACCTTCGTCACACTTTAAGATCAAAAGCTGAACAAATGCTGAGACTACTTAACATTGTGACGTTGTCAACCTACGCAAATAAGCGAAATAGGCCTAGTCATATAAGGGTAGGAAGGGGTGGGGAGTGTGGAAACACAGCACCAATAATGACATAGGGTCAGCGCCAATACACCGCGTTACTCTTATAGTGCCAGCGTAATCATACACATTTCTAACTGTACATTGACATTACAAGATAAGTTACTTCGTCTAACACTGTTCTCACAAAATTCAAACATGTGACACTTGTTTAACCTCAGCTTACACAATACATTTTACAAGCATAAGAAGATTCTCGTAAATCTACTTTTGCACGGGCGGCCATTTTAATGTTCAGCAGTTTTAGTCAAACGAGGGCGGCCATTTTGCTTTGAAGGGCTTTTAGTCAAAGGAGGGCGGCCATTTTACCTGTGAAGGAGTTTTTGTCAAACGAGGCGGCCATTTTGCTGTGAAGGACTTTTAGTCAAACGAGGCGGCCATTTTGCTGTGAAGGACTTCTAGTCAAACGAGGGCGGCCATTTGGTATTATTGTTATTGCTCGTGGTTTGCTGTTATGCGCACTAAGGTAAGAATAATTATTTCGTAATTCTTTTGTGTTAGTTGGCTTTTCTCTAG
This sequence comes from Oncomelania hupensis, assembly GCA_036898135.1. Classification (NCBI taxonomy): domain Eukaryota; kingdom Metazoa; phylum Mollusca; class Gastropoda; order Littorinimorpha; family Pomatiopsidae; genus Oncomelania; species Oncomelania hupensis. The sequence goes on from CM072512.1 coordinate 126,324,481, forward strand.
TCTTCTCTCTAGTCTTTTTTCTTTCTTTCTTTCTTTCTTTCCTTCTTTCTTTCTTTCTTTCTCTCTATGTCTTTCGAACAAAAAACAACAACAAAAAAATATTGTAGTTCAATATTCAAAGTTTATTCAATGGTCATTTCACATTCTTCTTGTTTGCTTTTGTTTTGCATTTCAAGCAAATCTAATTCAATATATTTTCTCTTGTACGTTTGTTTAGCGCAATACTAATTTGTTCTTTTCTACTTCTCATTTTCTTCTCCAAATTGTTTAACTTCATTTGAGAATTTAATAATTCATTTGAAGACTTCATGCTGTCTTGAATATAATTTAACAAATAATATCGCAATTTATTCACACTGGAATTTCTTTTGACAGACTCACCGAGATATGAATATTCTATCTAAATAATGTGCTTCTTTACGTTTGTTTTTTTTTTTTCATTTAAAAAGTTACTTTGCAATTTTTTTTAATATGAATCAAAGTAAAAGTAAATCTAACATCCAATTCTGACGGCATTGTTCACAAGGCATTACAATCTTCTTCTTCTTCTTCTTCTTCTTCTTCTTCTTCTTCTTCTTCTTCTTCTTCTTCTTCTTCTTCTTCTTCTTTAATCATCAGATTTTCTTTAATCATATATTTGATCTATTTTAAATTTAGACTTCCTAATACCCTTGTTGGCAAACTTGATTGCCTGAAATTGAGCATGTCAAAACAAGTTAAGTAGTAATTTAGTATGTTTTTGTCATATTGATTTACACAGCAGTAGTATGTACGCGTGAAAGAGTAACTTGTCTTATAATTATAGTTTATGTATAGTGTGTATATGTGTTTGCGTAAGAAAGTGTGCGTGTATAGCGCTTAGATCCTTAGGGTAGGCGCTTTATAAATGCTAGTTATTATTATTATTATTATTATTAATTGTAACAGATTTTCGTCGTATCGTACTGATGCACTCATCCTATGATAATCCTACATTGTTGATTGTCGTTATGTTGTTCCTTTCATAGCGCTTCTCATGCTTAAGAGTTGCACAAGGCGCTGACCGATTCAGGATCTAATTCCCGCTGCCATGACGCACAAATAAACACACACACACAAACACACACACACAAACACACACACACACAAACACACCCACACAGACAAAACACACACACACATACACACACGCCTTAGACGCATAGTCTGATTCCTCAGATAACTGCATCGGCCGGGAACTGGAGAGAAGGGACCTTTCTAGTACTTGCTGTGCGTCGCCTAGGCCTACTATTTTTGTGTCTGGCACTCCCCGGTTCAGGACATCAGCGTCAGGATATTTTAAGTCAGTGCGATGGAATGCGTGAGAGCACACAACCTACCGTGGTTTGTACTCTCCTCTGAAGGAGTTGTCTTGACCTTAGAAGACTGGGAAAGAGGGATGGTGGAGTTGGAGGTTGTGTGTGTGTGTGTCAAGAGGTGAGGGTGTTGCAAAGGCGGACATTTGTCTTGTTAACAATGATGTGTATCTTATTACCTAATATTATTCTATTTCTTGCTATGGAGGTCAATGAAGAGGAAACCGTGGTCGGAGTTAGCATGATGGCTTTACTCAAACAAGTTCTCGCTGTTTGGGGTAAGTGTCCTACACCTCTACTGTGTAATCTTACTGACTGCAATTTTGGCTGTCTTTCAATGTTGAATTTCAAATAAAAAGACATGTTGAACTTTGAAGACAAACTATTTTTTTCCATGAGTAATGGTTAAATAGTGCGTTGCTTACTGTAGTTTCTGATACTGATCAGCCCAACTCAAGTGCTGTTTTGAACACTAACCATAAACAACACTAAATGATCTCATCAATAATGTATATTTATATGGACTCGTTATTGACAAGAATAATCGTACCACGATACTCCTATAATTTATATTTAATATTTCTGGTATTCATCGCATGAAACATATCCTTGGGTATTTTGATGAGCACGAATACATTGATTCTTATTCATATTGGTACTAACGTAATTCTTTGTTTCAGCTGCTTTCTGCAGTACAGCGTTAATCGGTATGTTCGTTTTTTAACACATTTATTTTCCTTTAGTAAGTTTGTTGGTGTCGAGTGAAAGTGTATGAGTGTGTTTATGTTTGCAGAGAAGGTTAAATTATATGTTTGGTTTCTAACCGTATACTTGGTGAGTCAGTCAAGACTAAAGATTATAGGGATCTTTAATTTTGGAAGCGAGTAATTGTCTTTGTGAATGTGATTCCGCACTACTTCCTGTCCGTAACTTTAGCAGTTTAGTCTATGCAGTCATTAGTATGCAAAGGTGAAAGTTCACAAATCGTGTCGATGTGAGTTCGTCAAAACCGACATTCCGACGAAGCTGACTTCGTGGGTGTTTTTTGTTTATTACATCGCTTGTATAACGTCCAAAATTATATGACCTTGTGTAAGGGACCTCACTCCATCATTTTGGATGTGGAAATGGGGATCGACACTCGTTTTAAGACTTAGAACGTAGTTTGAAGCGAGGTTCTGGAAGTATGTCAAGTCCGTCTGCTACAGCCTAAGAATTATCGATGTACGAAACGAAAAGCACGACGAACTACGAAGTGGGGTTCGAAGAAGCCTAATATTTAAGTGGGGTTTTAATTTCATATGATTCGCTGCACCAGGTGTAACAGATTGCCTTGGCATCATGGACTTTCATCTATTTCCAGTACTGGCATGTTTAAAAACTACATACTAAGAGTCAAACGAGTGTAGATCTATCCTCCATTTTCACTTCTAACACGATTAAATTAATGTCCCTACCCACAACACTCTCATCATCATTTTCACTCTCATCATCATTTTCACCATCATCATCACAACACATCATTTAGAATGTTCTACAATCGATATAAAAAAAAACCACAGTGCAGTTGACAAAATAAAGCTGACTTTAGGTGGAAAGACCTTTTTTTTAAAAAAAACTAAACCACTACGAACGTATTCGTGATCTTTGACCTTTACGTTCTAGTGAGCCACGTGAATTGCTGACGTCACTAACAGAAAGTAGTCCCAGTAACGAAACGAAATGAGAATCACGTGCTAATCAAATGGCCCCTTACAAATGTAAACTCACAGACCCTCTTTGACTTTAATTCCTTTGTTAGCTCAACATAATATAGTACAGGAGAAGCTAACCCTTGCAATTCCATTAGTAATCCGTTCAAAACTTTTATCGCACAGCCTCCCTCTCAAGAAGCCAACTGACAGCCGATGCAGCAGCATGGCCAGCGTGGACCGGTACGGCCAACCCTTATACCGGTACGTGGCCTGCTTGGACCGGTACAAATGCACCTTATGTCGGTACATGGCCAGCTTGGACCGGTACAGCCCACCCCTTTACCGGTACGTGGCCGCCTTGGACCGGTACAGCGAATCCTTACACGGGTACAGTGCCCAAGGGAAACGTCGGAGGTACGACAAAAACAAAAACGACAACGATAACGACAAAAGCAACGACAACCACGAAAAAGAGTTCGGTGAAAAAACAGGTTTGGAGTCATTACCTGTTTTGGGTGTTCTAATGTTGTTTTGTTTGTTGTTTTCTTTAATCAAAATAGTTGTGTTTTTTTTACCGGGGGAGAATTTACATAGTGATTGCCCTCAGATGAGTTAACCAAGGCTAGAGGTCAGCCAAGGTTAGAGTGTGACCGACTTATTGCGGTCAGGTCTCATCATCTAACGACTCTATATCAGCTCCTGCCTCTTTGGACGGCGAAGACAAAGATGATGCCAACGACGCCGCAGACGCCGCAGCCGCTGACGACGGCGATGTTGATGATGAATATGATGACGATGAGGAGGAGGAGGGTGACGACGATAATGATGATGAAGACTGATGATGATGATTGATGATTGATAAAGACGACGATGACGACGACCATGATAATGATGATGATGTTGTTGTTGATGATGATGGTGATGATGATGATGATGACAATGACGACGCTATTGACGATGATGATGATGATGATTATGACTGAAAATGAATGAAGATAACGAAGACGACAATGATAATGATGACGATGATAATGACGACGACGAAGAGGATGAAAATGATGGTTATGACGATGACGACGACGAAGACGACAACGACGAAGATGACGAAGAAGAAGATGACGATGATGATGATGATGATGATGACACTGACGATAACTTGTTATGCGTTAAAATACTCCATGTCGTATTTAGATACGCTGTTGACGTACAAGAAAATATTAATTCGATATAAGAAAGGAAAACTGCAGGCTTCATCCATTCAATAAATCATTTATTTAGTTATATCGTAATTATGTGATCTTTTTTTTTTCCATTTTCTTTCTTTCTTTCTTGGTTTCTTTCTTTCTTTCACTCTTTCCACTACTCTCTTCTTTCGTTCCTATCTAGTGTAGCTGGGCGTGTTTATATGAGCCCAAAAGAGTCTTCAACTGTACACTACAATTGCCCAGCCCAAAACCGTATTTTAGATTGGGATCATGTTATAAATCTTTATCCTTGCGAGAGCGTATAATAATAATAATAATAATAATAATAATAATAATAATAATAATAATAATAATAATAATAATAATAATAATCACCATCATCATCATCATCATCATCATCATCATCATCATCATCATCATCATAATAATAATGGTATTTATATAGCGCTTTTTCCTCATGACATCAGCTCAAAACGCAGTTCTCACCCATTTATATTTAACGTTAACTTGGAAACACATACGAAAAGAAGTGGACAAAGAACACTAATACATTATGCAGTGACATATTGCAAACGTGAAAAAGAATATTGACCAGTAAACTATACAAGACGAGGGAGAAAGGAGGGGGAGGAGAGCGAATAAGGAGTGAATGGGGCTGGGGGCTGGGGACAGGGAGTGTGATGGTGGTGGTCTGAATCAGAAAAGAAGGAATGATGATGGTGATGGGAGGCGAGATCAGATATTTTAAGGAAGAGATCGTAGGGTGAAAGTGTGTATGCGTGCGAGCGCTTAGAACAAGCGTTTGTGCTATAAAACATAAATTATTATTATTATTATTATTATTATTATTATTATTATTATTATTATTATTATTATTATTATTATCAGTAATAGTAGTAGTAGTAGTAGTAGTAGTAGTAGTAGTAGTAGTAGTAGTAGTAGTAGTAGTAGTAGTAGTAGTAGTAGTATCTTTCGGCCGATATTTAAACACCAGTTGTAATCCTTTCACTTAAAAAAAAAAAAAGTAAAACAAATTGTTATTTGTTAGAATGACCAGCTTTTGTGTGTACCAGTTGGGCGACAAGAAAGGGAGGTGAACCCCATTTAAAGAATCATTCGACGTTACATAAAGTTGACCCCTGGGGGAAAAAAAATTACAACTCACGTCGCTCGACCGAAGGTCTTGACAGTAATTAAGCTTACCAATGACACATAGTGTAGGTAAAGTTCAGTTAATTAATGTAAAAATATAGATTTTGATACAACTTACATCTATACAAATAATAACAAAAATAAATTGCTTGGTGTTTCAGCTGGACGAATGTTACAATTTCGAATGTACGGGGCGTGATTTCTCAAACTGCTATCAATCTCTTACCAACACACACTTCTGCGCACGGCAAGACCAGTACTGCAAGGTACGTACGACTACATTCATAGTCATTGTTCATACTGAGCTATATTTAACCTATAGGATGAATTCATAAACGCCCGCGAAGAAGGTCGTAAGTGCCAGAGAAGAAGAAGAAGAAGAAGAAGATGATGATGATGATGATGATGATGATGATGATGATGATGATGATGATGATGATGATGATGATGATGATGATGATGATGATGATGATGTCGACGACGACGATGTTATAGATTGCAGTGCTACTTTAGGTGAGCATGTATACCTACTGTATGTCTAGTCTGTGAACGGTCGCATTCTATCTTACTGGACGGGTAAGTGCCAGAAACATAAATACATCTAGCTAGCAATAGGTCACTTCCTCGTCATCCCGGTTCTCCCAGGATTGTGCCCAGTTGTTTGGGGCGTCAAAGGATGCGCCACAGGCAGCACCAAGTGGGCGCCTCGGGCGATTTGAGTTAAGGGCCTTGGATATGGCAGCTCTTGAGCTGGAGAAGAGCTCTGCAAGAGCCGAGAGCATGGGAAATAAATCCATGCACGTTAACCCATTATTTGTGATAGGTGACCCTGCGAGAAGACCAGGCGGGCAACGTGACGGTGAAAGCAGAATGTGTTCCGGAATCATGCGAATTCACCCAGATGTCAAGTTCCGCCACAGGCGATCTGACCTTCTGCTGCTGCCACTCTCACCTCTGTAACGATCAGACCTTGCTCATCAACTCGGGCGCTTTCGGATTGCACCAGATTTTAAACACTCAGTTCATTCACTCGATCATTGCCGTCGTTATCATTCTAGTTGTGGGTCATTAATGGGGGAAATGAAGCTTGTTATACAGGAGGAGGAAATCACCGAAATGGAGAAAACTGACACAATCATACGCATAGGCTACATTATTTTGACAATGGTTTGTGTGTTGAGTGGGGCTGGTTTATTTCTTCAACTCAATCACATTTTACTTACAGACTCATTCATAGCACGCGTATGTGCTGTTACATAGCCTTCTTAGACCGGTACAGCTGCAACTTACACTGATATTTACTCTCATTGGACCGGTACGATACTGTCTACTCCTATAGCGGCACATTGCCTTTCTTGGACCGGTACAGCTGCAACTTACACCGGTACATACTCTTTCCTTGGACCGGTACTGTCAGCAATATATGTCGGAAAGGGGGTCCTCAGATTGTGTTTCATAGTTGTTGTTGTTTTTTAAAACCATAGCATTATTTTATTATTTAAATGTGTGTTTCGAAATGAAAAGGAATTACAAAATTAGATAAGTGTGGTCGTTTACGTTCTGTTCTGGTCACTGCGAACAGTGGTAGAGCGTTCATCTGGCACACCGATGACTCGTGTTCGAATCGCAGGGTAGCATCTTAGCAACATGATTGCTCTGGTGGTTCAGTGTTGATGTAGGTGCCTACTCCCTCCTCTCTGGGATGGTTGTATCGACAACGTTGGGTGTAGGAATTAAACCTCAATGTTCCTTCATTCTTCTGCTCATCATTTCTTCTCTCTTTCAAAGCCATGTCCGTAAACATCCTTTAGGGCTCATGTGTCACACTCAATGCTCGCGGGCCACATCAGGCCCGGAGTACAATTATATCCGGCCCGAGAGAAAAGTTTAGGCAAAAATATGTTTCAATGGCCCTTCGATATGAAGTGCAAATCAAATTCCCTAATTAGCAGCCTTGCCGAACGGGAGGCTATCTCAGTGCATTCTCGCTTCGAGCAGGATAAGTTAAAATAAAAGTTGCGTAGTGAGTGGATGTTGGTCGTTACAATAACCTAGCAACGTTCAGTAATTATTATTGAATGTCATTGAATGTTGCTTATTGATTGTTTATCCTGTTCGGCCCTCAACCTTATGTGTCATTTGAGTTTTGGCCCGCTGAGCGATCGAGTTTGAAACCCCTGCTTTAAGGAAAAGATAATCTGTCCATTTTCCTTCAGTGCTCTACGGCTTGGCTCTGATGTTCACTCTGTCCGTTACCGAATTTCTCCAATTTCGTGCAAATAAACGGTGTGGTGTATAAGCGTACCAAAGAAATTATTTTTATGATCAACTAATGCACACGCACAAACACAAAATCATATTTATATTTTATCTGTATTTATTAAACATTGTTTTGAAATACGTTTTGGTGAGTGCGTTTATGCTTATGTCCGTGCATTTAATGAGTGTACGTACGCGTGAAAGAGAGAGAGAGAAAAAGAATATGGGTGCGTGTGTGTTCGTGTCTGTGCGTGTGTTCGTGTATGTGTGTGTGTATGTGCGTGTCTGTGTGTGTGTTCGTGTATGTGTTCGTGTCTGTGTGTGTATGTGCGTGTCTGTGTGTGTGTTCGTGTCTGTGTGTGTGTTCGTGTCTGTGTGTGTGTGCGTGTGTGTGTGTGTGTGTGTGTGTGTGTGTGTGTCGCGCTCTCTTAAACGCTTGTGGTTAATTTGATATTTGTGCATTCTAGTCCAACTTTGTTGTTCAGCAAGACAAAACATAACTAATACATTTATTTGCGTTGTTTTATTAACATGTTTTGCCATCGACGTGACCAGCACGTATATATAACAAGTACTATGCACTCAATTTGTTAATAGACATTAGTTTTCCACAATAAATTATCCAAAAAATGGCACAAGGTGATTAGCTGATTAGCTATTAATCGTGACATATTTATGATAAGGAATTGAACTGGAATCATTACCAAGTACGACATTGGACACTACTACGTTGGAATGTATTACATTGTCAACAGGATTTATAACAGCGAAGGAATCAGTGTTCTCGTTGAAAATGGATTGAAATGCGGTGTTCAATGCGAAGAATGACTGAGTGTTGAAGAAACATGGACGACGTTCCTATTTTCCTTATCGATGAACGCAAACTACCATGCCCACGAAGGCTGCTTGAAATCTAATTTTGCACTCATATTCTCTTCTCTTTTCTTTTTTTTCCAATCGTTTTCCGTCGGCATTTAAAATAATTACAAAGACTGGCGCAATGTAAGGTGACATTACGGTGGCTGTGCCTGCTCTTTCCGAGAAGAACCAACTGTTGTCAGCCATCTTTCTTTGCTACGGCCCTAACACAGAACAAAGCAACGATTGGTGGAAAATGACAATACTAGAGGTCAAGTAAATTTCAAATAAGGTCATATTGATGGAGCGATCAGGTGTTTCGCGAAGATACACGATGCAGATGAATATGCGATGTTACGGATAACAAAGGTTCCCAGTCCACAAATTCAACATGTTCACCCTTTTCACATGTACTGAGACATCCAACACCAAGCACAGACCATACAAATGTGGCGAACAATATTGCACTTGCATTGTTACAGTCAATGCACAAATGATAAGCAGCAACACCCGGTCCTGATTTGGCTCGGAAGAGTCCGCTGGACCTAAAGCAACAATAAATCAATCAATCAAGCAACAACACACATGGGTATGAAATATCCTATATAACTAACACTACAACACGTGTACAAATCAAGTGCGATACACATGTAGGATTGTGAACATTATAGAACAACTAGCAGCCAGCAATAATAATAATAATAATAATAATAATAATAATAATAATAATAATAATAATAATAATAACAATAATAATAATAATAATAATAATAATAATAATAATAATAATAATAACAACAATAACAATAATAATAATAATAATAATAATAATAATAATAATAATAATAATAATAATAATAATAATAATAATAATAATAATAATAATATAACAATAATAATAATAATAATAATAATAATAATAATAATAATAATAATAATAATAATAATAATAATATATGCTATTATACACCTTTTTAAATGGATCGCTATTACGAAAGGCAAAAAAAAATGGATGTGGATTTTTAAAATTTAGTTGGACTGCATCCAGTAGCATTTTAATGAAGCAGCTGATAACATTTACATCCATACACTGTAACATGCATACAACGTAACACTGATACAGTTCAAAATACAACTAAAATACACACAAAACAAGCCTTTTTGTACAAATGCATACACATTCAACAAAAAATGTTACTTTTACACATGTTACAAGAAAGATGAAAGCAGGAACCAATGGTCGGACGAAAAAACAAAACAACAAACTTTTTATATTTTGCTCAATGGCTAAACATTAACTAACATTAACTTTATGTAACAATACTACAATACCAACAACTACTACAGCTGCTACTCTTACTACTACTTACTATACTACTTCTACAGCAGCTCCGGCTTATTGCTGTTACTACTACATCATTTCTTGAAGAAAATACTAAAGCTGTCGTAACTTAAAGATAATTGCCACCAGTAAAAACCCTGCTCCCGTGCAACTATGAACAGACCGTTCTTGCATCGTGCACTTTCTACACTCAAAGATGAGCTCAGGGCAGGTTAAATGTCCGTGGATTCGCATCTTCTAAGGTCGTCGTCGTCGTCGTCGTCGTCGGTGTCCAGCGAGAAGCTTTTGCCGGGACGAGATGCTGTTGGCAATCTGTCATGTCTTGTATGACTAAGATGGCCCGCAGCCGGTTTTTCCGAGTAAGGGGGTAGTCCATGATGGCCTGTTAACATACACATTGGCTATTAAGTTAGATGTAAAGGGGTGTCGGATAGCGCAGTGGTTGAGCACTCGCGCTATGTGTCGCAAGTTAAGCACCGTCCAGTGCGGTTAGCACTTGGATGGGTGACCGCAAAACGTAAAGCGACAAATAACAACGTCCCCCAGTTGACTCAACTGTGACTGAGTACCTACTCTGTTAAGGGTGGGGAAGGTAAAGCAGCGAGGGAGAGAGATGGGCATCACCCTCATTACGCTGGCCCAAGATAAGGGTGATCTCTAACATCACGCTCCCAAACGGCCACAAAGCTATAGGACTACCTTTACCTTTTACCTTTTTTAAAGCCCCACTACTAGCTGGAGTTTTGACAAAATTATTTTCGTTCAAAATTATGATTAGCCCATATGTATGTAGAAATGGATGCATTTTATCGTGCAGCCATTATTTTTTCTGATACGTTTCGAGATATTTGAACTGTTCTGTTTTGAAGATTCTGTGCCATGTTAGATTTCGTACTTTCGTGGATTACTTGATCTCGTTTGTTTTACGGTCGTATGGTTATGTTTATGGTAAGAATCACTACTGCCATACTTCTTCACTTCCTGTTGTAATTGCTGAAACCTTTTTGGGAGAGGTTATTGTAAATTTTGAAAGTTTTAGTTGTGATTAGCAAGAACCATACCTTCTGATAACAAGTACAGACAAAAAATACCAAAAAAAGAAACATTTCTGTAGGAATCGAAACACCAAAGCTGCAAAGAAGGTAAAAATCACAGACGAAGCTGTTGAACATTGCTAATAGGCCTACAAGTTATGAGTCGAATCTTCGTTCGTCACCTATTGCTGAGAATGAAAACAGCTCCAATTTCGAGTGCCAAGCCCACAACTAATGAACAGAAATTGATGTACAGTGTTTTGAAAGAGTCTCATCCTCAAGAAGAAGACAGTGTTGACAGTGATACTGACGAAAGGCAAAAGAAAAATGGATTTGATTTGTTCACCGAAGGATAATCAATATAAACATTCTGTCAAACAACGTAACTTTGTCATTATAGTGTGTTTTCTGTGGCAAATAGGCTGAGATTTAGGGTTAAAACGTTGACAAAAATCGACGTTTTTAATCAGTTAGTCCTTGCCATTTTTAAAACTATTCAATGTAGGCCTATATGCCTGAAATGTTGCATACTTACTCAGCATGCTCATAGCTATAGCCTGAAGCAGAATTTTAGCCCTAGCACAAGTAGGAATATATTTGTTACATTGTTGCAAGATATTTATATGTAGCTCTATTTAGGGTATTTTGGTAGGCTCGCATGGCAAAAAGTGTGTAGAGTACAGCTTTAGTTCTGCTTTACGCTGCAGTATGTTTTGCGCATAGGATTTGTAATATAATACATAATATTACCATTTTTGGTGTGCTGTTTAGAGGCAAACTAACTATCTTAAAATTCAGCCATTTCTACGTAACCACGCAAAATTTGATTGAGAAATATTAATATATGCCAGAATAACAAAATCATTAAATTTGTATTCGCCGCCAGCTAGTAATGGGGCCTTAAATAATTGATTAATAATAAACAATAAATAATAATAATGGATGCCATATAGCTTACGCGGGGGTGTTTTCCCCCAAAATCACCAATCCAGCTCACGCTCACGCTCGCCCACTGTCTCACGCACAACAAGCAATACGTCTAGTACTCCAACAAGCAATATGTCTAGTACTCCAACAAGCAATACGTCTAGTACTCCAACAAGCAATATGTCTAGTACTCCAACAAGCAATACGTCTAGTACTCCAACAAGCAATACGTCTAGTACTCCAACAAGCAATATGTCTAGTACTCCAACAAGCAATATGTCTAGTACTCCAACAAGCAATACGTCTAGTACTCCAACAAGCAATACGTCTAGTACTCCAACAAGCAATACGTCTAGTACTCCAACAAGCAATACGTCTAGTACTCCAACAAGCAATACGTCTAGTACTCCAACAAGCAATACGTCTAGTACTCCAACAAGCAATACGTCTAGTACTCCAACAAGCAATACGTCTAGTACTCCAACAAGCAATACGTCTATCCAACAAGCAATACGTCTAGTACTCCAACAAGCAATACGTCTAGTACTCCAACAAGCAATACGTCTAGTACTCCAACAAGCAATACGTCTAGTACTCCAACAAGCAATACGTCTAGTACTCCAACAAGCAATACGTCTAGTACTCCAACAAGCAATACGTCTAGTACTCCAACAAGCAATACGTCTAGTACTCCAACAAGCAATACGTCTAGTACTCCAACAAGCAATATGTCTAGTACTCCAACAAGCAATATGTCTAGTACTCCAACAAGCAATACGTCTATTATTCCAACAAACGGTGTAAAAGCAGGGAGATCGCCATTAGAAGACGGAAAGAAAATCCAATGTTATGTTTGAAAATTTTGGCCCGACTGCTTCCAACACCAGTATTGCTTGTTGACCTTAAAACACGTAACAAAGATACCACGGAGACCGCCTAAAGTAATTATGATTTAAATATTCGATTAAGTAAACAGAATGTCAATAAAACCGGGAAATGGATTGCCCATTGGGTGGACCGTTGACTAAGCCTAACAAAGTGCCCTTCATCCCTCTCTTTTTAATAATTAAAGGGATGAGAGCCCAAACCGAGGTCTAGCCGGTGCACGCAAGCATTCCATCGCACAGGCTTTAAAAGATCCTGACGCTCATGTCCTAGACGGGTGAGTGCCGGCTACACCAATACACCCAGCATGCACTAGGTCCATTCTCCCCCACACTCGGTCCTCCAGGATTGTGCTCAGTTGTCTGGGCGTCAGACTATGCCCCCAAAGGCAGCAAGTTGGGGCCACGGGCGGCTTGAGTTAAATCCTGTATCGGCCAGCGCCTTGAGCAGCTCTTGAGCTGGAAAAGCGCCATATAAGAACGATTACATTAAATATATAAATCCATTATTATCCCACGCTGCCTCTGCTGCTGCTGGATGCTGCTTCCTAAAATACGGTAATCCTGCTCCTGCTGCTGATAAAAACACATTTTGTACAGCACCGTTATCTTCCCCAGCAGACGTGCTCTGGCTTACCTTGCAGCTTCAGTAGGTCGTGCTGGGCTAAAATAGCAGACAGGTGTATGTTACCTCTGCTGCCCGCGTGTTCCACGTCATCGTCCTCGTTGCCATAGAGATCCAACGTCACTTCCTGCTCGTCGGCATCCTCCTTGTCCGCCACGTAGTCCACGGAATTGTTGTCGAGGGATTCGTTGGAGACCACGCTGTGCATCGCAATTACTATTTTATTTCAAGTCTTTTTCACATCGCACGCAGTGATTCTTAGACTTCAACTAATTTAAAATTTAAAAATAATAACAACTTTTAAAACACATTTTCAGTGAACGAAAAACAAGTTCTAACCTACCGATTCATTAAAACATGAGAAGAAAGACATTCAGTACAAATTACAAAAATCGTACAAACCTAATGATAGTGCAAGCGGAACTTTACTGGCAGGTAATAACATAGTTGCAGGTTAGTGTTATATAGAGTACTTATCCGCTCAAACAAGTGCTCATGGCCCTGAATCAACAGGTCTATCATAATTATGCAAACTAGTCTGGTGATGTCAGTATCGAACCAACGTGGCCCAAGACTCGCGCATTCGGAATGCGCTTGTAGCATAATGGACAGGTTGAGCCTCGTCTCCATTCCCCATCCAACTACTGTGTTATATTGTGTGGCTCGGGCAAGATTGGATTGTTGTTTAGGTCTATAGTTTTTCTACACACCTCACGCTTTGCTAGACTGAACTAACGATGATGTGTGTTGCAGAACTGTTTGGTTTAGGAGGCTTGTGGGATGTGAAAGAGGTCAAATCCCACACGCTAAAACTTAAAAAATTGATTTGTGCTTGCGTGTTTGTCTGTTCGTGTGTGCATGTGTGGGAGAATCTCTTTGTTTATCATCGCCTCTCCCCAAGTCCGCCTTGATTTGGCCTTCTCCATGCCATGTGTGTAGATGTATTGTACTAACGTTTAATGCGTGAGGGCGCGCTTTGAACTGTTCCTTACTAGGAAAAGCGTCTTATAAATATTACTATTCTTATTCTTCTTACTATTATCACAGAAACAATGACATCTCACATCGTGTGCCTGTACATCTCGCGACGTGTAAAGCGCCTGTGTTATGAAAAACGTAATCGCTAATTGTTCTTACCCTATCGTGCTAGCCACGAGTCTCACACGGATAGTTAATTGTGGATTATAGCCACACGACACCGGAGCGCATAAGCGACTACTGGTCACATTCTTCTGACACCAGCGAACCAGTTGATGGTCAGGGGAAAAATCATATGGTCACACGTTGGCCAATCCGGGATTCAAACCAGGGACCTTTGGGTTATTAATAAGCCGTTCTATCAACTGAGTTAACCGGTCCCACATACGGAAAGAGAGGAGCTATTGAGATTTTAAAGCGACCAAAGTTCGCCCCAGAAACGTTCGGCGTATACTCCTAATGGAGGCCAAACAATAATTAAGACTGAGTGGAATCCTTGACTTCTAATTAAAAGAAATCAATATATGAAGGAGCCCACGCACACCTACCTACACCCATACTCATACAAACCCGTCTGCCATATCGCCAATGGTAGGTGTGGACGTTAAACTTCAATGTTGATTCAATTTTCATTCACTTAGGCATTAGGCACGGACTTGCGTACACAAATACACTATCTTACCTCTCTCGGTCAAACGCTTGGTTAGCTTTGGCCAAATCCTCATCTTTTCCGAAGATCGGGTTCGTTCTGAAAATTTAAAAAAAACCGGAAAAAACCACCGAGTTAAATAAATACACAAATACAGCAAAAACTGAAATATGGAGACTGATGGATTTATCCTTTACCATAACCGTCAATCGAATTACTGGGTGAAATAATAACGAAAAGCGACTGCAATGGGTTTTGAGAGATATATCATTGGTTATAAACCCTGTATTTTCAGACACACACTTAGACATTACATTACATTATTATTGCTTTAGCTCCAGCGGACTCTTCCGAGCCAAATCAGGACCGGACAACCCCTGATCCGCATAAAAGATCTCCTGAAACAACCCTAGTGGTAAAACCGAAAGCTCTCCACCAGCCAGTCACTTTACAATAAAGACATCCCACGCAGGGGACGGCTGAGGCTTCACCCCAACTTATCGAACCCCCGTTTACAAAAACAAAATAGAATACAAACATCATTATAAATTATCAACAAAACACATACATATAAAATGCCTACATTGCTAAATAATATCATAGGAAGCCATAGTGACCACCTGGCAGAAAGCGTCCAATATTCCCAAGCTGATCCAACAGACCTCATACACAAATAAGGAGTCTTGTCCCGGAAGAGTTTTCAAGAAAAAAGTAAGGAGACTGGTCTAGCGAAGAAGACGATAGTATAGCAGATTGATAGAACAGAGCAGGACTGAGAAAGAGCAAATGAGAAAGACAGCGACAGTGGGAATTTAAAGCACTAAATTTCCAGAAAGTGGGGATACTATTTATACTGAAACCCCCGGCACCCCAACGGGGGTACACACTAAGACGATAAAATAAACATTTTCAAAAGTATTAATTTCCTTCGCGGTGTTGCACCTGGGTTTTATCCTGAAGAAGGCAAAGGAAAACATGGAATGAAGACCACGATCTAAACTATCTGCCCCAAAAAATAATAATAATAAAAATAAAAATTATTTTTAAAAAAAATATTTATCTATCCTATCCCGTAACTCGGAGGTCGTAGGGACACCGCTGATGATCGTTCAACCAGCGTACTCCATCTTTCCCTGTCCTCAGCAACCCTGCTGGTTTCGCTCAGTCAAACCAGTCCATTCTCGAATGTTGTCCTCCCACCTCTTTTTCGGTCTCCCTCTTCTTCTACCTCTTTGCACTTGCCTTGCAGGATGGTCTTTGCAAGACCTGATGATCTGGTGACGTGGTCATACCATCGTAGTTTCCGTTTTTTCACCACTGTGGGCAGGTTATCGTGTTGTCCAATGGCTTGTGTGATTGTTACGTTTGAGACGCGCACGATAGATCCGATCGGTTTTATTTTGCAAAGCATGCAATAACAAGGTGTATTTACCTTTGATTTTATTTTGCGTTGCTGTTAGAAGACGCTTTGTATAATGTTGATTGTAGTAATTGCTGAGAGATTCTTCTGATCTAAATAAGGTTATATGACGTAAGAGAGTGCATAGTTCCGGTGAAGTGTTTTATTATGATTGGTTGTAATTGCGTCACGCTGGAATATTCTAACTTTCTCTAGAGTATAGAGAGACTATAAGTGCCGCACTGTTTTAAGAAAGAGTGAATTGAAAGAGTTGAGTTGAAAAAGTGGAAAGTGAAAAAAGCGATTGGGCGATTGAATGCAGTTGTTGATGTACGCTGAATAAAGTTGGAAAACTTCATACGACGACTCCTGCCTTGTTACTGAGTGAACAGGTTGTGTGGATAAACGAATCTGAGTTACACTTATCAGGATTCAAGCATTGGGGCTGAATCAACTACTGATAAAAAAAAACAACAACAACAGTGTAACAGTGATGGTCTGTCGGACTTCGTCGTTGGTGATGTGCTGGGTATAGGAAATGCCCAAAAGTCTTCTGTAGCACCTCATCTCCATGCTTTGTATTCTTCTTTGGAGATCTGCTGTGAGGGTCCATGTTTTGCAAGCGTATAGGAAGATGGAGATGACAAGGAAGCGCAGCAGTCTTACCTTGGAATGTAGGCTGATGGCTCGTCTTTCCAAATTGACTTCAACCTATAAACACTACACTCCGACTAAGGTCTTACAATGAAAGATATAACACTATCGTTGTTATGGGTTGATTGGAGGAAACTGCGGTGTGTGTTTTGCTTTTTTTACTTACTGCGGTGTTTTCAGACCAGGGAAGGCTTCTTGTGTACTTTCCTTCATCGCTGAAACCAGCAAACATTAACATTACATTTAGATGACATATAGCGTAGCGACTGATGCAGTACAAAAATGTAATTGATTGATTGATTGATTGTTGCTTTAGGTCCAGCGGACTCTTCCGAGCCAAATCAGGACCGGACAACCCCCAATCCGCATAAAAGATCTGCCAAAACAACCCTAGTGGGAAAATTGAATGCCCTCCACCGGCCAGTCACTTTACAATAAAGACATCCCACGCAGGGGACGGCTGAGGCTTTACCCCAACTACTCGAACCCCCGGTTACAAAAACAAAATAGAATACAAACATCATTATAAATCATCAACAAAACACATACATATAAAATGCCTATAGTGCTAAATCATAAAACATCATAGGAAGCCCTAGTGACCACCCGGCAGAAAGCGTCCAACACTCCCAAGCTGATCCAACAGACGTCATACACAAACAAGGAGTCTTGTCCAGGAAGAGTTTTCAAGAAAAAAGGTAGGTCATTGATCTAGTGAAGAAGAAGATAGTATAGCAGAGTGATAGGACAGATCAGGAATGGGAAAGTGCAAATGAGGAAGACAGCAACAGTGGGAATTTAAAGTACAAATTTCCAGAAAGTGGGGATACTATTTATACTGAAACCCCCGGCACTCCAACGGGGGTACTGTTGCCGCAGTGAATCAGTCATGCCTACAAAGGCAAGACAGGTTTTCAACTGGGGCTTTCACTTTTCCCTTTATAGGTTAGAACAATCTACAGTGGCAAGATTGCTCATGACCCCAAGGGGTAACAAAAATGTAATACAATACAACACATCTTTATCATCTTAAAACATAAAGTATTTAATCAAGCGTAGACCATTGGGCAGAAAGAAAATTACATTTTAAAGATATATATATATATATATATATATATATATATATATATATATATATATATATATATATATATATATATATATATATATATATATATATATATATATATATATATATATATATATATGCACAGTGTTTAAAGCATGAATGTATGCCCACTGGAGTAAATCTACAGCGGCAAATCAATACAGAAAGCACATTAATTAAGGCAAGTCAAATCAAGACGGAGAACTAGAAGCACAAGAAAGCACATTAACTCAAGTCAAGAAGAAGCATAAGGAACACGTTAAATCGAGTGAAAAGTGGGAGAAGCGCATGAAAGGACGTTAAGTCAAGTCAGGAAGAAGTACAAGAAAGGACGTTAAGTCAAGTCAGGAAGAAGTACAATAAAGCACGTTAGGTCAAGTCAGGAAGAAGTACAAAAAAGTATATTAAATTAAGTCGCAAAGAAGTACAAGAAAGCATGTTAAGTCAAGACGAAGCACAAGAAAGTATGTTAAGTCAGGAAGCACGTTAAGTCAAGGAGCACGTTAAGTCAAGAAGCGCGTTATGTCAAGAAGCGCGTCACGTCAAAGAGCACTTTAAGTCAAAGAAGCACGTTAAGTCAAGAAGCACGTTAAAAAAAAAAAAAAAAAACGTAAATAAAACAACAACATTAACAATAAAACCCCACATTTTAAGTCAAGAAGCGCGTTACGTCAAGAAGTACGTTAAGTCAAGAAGCACTTTACGTCAAGAAGCACGTTAAGTCAAAAAGTTCGTCACATCAAAAAAAGCACGTCACGTTTTAAAAAAAACACCACGCCACGGTAAAAAAAAGCACGTCACGTCAAGAAGCACGTTAAGTCAAAGAAGCACGTTAAGTCAGGAAGCACGTTAAGTCAAAAAAGCACGTTAAGTCAAGCCAAGAGGAAGAGCACGAGATTCTTTACCGTAAGTCTCCGTAGTGGCAGCTTTAAGTTTTCTCTTGAACCTGTAGACAAAGAAATGGTTAAGTCGACAACAAAAACGCTTCTTAGTATCAACCCCATCACACAATCACTACGAAATATTTATCTCCCTTCTCACCCTTTTCCCACATGTGTTTTACCCAACTCTAAGTACATACTGACCCCTTTTCTATCATCCTTCTAGTGGCCTGTCTTAACTGAAAGGTTCGTGGTGGTTCAAAAATATTTTTTTCGTGGTTCTCAGACCCCGAACCCTTGTTTTGTCCAAAAGGTTCAGCAACCTAGGTTCGGGATCTGAGAAACTCAAAAAGAAGTGTTTGAACCCCCACGAACCTTCCAGTTAAGACAGGCCATAAGGAACAATGGCACACATTTATTTATTTCACTTATGTACTTATTGATTTTCAAACTCTACAAATTCTCGGTGGACATGAATCGTTTCCCTTTGCATTTGCTGTAATTGGGATGTACCTTGTACCGTTGTAATGCTTTGTTGTGCAATAATCACACTAATACTAACAGTATATTTTAGTCATTCAGTTTGTTTTCCATTGAAGTTGGCCTAGAGCACAATAAAACGATCGGCCTGTGCAGGCTCTACCAACCTACCTTCGTATGGTGTGGATCATCATGTACAGGGTGATGGCAAAGGCGACGACGAGAACACATATGATGGCGGCGAGGATGTAGTCGATGCGCGTCTCGCCCGCCGAGGTTTCCTTGGCTTCCTGGAACGTCTGCAGCGACAGCAACTGGTGCTCTGCCAGCAAGAACTTCGTCACATCCGGTTTGTGGTCCAACTCACTGTGTACAATACATTGCGAACATTGAGAAGAAGAAGAAGAAGAAGAAGAAGAAGAAGAAGAAGAAGAAGAAGAAGAAGAAGAAGAAGAAGGAGGAGGAGAAGGAGGAGGAGAAAAAGAAGAAGAATGAAAATATGATTTTATTTTGAAATTTGTTGATGGACTATAATTGCAGTCAATACCATTATTAAAGAAAGAGAGGATACTGGAGTACCCAGAAAAAAACCCATCGGTGACCTGGACAGTTTCCCAAGTCCCTGATGCACAAAAGATCGTCCCCTGCAGAATTCGAACTCGCGACATCTATAGATCTGAACGTAGTTGGCATCGTTGTATGCACAAATCACTTACTCTCTCAGTTCATTCGCCATCATGACGTCATCTTCACTTCTAACCGCGTGCACGATCAAGATAGACCTGCAACAAGCATTCATATATGTAAACATTCACATCCATCAATAACTATAGGCCTTGCTCTACTTCAGTTACAACCTCAACAAATATATAAATGTAATATAAAATGGTACGTTTACACGTTTAAATGCATATACTTACTATCTTTCCTTACAGCTTACTTAAGACTTACTATATTTCCTTACACAAAAAAAGCAATTCGGTTATAGACATGTCATAGTATTAATCACAGGCGCTTCTTTGGACCAATAATCATACCCCAAAAAATTACTTGCTCCTCCTATTGGTCATTGAAAAAAATGTCATCGACAAATATTTTATTTGCTTAAAATGACTGAATGACCGACTTTCATGTAAGCCTCCTGTGCATTTATTTATTCACTGAATCATTCACAAAATGTGCAGTCCTCATGTGACCTGCTTTTCCTTCTTTTCCTCAACCCTTAATAAATAAATGAATAAATATATAACTAAACCAAAGTTCATACTTCGAAGGAACCACGACGCCATTATCATCCTTGAACTGCTGACGATCATCAGCCACGAACGCTAACCCTGTCCTTTCCGACAAGTTGCTGAACCGCACAAGAACAGAAAACGGTATAATGTTATAATGCATACCGAGAAAACAAAAATAAGAAAAACAAATGTCCATATGAAATCAATACATTTATTTTTTCATCTTCTAAAATGCGATTGATTATCCAAGGCAATCATGTTCACAAATAGATGATACAAAATAATCAACCGTCTAAAACGGTATTGTATAGTGGTCACTCTTACGTTACAACAAATGCAAACAGCATTGTAAGACTATAGCAGTCACGCTTACGTTACAACAAATGCAAACACAAGTATCGACCGGTTGCTAAGTGTAAATGAAATGACTGGAGTTGCACAGTCATCGGACTAAACTATTTTACATCTTTTATAGTGCCTGCATACCGGCTGTGAATTTTGCTGTTTACTGTTAACTTATCTATTTCATGTAAACATTTTTGGTTTTAATGTTACAATGTGATGTGTGTTGAGAATAGATGTGTGAATGTGCCAATACTGTATGCATGCTCGCTGACCAAGGCAAATTCCTAGTGTACAAATTGTATTGATTTGACATATGGCTAATAAATAAATCTTATCTTATCTTATCTTATCTTATCTTATCTTATCTTGAGAATAATAAATACGGGCTAATAAAATGCAGACAAAATAACTAGACAGGATCTGAAAGAAAAATCAGACAGGAATAATAATAATAATAATAATAATAATAATAATAATAATAATAATAATAATAATAATAATAATAATAATAATAATAATAATAATAATAATAATAATAATAATGTTTAAAAAATCCACACAAAAAAATACTTGCGGTCCCTAAACCAACATACAGGTTCACGCGTTACAGTTTTAGTATAAGCTTACACCACACACACACTAAAATCAACACTACTCATCAACCCTCCAGATCTCCCACCCAAGATAAACACCAGTCGAAGGCTTATTCCCTTCATATTTTACAGTAAGTGTTTGGGATGTAGGTCTTTTAAGTGTTATTTTGATAATATGTGTGTACTGTCGTTTGTAGATGCATTTCGACGTATGCACGCAATTCAGAAAAGAAGGCAATAACTCAAGGGTTCGTTCCCATTCAAGATTTTCCCGTCAAGGCTAACATACCACACTGCCTTGTGCTTTGAAGGTAAGATTAACGTTTTTGTGGAATACTCTATACTATATATAGGACGACCACTGTTGTTTGAGAGCAAAGTGTGTAACAGTTCTATGAAGACCTTCACAGATCCAAACAGCTCTCACATATTCTAATGTGATTGCACGTTTGTGTTTTTGTGTAGAATGCACTCTTTGCTTGCGGAGATTGATGATTTAACTGTGCATGGTATTTTATTATATTTATTTTTTGTATTGTACTTTTTGGGAAATATGTATGTAGGTGTCGTTTTAGTCGTCGTTATGATACCCTTATGTGGTGTATGTGTGTGTGTGTGTGTGTGTGTTTGTGTGTGTGCGCGAGCGCGTCTATGTATGACAGAGAGAGGGGAGAGAGACAGAGGGGAGAGAGAAGGGGAGAAGAGTTGGGGGAGAGAGAGAGTTTGACTGGGTTTTAATACTGTGATGCATGCTTTAAAAAAAAAAAGTATATATACTTTTTGTTTTAAGAGTATGCGTTGTAACTGCGCTTTAAGCTTTTCCATGAGGGAAAGGCGTTGATATGTTTTTAAATGAAATAAATTATTATTATTATTACTCTGCTCTAAAACAGCAGTGGTCCTCCTCCTATACAGAGTGGAGAAAGTATTCCAATTTCACAAAGACGTTCACCCTACCTTACAAGAATAAGGCAGTGTTGTACTGTCTACGCTGACGGGAAATGTTCATTGTGAACACCTGAGGTATTAGTTCATTGTCTACATCATCACCCAGTGGTAGGAAGCGCTCTCTCTCTCTCTCTCTCTCTCTCTCTCTCTCTCTCTCTCTCTCTCTCTCTCTCTCTTATCTCTCTCTCTCTCTCTCTCTCTCTCTCTCTCTCTCTCTCTCTCTCTCTCTCTCTCTCTCTCTCTCCCTCTCTCCAACATACCTGTTATGTTTCGTAAATCGAGTAGCGGACGAATATAATGTGTGAGTTAGCGCAATGAGACATTTGCGCTATATAATTTATTATTATTATTATTATTATTATTATTATTATTATTATTATTATTATTATTATTATTATTATTGTTATTAATATTTGATCATCATCATCACAATCATCATCATCATCACCATCATCCTCATTCTTTTATCGTCATCATTAGCATCATCATCATCATCATCATCATCATCATCATTATCATCATCATCATCATCATCATTCGAGGTAATGCGCATGGCTACCAGCGCTTTCAAGATACAGTTGAAAAGTACCGCTGAGTAGCGCTTCAGGATAGTATCCTAACATCCTCAAGATAATAAATTGAGTCCGCTATGAGCGAACGAGGCTACCTGCGACATCACGGAAAAAGCGCAATTTGACTGCAGTGAACTCATGAAAATAGAAAAATGTAAGTTTCGTCTCCTCTAGGGGACGAATTAGGTCAAACTGTATTAGTTTCTAGGTCAACTGTCTTTTACGAACCGTTTGACAATGTTTTTGAACCGTTTGTTGACGCCGGATAGTGTCCTCACTTGGTTTCATGCAATTTAAGAATCCAACAAGGCAATTGGGTTTTTGAGACGGAAAGAGCGGAATGTTGTAGAGCAACATTCTGTATATATTTACAGTGAAATTGCGCTTTTTCCGTCACTATAGCGCTTGAAGCGGGTAGAATGCGTATCTTGGCGATATTACGATATATCCTGTTCACGCTACGCAGCGAAGATTAGAGGTGTATCTTGAGTGCGCTGGTACCTTGGTGCAATGGGTGATCATTCTTACCCAACAATAGCATCCTGGGTGAACTTGAGCTGTTCCAGAGATTTGAAAAATGTGAAACGAATCAGTTTGTCCTCTCCCACCACGTAGATCTACAACACAAAAAAAGAACAAAACAGAAAATGTACATCTATTACCGCGTCGAGGTCAGCACGATCTCTTCACGCAAGACAGAGAGGGGAGGGGAGCAAACCACAAACACATCATTTTCGGAAACGAGAGCGTACCTAATGCGGTACTCGCAAATGGATCACCCAACGCGGAATGTTTCATATTTCAGATTGTAAGTGAGACAACAATAGTTAGTTAGTTAAAATAGATTAACAACAATAGCGAACGCAGTCTTTTATATAGTATTCGCCGGAGTCTGGAAGTACGAAACAAAGTGGGGGAAAAATCTTCACGAACCAGTTCATAGAGGGCAGAATCCACACGCTCTCTCTCTCTCTCGCTCTCTCTCTCTCTCTCTCTCTCTCTCTCCCTCTCCCTCTCCCCCTCTCCCTCTCTCTCTCTCTCTCTCTCTCTCTCTCTCTCTCTCTCTCTCTCTCTCTCTCTGCGTTACTGTAACAGGTCGGGTTCCATAACCCCGTATACTTTATCATTACATTACATGATTATTGCTTTAGGTCCAGAGGACTCTTCCGAGCCGAATCAGGACCGGACAACCCCTAATCCGCATAAAAGATCTGCTAAAACAACCCTAGTGGGAAAACTGAAAGATCTCCATAAGCCAGTCACTTTACAATAAAGACATCCCACGCAGGGGACGGCTGAGGCTGAACTCTAATTTATCGAACCCCCGTTTACAAAAACAAAATAGAATACAAACATCATTATAAAATATCAACAAAACGCATACATATCAAATGCCTACATTGCTAAATAATAACATCATAGGAAGCCATAGTGACCACCTGGCAGAAAGCGTCCAATATTCCCAAGCTGATCCAACAGACCTCATACACAAATAAGGAATCTTGTCCCGGAAGAGTTTTCAAGAAAAAAAGGTAGGTGACTGGTCTAGCCAAGAAGAAGATAGTATAGCAGATTGATAGAACAGAGCAGGAATGAGAAAGAGTAAATGAGAAAGACAGCGACAGTGGGAATTTAAAGCACTAAATTTCCAGAAAGTAGGGATATTATTTATACTGAAACCCCCGGCACCCCAACGGGGGAGTATACTTTATCAAATCTAGAGTTTACTTTTTTTTTCAATATTTATGTATTGCTGTGGCTTACCATACTGTCGCAGTTCAAACAAAGCGGGCATTTTCATTGGTCAAAGTTTTTTTTTTTTTAATTTATAAATTTGTGAGAACATAAGGTTACTGCCTTGATAAAATAATTTCGTACTGTAAGGTGGTCGACAGGTCCCGCTTATGAAAAGCTCTGTCAAGGAACTAAATCTCGCAGGTAATTATTGTTTTATGTTTGGTTCAAATCAAGGCGTGGCTGTTGTATGTTGGTATCGGTAAATCATTGGAATTCATTCGGTTTAGTTATATTTTTTTAAAGCAAACTTTACCATTTGTTAGTTGAACCATTGTATTGTTCATCGGTGTTAAGTATGACTACTGTTGATAAGTGTAAGCTAGTCAAGGTTGCCAGGTCTAGTCAGTATAAAAAAACGTTTCCGACTTATTGCATTTTATATTATTAATTTTTTCCTGTGAATATGTTGTTCTGGGTATGAGAGGGTATTGCGGTCAAACTAAAGTTGTGTTTGAAGATGAACAGAGTGGATACATAAATATTAACGAGATTTCGTTATGAGCTATGGATTGTTGACATTGTGGAGCTAGGGTTAATAAGAAGTAAAAGAACAGAGGACTATTGTACCTCACGGATGGTGAAGATATGAGATAGCTTAGAATAAGTTAT
Organism: Oncomelania hupensis; assembly: GCA_036898135.1. Classification (NCBI taxonomy): domain Eukaryota; kingdom Metazoa; phylum Mollusca; class Gastropoda; order Littorinimorpha; family Pomatiopsidae; genus Oncomelania; species Oncomelania hupensis. The sequence continues at coordinate 126,350,046 of CM072512.1, forward strand.
GTGATATTGTCACAGAGCCTACTTGGCGGTATGGCTTTGTAAAAGGGACTAGCCAGTCCAAGTAAAGAGCATCAAAGTGTGCGAGTTCGAGTCCAGAACTGAGGAAGGTTTTTGCAGCTGATTCTTGCAGCCTGAGGGACGTTTAGTTAGTTCCCGTTCTAGTTTACGTTACCTGGACGCCTCTCTGTTCTGCGTATCTCTTCAACATCGTTATGTTGGAAGACCGTTATCCTCTTCGGCGTTCGAAGTGAAGAAACAAGTAAAGAATTGGAAAAGGACATATGAGAATTGAGTTCGTGAGTACAACCAAAGCTAACCATCATCTTGTCTCGGACATTTGAGATACGTATCAATTTACCGGGCGCTCGGTGCACCTAACGTTGTGACTTCATTTTTTTTTTTTTTTAGTTGTACGTAAGCTTATGTGAGTTTTTTTTTTTAATACATTGGGGGACCGCATAAACAAATCTAGAAATGTGGATGTTATTTTGGTAATAAAAGTTTTTTTAAATTCTTCAAATGTCTAGTTAACTAGGCCCAAACTGTAGCTGGCGACGCTGTCCCGATCCACGCAGCGCTCTCTTCACTGTGATCACGGCTTGAGGTAATATAATAAAGCACACAATCTCCTATTATTATGCTGTGACTTCTCTACCACCCTAAAGGAGCGCAACTCATGGTACAACCAACCAATGGCGAGACCACTGCCCATCAAGAAGATACGAACAGATATAGAAACCTTTCTCTGACCTTCACGTGGACGACGTCGCTTCCCGCGGTATCGTTGGCCAGTATGGTCCAGTTAAAGACGCCCTCAGCGTTGCCAGGCAGCGCTGCCGCAGTGGTCACGGTACCGTTGATGGAGAGAGCCAGCGGCCGAACGTCCTGGGAGATGAATTTGGCCAATTTGTTGTCCATCTCATAGTCCGCCACGGGGTAGAAGGCGTGCAGGCTGTTGTCGCCCAGATCTGGGTCCCGCACGTGCTCCTGTTGACACGCCGTTAATACTTATATACAGGATACAGGATATAAGACAGTTATAATTCGCCCAAAGGTTTACATTGTAAACAGTTGGAAAATGCGATGACAACGACAATGGTAATGATGCTACAATGACTATGATACATATAACGATGACGATGATGATCTTGATGATGATGATGACGTTGATGACGTTAACGATGATGATGATGATGCCTATAATGACGGTAATAGTACATAAAACGATAAAAATTATAATGACGACGATGGCATGGCGGCGACAACGATGACGAATGATCATTTCTCTCTCTCTCTCTCTCTCTCTCTCTCTCTCTCTCTCTCTCTCTCTCTCTCTCTCTCTCGCTCTCTCTCTCGCTCTCTCTCTCTCTCTCTCTCTCGACAGATATGTATATATACAACGATTCATTCAAACTAAAGACTGCAGCACACGATTTATATTTTGCCTTGTAATTTTTTCGTACAAATTTTCGCCCTACAATAGGGCTTCATCAGTTGAACATACAACTAGATTCTAAATAGTGGAATCAGCCATAGAAGTTAATGTACTGGGATGGGAAAGACGATGGCCGATTCAGTGATTGACTGATTGTTTATCGACTGATTGATTTGATGATTGATATTCTTACCCTATTTTCTTACTTTCATGTTTTTATTTCATTTAACTGTCGGTGGTGAGTGTTCGTGATGTGTGTGTGCGTGTGTGTGTTGTGTGTTTGGTTTATGCTTGTATGGTAGGACATGTGCTTATAAGATCGTGTGACAATGTTGTGATACCTTGTTTCACATTTCATTGTTTTACAATTTTTTTTAAAAATGAGCCGCTTCTAAAGTTTGTAATTTCCCTATGTGGATAAATAAAGTTGTATTGAATTGAACTTAATTGAATTGAAAGGATCGGGATTTCTTGCAGTCGGTCGGCCAAATACGAAGTGCTTGATACACAAAAACTTCGGATTCTTTGGAGTTGATTTAGTTGTTTGAGGAGTAAAACCTTTACGTCCGCAGGCATGTACCCATTTTTCAAACTCTATTCTTTTCTTTTCCGAGTCAGGAAATCGGAAAAATACTACATCTTTCATGTAATCTTTGAATGAATAGCATTCATCGCTATTGCAAGTACCGTGGCTACAATGTTTGGCCGGCATGTTTGTGTCGATGACGCAAAGGATTGTGGGAATAAATCTATTTTTAACATGGGGCTTGACCTTGACCCGCGGCCTTAAGCTCTAAACACTACGGTATTGGTATCATGTGCTGTCATATAGTTAACATTACGTCCACAAGAATATAAAAGAAAATTCTGGGCTCATCTAATCTTGACCCTAATCTCTTCAAACTTAGGCACAGAACTCCGTCAGCGTCGCAAATCATAGATTTGTTTTTCTGCTGTTGAGACCAAAAAACATGGTTCCAATGTTGCAGCTGTAGTACAGTTCAAGCCTCAACAGCTCACCCTCGTCCTCCACACAGTCATTGGCCACAATTTGTAAGAAGTCCAGGTTGCCGTCCAGAGGGTGTGGTGTGCTGCTGCAGTGCTCGGCAACCTTGCATTTGGTTACTAGACGTATCTTGGTATCAGACCTATGGTTTCGCCAAAGCGCTTTCAGGTCCTTGCAGTAACCACTGTACCAAGCCCATTCTGGATGTAACTTGCAGGTCACGAGGTACACTAACAGTCTGGTAGTGCAGGTGATATGTTTTGTGATTGTCCACTCCCTCCCATCCCAAGGACTCTTAAAACTGTGGGTCTCTTCTTCATGTGCGCAGGTGTCGCACTTTCTGTTGCACGGGAAATATCCAGGTTGTTCCTATGGACAATGAAGCACAAATCTGTAAGCTACAGTCTTTTTGTAGATTTGACCTACATTTTTACGGCGACGATCAGCTGAAATGATGAGGTTCTTGGGAAAGATTTGTTTGTGTCTAAAATTCTGGTATAAAATGTCCCATGTTTTTCCTCATTATTTTAGATTTCAAATGCAGTCTAGGACCAAACTTTGTCACCCATGCTATTTTACGTGTTCTTTTCTTTCGGTGTTGGGTCAGCAACTCGCACCTGTCTTTGCTGGCATCCCTTCTCAGATCCCTCTAAGCATGCATGTACTTCCAGCCTGTCAATGTAAAGTAGCGAGCGTATTCTTGGATACGCCCCTCTAGCATTCTCACTTTGTTGCAGATCATCCGGAGTCTAAGGACTGCTGGAGAATGGCCGCTCGTTGGAGGGTTGTAGGAATGACAGCTCTTGGAGAAGATGTCTGTGACGATCCTGCCTTCAGCCAGGGTCAAATGAATGTCCAAATAGTAGGCACGCTCGCCACAGTTCACTGTCCATCTGATGTTAGGCGGTGCCAGATTCTGTAGGTGTTGTTAGAACTGCTGGGCATGATTGTATTTCATCAGAAGGGTGATGCCATCATCTCTAAAGCGGCTCCAGTGCTTGTAGAGCGGCTTTTTCTGGTCTTGGCGGGGGAGAAGCGAGGTGAGGAGGGGAACGGGCCAGTTCTTGACCAGATTTAATCTAGTTCCGACATATAAATGTCGACGTAATCACATGCATCCAACAACATCAATGGCATCAACACGGACATCAAAGTCAATACAGTGCATAGCTTCAAATATTTAGGAGCCATTCTATCAGAAAATGGGTCCCGACAGGAAGTCCTCTCCAGGATCGAACAAACAACTGCTGCCCTGACAAGGGTGAATCCCATTTGGAAAGACAGGACCATCAGTCTACATTCCAAGGTAAGGCTGCTGCGCCCCCTTGTCATCTCCATCTTCCTATGCGCTTGCGAAACATGGACCCTCACAGCAGATCTACAACGAAGAATACAAAGCATGGAGATGTGAGGTACTACAGAAGACTTCTGGGCATTTCCTATACTCAGCACAACACCAATGACGAAGTCCGACAGACCATCACACAAGCCATTGGAAAATATGATGACATGCTCACAGTGGTGAAGAAACGGAAACTCCGATGGTATGGCCACGTCACCAAAGCATCAAGCCTTGCAAAGACCATCCTGCAAGGCACGGCGAAAGGAGGCAGAAGAAGAGGGAGGCAGAATAAGAGATGGGAGGACAACATTCGAGAATGGACTGGCTTGACACTGAACGAAGCCACGAGGGTTGCTGAGGACAGAGAAAGATGGAATTCGCTGGTTAAACGATCATCTGTAGTGTCCCAACGACCTTCGAGTTACGGGACAGGATAGGAATCACAAGAATGAGCTGGTCCCATCGCCGTTCCTTTGTTTGGCTTTGCAAAGACTGTCTCTCCATTACCTCTAGAGTCTTGGCAAACATTGTTGTACTGCGCAGTTTTCAGCGCCCCCATAATACAGCTTGTCTGGACATTCAAAGGAGAGGGATGGCAACGCAACAATTTCTGAGTAGCCGGTACCGCTATTTCGTTGTACACGTTAGGAAACGGAGATATGACATCACACGTGGCGTAGCACACCGCCTCAGGCAGCCATGGTATTGTTAATAGCATAGATTTTGGCTAAAAACTCTTCAGTGTCAGTCACTTGATACGGTAGCACTAGCAAGGTTGTCAAGTGAGAGATAGCTACATGTATTTGTACACATTTGGAAAGCGGCTGTACCGGTGTCCCACATTCGGACAATAACAGTCTGGTAGGGTAGGGTTGTGGCTTATGGGTTTTCTTGAGGGGTTTCAGGTTACCTGGTCTGTTTTTTTTAATCTGTGACAAATGTAACTATGTCCTTATCAATTTTGCCACTCCAGTCAGTAGTGAATTTCTTGACGGTGTCACACATTTCTTTCTTGGGACTATGCGGGAGAACGTCAACATGTTCTCTGTCATTGAGTTCCTTAAATATATTAACCTATTTGTCTTCATCAAGGTCAGTTGTCACGTCACCCGAGCGGGTTCGGCGACGTCAGCACATACGAAAGGATAAAACTCAAAAAAAAAAAAAAAGAAACTAACACAAAATGCCAGAATAACAATCACACTCTTTTATTCAACAATCAAACACACATACACAGGACAATGGGGTACTAAACCACCCTCCACCCCTATCAAGACCCCCAACCCAGTATTTACTAACAATTACCTCCCTTGTTTAACTGGAAAAAACAGAACTGTACACCAACAGGTTTCCCACAACAATGTACAGCAAATAGCAATAAACAATCAAATTCAAATCAATACAATTCTCAGTTGAATAACTAGAGCTGCAAATCTTATAAATTCAAACTATCACCAAAGCTAACTTACAGTTCAGAAGCACTGTTTAGAAACTGTCAGTTATTCAGAGCTCAGTAGGAGCTAAAGCAGTTATTCACACAACATGATGAAATGATTTACATTAAATAAATGAAGTATGTTTTTAGGTGCGTGTCATGCAAATCTGTGTGTGCGTGGGTGTGGTGCGTGTAGTTCCTGTGGCAAATGGAGACTCCCAACGGCGGCGCCCACAATCCCGAAGAAAAATGTGGCGGTGGTGGCGAAGAGACCCGTCAACGTCCACACTTCACGGCTGCAAAGGCAGAGGTTCCAGAGCGGATGCACACACGGCACAAAGGTACAGCAACGGCGCGTACAAGCGTAGAATTATCCCAGAAGTAGTGGAAGAAGCAATGGCAATGGGGAACTACCAGAAAATGATGATACAGTTGATGGTAGTCACATATACATACATGTGTGCATGCATGCATGGTCATCATGATGATGAGCAAAACATCGAATCAGCAGAACAGCGCAATCCTGTAGACAAATATAGAGTCTTAACAGTTCGTCTACAAAACTCAAATACTACATAACATAATATGCCTTCCGCCGTCCGCCATCTTGACCTGGTTATACAAAATAATAATGATAATAATACAGGATGCTATACATACATCGCAATAGTATAATGCAACTCCTGATACTAATAAACCATACCTCTTCCATAAGCACAGTCGTTTATATAAATATACATAATTATTACGACTACGCTTCAGTCACACAGTCCCAATTCATTCCATCCTCATCTCCATCCTCATCATCCCTCTCAACTGTTATAATACATTATGATTATCTCCCTTCATCCATATTATCTCTATCATACTATAATATAAACATGCTCCCCTCATATCCATCACCTTCTTCACCCCTCTCCAACACAGTACAATTAACTCTCTTCCTTCACATACATCACCCCTATCTCTCTCTCTCCAACATGCATTCTCATCGTCACCTTTGACCCACTTTAGCAACAACAGCAACGACATTCCCGTTTATGTAATAACAAGAAAATCATATGAAAATCATACAAAATCAATAAATTACTATTTATCAAATACACCCCTTTCCCCCTCATTCACCATCATTCATTCACGTACGCAGTCTCGAAGTGCACGCCACTGAGGAAATGAATTACAGGGTTTTGACTCACCTTTTAAGTCTCGGCTTGTGATACGGATACACTTACACTGCACAAAACCACACAGTACACCACAGTACAGTACACACTTGTTGTTAGTCTGATAGTTAATTCGTTATTTGGCTAATTGCTAGCTATGCATCAGGACATCTCAATTCTGACAAAGAAATTGAGCCTTGGCAGGTGCCCAATCGAGGACTACACAACCTTAGGAAAGAACCCTACATTTATTTCCAATAAATGGCGATTACGTTCCTCCTACCACAGACTTTTAGACATTCTTACCCCGACGAGGGCGTACGACCGTGGGTGGTTCGAAACACAACGAACGATCTACCCTTACAGAAGAAAACTAATTCTCATCTGACACACAGTCACAAGTTACTTCTGCCTAAAAGCTGGCCTCTCGCAAAAAGCTCCACAATGACTCTGCCCTACTAAACACACACCAGGCCACAGGTAAACGGTTGAGTCGAGTTCAGTACCCCCTTTCTAATTCAGCATATACCCTTTTCCGCGTTATGCACGTGGATCCAGATATACTATATCTTTCATACGCAATACAGAAAACTGCCGAGCTATCTATATACACTGCATAGTAGAGAGGTGCAACTTCGCACAAAATATAGCTATCTCTAATATGTGCTGAAACTCGTGTCGTCACATCAGTGATGACAGTGTTGCCCGTTTTGTCAGCGTATCGGCAGGCGGCGCTGTGGGTGAGATGTAGCTTCTTCAACTGCGCGAGGGCCTGATGTTGACCCTTAGTAAGGTTGTCTGAGATTTTCCTTTCTTTTCCGTATATCCATGAATCCGTTGGTACAAGCGAGGATAAATGTCTCAAGGGCCTGGTTCTTTCTGGGTACTCTCTTTGTTGTGTGTTGGTACCATGGGTACCATGCTTAACAAACCCGTCTTCCGTCTCCTCTTCTTCCTCACTGGCTCACTCTTCTAAATCTTCTGTACACTCATGAAGATAGTGCTATCTGAGTCTCTCGGCCCAGTTGTGGGTCCCCACCATCTGGTCGCTGACATCTATTGGTTCTCTTGGTATCGGCGCAAAGCAGTCCGGGAGACGACAAATCAACAGAATCATACTTGGCTATGTCCTCCTCGATCGGTGGGAGTTTATCCGGCCATGGTTAGGGATTGTAACTTCTGTAGGCACCTTATCTTTCTTCCACCTCTTATTCTTACATTTAGCTTGCGATGTCTTCTTTCCTGGACATATCCTAACCCATCTTTTACTTGTTTGATATAGTTCGTGGTCACAATTTGTCTAGAGCCTGTGTTGTGCCCCAGCCCGTGTTTGCCATTACTCATATGCAACCTTTCCCAAAAGAACTTTTCTCTTGTTCTCTACCTGTACGGGGGTGTCGGATAGTGCAGTGGTTGGAGCACTCGCTACTGTGTCGAAAGTGAAGCACCGTCCGGTGCGGTTAGCACTTGGATGGGTGACCGCTAAGGTGTGAAGCGACAAACAACAACGCCCCCAGTTGACTCAACTGTGATTGAGTACCTACTCTCTTGAGGGTGGGGAAGGTAAAGCAGCGAGGGAGAGAGTTGGGCATCACCCTCATTACGCTGGCCCAAGATAAGTGTGATCTCCAACATCACGCTCCCCTACGGCCACAAGGCTATGGGACTACCTACCTACCTACCTACCTACCTGTACGCTTGAGGCTTTTCTGATGTTACAAATTATTTCGTTGGTTTTATATTCTCCCCATTCACTATTGACATTCATTCTTAAAGGACGAAAATTCTCAGTTTCTTTGTTCAATTTGAAGTTCACTTGTTTGTATATATTATGTTGTCCAGTATACTAGAACTTGTTATGTTGAGGACGTTTTGTATTTCATTCACGAGAGATTCATCTTTGTTGTCAAAGGCCAGATTGAAGTGAAGCCTCATTCCGTATGGACTGAGTTTTTTTTCACGGCATTTGTTAAAAAAACCCTGTCTTTTCAGCTTGGGAGATTGAAGGTTCCAACAAGCTAATCTCAGTTGTATGTAAGATGAAGGCATATCGGAGAATGCTGTGAAGGGGCTGGCACAGAATAAATTCTTTAGATTTAGATGTTAATGCTTTATTGTCCCTTTTTATCGGGAAATTCTGGGCCGCCTCCCCATGTGGAAGGCGTAGTCGCAGCCTGTGGCGCGCCCAAACCCAACCTACCTAACATTAGTTGTGATTTTTGAAATTTAGAAATTCTTTAAATTTTTGAAATATTTTGAAATTTTGCTGGGGGAGCAAACCGGAGTATCCGGAGAAAACCCCCGAGACGTTGCCCGAGTCGAAAGTAAATAATATTCGGAGAAACATAACGCCCCAGCAGAACATACATAAACAGCGATTCAAGATTCTGGATATTGTGCTGGCACCACTCCTCACAGAGGTGTGGGATATATGTCGGCAACGAAGAAGGCAACGATTCATTAAAAATTAAGAATGCAGCACACTTTTTGTATTTTTGCCTTATATAACCTTGCGTCCTATCCTGTACAAAGCTTGTTGTTTGTCATACGTATTTAATTGTTACATATAAATCTTTGGTAACGGTGAAAGCATAACAAGAGCCGTTTTGGCAAAAGGAAAAACACACATGGAATACGATGTGGTCAATGCTGCGGCACGTAGAAACAAGTTACACCTAAACAAGCCAACGCAACCCAACCCAGTACAATACAATACAAAACAATACGACACAAAGTTATTGTCCGAAATTGAAAAAAGAAAGAAACAAATTTGTCATTAGCTCAATTTTGGTTTAAGTAGAGCCAAAAAAACGTACGCAAATGTCACAAAAATCTTGAGTTGTCTCCGGTTAACCTCCATGTCTCCTTGAAAGAGTGTCTCAAAATTCACCGCTTGTGTGACCCCGCAATGTTTCTGTGTAGTATAGTGTTTGTTTTAACCTTCTGTGCGAACATTAAAAATAACATTCTAGTACACGGACGTATTAATTTTCAGATGACAACCTGCTACTAAATCTAGTTGGTTTGCTCGTCTAATTCTCTGCGCAGCGTCTTTTGTGGTCATTAGACTGCAATGGTGAAAATCATGGAGGCCTGTCAAGGGATGTAGGAATATTATTCGTGAAAATACATTGGCCGCCATTAAGGATGAGCTCCCTTGACCCAAATCAAAGTCTTTCACGTGATCAGAGACAGAATGAAAGTACCTTTCTGAGGTAATGGTGTGTTACGGTATAACAGTATGCAGTGTAGTTGTCGTCGTCGCCATCACTATCAACGTCGTCGTCGTTATCATCATCATCGTCATCATCATCTCTATAAACGTCGTCGTCATCATAATCATCACCATCTACCCACATCATCATCATCAATCAAATCAATAAAACAATCAATCAATCATCATCATCATCATCATTATCATCATCATCATCATCATCATCATCATCATCATCATCTACCTGCAGGTTGACGATGATGTGACCCGTCTGTGCAGTGGAGGCAACACCTAGCGTCAGCTGCTGCTGCTGGAACTGGGGCGGGTTATCGTTGGTGTCCAGCACTTTGATGTGCACTGTCGCCGTGGAGGGTTTCTGAGGTAAAAAAACAAACAAACATGGCAGTTCGTTACTACCACTCTTCTGCCAGTTCCAGCTTGGTTACTCTTCATCCTCAGCTTTGTGTTACTACGAGCAACACCCAAGGGGAAACTTTCGCAGGCCCCCTGGGCCGTTTTCAGAAACGATCAAGATAGTTTTAGGGCTGGCAGATGAGCCAAAGTTTTCTGTGTCTCACCATCCCCGCGAACACTGAAGACGTTCCCAGAGTAGGAACAGATGTCTGGTCAGGATAGGTACCGGTAACCAATACAACTGAAGCATTTATTTAAAATACATATTCTAGTTCTACTAGTTAGTTATGGGCTTGAATGCTGTGTCCTGCTGCAGAAAAAAATCTTCAATGGCTCTGCCACAAAGCCTTATTTTAAAGTTTGTGGTTTATCGGATGACGGTTAAATACTAGTTGCACTACTTTAACGTTTCAAACAAAAACAAGTAATTAAAAAAATAAAAAGATATATATATATATATATATATATATATATATATATATATATATATATATATATATATATATATATATATATATATATCATCATCTATATATGTATTTGGGCCCAGGACGTGACATGCCAGGCAGTAGTTCAGTCACAAACAATACTGTGTAATGATTGGTGGCCTTCAAAAACAAAACTGCTCACCATCAAGTCATCAGAAATGGAGCAATCTCCGGACTTCGCAGTGCAGTCGTAAGCGGAGACGACAAAGGAGAATGACGCTTGTGACGTATTTTCGCGATCTAATGGCTTTAGCAGCGTTAGCTGTGCCGGACTTTTTGTAGACTTCTCAGTGATGCTCAACCATTCTTGGTTAAAAGCGGTTTCCGTTACTGCAACATACATTATTATTTAAAATTAAATGTAGCCATTATTAAATGACTGGCTCCCAGGGATCTCTAATACTGATATAGGCCGACAGACGAACAAACAGGAAGGCAAGCAGAGAGACACACAGAGGGACACAGACACAAACGCACACAGATTGAACAATGGCATCAGTTGGTGTGTTTGTGGGAACTTGCAGACCAGTAGCTCAACCGTCTCCAACGAATTCAGAACACCGCTGCCAAAATTGACTTGATTTGAGAATTGTCACTCTTAACAAGGTAAAGTGAGCACACCACAGCAGTCCTTAGAAAGCTGCATTGGATCCCAGTAAAGCAAAAGATAGACTCCAAAGTGAGCTGTCGCTGTGTAAAATGTGTAAAGAACGCGAGCGCCCCTGCTTACCTTCAAGAGATTATTGTTCCCCTCCACAAACCATTCAGACAACTACCGTCCTCAGCTAAGTCTAAGTTGCGAACTCCATCAAAAAGAAGTCTTGGTTTCCGCCTTTCTCGCACTGTGGTCCCAAGCTCTGGAACTCGCTGCCACAAAATCTGCTGGATGTGTTAGTTATTCATTGCTTACAGGGTCCAGCGGACTGCAAAGAGCCGAATCATTACCACAAAATCAAGACCACAACTTCGCTGAAAGAGGACTCACCCATAATCCGCATGAAAGATCTGCCGAAACAACCCTAGTGGTAACACTGAAGGCAATCCACCAGCCGGTCACTTTACAATAAAGACATCCCACGCAGGGGACGCTGAGGCTATACTCTAATTTATCGAACCCCCGTTTACAAAAACAAAATATAATAAAAACATCATTGTAAAATATCAACAAAACACATACATATAAAATGCCTACATTGCCAAATAATAACATCATAGGAAGCCCCAGTGATCATTTGGCAGAAAGCGTCCAATATTCCCAAGCTGACCCAACAGATCTCACACACAAAAGAGGAGTTTTGTCCCTGAAGAGTTTTCAAGAAAAAAAGTAGGTGACTGGTCTAGCGAAGAAGAAGATGGTATATTAGATTAATAGAACATAATAGGAATGAGAAAGAACAAATGAGAAAGACAGCGACATTGGGAATTCAAAGCACAAAATCTCCAGAAAGTGGGGATTATATACTGAAACCCCCGGCACCCCCACGGGGGGCTGAGGGATGGTGGTGTCCCAGGTGTCTTCGAGAAACACCTCAAGATACAACTCTTTGATTGTTGATTGTGTTCCCCCTCCCTGATGTGCACCGCTTAGTACTTTTGTCCCCACCAACGTCACAACCCCCTCCTCTGCCCCTACACGCACCTTCCAACCGCCCTAAACATGCTGCTTGTATGGACGATGCTGCGCCTCCCAAATGCACATCATTATCATAATCATCATCATCATCATAATCATCATCATCATCATCATCATCATCATGCAAAATAGAGATGACACTTGCGCTGCAGCGAATAACACGTAGTTGATACATCATCTTCATCTGTTGCCTCGACGGTCCCCAGAAGGACGCCACCACGACCTTCGGTGACTTCAAATGTGTATTCAGAGACGTTGAACTTGGCTGGATGATCGTTATCGTCGCTGATGAAAACGGTGAAGAGAGGAAGAACCGTGGACATATGACTCGGAACTCCCAGATCCTCCGCTTTGACGCCAAACTGAAAAGTCACTATATTATGGTATACCCTTATTCATCAGTACGGTTCCTACATTAATTATTCACTGATGTGTTTATACTTGATTGAGTGAATGACTAATTAGTAAATTAAATTACAACGGACAGTTTAGCCGGTGTTATAATAATATACATAGGCAGTACCACCATTTCCGTCATGCCTACCTCACTCCATACTGCACCGCTCTGTCGTTTCATGCGTGCGAAGGCGGGTGAGAGTGGGTGCGCGCGCGCCTAGATTGGAATAAGTTACGCGGTAGTCAGTGGTACCAGTCGCATGTATCTGGATCTGACCGCGTCTCCCTCCCTCCCTCCCTCTCTCTCTCTCTCTCTCTCTCTCTCTCTCTCTCTCTCTCTCTCTCTCTCTCTCTCTCTCTCTCTCTCTCTCTCTCTCTCTCTCTCTCTCGCTCGCTCTCTCCCCCCACCCCCATGTACTATTTATTTATTATAATAGTAACCCTGTACAGACGGCGACTCTATGAGGATTCGGCATCTCTCACGTTCAGATAAACATGAACGCCGGTTAGTTAGTTAGTTATTCATTGCTTACAGGGTCCAGCGGACTGCAAAGAGCCGAATCAGGACCACAAAACCAAGACCACAACTTCGCTGAAAGAGGACTCGCCCCTGATCCGCATAAAAGATCTGCCGAAACAACCCTATTGGTAACACTGAAGGCAATCCACCAGATGGCCACTTTACAATAAAGACATCCCACGCAGGGGACGCTGAGGCTATACTCTAATTTGTCGAATCTCCGTTTACTAAAACAAAATAGAATATAAACATCATTATAAAATATCAACAAAACACATAAGCCTACAAATAAAATGCCTACATTGCCAAATAACATCATAGGAAGCCCCAGCGACCACCTGGCAGAAAACGTCCAATATTCCCAAGCTGATCCAACAGACTTCACACACAAATGAGGAGTAAGCCTATTGTCCCGGAAGAGTTTTTTAAAAAAAAAGGTAGGTGAGTGGTCTAGCAAAGAAGAAGATAGTATAGTAGATTGATAAGAATGAGAAAGACCAAAGGAGAAAGATAGCGACAATGGGAATTTAAAGCACTAAATTTCCAGGAAGGGGGGATACTATTTATACTGAAATCCCCGGCACCCCCACGGGGGAACGAACGCCGGTGGCTGCACTGACCTGAAAAGACCTCTGCGTCTCTCTGTCGAAGAATTTATTATTTGCCAGTCTAAGCTCTCCTGTATCTCCGTTAAGGTTGAAGAAGTCAAGGTCGGCAGGGTTTTCAGACGCTTGTATGGTGTACAACACTTTTCCATTAGTGGACGTGTCTTTATCTTCGTCCGTGGCATTGAATTCAAAAACGCTTCCGCCTGGCTTCAAACACTTTAAACATAAAAAAAGCAATATAAATAAGAACTAATGCATTAATATGATGACAGACGCTGAGACTTCAATTGAAACCATATTAATGATTGTGGGTGTTTTATTTATTTTTTTTTTTTCGTTCAAATATTTTACGTTTGTACTTGTGTTGGCGCATTTACTATATTACAGCACGCAAACACAGTGTGTGTGTGTGTGTGTGTGTGTGTGTGTATGTGTGTGTGTGTGTGAAATAATTAAAATTAAATATAGTGTACATGTTTTATAGGTAATCATGTTTAATATTATTATTCATATTTTGCGTTCCATTATTATATTAGTCAGAGAGAGAGAGAGAGAGAGAGAGAGAGAGAGAGAGAGAGAGAGAGAGAGAGAGAGAGACAGACAAACAGACAGACAGAGACAGAGAGACAGAGAGAGAGAGAGAGAGAGAGAGAGAGAGAGAGAGAGAGAGAGAGAGAGAGAGAGAGAGAGAGATCATTTGCCATTGATGTGTTATTTCATGTGAGTGTGTGCATAATTTGCTCGTATGTGTGTGTGTGCGTACGTGGCTAGGTAGAAACGCCGTTACTCTGACATACACTTGAAACTATACGTACTTTGTTTTGACTGCCCCGTTATTTTGACGTCAAAACAATGTTCCGTAAGGGTTAGGGATGTGTTAGGCTTAGGGTAAGGGTTGCGGTTATAGTTAGGGTTAGGGTTTGGGTTAGGGTTAGGGATAGCTTCAAAAAATTGAAAAATGCCAAAATATTGTTAAAAGTGTCAAAATAATGTCTGTAGAGTTTCATGACAGTCATCACAACGGCGTTTCTACACGGTTGTGTGCGTATGTGTGTGTGCGTGTATGTGTGTGTGTGTGGGTGTGTGCGTACGTGTGTGCGTGCTTGTGTGTGTGTATGTGTGTGTGTATAACCGAACAACTGGGGATTGTTTTCATATAAACGTGGTAACAAATGGGGTAATTGAAAGAAACATTGGGAAACAAAAATCTTCCCCATTGTTTAAAACATATTTTCCACTCGAAAACAGTATTTCACAACCGTAAATATCGAGAAATCACATCTTCCCAATTTGTCGAAAAATGGGTTAGACAAGTATGTAAATTATACATACCTGTGTAGTAAGCTGCGCTACGACCAAATTCAAGTTTAAAGGGCGAATTACCCCTCAATCCTGTACGTCATTCATAAATCTACTTAATTGTATCAAATACAACATTTGATTTGTAAATATCACTGAGAAAAAGACCATTCCCCAACTGTACACTGTTTTGGTAACATTCCCGATCAGCTTATACACGGGTGTGTATGTATGTGTGTGTATGTGTTGTTGTATAACGACAGAAATGAGAAACGGAATTTACTTTTTCAGTCAAAAATGGGGTAATTTGCTCGTTCCTCATTTGTCTCGCGTTCTCCATTTGTTTCGAAGTACGCGGGAGTGCTTTTTTAGTGCATGGGAGTGCAGTTGTAGTGCATGAGAGTGTTTTAAGTACAGAGGAGTGCACTATCCGGGACGGAGAGAACGCAGTCCGTTTCGGAAGAAATTTGGACCTATTTCGTCCCCTATAGGAGACGAACTAGGTCAACTTTCTTTAAAAGGGGTAGCCCTTACCCTAACCCTTTTCTCTTCAAAAATGCGTTCTTTCCGTCAAAAATGTGCTATCCGATTCCTACATTCTAAAATTACCTCGTTTGTCACCGCGCACAAGAATGTGTGTGCGTGTGAGTGTGTGTGTGAAGTTTGTTCTGATGTTTGCCTCCTTTGCGATTGTCGGTATTTTATACGGAATTGTTTCCCTTTGCTGTGATTGTGCTATTTTAGTAACTTCCGTCGTTTTAATACTGTGTAGTCCAATAATTACTGTATAACCAAGTGTGTTTTATGATGGCATACACGCGTGATAGGAGTGTATGAGGTGTGTATGTGTAAGAAAAACTAGCGAACCTCTTAATTTTAAATTTGTTTAAATGTAAAATAAATGTGGTTTATTTTGCATGTTTTTATCTTTTCAATTGCGACACAAAAGGATATGCATAATTTGTTTTGATGGTACTAAAGATTTGTTGACTTGATTTGAACTGAACTGAACTGATTTGGTAAGAGTTTCCGTCGTCATCTAACTCTTAAGATCGAGTAAAGGTTTATCATTTTCGATTTAAAGCCGGCAACGCACATGTGTACCTACCTACGTTCATACAAACACACACACACACACACACACACACACCCACACACACACCCACACACACACACACACACACGCTCTCGCTCTATAATTTTTATAATACAGCATCATGTCCATCACCATCATTATAAAAGGTAAAGGTAAAAGTAGTACCATAGCCTTGTGGCCGTAGTGGAGCGTGATGTTGGAGATCACACTTATCTTGGGCCAGCGTAATGAGCGTGATGCCCATCTCTCTCCCTCTCTGCTTTACCTTCCCCACCCTTAAGAGAGTAGGTACTCAATCACAGTTGAGTCAACTGGGGGCGTTGTTATTTGTCGCTTAACGTTTTGCGGTCACCCATCCAAGTGCTAACACAGTAGCGAGTGCTCCAACCATTGCGCTATCCGACACCCCATACCAATCATCATCGTGGTCGTCGTTACAAATATAATAGTCGCTATGGCCACCATCAAATGGCTTGTGTGATGGTCTGTGGAATTTCGTTGTTGGTGATGTGCTGGGCATATGACATGCCCAGAAGTCTTCTGTAGCACCTCATCTCCATGCATTGTATTCTTCGTTGTAGATCTGCTGTGAGGGTCCATGTTTCGCAAGCGTATAGGAAGATGGAGATGACAAGGGAGCGCAGCAGTCTTACCTTGGAGTGTAGACTGATGGTCCTGTCTTTCAAATTGGGCTTCAACCTTGTCAGGGCAGCAGTTGTTTGTGCGATCCTGAAGAGGACTTCCTGTCGGGACCCATTGTCTGATACAATGGTTCCTAAATATTTGAAGCAATGCACTGTGTTGAGGGCTTTGCCTGGGACTTTGATGTCCGTGTTATATCATTGGTGTTGTTGGTCATTTTGGTCTCCCTCTGCACACCAGCTCGATTCCTATTTGAAAAGCACTTTTCAGTGCCTCCGCGTTTCGCATGCTGCGGGTTATTTATAGCTTGCCTGCACCACCCTTCCAGTGAAAGGAAGTATCGGTGACGCTATTTATAGCTAGCCTGGCTGACCTAACCTCAAAATCTGAAAAGCTTTGGTTGAGCCTCTGTGTCTGCACTTTTTTATTCCAAGGCTCTAGAGGTGGTGCCAAGCTTCTGTACCACCTGTTCAAGTTCGTGTTCCTCTCCAGCCAATCCGTCACTGTCATCCGCAAATAGGAGGTTGGAGATTGCTCTACCCCCTACCTTGACTGTGCCTTCGTGATCTGCAATGGCATCTGATATGATGCGCTCTAGGAAGATGTTGAAGAGTGTTGGAGAGAGTAGGCATACTTGACGCACACCGATTGTTGTTCTGAACCAGTTCGCGATGACGCTGGTATGGAGGACTGCACTGGCAGCCTTGTCATACAGGCTTTTGATGACTTCAATAATTTTAGGGCTGATGTTGTACACTTTCATTGTTGCCCACAGAGCTGCATGGCAGACTAGGTCAAACCCTTTCTTGAAGTCTACAAACACATGATTTAGATGGTGTTGGTGCTGTAGATATTTGTCGCAGATTATTCTGAGGTTGAAAATCTGTTCAATGGTACTTCGCCCTGCCCTAAATCCTGCTTGTTGAGTATGAAAGAATCTGTAATAAACTAAGTTAAAAACTTAAAGAAGATGCCGTGTGAATTAATTGTTTTTTATAGCTTTATTCTTTGCTGTTTTCATTGCGTGATGTTGTCCAGTGCCTGAAGTTTCTAACCTATTCTGTTCGTAATCTATTTTTCTTGTCAGTGGTCTTGGGACCGAACGCGGCTTCCGAACCTATAGCTCGGATAGCGGTGCTCGTGACCTCCCGCATTACGAAGCTGTAATGACATCAATTCAGAATAAATTTGGTTAATTTAATTTCATGAAATAATTTGAGGGTCGTGGAAACAAGCTCCTTAACGTCGTCGTTATCATACCTCGCCAACAGTGACGTTGGTGTAGTTCTTGACGAAGACCGGAGCATGGAGGTTCTGGTCAAGAACGGTTACGACGAGGGCGGTAGTGTTGGTCCGAGGCGGCTGGCCGTGGTCAGTGACGTTCAGGGTGTAGTTGTATTTGCCGGCCCGACCAAGAAGACTGCTGTTGACCTTCAGCTCGCCACTCTGGCTGTCCACCACAAAGAACGATTCGCCCTCGCCTCCTGCAAATAGTTGAAATTGACATAGCGGTAATAAAAGCTAATAAATATACGTGCTTAGTCTAGTGATACATGGAGATGGGCCTTTATTCGTTTCAAATCAGTTACAAGGCCCCCAATCCCAAGGCTTTGCTTTTGGCGAAAGCGGATTAACCCGAAAAATTCGCATAGTTATTGCATTAAACAATAATAAATTGGGCTTTCGTTGTTCAAACCAACCTATCTTATCATATCCTATCCTATCCCGTAACTCAAAGGTCGTTGGGACACCACAGATGATCGTTTAACCAGAGTACTCCATCTTTCTCTGTCCTCAGCAACCCTGATGGTTTCGCTCAGTGTCAAGCCAGTCCATTCTCGAATGTTGTCCTCCCACCTCTTCTTCGGTCTCCCTCTTCTTCTACCTCCTTGCACCGTGCCTCGCAGGACGGTCTTTGCAAGGCCTGATGGATCTGGTGACGTGGCCATACCATCGGAGTTTCCGTTTCTCCACCACTGTGAGCAGGTCATCGTGTTGTCCAATGGCTTGTGTGATGGTCTGTCGGACTTCGTCGTTGGCGATGTGCTGGGTATAGGAAATGCCCCGAAGTCTTCTGTAGCATCTTATCTCCGTGCTTTGTATTCTTCGTTGTAGAACTGCTGTGAGGGTCCATGTTTCGCAAGCGTATAGGAAACCGACCGCTGAAGTTTAATAGCAATAGCTAGCCAACATTCTGGAGCTTGAGCTAAAAACTAGCATCTATCAAAGCCGGTACGAGAAAGAAACTGTAAAAATAATTGCTCGTAATGTTTGTTGTTTTTAGGTTATCCCCAGACACCAAAGACGCACACTCCAAACCGCGGGCTTCACTCAGAAATAGGGTCAAAGGTCACACGGCTGTACCGTTAAATCAGGAAAAATAATCCCTGTCAGAACCGAAATGAAAAATTCAAACTTTAGGCGCAATGAGATCCCACTTTACTATCGTTTAATGTAATAACAATGCGAATTTTATGATAAACTCGTTTTTGCCAAAAGTAAACAAAGCCTTCGAACTGGGGCCTTAGTGAATGAGTAAACAATTCAATAAGTAAACCAGTTTGTAAACCAGGTAATGAACGTTCAACGTTCTCTATAATTATTTTCCTCTGACCTTGCCCATCATCATAGGAGATACTGAAGGTTAGATTAGCGTTGTCGCCAGCGTCTATATCCTTAGCGCCGATGGGACCAGGATTGACGGCTAACACTTTCTGCCCCACTGCTCTCGTTTCCTCGATTAACATCGTGTAGCCTGCGTTCCCGGTGCCAGAGTTCACCCACTGCGGCCCGTTGTCGTTGACGTCCGTAACGATGATGATGGCTTGCCGGGTGGTCCGGCGTTTGCGGTCCGACACGGGATTGTCCAGTGCGGCCAGGGCTAAGATGTAGCGGGCCGTGCTTTCCCGGTCCAGCGGTCTCTTCACTGTGATTGCGCCCTGAGATGATAATGACAAAGTCAAAGCATTCTTTAATCCGCAGAAGGAACAGGTATGGGTCTGTGGTACAACTTTGCGAGCACACACACACGCATACCCAAACACACACTGATAAGAACACAAAACACATCTATCCATTGATTACCACAACACTATTTTTACGCACATTCCTGGCCATCTAGTAGTCCCTACTTTACCACTACAACCATTCGCTTTTGATAAAACCACAAGCTCTCGTGCTACAGAGGAACGACGAAATAATAAATAATGTGTGTGCGCAATTTTAGCTACAGGCCGTTGTTATTGTAGGCCTACTGTTTTATTGGGCGTAGGGCCATGAAGGTCAAGGAATGGGTGGAGGTGGGCATCCAGTGGAAAAATGGAGTTGAAGGGTACACAAATAACGTCGAAGGTAAACAAAAGTCAAGTTTTGAAGGTAGCCATGCATCCATTTACAATGGGTGGACTTGGGGTAGGGGGTTGTGGTTACTTTTGTGCGATGTCTTCCTATCCTATCCCGTAACTCGAAGGTCGTTGGGGCACCACAGATGATCGTTTAACCAGCGTACTCCCCAGTTGTGTTACGCATATTGGCCAACCTTGGCGTTCCAGTCGCATTGCACTATGATTATTTCCTTCTTCAGCACTTAGGGACAGCCTGCAGACGTTCATAGAAATCCTCGACTTCACTGTCGACATAGTTTGATGTTGGGGTATAGGACTTGATGATGGTGATGTTGAAAGGGGCTGCTCTCAGACAAATGGTAATGAGTCTACTGGAGACTGGGCGGCTATTCATGACAGTGGCTAGAATTTCTTAGTGGACCAAGAATCCAAAGCCTGTCATCTCTCCCGCTGAAATAAGCAAGCTTTCAAGCACGCTTTATTTTTTAGCAATGTAAGAATTTTATATGTATGCTGTTTTGTTAATATTTTATAATGATGTTTATATTCTATTTTGTTTTTGTAGCCGGGGGTTCGATAAATTAGAGTACAGCCTCAGCGTCCCCTGCATGGGATGCCTTTATTGTAAAGTGACCGGCTGGTGGAGTGCCTTCGTAGGGTTATTTCAGCAGATCTTTTATACGGATCAGGAGGTGAGTCCTCTCTCAATCAAGTTATTGACCGGGTTCGGCTCTTTGCAGTCCGCTGGACCCTATAAACAATCACTTGTTAAACTAACCACTGCGCCAAACAAAACCAAATCAAAATTCACACTAACTGTTGCAGCATTGATGTCAAAGTCGTTGACGTTGTCGGCAAAATCAAAGGTAACGTTGGCATTAGGTCCCAGGTCCTTGTCAGTGGCATTAATGACGGCCACCACAGTGCCATTGGAAGCGTCCTCTGCCACCTCGAACACGTAAGTCGCGTTCATGAACTCGGGGTCGTTGTCGTTGGCATCGATCACCGTCACTTGCAGGGTGACGTTGCTGCTCAAGGGAAGCGACCCGCTGTCTGTAGCCACGACGGTCACGTTTACCTTAGGGATGGTCTCCCTGTCCAGTTGCTGCGCCAAGCTGAGTTTACCTGTGAGAACCAAGGAGTTGGAAGAGAGATGGAAAGGAAAAAGAAAGAAGAGAGAGAGGGAAATAAATTTTTAAAAATTAATGAAATAACAAGAATTAAATACATGAAGAAATGTAATTGTAAACAAGAGAACAACAAATAGCCAGGCACAGTAATTTTAAAAGTTGAATTTCTAAGAAGAGTCTGTCGACCTACATGTATTAATTTTATTTGAATTAAAAGAAACCACTTTGACCACGCCTCCTTTTAACATTCACAGTGAATGTTGCCCCACTGAAAAAAAGAAGCTAACAAAAAAACAAAAAACAAAGAAACTCTTTCGAAAGTATAATTATTTGTTTACTTAATAGTTTTTGTGCCTATTAATAGTAACAGCCGTTGGCCAGCCAGCCAACATTGGGAGCTAAAAATAGCAGCTACCAAAGCTGGTAAGAGAAAGAAGAAAAAAATTGCTCGTAAGATTTCTTATAGATACTACCCTATCCTAGACAACTAACACGCATTCTTCAAGCTGCTTGGTTCACTCAGAAATAGAGCCGAAGGCTTTGGTGTACAAATGTACCGTTAGAAACTTGGGAAATCATTTCCTGTCAGAAGCAACATGGAAAAATTCAAACTTTAGGGTTGGGTTGAACAAGGAAAGTCCACTTTATCATTGTTTAATGTGATAACAAAGCCCACTTAATCATTGTGTAATGTGATAACAAAGCCCACTTAATCATTATTTAATGTGATAACCAAGCCAATTTTATCATTGTTTAATGTGATAACAAAGCCCACTTTATCATTATGTAATGTGATAACAAAGCCCACTTAATCATTATTTAATGTGATAACAAAGCCCACTTTATCATTGTTTAATGTGATAACAAAGCCCACTTAATCATTATTTAATGTGATAACCAAGCCCATTTTATCATTGTTTAATGTGATAACAAAGCCCACTTTATCATTATTTAATGTGATAACAAAGCCCACTTAATCATTATTTAATGTGATAACAAAGCCCACTTATCATTGTTTAATGTGATAACAAAGCCCACTTTATCCTTGTTTAATGTGATAACAAAGCCCATTTTATCATTGTTTAATGTGATAACAATGCCCACTTTATCATTGTTTAATGTGATAACAAAGCCCACTCTATCATTGTTTAATGTGATAACAAAGCCCACTTTATCATTGTTTGATGTGATAACAAAGCCCACTGTATCATTGTTTAATGTGATAATAAAGCCCACTGTATCATTGTTTAATGTGATAACAAAGCCCACTTAATCATTGTTTAATGTGATAACAAAGCCCACTGTATCATTGTTTAATGTGATAACAAAGCCCACTTTATCATTGTTTAATGTGATAAAAAGCCCACTTTATCATTGTTTAATGTGATAACAAAGCCCACTTTATCATTGTTTAATGTGATAACAATGCCAATTTGTAGGGTAAACCCGTTTTTGCCAAACGTTTACAAAGCCTTCCAATGGTGGGCTTTTAATAGTTTTTATATAGCGCTTTTCCAGCTCAAGGGCCGCTCAGGGCGCTGTCGAAACAGGATCAAACTCAAGGCGCCCATTTGCAGCCTTTGAGCACAATCTTGGGCGACCGGGGACTAGGGGGAAATGGACCTAGTGCTTTCTGGGTGTATTTGTGTGGCCCCTCACTGGGCGTCAGAATCTATTAAAATCCGTGCGAATGAATGCGTGGGTGCACCAACTAGACCTCGGTTTATACTCTGAACCGAAGGGTTTCTACATCTGCGGTGCAAATAATTGTCTAAAATCACGCTCTTTGGAACCGTAACAGAAATTATTGCATTGAATCAATCCCTTTACCTGCTTTAGAAATATTGAAGAAGGAGTAAATGCCATTTTGCACAACGGTAAACGTGACGTTCTGAAAACTGTCAGCGTCAGTGGCAGTAAGGGAGGCAACCACTGTTCCCACATTGACAGCTTCCGACACGTCCAACGTTGTGCTCCCTTGGATGACGGGCGCATTGTCGTTCGTATCGGTCAAGGTCACTCTCAAGGTCGCTGTTGGACAGGTGATTTATCATAAATAAATTATTAGCCATGAATTAAGAACAATTCAATAGTATCAACCACCAAACCCATTAATGAATGGCCAAATAACAAATAAATAAATAAAACTAAAATTAATAAATCAATACACATACCATATCATACTAACAGTGTATGTCGACATGCGGCATAGGCAGGATTTGACAGTTATATTCGTCCTGCAACGTTCGTACAATAGAACGTTAAAGTGTTCTTCGTCTCCTTAAAATAGACCCCAGTGACACGTCAAACTTAGACTCTATAGACAGGTCAAAATAGACATTATAGACAGGTCAAAATAGACACTATAGGCACCTCAAAATAGACCCAATAGACATGTCACAAGAGACCCTATCCTATCCTATCCCTTAACTCAAAGGTCGTTGGGGCACCACAGATGATCGTTTAACTAGCGTACTCTATCATTCTCTGTCCATTCTCGAATGTTGTCCTCGCAACTTTTCTTCTGCCTCCTTGCACCGTACCTTGCAAGATAGTCTTTGCAAGGCCGGATACTCTGGTGACGTGGCCATCTCTTCACCCCTGTGAGCATGTCATGGTGTTGTCCAATGGCTTGTGCGATGGTCTGTCAGACTTCGTCGTTTGTGATGTGCTGGGTATAGAAAAATGCCTAGAAGTCTTCCGTAGCACCACATCTCCATATTTTGTATTCGTCGTTGTAGGTCTGTTGTGAGGGTCCATGTTTCGCAAGCATATAGGAAGATGGAGATGACAAGGGAGCGCAGCAGCCTAACCTTGGAGTGTAGACTGATGGTCCTTTCTTTCCAAATGGGCTTCAAACTTGTCAGGCAGCAGTTGTTTGTGCGATCCTGCAGATGACTTGCTGTCGGGACCCATTTTCTGATACAATGGTTGCTATATTTTAAGCTATGCACTGTGTTGAGGGATTGGCATTGGACTTTGATGTCCGTGTTAAGTCCATGGGTGGTGTTGGTCATCAATTTGTTCTCCTGTGCACTTATTTCCATTCCAAATGCTCTGGAGGTGGTGCCAAGCCTCTGTACCAGCTGTTCAAGATCTTGTTCCTCTCCAGCCAATCCATCAATGCCATCCGCAAAACGGAGGTTGGAGATTGCTCTACCCCTTATGCTGAATGTGCCTTCGTGATCTGCAATGTCTTCTGACCTGATGCGCTCAAGGAAGAAGCTGAAGAGTGTTGGAGAGAGTAGGCATCCTTGACGCACGCAGATTTTTGTTCAGAACCAGTTCCCGATGGCGCTGTTGTGGAGGACTGCATTGGTAGCCTTGTCAAACAGGCTTTTGATGATTTCAATAATGGTATTATAATAATATTGAAATAGACCCTATAGGCAGTCAAAATAGACACTACATACACGCCAAAATTGACACTACCACCGCCCTACCACATCAACCAGTAACACCAGCATCATCAACATACAACTAATAACAACAACAACAACAATAACAGCAACAGTTCTTCACCAATGGCAACTTCACTAACAACAACACAAACGCCAATACTACCAATACAAAACAGCCACCACAGCCACCAACAGAGGTGCCAACCCCCTAATCTTCCTGTCAGTATTTCCGGACCCGTTTGTCAGTATTTGTTAACACTTGTCAGTATTTTTTTCTCGCCACACCCAGCCTATGACACTATAAAGTAACGACAGGCTTCTCTCTGAAACAGCAGGCTATTTTCAGTCCTCTAAAATCACGATGAAAATCAGCTTGTTGAACACAGCGACGTTCAGTGAGTGCAGAAGTACTATTCTGAGACCAGAAACCAGTACAGAAGACCGCTCTAAAATCACGATGAAAATCAGCTTGTTGAACACCACACTTGTTTTACTCTAAAATCACCATGAAAATCAGCTTGTTGAACACAGCGACGTTCAGTGAGTGCAGGAGTACTATTCTGAGACAAGAAACCAGTACAGAAGACCGCTGGCAAAGATAAACGATCGGCAACTTCTCCTCCGTATTTTTATAAAAGCTACCGTATTTCCGTATTTAATTCACTTCGCCGGAATTAAATACGTCAATCTGTACTGGTTGGCACCTCTGCACCAACATCAGCCGCTCTTTACCAAGTAGTGGGGGAAGGCGAAGTAGAAGAGGGGAACCGGGGAAGGGAGAGAGGGGTAGGGCAAAAAGGTTTGTGTAAAAACCCAATAGTAGAAGATTTATCGCCTAAAGCAAGGAAACTGGAGTTTAATGACAGACAGTATCTTGAATATATCTTTGGTTTCCTACCAGTGGCAACCTGCGGCACTTTGTCCACTCCGTTGGTATCGTTGACCTGAATGACCATGACGACGACCTGGGCAGTCTCTCTGTCAAGCTTTCCGTTCACCGTCACCTCCCCGGTTGTAACGTTCACACTGAACCAGTTCTGCACACACAGACATACGCTTGTAAGTGCTAGGCGAGCGGCGGCAAGCGACTATGCTAGTATTTTTTTCACCTGTGGCCAACCACTATCATTGTTTTCAGTAAAAATAAAAAAAATACAAAATTAATAAAATTAATCGCTTGGTATCTTTTTGCTCTCTCTCTCTCTCTCTCTCTCTCTCTCTCTCTCTCTCTCTCTCTCTCTCTCTCTCTCTCTCTCTCTCTCTCTCTCTCTCTCTCTCTCTCCCTCTCTCTCTCTCCCCCCCCCCTCTCTCTCTCTCTCTCTCTCTCTCTCTCTCTCTCTCTCTCTGCCAGTATAGATGAGAGTGCAGTTCGATGCAACTGCACGCCACCCATTTCAGCAGTGTTGAAGCGTCTGAGCACCACGTGGCACACCTCGTTTCATCCCAAAATGATTGGAAATCCACGAAAATAAACGAATTGGCACTGACGTTTCAAATAATTTGGGACGAAAGAGGTGAGCAACGTAGATCAGTCTCTGATCTTTAACAGCGTTGAGTGCATATATGACTGTGCAGGAAGCGGTCAAGCATCATTGTTGAAGAGCTCGGTCACCCAGGCTCCTCGTGCGGTACTTGTCCCGTGCAGACTACAATCCCAAACGACACAATAGGCTGGCTACACATCAGTTCCAATCTATACCCCAGTAATGCTTTATTGTAGACTGTGTTTTACTGTTGTCCTCATTTAGATAAAAGAGCCTTCTTAACAATTCACCGTTACATTATATTTTTATGCATCGATGGCTGTTTTAACTTTTGCTCAAATTTGTAACCTTTGCTATTACACGTGTACATTATTCGCACCTTAGAGTAGGATATGGAAAATTGTCACATCGAGATCGGATAATATTCACGAGCGCGCAAACGCGAGTACAATACTGTCCGATCGAGAGAGTAAAATGTTTCTTATTCCACGTCTAAGTAGTCGTATTCATATTCGTAAATTTCCTTAGGATTTATGAGAACAATAAATATACCTTGAATCTTGAATCTCTCACCTGTACTGTGGCAATGTTCAAAGCAGAGTCGCGATCCGTCATCGCGTGTGACTGGTCTACAAGCCACTGGTAGGCAAGGTCAGGGTTAGTGTCGGGGTCAAAGGCCGTCACCTTGGCGACGACGGTTCCTTCCTGCGCGCTCTCGCTGACGCTGACCTCTTGGAGACTCTGATTGAACCGCGGTTTTTCGTCGTTGAGGTCATTCAGAGTAATGGTGATCATGGCAGTGGCTGTACGAGGCGGGTCGCCGCGGTCCAAGGCGAGCACAGTAAGAGTGTAACCTACAACATGTAATAATAATAACAACAACAACAACAACAACAACAACAACAACAACAACAACAAAAACAAGAACAACAACTACTACTGCTACTGCTACTACTACTACTACTACTACTACTACTACTACTACTACTACTACTACTACTACAACTACAACAACTACCACTACAACTACAACTACAACTACTACTACTACTACTACTACTACTACAACTACTACTACTACTACTACTACTACTACTACTACATTTTTGTTAATGCGCAAAATCTAACGTAAAGCTTGCTCTAGGACAAATATATTTCGCTACTTCCCTCTGTGCCGCCCAATTTATACGAAAAAGAATCCGGCCAATGTTTTGAGTTTGTACGCAGATGGGTGAGTGAGTGACAGCGGGGGTTGAGCATTCCACAGCATCAGTATTCACCGAATTTCAGAGAATATCTTCTCCCTTGTACTGTGGCAAGGTTTGTCCAGTAATGGTATGGAGTAAACCTAGGTTGGCCTGCCATGATGAGCCTCGTACTTTCAAGTTCATTATGTCGCCCTTTGCGAGAATCGAACCACGCCCGTTCGTTCGGCACGGACAGTAATTTTCAGCATTGAAGACCAGCGTATTCCAGCGATGCTAACACGTCATCTATGAGGCGCCATTTGTAAATTTAATCATTATTGTCATTATATCTATAGAACATATATTTTACCTGTATAAAAGATATTGTATACTTATAAAATGAGTTCTATGTCTATAAAATACATTCAATAGCAATACAAAAGTTTTTATAGCTAAAAACAACATTTTTATAACTACAGACTACATTTTACAATATACAAGAGAAATCATACGCGATCATCACGCCGTTTGTAAATATTATTCCGAAAAACTATTTTATCTCTAAACACTTCATTTTATCTCTAAACACTACATTTTATACATAAACAATTCATTTTATAGGTAAACAATTCATTTTATAACAACAAAGGGCTTTTATATCTATAAAATAAATGTTATAATATATACAATGCATTTTACCTGTAGAATGCATTCGGAGCATTATTTTACATTCGGCGCATGACATTAATTTTATACTGACTTTCGAATTGCTGATCCCAGGGAAACAACTCCATCAGCGTGTAGACTACTTGTAAACTTCTAAGCGACTCAACATGGTAAAGACCATTAAAGTCTACTACAAAAAATGGCAAGGACCATACTAGTGCACTATATAAATTGGCGAGGACCATACTAGTGAAATGCTGATAAAACATCAGCGACATCATTGTCAGTCTCGACTGTTCCAATTATGTTTTGGTCGTCTTGAAAAACTATCGATAAGCACGAAGGCAAACCAGCTTCCATCGTAACTGTTACCTTGGAGATTGTTGACATCGCGGGAAGTCGATATAGGCCTAGCGGGAATTCCCTACACGCGCCGTAGCTATCTAAATTTAGCTTATGCAACGTCACTTCCACATGAACAGGCGAGAGCCCAGCGTATACGTGCTGGAGGGGGGGCCTTTTTCGGTGAATTGGTTGAATGTACCTATTAACCAATCGTCCCCTATACGCTTAATAAGTCCGGGGATGTAAATTTTAATTTAAAAAAAAATAAAATAAAAAATAAAAATAAACGTCAGCCATCTTTGCGCACCGCATAGCAACTTTGGGTCGCTTAGAACGTTACAAAATAAAAATAATCGAAGGGAGAGAAGCAGTTATACAATGAGAAAGTTAGTATAAAATTATTGTAAGGCGCCGACTGGAAAATAATTGTCGCGAATGCATTCTACAGGTACAATTCATTGTACGTGTTATTGTCACGGACCGGGTTTATACTAGTCCGGTGACTTTTTGTGTGTTGTAGTATCTTCCTGTGTGAAGATATAAATTATAATATTTTTATTGATTACTAATTTCTGATTGGTTGAGCTAGTCATGTGACGGTTCACCAATTACATGTATTCAAAAAAATGTTGCATTCTTCTTGTGACTTGACCAAGGAGTGGTCGTTGTGTGTGTTGTACTTCTAGCAGCTGCGTCTGCGGGTATATATTGTTTATCATTGAAATATTGTATTATGAACATAATAATAATTTAACCCTGATTATATTCTACTTATTGTGGAATAAGAATTGGTAATAGATAATGTTGATATTAGTATGAAGGATGGATTAGGGAGGTGATGGAAATAGTGGATCGTTGTATATTTTTGATTAATGAACTGAAGCTGGATTAGTATTTGATTTGTAGTTGAAACCTCAACTTGCAATGTATAGCACTATATTTATTTTTGTGAATGAAAGTAATTAGCCGCAAGAATGTAATAATTAGTTGTTATAATTAGTTTTACAATTTTTGCGTATGTGTGAACTGTGTTCTACACATATGAGTTTTGAATTATATGTTGCTGGTCTGGTCCTGTCACAGAGAGAGAGAAAGGTATATGTGGTAATACAGAAAGTCTATGTATCAAGATATTTAGTGGGGAAAACTTGTATGTTTTCAGAAGTCTCCGGCTGAGGGGCCTCGAGGCAAAGAGAAGAGAGAAGAAGAAAGAAGAAGAAGAAGAAGAAGAAGAAGAAGAAGAAGAAGAAGAAGAAGAAGAAGAAGAAGAAGAAGAAGAAGAAGAAGAAGAAGAAGAAGAAGAAAAAGAAGAAGAAGAAAGGAGAAGTAAAGGAGAAGAAGAAGAAGAAGAAGAAGAAGAAGAAGAAGAAGAAGAAGAAGAAGAAAGAAGAAGTAAAGGAGAAGGAGAGGAAGAAGAAGAAGAGGAACAAGACGAGAAGAAGAAGGAGCAGAAGAAGGGGCCAGAGAAGAGCCAAAGAAGAAGACGAGAAGGCGAAGCAGAGGGAGAAGAAGAAGGAGCAGAAGAAGGGGCCAGAGAAGAGCCAAAGAAGAAGACGAGAAGGCGAAGAAGAGGGAGAAGAAGAAGGAGAAGAAGGAGCCAGAGAAGAGGCCAAAGAAGAAGACGAGGAAGAAAGACGAGCAGCAGCAGCAACCACTGCCACACGAGTAGTAACCGCTACCACATCAGCAGCAGTAGCAACCGCTACCACATCAGCAGCAGCAGCAGCAGCAACCGCTACCCCAGCAGTAGCAGCAGCAACGGCAGCAGCGGCCACAACAGCAGCGGCGACAGCAACGATAGACAGGGGAGAAACCCCAGGATAGATAGATAGAAAGGCCAAGGATAAGGAAAAGAAGATAGTGTATAGACAGAGACAGAGACAGAGATTAGAAACAAAAGGAGGACACAGCGAATTCTGTCTCCTTGAGACTCGGGATAACTCTCTCTGTCGACGGTGACCAGGTCGATATGGGTGTTTATTGTGACTGGTGATACTTGGATTATCTGACCGGGATTTTTATTGGTGGTTTTGGTGATTGGTGACTTTATTCGTGGATGATCTGAGTGAGACTTATGTGTGTGTTTTGTGAATGATAAGATTCACGGATTATTTCTACATAGTACGTGAGTACAAAACTATATATATACTTTTTCCATATTATTGATTGAATTGTATGTACTTATGTGAACTTTGTTGATTATTGTTTATTTTCTAGTAATAGAAAGGGGGTGTGACGACAAAAGAATTCTTGAGAGTTAGGGAGTGTGAGACGGGAGAACACGCAGAATATTCACGCACGCATACACGCAATTTTCTTGAAATAACCCCTTTCGTTACAGTTATAAAATGTATTCTATAGATATAAGTGCTCGTTGTTGCTATAAAATGAAGTGTTTACAGATAAAAGGAAGTTTTATAGATCGTTTTTGCTAATAAAATGACTTGTTTATAGATACAATGACTTGTTTATAGGTAAAATGAATTGGTTACTTATAAAATGTTTTGTTTATAGATAAAATGAATTGGTTACTTATAAAATGTTTTGTTTATAAATAAAATAGTTTTTTTTGTATTTAATATTTACAAACGGCGTGACGATTCGTGTATGATCTCTTGTATATCGTAAAATGTAGTCTGTAGCTATAAAAATGTTGCTTTATAGCTATAAAAAGTGTTGTATTGCTATAGAATGTATTTTATAGGTATATAATTCATTTTATAATTATACCATATCTTTTATACAGGTAAAATGTATGTTCTATAGATATAATGACAATAACCATTTAATTTACAAATGGCGCTTCATAGTCATCTGTCATCCGATGTTTGGCTTCATTGTCTGTACGTTTACGGTCTGCTTCCCCAGCGATGACTGAACTGGGTTATATCATTACTATTACTATTACTACTACTACTACTCCTACTCCTCCTACTGCTACTCCTACTACTATTGCTACTACTACTGCTACATCTCCTACTAATACTACTGCTACTACTACTACTAATACCAACCCTAATAATACTAATAATAATACTAATAATAATACTAATAATAATAATAATAATAATAATAATAATAATTATTATTATTATTATTATTATTATTATTATAATAATTATAATAATGCAGGATGCTATCACGCACTTTTTCTTCAATCGAACGCAAAGCGCGGCGACCAGAAAAAAATCGCTTTTACAGAAGTCGGAATAAAAACTCATGTTTCTTTTTGAAGTTTTGGATTGACTGCATCCAATACCATTATTGAAGAGAGGGAGGGAACCTGAGTACCCGTAGAAAACCCTCGGAGTCCTGAAAAGTCTCGTGCCTTAGTTACGTAAGTTCTTCCCACGCGAGGTTGGAACCCGCGATCTCTGGCATGGGAAAGAAGCTCACTAGGCACTGGGCTATCAGGCTATGTTATCTTCTATAGAGGTACCGTTATTTCCAACCTCTATAAAACAACATCTTGGGGTCTAACCACTGAGCTGAAGCGCCATGGAGTCAAGTCAAATCACGTCAATCAAGTCATGTCAAGTCAAGTCACGTCAAGCCAATCGCACGTCCAATAAAATGGAAGATGTGGCGAAGTCAGTACAATTTACAAAGATTACAAATATTAAATGCTAGGCTAATCCTGCCTACCCTGCGTGTCCATCTCTCGGTCCAAAATGGCGCCGGGACCCACTGTGACGTTGCCCGTGGAACTGTTGACGCGAAACTTGTCCGCACCACCGCCCGTCTCCAGCACGTATTGCGTCACATTGTTCGGCGAGCTCCCGTCCCCGTCATCCGCCCTCACTGACGTCACGAACGTGTCTGAACAACAACACCAACAAAACATTTTGACGTATTTATTATCTGACTGGCTGACTTATCAGCTTCGCAAGATTGGGAAATCCGCTTTCCTCTAAATAAAGAAGAAGGTTTTAGACTTCTTTTTTTAAGCCATGAACAGGACTTATTTTGTTTTGTTTTGTTTGTTTTACATCTGATTTTCTACAACCTTTCTTTAAAGGTGGACTCAAGCTACATACTACTGTATTGCAACTCCCTATTTTAAACAATGCGTAGGCCTATAACTGCGGTGAACCGCACTGCATTTGCATGAAACAAAACTTATTGCAATCCCCACAGCGGGAACAGAATATGCTCGGAAATATGAGGGGAAACAACTTTGGCCGGCTTGCAGCCATGTTGCGCCCAGAGTTGTCCTTCGTAGGGCGGATATTCTTTGCAAACGAACACAGTTTCTTGCCTATAATTTCTGCTCTGTCCTCCATCAAACATTACGAACCAACTGAAAGGTTTATTTCTGTTGCAATCCTGGCTAGCTCCGCTAGTTCGGCCTTGCACTGCCCTGCAAACACCACCATCCCCCTCCCTCCTCACCCCTCTCCTCCCCCTTTTCCGAAGAAAAGCTTGCAGCTCGGGGTAGCTTTCGTTGTGTTCTGAGACGACAATGCACTGATGATGTCGGCCCGGAGAACTCTAGGTAACTAAAAACAAAACACAAAGACAAGTTACCTCCCGTTATCGAATAAAGCCTATTACTAGTCTCTGATTTTCATCTCACAGTGACAGGAACCACCCATAATGACACGTGGCATTGCTTTCTTTTGTTTTATGTCTTATGTCACAGCTGAGTTCGCTCACTAAGACTGCATCATGTTGTAAACTTTGATGGGGACACATTCAATGAGGAGTCAATATTATCTGTTAGAAGCTTATCATCGTTTCATGTTAACTGCAGGTAAATCATGGAATTTTCATGCTTACTAGGCGGAGAGTTCTCTGTGATGTTTGCCGTGTAGTGTGGTTTCTGGAATAAGGGGTCCACATCGTTGACATCCTGAAACACATTCATACGATTTATGAGATTCGCAAAGACGTGTATGTTAATTGTGTGCCTAGGCCTATATACCATAATTATAGAGCCTAATTACTTGGATTACAGACACAGGCTCAGGTATACACGCGCGCGCGCGTTCACACATACACACACACATACATATACACAACATTCAATGATTTGGTTTTTCTTCATGTGCACTGTGTTACTTTCACTTGATTAAAATTAAATTTAAACACATGCTGCAGCAGCTGCTGCTGCTGATAATGATGAAGACGACAACGTCGCTGATGATGAAAGATAATGACCAGAATGATGTAGACTATGATGCAGCGGTGGGTTCCAACGACGATAAAATCGCCAAAGACAACGATGATGATGATGATGATGATGATGATGAGGATGATGATGATGATGATGATGATGATGATGATGATGATGATGTCGACGACGATATTTACCTCAATCTGAATCTTGACAGTAACGTTGCTAGACAATGGCGGAGATCCTTGGTCCCTGGCTCCCACCACTACTTGCGTATCCTTTATCTGCTCGTAGTCCACGCGTGAGGTCAAGGTCAGGACGCCAGAAATAGCATCCAATGAGAAACTGGCGCAAGGAACGGGTTTACAAGCAGCGAGGTAATATGTAACGTTGGATTGTGGGGTGCCTGGCTTGTCGTTGTCGGTGGCCTGCAAAGTCAATTTTGTTTCAAGTTTAAAATTGTGCAAATTAGTCAAACACCACCGCACACAAAATCACCACCACACACACCTATCCTATCCTAACATATCCTATCCCATCCCGTAACTCGAAAGTCGTTGGGGCACCATAGATGATGGTTTAACCAGCGTACTCCATCTTTTTCTGTCCTCAGCAGTCCTCATGGCTTCACTCAGTGTCAAGCCAGTCCAATCTTGAATGTTGTCCTCCCACCTCTTTTCTGTCGCCCTCTTCCTCTGCCTCCTTGCACCGTGCCTTGCAGGATGGTCTTGGCAAGGCCTGATGCTCTGGTGATTGGCATATCCATCGGAGTTTCCGTTTCTTCCCTTAGAGCAAGTCATCGTGTTGGCTAATGTCTTGTGCGATGGATGTCGGACTTCGTCGTTGATGATGTGCTGGGTATAGGAAATGCTCAGAAGTCTTCTGTAGCACCTCATGTCCAAGCTGCGTATTCTTCGTAGTAGGTCTGCTGTGAGGGTCCATGTTTCGCAAGAGTATATACACACAAACATCAAAATGCACACTTAACAACACAACACACACAAGGAGTCAATCTCAATCGCACATTATCGTTTTAGTAATCATCGTCAATAGTACTGAAGTTTCCTTAGTATGCACCAATGAACAAACGAAGCAACACACATTCGGACTATTCTCCAAATGCTATGTGGTCTTCGCTCTCGTAGGATACTGGTAAACATATCCTACAAAACGAAACCTCCAAGAGTGACTAAAATCATGCATACCGTCACAGTGACTGGTGGGTCAAGGCCCAAAGAGTCCTCCTTAACGCGGGCGCCGTACGACGTTTCACGGAAGGTCGGAGTTTCGTC
This sequence comes from Oncomelania hupensis, assembly GCA_036898135.1. NCBI lineage: Eukaryota > Metazoa > Mollusca > Gastropoda > Littorinimorpha > Pomatiopsidae > Oncomelania > Oncomelania hupensis. The sequence continues at coordinate 126,384,702 of CM072512.1, forward strand.
ATTTTTGTCCGTGACTGTAACGGTCACCGGAACACCCGTCCGTTGGCCGCCGCCATCTTTAGCCACCAAGGTCATCAGGTAGGTGTCCTTCGCCTCGCGGTTAAGGAGCTGGTCTGCGGTGGTCATGAGTCCGGTGACTGGGTGTATGCTGAACCTGGTTGGTCCACACAAACAAACTTCTCTGTAACGGCGGCAACCGCGTGTAAAGTCTAAAGTCGTGAGGAAAATGAATATCCCACTTATAATTACCATAATAATCCCATAGGCAAGCGTAGTGCCTCTACCCCTTGTTCGGCAGAGAGTGTAAACCGCGGTTTGGTATGCCTTGTGTGCACGCATGCATTCAATCGCATAGACTTTAAAAGATCTTGGCGCTCATGTCCTAAACCTGTGAGCTAGTATCAGTTAAATAGAACACACCAAGCAACTCTGTCGTCCAGGATTGCTCAGTTGTCTGCGGCGTTACACGATGCGTTTAAAGCAGCAAGTTGGCGCCTTGGGCGGCTTGTCTTAGATCCTGTTTGGGGAAGGGAAGCGCCTTGAGCAGTTCTTGTGCTGGTAAAGTGCACTATAGGAACAATTATTATTGTAATTTAAAAATAAAAAAAATTTCGCCAGTAACATTTACTGAAGGCAATGAAATGTTGTGTTTCTGTCCGTTTGACTACAAACTCATAGTTATTTCTTATTTAATCGTTCTAATATAGCGCTTGTTGCCAGGTCAACAGCTGCTCAAGGCGCTGTCCGATACAGGATCTAACTCAAGCCGCCCGAGGCGCCCACGTTCTGCCGTAAGCACATCCGCTGACATCTCAGCACAATCTTGGGCAGCTGGGGATGGGGGAGAAGGGGCCTAGTGCATGCTGGGTGTATTTGTGTAGCTTGCACTCCCCTGTCTAGGACATGAGCTTCAGGATCTTTAAAGTCCGTGCGATGGAACCCGTGCGTGTACAGATTAGACCTCGGTTTATATTTTCATTCTAAGGAGTTGAAATGTCATTCCACATTTTATCATCTTGAGAAACATTGTTAGGCTACCTACCTTTCCACATCGCCTTCCAGGTAATATGTGACATTGCCGAATGTTCCTGAATCTTTGTCTGTTGCCTATACACACAGAATTACAGACATAATTATGAAAAGAAGAAAAAAAAGAAGAAGAAGAAGAAGAAGAAGCAGGACGAGGAGGAGGAGAACACGAGTAACACGTTCATCATCATCATCATCATCGTCATCATCATCATCATCATCATCATCATCATCATCATCATCATCATCATCATCATCATCATCGTCATCATCATCGTCATCATCATCATCATCGTCATCATCATCATCATCGTTTGCAGTATCAGCAGTCTCACTGAAGAACCGCCGCAAGTCTTTAGTTCTTTGAGTGTACTAAATGATTAATAATCGGACGACGATGACAGTCAATAATGGTGCCAACCATTTGTTTTCAATCACCTAAATATTAGTACTTACCAGGATCTGTGCGACTGACGTTCCCCGACGACTGTTCTCAGTGACATCGATGCTGTAATTACTTTTGGAGAACGCGGGGTAGTTGTCGTTCATGTCATTGATGTTCAACGTGATGGTTGTGGTGCTGCTACGGTGCTGCGAACTTTGTGTCTCTCTCGCTGTGATCTGCACATTCATCATCATCATCATCATCATCATCATCATCATCATCATCATCATCATCATCATCATCATCATCATCATCATCAAAATCATCATCATCATCATCATCTGCACCACCCTCACCATCATCATCATCATCATCATCATCATCACCACCCTCACCATCAGCATCACCATCATCACCACCCAGTTATTTATTTATTTATTTTATAAAACACAAACTAAAATACATTTTTTCAAATCATAAATAACTTGGCAGTTGAAACAATGCGAATTTTTAAAAAAAATTACAGTGAATAAATAAATTATTCATTCATTGAACATCATTTTTTTTTTTCCTCAAAAGCAACTGAAGGTAAAAAGCGACTCTGTGACATGCAGGCATAAAGACCAATAAATAAATATATTATAATAAACTAATACATTTTTGGGGAGATAAATTTATGTATGAACTATTTTGACTTACGGTAAAGGTGAGGCTGTGTTCGGTTTCGTAATCTAGTGAGGCACCATTCAACACACGGATCTGAACCAAAGCTAAGGATCTTGCTGTTTCCGGCTCTGCCCGGAAAATGTTGGCGTGAGCACCATCCACGGATATATTGAACACGGAATTTTGGTCCTGCAAACATACAGTAGGTAAACAGATGAAAAAGGTGCCAATTAAAGTTTACTAATGATTTTATTTATTTAATCGTTTTTATATAGCGCTTTTCCAGCTCAAGAGCTGCTCAAGGCGCTGGCCGATACAGGGTCTAACTCAAGCCGACCGAGACGCCCACCCGCAGCCTTTGGGCGCTTGGTCTGACGCCCGGACAACTGAGCACAATCCTGGGCAGCCAGGGATGGGGGAAGAAGGACCTAGGTGCATGCTGGGTGTGTTCTTGTCACCGGCACTCACCCGTCTAGGACATGAGCGTCAGGATCTTTAAAGTCCGTTATGATGGAATGTATGCGACACAGACTAGACCTCGGTTTATACTCTCACCCGAAGGAGTAGGAAAACAGGAGTAAAGTGTCTTTCCCAGGGACACAACACAATGGCCCGGCCAGGGCTCGAACCCGGGACCTTCAGATCCGCAAGCCGAAGCACTACCATATGATGACGATGATGATGATTTTGATGCTGACGATGACGGCGACGATGATTACATTACGTTACATTGTTATTGCTTTAGGTCCAGCGGACTCTTCCGAGCCAAATCAGGACCACGACGATCATTATGATGATGATATGTTGATGATGATGATGATGATAATGATCATGATTTTGTTGCTGACGATGATGGTGATTACGATGATAATGATGATGATGATGATGATGATGATGATGATGATGATGATGATGATGATGATGATGATGATGATGATGATGATGATGATGATGATAATTTGGTTTCTGAGCTGTTGTTAGATCAGAGACTATACATCAGCCTAAGCGAGAGGACGTTTTTACGTGGGTGCTCTAGAAAGACCTGATTCTTTAGGAATTACTTTTGCTGTATAAAGAATACAGGTATTTACTATTATTATTACTATTAGTGGTATTTATAATGAACTGCTAAGCTATTCTTACGAAAAAGGAAGAGTATTGCTTTTTGTAAATTAGTACGTTTAGGGTACAGAAGAACCCATGTTTGAAAACAAAGTTCGATAACTCGTGTCAATATTTATTTGATCATGTGTATACATGTATGTGTGACTCAGTTTGTAATTATGATGCCATTTTTATATTCATTCATATGTGGATATGGGGCTGAAATAGGAACGTATTTCAGTTGTGTAATTTGTATATCTATTGATGAATGAATGGGTATAAATATGTTATAAAATGAAGTTGAGCTGTGTTTGTAATAATTGGCTCATAGTCCATTGTGTGTAGCCTATGCAATGTGTGTAAAGTGGCTATACTAGGTATTGTCACAGGAATGGTGACAGTAGTGATTGTAGTGTGGTGGTGGCGTGTAGAGACATTCTACAAAGGGAAATGATCCTTGCTCAATGTGAGCTATAAAGACATACAGTCTCTTTAAGGATAAGAGCAAAAATTTACGATTGTGTACATGTTGTATACAGCGGGGCGGTTACGGAGCAAAGAACCCCTGATGTGCGGCGGATGGATCTGGTTCCCGTGACATCACTGGCTTGACCTGATGTGGACACCATCATCGCCGTAGCTCTCCTTCGGATACCATCACTGGTGCAGAATTGCAACAACGGTACCGAAGTGAATGTCCGGATCAACGCCACGAAGACAACTGCAGCGTCTTCAGTGTGTGGCTGTGACCCCAGCGTCGGCTGTGAATACCGCGCCGGGAGTGTTTGATCCGCGAAACACGGTCAGTAGGCCTAAATAAAAACTGTGACATTTTCTGTGCTCCGGTGCTAATGGAAAAGAGAAGAGTCGAGTGACGTCCTTAGAAAGGACAACGACTTCTGCTAGCGTTGAACTCTGAAAATAACTATGTGCACCTATCAACGTAACTGGGTAAAAGTACTACACTAACTACGTGTGCTTATTTATCAGCTGTGTGATTTATTTATATACTGGAAAGAATCGTATGATTTAATGTATCTGTAACTTGTTGTATACGTGAAGGATTTACTGTGTATATGAGAATAATTGAATGAGAATAGAATAACAGAGGGCAAAGAGAAATAGCTGTGTATTCTTTGTCTTTGTCTGTAAGTACGTGTGTGGCAGTGTATGAGTATAGTAAACAGAGATAGAACACACACCTTATAATATACTGAACGTCAGACAGCCACACTCACACACTCATTCATTACACCATAAGTAGTTATACATATATTTATTTAGATTATAATACACATAAAAACCCTCCGTTACATTTGATGATGATGATGATGATGATGATGCAAAGCACCACTACGATTTTGCCAATGACCACTAAGATTAAAACGACGACGACTACGACGATAACAACAATGACGACGGCGATGATGGTGATGATGATTACAACGACTATGAATTTGCTGCTCATGAAGACGACCACGACTACGACACTAACATTTGTCGAAAGAAACGACGATGATGCTGATAACGCAGACGATAATGATTATTGCTGCTAATAAAGATGATGATGATGATGATGATGAGGATGATGAGGATGATGAGGATGATGACGATGATGATGATGATGATGATGATGATGACGACGATGATGAGGAGGATGAGGAGGATGACGATGACGAATTATGTCGGCAATGACGCTGACTCTGCTGCTGGTGAGGGCGACGGTAATGACAATGACTCTCATCATCATCATTACCCTCCTCATCGTCATCATCATAACGACAATAATAATCCTTATAATAAAAGTTTCAGTCACCAAGTCAGGGTCCGTCACGGTAATCTTCTGATCGTTAACCAGTTTGAGGACAGTGCCCTCCGCAGGGTTCTCGTCCACGGTCGCGGCGTAGTTGTTCAAGTTGAACGTGGGGCTGTTGTCATCTGTATCTCCCACCAAAATGCTCACAGTAGCTGCACACACATAAAAAACAACAACACACATAAATACACGCACAAACATACACAAACACACAAACAAACACACATACAAAGTACGAACACACAAACACACACGCACGAACGCACGCACACACACACACATACTCAAGAATTATAGGAAACAATATTCCGGAGTAACCGGACGAGATCATTAAATGTTGATGCGAGGGAGCGAAGAGGGAGGGTAGGAGGTGGCGTAAAACAAGTTCCCCTTCTTCCCTCCCTCCTTTCCCACCCCCCTCTTCTTCCCCTGCCCCTCTCATCCATTGTCCAATCACCCCTCCCCTTCTTGTTACACGCCCCCTCACCCTCCAATCCCCTTCCACCTTCAACAAGCCAAATAAATAAATCAATTGATAACTATACAGTATGGGCTTCCACCAGAGTTACCCCCACCCTATCTCAGCCCCCACTGGCAGAATATTCGCCGGGAGTGTGGGAGCACTCGCGTTCCACTGTCTCTTGTGGTGGGGAAGTTTTCTCACAAGGGTCGACTTTCTCTATTGACTCTTTATATGGTGGTGGCTCGTACCCACCCCCACCTCCCCCACCCCCCACCTTCCAATCCCACCCCACCTCTTCCTACCTCCTTCCTCCTCTCTGTGTCGCCGTAAGATCATGTTAAAGTAGGTGGTAAGTGTTATAAACAGACACTTGCCAATCTCAATTAATGAACACGAATACAGCCTAGGATCCCTTGTCAGGGGCGTCAGCGGCGCCTTTAGCAGCTCTCTGAGTTTGTAAGTGCGCTAGCCTATGATACTGTATGGTTAAATGAACATTCAAAAAAGAATAACTACATAAATAAATAAATAAATAAGTTTACCTTGTTTTAAAATATATAAAAGTAAAAAACTAAATAAATATCTATTAAAAAGAATTAAAATTATTATATATATATACATGTAGGTTCACTTTACCTCTTCAAATAAATAAACAAAGCAATAAATGAATAAATAGGACAAACCTGTCGCGCTTTGGGTCGTTCCTCTAGCAGCGTGAAGATCTTCAACGAACACAACCAGAACAGCACGATCCATGATTTCTCTGTCCAGATGCGAGTTTACTGAAACTGTCCCCGTTCTGTTGTCCACAGTCATCGCCGCCTAAGGAAGATACGCAGCTAATTGGATTTTTTTGTTAGTTGGTTAGTCATTGTTTATAGGGTCCAGGGGACTGCAAAAAGCCCAATCAGGACCACAACTTGGTTGAAAGAGGAATCACCCCTGATCGGTAGAAAAGATCTGCGGAAAGAACTCTAATGGTAACACTGAAGGCACTCCACCAGCTGATCAATTTACACTAAAAGCACGCAGGGGACGTGAGGCTGTACTCTAATTTATTAAGCCACCGTTTACAAAAACAAAATCGATAATAAATATAATGATAAAATATTAACAAAACAAATACATATAAAATGCATCATTGCTAAATAATAATATCATAGAAAGCCCCAATTTCGCAGAAAGTGTCTAATATCCCCAAGATGACCCAACAGACCTTATACACAAATGAGGAGTTTTGGGAGAGTTTTCAAGAAAAAAGGTAGGTGACTGGTCTAGCGAAGAAGAAGATAGTATAGTAGATTGATAGAAAGAGTAGGAATGAGAAAGAACAAAGGAGAAAGAAAGCGACAGTGGGAATTTAAAGCACTAAATTTATAGAAAGTTGGGATACTATTTATACTGAAACCCCCGACAACGCCCATGGTTTGGAGGAGAGGGGGGGGGAGGTAATTGGTTACATTATTATTTATTACGTTGAAACGCGAACGAAAGTATGTCGGAAACGCGCACGATAGATCTAATCGTTTCGTTTTGCAAAGTATCCAATAATGGAGTTTATTTACCTTTGATTTGAGTTTGCATTGTTGTTAGGAGTGGTTTTGTATAACGTTGATAATTTTCGTTGGTCGATATTATTGGAGAATTTTCGTGATCTGTCGATAGAAATTTCCCGATGGATATCGAAGGTCGTGAATGTTCCCGGAAGTAGAGGAAATAGGTATGACGTAAGTCAGTGATGACGATCTTTAGTTCGATTGGTGGCAGTACGTCATTTCTACCATGTACCAAATTGTTCCAGAAAAGAGAGAGGTTATTTAATCGTGTGCCGAGTTGCTGTTGAGAGATAGTAAAGTTGTTGATAGTGATTTGAAGAGTTGCTGTGAAAGTTGTTGAGTTGAGTTGAGAATTGTATACAGTTGTTGATGTGTGCTGAATAAAAGTGGAAAACTCCATACGTCGACTTTGTGACTTGTATGCTGTTTGGACGGGTTGCGTGGATAAACGAATCTGAGTTACACAACTATCAGGAATTCAAGCATCGGGGCTGAATCAGATACTGATAGAAAACACCAACATCGAATTGAGTGTAACATTTTGGGGGTCAAGCCGCGATTCACGCCATAGCCAAGGGTTCAACTGCTACAACAAGCGAGTCAACGTTACGAGAGGCAGTCATCGAGGGTAGCCGCCAACGAGTTGCGTCGAGAGGGGCCAACATACTGGGACTACACCACCGATAGGTTCGGGTTGACTGCAAGGGCGTGTAGTCGCTGAAGAGTTGCTTCGTGAGCGAACAACAGATCGGGACTACGTGGCTACCGTAAGACTACGTCGAGGGACAGTCTCGGAGCTACATCGCCAGTATTAGAGAGAGCGACGAGCGGACGTCGCGTCTACTTCAGCACAGGAGCGTGTACATCAACACCAGCGTGGTGCAGCGTCGCATACGACGAGGACAGCGGGGCCTGCGTCAGCGAAGGCGACTAGTGACAAGCATCAGCGCTACTGCAGAAAGCGTGCTGTTCTAGAACAGTCTAGAAAGGTACAGCACAGTCAAGAACTTTCCAGAAAAAAAGAACTCTACAGTCAAGAACTTTCTAGAAGAAGAACCTTCCAGAAAAGAACTTTCTAGAAAAGAACTTTCTTGAAAAGAACTTTCCAGAAGCATCAAGATGGCTGACTTCTGGCAGAAAGGGGTTGAACTGAATCTAAAAGGCAAGCAGCTGACGGAGTACGTCAAGTCTCAGGAGAGAATACGAGAAAGAGAATTGGAAGAGAAGCGTCTAGAAAAAGAAATAGAACTAGAACAGAAGCGTCTAGAAATTGAACAGCAGCTGCAAGAAAAAGAAGAGCAACGACGTCGTGAAGAAAGAGAAATAGAGGAGCAGCGACGTCGTGAAGACAGAGAATTTGAACTGAAGCGTCTGGAAATTGAACAGCAGCAGCAAGAAAGAGATCGTCAGTACCAGCTAGAGTTGGCGCGTATCCAGAACAATCAGCATGCGCCACAAGTCACCAACGACCATACGGCTCCAAAATTGCCAGCTTTCGTCGACGGGAAGGACCAGATCGACAGCTATCTGGCGAGATTCGAAAGGTTCGCCGAAAGCTCCAATTGGCAACCTCGAGACTGGGCGATTCGACTGAGTGCACTTCTGACGGGGCAAGCTCTCGAAGTTTACACCAGACTGTCGAACGATGACGCCAAAAACTACGACGTCTTGAAAGAGGCCCTGTTGCAGTGCTACAACTTTACAGAGAAGGGCTACCGTAAACGCTTCCGTGAATGCCGGCCTAAGTCAGACGAGACGCCAAAGCAGTTTGTGGAGCGCCTGTCGTCATATCTACACAAGTGGGTGGAGTTATCAGGCGAAATGAAGTCTTACGACAGTCTCCATGACCTGATTGTGCAAGAACAATTTCTCAATGCCTGTCACAAGGACCTAGCGACCCACTTAGAAGAACAAAAGCTGCAGACGCTAAAAGACGTTGCTGAGGCTGCTGAAAGATATCTCATCGCTCATGAGAAAACGTTGGGGCCACCCAGCGCGACGAAACATTTTCAGAAGACTGGAAACCATGGGAACCAGATCCAAGGGAGTCAGACGAGCCAGAGACACACGGACTCCACGCCACCTCCAAGGGAAGGGCATTCAAGAGGCTGTTTCACCTGCAACGCTACAGACCACAGAGCAGCTAACTGTCCTCAAAAAACAAAAGTAGCGGACAGCGGGGCAGTACGGACAATGCAGCGGTGGGCAACCGACAGAGACGTTTCTCCAATCAACGGCAAACCAGTAGATCTGACCATCAAGTGTGCGGCGGGAGCGTCATTCTTCCGAGTGAGACCAAGCGCACAGCTACCCCTGCGGACGTGCAAGAGTGCATGACCGATGGCCAACTTCTCCTTGCCAACGGAAAATCCATCCCCGTCGTCGCCAGCGCAGCTGTGACCGTCCAGAACATGCCTGTTTCAAAGGGACGCGTCGGAAATCATGAAGTGACTGTCTTAAGAGACTCTGGCTGTAGTGGGGTCATCGTCAGAGAAGACCTAATCGCTAAAGAACAATTCACTGGCGATTCTAAATGGACACTCATGGCCGACAGCAAATGTGTGAGAGCGCCAGTTGCGAAGAATTCATGTCAACACCCCTTTCTACATAGGCGAAGTCGAAGCGGTTTGCCTGAAGAAGCCGCTGTATGATTTGATGATCGGGAATATCGACGGCGCGAGACGACCCGACGACCCCGATCCAGAGTGGAGTCCTGCCTCAACTCAACACGTCGAAGTTGTGGAGGAGGATCCATTGCCATTTCCCGATGGAGACCTTACAGAGCTGCTACGGGACAATGTGGTTACTCCGGCTCAGCCCTGCCGACCAGAGATCGTCGGTGCCGTTACAACCAGGGCCCAGGCCAAGAGAGACAAGACGTCTACGCCACTGAAGGTCGCCGACAACTCTAAAGCTGCCATCGTGGACAGAGATAAGCTGATCCAGCTCCAGGAAGCTGATAGTACTTTAAACAAGTACAGGAACCGCCAAGACCACGTGACCAAAGGCAGTGGTACGGTCTACTTTGAGGTGAAGGCCAAGATCCTGTATCGAATCTTCCAGCACCCGAGGGTCAACGGAGGGAAACCACTACGTCAAGTATTGGTACCGTTACCCCTAAGGCGCCAGGTGATGGAAGTAGCGCATGACTCAATCATGGGAGGTCACCTAGGCATCAAGAAGACGTCAGACAGAATCCAGGCGGTGTTCTACTGGCCAGGACTTCATGCGGACGTCAGCCGTTTCTGCCGATCATGTGACATTTGCCAGAAGACCATACCTCGAGGAAGGGTCCCGAAAGTGCCTATGCAGAGGATGCCTCTGATCGACCGACCTTTCAAGAGGGTGGCCTTAGACTTAATCGGCGAAATAAGACCTCCGAGTGAAGAGGGTCATCGGTGGGTACTGACTTTAGTGGACTATGCGACTCGGTACCCAGAAGCAGTGCCGCTGAAGAAGATTGACACTGAAACTGTAGCAGAGGCACTGGTGGACATGTTCAGTAGACTTGGAGTGCCTGAAGAAATTCTGACAGACCTCGGGACACAGTTCGTCTCTGACTGTATGAAGGAGGTCAACAGACTGCTGAGCATCCGGCATTTGACTACGACACCCTACCATCCGATGTGCAACGGGCTTGTCGAGAAGTTCAATGCTACGCTGAAGTCCACCCTGAAGAAACTGTGCAGCGAGCAGCCCAGACAATGGCATCGCTATATCAACGCCTTACTTTTCGCCTACAGAGAAGTACCGCAGGAGTCCACCGGCTTTTCTCCGTTCGAGCTGCTGTACGGAAGAACCATCCGAGGGCCGATGCACATCCTGAAAGAACTGTGGACGAAGGAAGTGGACACCCCAGAGGTGAAGAACAGTTACCAGTACGTGTTTGAGCTACGAGAGAAGCTGGAGCAGACTCTCGAGATAGCCAGAGAAAACCTGAAGAAGTCCCAGGACTGTGGAAAGCACTACTATGATCGTAGGGCTGTGAACAGGA
>CM072512.1:126400714-126418214 GCA_036898135.1 Oncomelania hupensis
ACAGTTGTTAACGTAAATGATAACTGGTTCTAAAAGAAAACCTAGTGGGAAATGTTACGGTTGGTAACAAGCTCAAGGAAGTGTAGAGATAACTAAGTTTGTGTGTTGTGGTAAGTTAGTGTAGAGGTGGTCCACTAACAGGAATTACTACGCACTGGATACCTTACTTGGAGTACTGTGTAGGCGAGCAGTGGGAAGGGCTAGCTACAGGTACTTTACATTCGAGCCGTGTGGGTAAGTGTGATGGTGATCTTCCTTTACTGTGCTAATGACCGATGGCCGGCTGTTGGGGTGTTGAACGATAGCTGTGCGTGAGGCTGGGGGAAGGATGGTTGCACTGAGGAGAGGCGGACGAAAGGAAGAGTGTGACGGAAGGAGGGAGAATGAGGGAGGAGAATGGGGGTGAAGTGTGATGAAGGTAGGATGGAAGTGGTTGCTGTTGTTGAGGTTGCGGTTGCTCAAGATGGATAATGTGTTGACGATTACATGTATTCATTTGCAGCATCGTTCATTTCATGCATCCATAATGTCATTTAGTTTTTGAATTATGTGTTTGATTACAAGTGACAGTAATAGTAGTCAAGGGAAGTGAAGTGGACAGCAGTGGCGCTTCCTCAAGATACAGGAATTAGTTAGTGTAATAGGGGGGAACAGTGTGAGGAGGGAGGGGGACAGAATCGGGTGGACATGACATTAACAATAAGACAAGCATGTTGCAGGTTCGAAAGTTCGTTGTTCGAGGGTCTTCGAAGTTCGTCGAATTCATCAGCTCGACACTGAGTAACGTTGACCAGCGTCGCGCAACAACGACGACGACATTTGGTCGTGTGGACCCAGCATCATCATCACCACCCGTTCGTCCTCGTCCGTGTTGGTGTGTACATCTTCATTGTTCCACAACCCCACCTTTTCCGCGGTGGTTGTGACGTCTGTGTATGGAACCTGGCCTCGACGTCACAGTGTTAGCCGACTGGAGGAGTTAGGCTGGGAGGCGTCGACGGTGGCAGGGCTGCCGCAACTACAGCGTCATCATCATCATCATCATCGTCAGCGGTGGGAGGGAGTGGCGACACCACTACGCCTGGATTCCATAGCGACAGTCCGGTGACAGTCACGAGGAGGGGCAGCTACTTTTCGGAGACATCAACGGGGACGCCCTACTATCAGGTCGGCTTTTTCTTTGTTGTCCCCCTCTCTCGATACTCGACCCCCCCTGTGTTCGGACATTTGCAGTGCACAGTCGATATTTAGACGTGGTTGATTAGCAACCCTCGTTCATCTGACATTCCATTTCATTGTTCATCGACCCATCGATTGTTCCATCCCCATTTTTCTCGTTTCATGTGTAAATGTTGTACGTGTATGAGTGTGTGGTATGAATGAATAAATAGCTTGAAAGTTGTATATATATTTGTTGTGTTTTTCATCACTTCCGTCTGCGGGTAATCGCCATTCTTTCTGGGTTGTCTGCGTGTGGAAGTTGTCTGTTTGTGGCGTCTGCCCGGAGAGAGTCGTGGCGGTGACAATGATGAGGAGAACAAATACAATTGTAATAGTGATGATGATGATGAAAATGATGACGATGATGATGATGAAGATCAAACGATAGATAGTTCTAAATAGCTGCCTAGAGCGTCAAGTCGTAAGACCTTTGCGAAATAACCACGAATGGCTCCAGCTAAGTACACTGCCCTTGTGACCATTTGGCAGAAAGCGTCCAATTTCCCCAAGCTGACCTAACAGTCCCCATACCCTAATGAGGAGTTTGGGGAGAGTTTTTAAGATAAAAGGTAGGTGACTGGAGTAGCGAAGAAGATAGTAGATTAATTATATTAAAAAAAAGAATAGGAACGATAAATAACAAATGAGGATTTTGTATGTGACAGGAGACGAGAGAGAATGATGCATTGCATTTTATGGCTATCCGCGCCAGAGCAACAAGGCGGTAATCGTTTAGAGTTTTTGGTCTATTGATTTAGAAATGTGACAGATGGTAGAAATTTTCCAAGAATCAGGGACAGTGCAATCTTTGAGCGACCAGATGAAGAGCTGACTTTTATCCCCGATTTGATATTGTCTCCCTTGCCTTACGCACTGGAATCAACATGTGGGTGTGTGAATGCAAGAAATGGCTGCATACATAATAATAGTGTGAATGATCATGTTTAAGGGTTGAGAAATACGTTTGGGTGGCTACCTTGGTAGCTGGTGCGATGGTGTTATTTGATAAAGATGTGTGTGTGTGTGTGTGTGTGACTCCGCGTACGTGTGAGGGTAGCTGTAGGTGTGATTATAAAAAGAAACAACTACCCTTTGTGCATGCATGCAATCCATGCGTGTGTGTGTCTGTGAGAGAGAGAGAGAGAGAGAGAGAGAGAGAGAGAGAGAGAGAGAGAGAGAGAGAGAGAATGAGAGAGTTTTGTCGGGTATTTTTTAAGTGTCTTCGACTATATTTAGGGAAAGTTTTAAGAGTGTTTTAAGAGTTTTACTAGTATCGTTGATGCTGCATTTATTATTTTTAACAAGGTTCAACATTATTTGTTCATTTTTAATATTAATCTCAGTACAATTGCTATCTGTGATATGATGCAAAGTGTTGTGTTGTGATAGTGCTTAGTGTGATCTAGTGTTAGTATTTTAATTCTACTTTAACAAATATATTGTTACTGTCCGTTTTGTATCTTGTAAAATGGGTTTTTTTCCTGTACATTTACATTTGTAAATTACGTTGGTGCTGCATTGTAACTGCTCCGCGTCAGACAATTAAAGTCGTATTGTATTATATTCAATTGTATTATATTGTGTTGTATTGTATTGTATTGTAAGTGTTTTAAAATATGGGCACTGACTACGCATACAAACTGTAGCTGGTGCATACGACAACACCTACCTGAATGAAGGTTTTCTTGCACAGTTCCACTGTAGGATATAGGATTGAAGATCGGGGGATTGTCGTTCGCATCCTATAACAGTTTAAACAAAATATTTACATAGACGATACGCGCTGTACTGTACATGTGTTTCATAGCTTTAAGAAGAAGAAGAAGAAGAAGAAGAAGAAGAAGAAGAAGAAGAAGAAGAAGAAGAAGAAGAAGAAGAAGAAGAAGAAGAAGAAGGAGGAGGAGGAGGAGGAGGAGGAGGAGGAGGAGGAGGAGGAGGAGGAGGAAGAGGAGGACCAAAAAAAGGAGAAGAAGAAGAAGAAGAAGAAGAAGAAGAAGAAGAAGAAGAAGAAGAAGAAGAAGAAGAAGAAGAAGAAGAAGAAGAAGAAAAAGGAGGATGAGGAGGAGGAGAAGAAGAAGAAGAAGGAGGAGAAGGAGGATGAGGAGGAGGAGGAGAAGAAGAAGAAGAAGAAGAGAAGGAGAAGAAGTGGCAAAAGTGAAAGTGGAGGTAGAGCAGCAGCAGGCGCAGCAACAACTTATAACAGCAACAACAACAACAACAACAACAGCTTATACCTGCACTGTGATAGTAATGTTGACAGAACCAGTCAGGTGAGGTGATCCTCTATCTGTGGCCAGCACAAGCAAAGTAATGACGCCGTCACTGTGAGGGACGAGTTGTTCATAGTCCATGGCTGAGCGCACAGTCACTCGCCCCGTATGGTTGTCCACTGAGAAGTGGGATGACCAGGTGGAAGGGGACAGACTGTATGTGACAACATTGTTAGGGCTTGTGGAGTCCGCATCTACTGCCTGTGCACAGAATTCCAATATAATGTAATTATGGTTACAATAATGAATAGTGACTTATTAGGGAATGAATTTGTTAAATGTTTTAATATATATGTATCAAACTTGTCTGCACACCTTAACTGTGTGAGGCAAATAATGTCAAGTCGTATCGTATCGAATCGTTTTGTACAGTATTTTATTGTACTGTATTGCATCGTATTGTATTGTATTGTATTTTACGACAATGTCGGACGAAATGTGTTACACACCTGCACGACCATGACGGAAGAACAATGTATCACACACCTGCACGACAATGTCGGACGAAAAGTGTCACACACCTGCACGACAATGTCGGACCAAAAGTGTCACACACCTGCACGACAATGTCGGACGAAAAGTGTCACACACCTGCACGACTACGTCGGACGAAAACTGAATGGTGTTCTCGCCGAGGAAGGCGCGGTACTCGGGTCGTAGGAACTGAGGAATGTTGTCGTTCACGTCAGTCAGCTGGACCGTCAGTGTGGATTCCGCACGCCTTCCGCCACCGTCATCCGCAGCCACCGTCACCTGCCGCACTTGCCGCGTCTCGTAGTCCAGCAAGGACCGCGTCGCCACCCGCACCTCTCCCGTTCTACTGTTGATTTTGAACCTGAGGAAAGACGACATCATCATCTTCATTATCATCAACTCGTCATCATCATCATCATCATCATCATCATCATCATCATCATCATCATCATCAGCATCATCAGCATCATCAGCATAATCGTGCAGGTGCATTATCTTTAGGGAGGCACTGTGGTCTAATGGTAGTGCTTCGGCTTGCGGATCTGAAGGTCCCGGGTTTGAGCCCTGGCCGGGTCATTGTGTTGTGTCCTTGGGAAAGACACTTTACTCCTGTTTTCCTACTCCTTTGGATGAGAGTATAAACCGAGGTCTAGTCTGTGTGTCGCATACATTCCATCATAACGGACTTTAAAGATCCTGACGCTCATGTCCTAGACGGGTGAGTGCCGGTAACAAGAACAAACTCAGCATGCACTTGGTCCTTCTCCCCCATCCCTGGCTGCCCAGGATTGTGCTCAGTTGTTCGGGCGTCAGACCATGCGCCCAAAGGCTGCGGGTGGGCGTCTCGGGCGGTTTGAGTTAAATCCTGTATCGGCCAGCGCCTTGATCCTTAGGCTAAGGCGCCTTACAAATGACGAATGACGAACATTATTCGTCATCATCATCTTCAGCGTCACCCTTATCGTTACCGTCATTATCACCATCTTGGAATGCGCTTACTGGACCGTTGATGACGATCCCTATCCCTCTTCCCTTTTATTATAGTTGTAGGCCTACTTTGTCTTCCTCCTTCTCATTCGCCTTGTCTCCTCTTCCAACTTCACCCCCTCTCCTTTTTCTCTATCTTCTTCCTCAGACAGCTGTGTTCCTCGCTTTCTCTTCATTTTGGTACACAGAGAGAGAGAGAGAGAGAGAGAGAGAGAGAGAGAGAGAGAGAGAGAGAGAGAGAGAGAGAGAGAGAGAGAGAGAGAGAGACAAATATACAGACAGATGGAAATAGAAGGGACAGATAGAGACAGAGAGAGAAAATAGAAAGAGACAGAAAGAGAGAAAGAGGGAAATAGAAGAAAGAGAGACAGACAGAGACAAGGAGAGACAGATAGGGAAATAGAAAGAGAGGGAGACGAGAGAGACATGGAGAAGATAAGATAAGAGATAAGATAAGATAACAATTTTTATTTTGCAAGGGTAAAAGAGTAAGCATTGGATGCGCATTAACATTATGGAACAATAACAAATAAACAAGGTCAGCATTTAATAAAATCCCTTTAAAAAAAATTTAAATCAAATTATTATTGTTAGGCAAAGTCAGCATATGGGGTGGAGCAATCTCCAACCTCCGTTTTGCGAGTGACATTGATGGATTGGCTGGAGAGGAACAAGAACTTGAACAGCTGGTACAGAGGCTTGACACCACCTCCAGAGCTTATGGAATGGAAATAAAAGCAGAGAAGACCAAAATGATGACCAACACCACCAATGGTATCAACGCGGACATCAAAGTTCAAGGCCAACCCCTCAACACAGTGCATAGCTTCAAATATTTAGGAGCCATTGTGTTAGACAATGGTCCCGACAGGAAGTCCTCTCCAGGATCGCACAAACAACCGCTGTCCTGACAAGGCTGAAGCCCAGTTTAAAAGACCGGGTCATTAGTCTACATTCCAAGGTAAGACTTCTGCGCTCCCTTGTCATCTCCATCTTCCTATACGCTTGCGAAACATGGACCCTCACGACAGATCTACAACCGAGAATACAAAGCATGGAGATGAGGCGCTACTGAAGACTTCTGGGCATTTCTATACCACCAATGACGAAGTCCGACAGGCCATCACACAAGCCATTGGATAACATGATGACTGTAACAAGAGCATAGTTTTACCCCGCACATTTTAAGATTTTGCCTTATGTAGTCAGTGTAGGCTTAGAAGGTTACTGTTAGTCTATAGCAGACGATGAAGGTATAACTGATGTGTACACGCACTGCGAGCTTGACGCGCAGCGCCGTGTAATGACATCATCGCAGCATACGTTAGACCGCTCCCCTTTTTCCAGCCAATGAGCTAGAGTAGGTTGGAACCAGTTCTGGCTGATTCAAGCAGAAAGGTAAGAGAGTCATTCTGCCTTCACACGCCGAGCAGTACACAGTTAGACTCGAGCAGAAATCTCTCCACTGATAGACAAGGGAAGCAGTAGTTGTTGAATATTCGAATTCAATCAAGTTAGCCACGGCCTGACATTGTCAAAAATGTAAATGAACATACTTCTGTTTCATCGTGATGTATTTATATTATTGTTGAACTATGTGTGTGAAATTTGCTATGCATAGACTGAATTGTTAGTCCGACGTTGCGTGACCACGTGGAGAATCCGACCACGATGCGAGCACGACCGGCCGACGCCATGTTGTATTATGTACGGATCCACTGTAGTTTAACCAATATGTATGCATGCAGACCAGTGACTGTACCAGCGAATGTTTATAATATTAATTCTTTCTCTATGTGTGTAGTTAGCCACGTTTTATATTTATAAATGTATAGGAATTTAGAGTGGAGATTCCAGTGGACCACGGACTTAGCAGAATGTTCGTCGCTTATATAGAGATGTGGAGCTAATCACTGAGGGCTACTTCGACCTTTAGTGAGACGCTCTGCACACACCTATTATTCAGTGTTGTGCAGAATTTCGTCTCATATGTTACAGACAATCAGGCGTTATATCGTGAGCCCAACTCGGCGAACAACAAAAACAAGTCGTCGCCGAATGTTGGCTGCCGAGGCATCGAACACACTGCGTGAAGATAGCCCACCAGTCTAACCACGGGGAGAAGACGCCACGACAACACAGCGGGTCACAGAATCAACCGCAACGCAGCTCTTCGGACACTGAGCTAAGTTACACAGCCTTCAGTGCACCAAACTCTGTATAAACAGGACCACAGTAGTCCACTCTTCAAGAACTCTGACCATTAGAGCAGAAAGTATCCAGTGCCCTATGATGAGAAAGTAGCTGCCTAGACCTATCAGCGAGCGAACCATTCGCATTGACATTTGAACTTTTAAGTTAGCTTCGTACATCGAAGATCGTGTATAGAGTAGAAGAAATAAATGTGTGATTTTTACTGTTATCAAGTGGCTGGACTACATATGTTTCATAGCCGTGTGAAAGCTAGTGTGACAGTGATCTTTTACCATTTTTCTATATATCTCTGTACCCCAGCCTAAACACAGACCGAGCTAAACAAATAAATGTATTAAGGGAAGTCAAATGGAGATAACTAGCGATCCACATAGACTAAGACGAGTGGGTAATAGCAGTCCATTGTGCAGAGCCCAGCAACAATAAAAAAAAAAACGTCACAATGACATGCTCACAGTGGTGAAGAAACGGAAACTCCGATGGTTTTGGCACGTCACCTAGAGCACCATCCTGCAAGGCACGGTGCACGGCGGAAGAAGAAGAGGTAGACAGAAAAAGAGTTGGGAGGACAACATTCGAGAATGGATTGGCTTGACAATGAGCAAAGCCATGAGGGTTGCTGAGGACAGAGAAAGATGTAATACGCTGGTTAACTATCTTTGCTTATAAGCACTGAATATTTATCTATCTTAGAATGACAAAAGTTTGCGAATTTCTTTAGATATTTTTTTTTTTTCGATTTGTCAATTTGAAATAATCCTATCAGACGTTTTAATAAAATGTAAGTAAATTCATAGTATCAGGAGAAATGTCTTTAATTACTGTTGAAATAATTGATTTTTTTTGTTAAGTGATTGTTTTCCAAATCGTTTTAGAACTGTGTTTGGACGATATAAAATTTTTAGTAAATTTTTGTTTCTCTTCAGTGAAGTTACTGCATTTCTCTATTTTTTGTATTAATCTTCTTTACCACTTTTCTTTAAATAATCTTTACAATTAATGGCTTTTTGCAGTTCTGTGTCTAGCCATGGAGGTTTAGAATATGGTTCTGATTTGGCTCGGATGAGTCCGCTTGACCTAAAGCAATAACCACGTAATGTAATGTTTAGAATAGTATTTAACTCTTCTGGTGTATACAGGAGCATGCTTATTGTATATATTAATAAATGTGCCAAACCAGTATGATAAAGCATCTGAAGATCAGTACAATTATAAACGTTTGAGAGAGGGCTGTTGCCGAGTTCAAAGGGAAAATCATCTTCATTAAATTTGGAAAAAGATCTGTTTGTTATTGTTTTATGTCCTGGTTTTGGTATTTTAGCTCCTTTCTTTTTCCAAGTCAAACAAACAGGATAATGATCACTGCAAGCAAAGACTGACACGCAAACTTCTACAAGATGCGTCTTGTTGTTAATATATCTTGATCAATGGGTGCGCTAGAAATCGCAGCTACTCTGGTTGGTCCTGATACTAGTTG
This sequence comes from Oncomelania hupensis, assembly GCA_036898135.1. Classification (NCBI taxonomy): domain Eukaryota; kingdom Metazoa; phylum Mollusca; class Gastropoda; order Littorinimorpha; family Pomatiopsidae; genus Oncomelania; species Oncomelania hupensis. The sequence goes on from CM072512.1 coordinate 126,409,358, forward strand.
TTCAATGTTAAAATTCCATAAAATGAAATCTTTAGATTCTAGTAATAAAGCACCGATCATAGAAGCGAATTTATTAATCCAGTCCACAGGTACATCATGATGCCTGTATAACGAGAGAGAGAGAGAGAGAGAGAGAGAGAGAGAGAGAGAGAGAGAGAGAGAGAGAGAGAGAGAGAGAGAGAGAGAGAGAGAGAGAGAGAGAGAGAGAGAGAGAGAGAGAGAGAGAAGAGAGAGAGAGAGAGAGAGAGAGAGAGAGAGGGGGGGGGAGAACAAAGCACAAAAGGCCTGACAAAGACAGACCAACAAGGTGCCACACAGACATACACACAGTCAGACTCAACGGTGCCTTTTGTTCTATTGTCTAATACAGGACTTACGCTCCATCCCCTCCTTGCAGTGAGTACGTGACTGTGTTGTAGGGTGGTAGATCACCATCTGTAGCCTGGTGACAAACAGCCAAACAGTTAGAGAAATTAACAGACAGACGCCAAGGCAGTCATACAAGCAAAAAATCGGACAAACACAGAATCAGTCAGAGTCCAACATACACACTTAAATACAAAGACACAGGCATAGAAACACATAAAGTACCCAGACACAAACACGCACATACGTACACAGACATGGTCACATACACACATTAAACTACAGAGGCACGTGCTTAGACACACACATACACATACGTGTACAGACATAAGCATAAAAACGCACGTACACCCACACACACACACACACAAGCACACTCACACACATACATGCGTTACACATACACGCGTTACACATACACGCGCGCGCGACCTGTTATTCAGAATTGTTTTAACTTGCAGAACACACCACTAAGAGATGTGCATTAGCATTTGTAGCGAAACAAAAACGTTGAAATGGAGCTAACCATCATATTATAGACGTAGGTGTCATTGTTCGAGTTCTCTGCGATAGAAGAGATCGGTGCCGCTAAGGTGAACACGGGAGAGTTGTCGTTGATGTTGATGATTTTCAAGAGAACCGTTGCACTGGAGGTATGGCTTGCTGTGACCACACCTGTCGCTATCACCTGGGTGAGGAAACGATTGGAGAAAAAAAAAGACATTAAACGACAATAAAGATTAGCTTCAATCTACCCGGAATACAATAATTATTCTAGTCAGACTAACTCACTCACAGGTGGCTCCGTTAAGTAATGAAGATAACGAGACCTTTTTTTAAGTTTATTATTTATTTACTCGTTCTTATATAGCGCTTTTTCAGCTCCAGAGCTGCTCAAGGCGCTGGCCGATACAGGATCTACCTCAAGCCGCCCCAGGCGCCCACATGCGCTCTTTACAGATGCGAGCTTGTAAAAGCCTACCAACTATTAAACCATTTAAAATGTCTTCTGTTTCTTGGCCTAAGTGTTTATATGTTCAAGGAAGAATTGACAGCAATACTATTAATGGTTGTGACCAATCTTATTACATTACCGTTTCTTCTTAAAGGCGTGCTTTTCTTAACAAATATTATTTTTTTAAGATTTTGGTTGAAATGTACTATTCAATTTTTGTTGATGTTCAAAGCATTTAAAATTGACAGTATTGTTGGCGCCACACGATTTCTGTAGGCTTTGATAATAGTTATAACTTATAAACAAATATCATGGTCTGTGTCAGTTACATTACATTACATGATTATTGCTTTAGGTCCAGCGGACTCTTCCAAGCCAAATCAGGACCGGACAACCCCTGATCCGCATAAAAGATCTGCTGAAACAACCCTAGAGTAAAACTGAAAGCTCTCCACCAGCCAGTCACTTTACAAGAAAGACATCCCACGCAGGGGACGCTGAGGCTGTACTCTAATTTATCGAACCCCCGTTTACAAAAACAAAATATAATACAAACATCATTATAAATTATCAACAAAACACATACATATAAAATGCCTACATTTCTAAATAATAACATCATAGGAAGCCCTAGTGACCACCTGGCAGAAAGCGTCCAATATTCCCAAGCTGATCCAACAGACCTCATACACAAATAAGTAGTCTTGTCCCGGAAGAGTTTTCAAGAAAAAAGGTAGATGGTCTAGCGAAGAAGAAGATAGTATAGCAGATTAATAGAACAGAGCAGGAATGAGAAAGAGCAAATGAGAAAGACAGCGACAGTGGGAATTTAAAGCACTAAATTTCCAGAAAGTGGGGATACTATTTATACTGAAACCCCCGGCACCCCAACGGGGGTCGTGTCAGTTCATAGAGTGGTTGGTTTTGTGGACTGATGATCTTGCACATTGATAACACCATGGTCAAATAGTTGCTGTAAACTAAAGAACCTAAATAGAGCTACTAATTACCAAGATGTACTAAATGAAATAAAGATAATATTGGGAAATTAAAAAATAGCATTAGGATCTCTTATTTAAAACTGCAAGGACTGCGCTTGTCCATAGTCAAATCGGCCGGGACAAGTGACGGATCATCATGCTGATTTGTCTGCGGCCACATAATTGTGATGTAATAATGAATACGCAGAGGCCCATTATTTACAATACTATATAGTGTACGGTATGCTCACTGTAAACTGCATGGACTGTACGTGTTCGTAGTCAAAGCAGCTAGGGTTGGTGACCCTGATGAGCAGCGTGGCCAGAGAGCGCGCGGTGTTAGGGAACACTTCCAGGCAATCACTGTAGTTGGACAGCGACAGACGGAATGTTGCATTCTCGCCCTGAAAACAAATTAATAATATAGCAAAAAATTGTCACACTGTAAACAGATTACTAACGTAGAGATGAGTTTTCATATATAAACAAAATTATTAACGTAGCGACGAGTTCTAATTACTGAGGTAGCGATGAGTTCCTATCTGTAAACAAATTACGTGTACGCGAGTTCTCATCTGTAAAGAAAGTACTAACGTAGAACGAGTTCTCATATAATTACTACTGTAGCGACGAGTTCTCAACTGTTAACAAATTACTAAAGTAGCAACGAGCGAGCGTTACGTTGTGGCCAAGTGGGCTAAGGCGGGACTAACTTGCCTTGTCCACAAGCCAGACAGGTGTGGGTTCGATCCAGCATCTGGGCGTTATGTTTCTCCGAATATTATTTACTTTCGACTCGGGCAACGTCTCGGGGGTTTTCTCCGGATACTCAAAATCACAACTAATGTTAGGTAGGTAGGGTTTGGGCGCGCCACTGGCTGCGACTACGCATTTTCCCAGGGGAGGCGGCCCAGAGTTTCCCGATAGAAAGGAATAATAAACTGTAGTAAAAAAAAAAAAAAAAAAAAAAAAAAAAAACAACAACAAACAAACGAGTTCTCATCTAATTTTCTAATGTAGCGACGAAATTTCATCTGTAAACAAATTACTAACGCAGCGATGCATTCTCGGTGTCACTCTGTAAAGAGGTTAACGGATGGTGTCTGGCGGAGCAAATGGAATGCATCATTCTTTTAACAGACGTAAAGTCTAAACTTTTCAAACTCTTTTGTAAATGGAAGCAAGCAGTAAACAAAAGATCAGACACCCAAGTAGCAATTAAAAAGTCAATTAAGATACATATTCAAAAATATAAAATATTATTAATTAACGTAGTAAGTATTCACGAGAACCATCTCCTGACCTTGTCAATGTCCTTCACTGTCATGGGCACGTTCAGCTGCAGTGGAGTGCCTGCAGGAGAGTTTTCCGTGACATTTGCTACGAAATTCGTGACGTCGACAAAAACGGGAGAGTTGTCATCTATATCCTGCACTTGGATATTCAACGTCACTGGCAACAGAATGAGCAAACATTAAGAAGGTAGCGTCAACATTCTCGTTCAAGCTGTACCAGTTCGTTAATTAGTTTGTTGTTTGATGTGTGTGTGTGTGTGTGTGTGTGTGCGTGTGTGTGTGCGTGTGCGTGGGTCCGTGTGTACGTGCGTTCTTTTTTTAAATACTTGCATTGTTCAAAATAATTAACCTATCCTATCCTATCCTATCCCGTAACGCGGAGGTCGTTGGGGCACCACAGATGATCGTTTAACCAGCATACTCCATCTTTCTATGTTCTCAGCAACCCTGATAGCTTCGCTCAATGTCAAGTCAGTGCATTCTCCAATGTTGTCCTCCCACCTCTTTTTCGGTCTCCCTCTTCTTCTACCTCCTTGCACTGTGCCTTGCAGGATGGTCTTTGCAAGGCCTGATGTTCTGGTGACGTGGCCATACCATCAGAATTTCCGTTTCTTCACCACTATGAGCAGGTCATCGTGTTGTCCAATGGCTTGTGTGATGGTCTGTGTAATATCAGAACTGTTGGCAACAAAAATGTGGTAACTCCGCTTAAAGATAAACGGATAGTATTGAACAAAACCTGACGTTAATTTACCAGCTCTCTAAAGGGAAGTTTCGCAGATGTTAAATTAATCTCCTTGAAACGGTCACTCCCGATACAATCAAGCCGAACTCGCTATGCTGAATGTTAGTTAGCCTACGCGGAACAGCTGACCAGTGTTACTTGACCGCTAAGTAGCCTTGCGAATCAGGTTACTCGTGGATCTACCCTGCATTTCCTCCTTGGATACTCGTGGTTGAGACGTGGCTGATAGCGCCCCTGAAGCAGGACAAGAGAACACAAGAAAGATTCCCGTAGTAGCGAGAGCAAAACGATTGGTCGGAGATGACGTAGACTCCTGTATCTCCCTTGTAACCCCCACATTAACCGGGTAGTCACATGCGAAGCTTGGAACGAAGAGGGTCTCAACAAGGAGCAAACTGAAGTGAACAATATCCTCAGCCATTACAGAGTGATAGACTAGAGACGGTCAAGATTCCCAGAGACTAGAAGTAAGTTAACACTTGTAGTTTTCCAGTACGTGTATGTTTATATATTATATTGATTGCCATGTTATAGTATGTTCATGTCATATATTTACAGAAACCGATTATTGTTTCTGACACGTGTGCATAGTGCTCGATATATCTTAGCCTTAAGATTCGGATATAGTAGTGTACATATGGGAAACTCGGCAGGTGTCTGATGCTATAGACTCCTTCCAGAGGGCACCACATACCAATATCTGAATGGAATATTGTAGCCAGAGTTCTGGATTTTACAGTTCAGCTCTGGAGCATGACGCTTGCTCCCGTGGAAAAGAAGGAGATCAACCTAGAATCTATCTCGCCACGTCCGGCCCCAAACTCGCCCGATCATCCTGAAAGTGACCAGACTCCCTCAGAGTGACCACCAGACTCAAGCACTCACAGCAATAGGTCTGACGACGAACGTTTTGACTGCAATCATAATGATTGTACATGTTTGCGAGTCATGATGTGACGCTGCGAGTCATCAGTAGTCACACTAAAACGTTTGATTTTGGTAAACATGCGCACAGTCACTGTGCATAAACAAAAGCACAAGAGTTATTACCCTTGCTGCGCCCAAAGTCAAAATGTGTGAAAAGCAGTGACGAAGAATTTTTACATTAACACTAGCAATTCATTTGCAAAGTTCAGCGAAAAAGACAATATCCAATAAACATTCATGTGACTGTATCATCTATATTACTTCACAGGGTATTTTTCACACTCAACGTTCCTAGCGGGCCGGTCGTGGCCTTGTCATTTTCCGCAAGATCACATGATCAAAGTAGCGCGTTTCATTGGTTCCCATGCTAAATGACTCGCAATCAGTTCGTCTGAATTAGAGCATGTTCTAAACGTGGAAAATCATCGCAAATCACGCTGCGAACCGATTTGACTGAGATGACTGGGTGATAGTCTCACGAAATCAGTGACTCAATTCATGATTTTCACTATGATTGCAATCAAAACGTTCGTCGTCAGACCTAGGCATAAGTCCCTCTCAACTGCAACTGACGTCAACCAATTCTCGGAAAAACACTAGTAGACCATCCAAACATAGGAATGCTTAACATGTGATGAAGAAGAACTGCTAAAGAAATAGCCCAGCACATTGACCAGTTATAGTTATTAATTTACAGTTAATTAAAGCCATGTTAGATTTTGTGTGGAACATATAAAAGTTGAAATCACATATACGACTGGTGTCATTCTATTTGTATTGTTGTGTGTCCACTAGCTCCTCTATTCTTGAGACCAATTAAACTACTCATTTGATTAGTAAAAAGCATTTCTTAATGTAAGCCAATGATACTTTAAAACCCGAGAACAAATATAAATTTTTATGTGACCAAGCACCGTGATTAGTCTCTCACATCGCTTTGGAATTTTGGTAAAGAACGTCGGAGAGAGGTAGCTTAACGCCCCATCTATCTACAAGTCTTACTCCCCTTGTAAGATAAGCGTATCTTCTCCAGGATATCATCACAGTCTGTAGCACCTCATCTCCATGCTTTGTATTCTTCGTTGTAGATCTGCTGTGAGGGTCCATGTTTCGCAAGCGTATAGGAAGATGGAGATGACAAGAGAGCGCAGCAGCCTTACCTTGAAATGTAGACTGATAGTCCTGTCTTTCCAAATGGGCTTCAACCTTGCCAGGGCAGCAGTTGTTTGTGCGATCCAGGAGGGGACTTCCTGTCGGAATCCATTGTCTGATACAATGGCTCCTAATATTTAAAGCTATGCACAGTGTTTAGGGATTGGCCTTGGACTTCGATGTCCATGTTGATGCCATTGGTGTTATTGGTCGTAATCTTTGTCTTCTCTACACTTATTTCCATTCCATAGGCTCTGGAGGTGGTGTCAAGCCTCTGTACCAGCTGTTTAAGTTCTTGTTCCTCTCCAGCCAATCCATCAATGTCATCCGCAAAACGAAGATTGGAGATTGCTCTACCCCCTATGCTGACGACTGTGCCTTCGTGATCTGCAAGGGCATCTGACATGATGCGCTCTAGGAAGATGTTGAAGAGAGTTGGAGAGAGTAGGCATCCTTGACGAACACCGATTGTTGTTCTCAACCAGTTTCCGATGTCACTGTTGTGGAGGACTGCACTGGTTGCCTTGTCATACAGGCTTTTGATGACTTCAATAATTTTAGGGCTGTTGTTGTACACTCTCATGGTTATCCACAGAGCTGCATGCCAGACTCGATCAACGCCTTCTTGAAGTCTACTAACACATAATATAGATGTTGTTGGTGCTGTAGGTATTTCTCGTAGATTACTCTGAGGTTGAAAATCTGTCCAGTGGTACTTCGCCCTGCCCTAAATCCTGCTAGTTCTTCAGCTATAATCTGTTCAGCTTGGGGTTTCAACCTGTTAAGTATTATTTTCAGGAGGACCTTGCTGGGATGGAGCGGTAATTTTCACACTCCTGAAGGTTACCTTTTTTGGGACGAGTGATGACAAGCGACTGGGTCCATGGTGTAGGTCACTCCCCTCTTTGCCAGATCTTGTTACAGATAATGGCGAGGGAGTCAATCATCGCTTCTCCTCCTGCTTGAAGCAGTTCCGCGGGGATGTTATCCACTCCCGCTGACTTCCCTTTCTTCAGCGAATGCACTGCTGCCTCAACGTCTTCTCGGAGAATTGGGAGGATTTCTTCTTCTCCGTTCTCTGGACATGCTGGAATTGATGGGTTTCTGTTTGGTGTGTGGTTGTAAAGGTCAGAGCAGTACTCTGTCCATCTATCCAAGACTTCTTGTTCTTCTGTAAGGCATATGCCAGACTTGCATTGGATCTTGGAGACCTTGGGCTGTTTAACACTTGTCAGCCGCTTCACAGTCTGGTAGGCCTTCTTGCTGTTGTTCTTGTTCAGACTGTTCTCTATTTCCTAGCATTGATCTTCTATCCGGTTCTCTTTTGCGCATGCCTTTTCGGATGTCATTGTTGATTTTTCGGTAGGCATCAGCTCTCTGTGAGGTGTTCTTTTTCTTGTTCATCATTCTTCGTTTATCACACAGGTCCAAAAGTTCAGGTGTGATCCACAGCTTCTTCTTTGGCCGGTGCTTTCCAAGGATCTCCGTGGGGACATCTGTCACAGCTGAGTTGAAGGTGGTGGTCATGGTGTTGACATCAATTTCATCAGGTCACAAAATGAGCAGTGGTGCAAATTTCCCTCCAATTGTGGCCTGAAATATTTCTGCCACCTCCGGGTCTTGCAGTTTGTCCAGGTCGAACTCCAGTTCAGTGCACTTTGCTGTGTTTACTCTCTTCAAGTGGAGCCGGAAAGACATCATCACAAGATCGTGGTCACTTCCGATGTCTGCTCCTGAAAAAGGGCGTGTTCTGCCGATGTTGATGCTTGATCTGAAGCGTTTCTTGACCATGATGTAGTCGATCTGGTTGTGATGATCCCCGCCTTGATTGTGCCATGTCCATCGTCTGGAGTTTTTGTAGAGACCAAGCGTCTTTGCCAGTATGAGATTGTTGTATCTGGCAAACTCCAAGAGTCTCAGACCCCTGTCATTTGTCTCGTTGTTGCAGTGGGGTCCACATGTCATACATAAATACATAAATAGATACATAGACAGATACATGGATAGATAGATATGTAGATACATTGCCTGTTTTATTGCAAATTAAACTGTTACGTTGAGACTCGCACGATGGTGCGTGTGGGACGCGCGCGGCGGTGCGAATGGGACGCGCGCGATAGATCAGATCGTTTTATTTTGCAAAGCATGCAATACTAGAGTGTATTTACCTTTGATTTGATTTTGCGTTGGTGTTAGAAGAAACTTTGTATAACGTTGATAAGTTTAGTTGGTCGATATTATTTGAGAAATTTCTAGAGTTGGTTGTTTACTATCGATCGAAGCGTGTGGATAATTCTAGTGGTAACTAGAGACGCTTCCATCCTAAATATGGTTGTATGAAATGAGAGAGTGATGACGAAATTTGTTCTGATTGGTTAAAATTGTGTCGCGCTCGATAATTCGAAAGTTCTCTCGAGTATATAGAGAGACTATATAT